>JAOTQQ010000071.1:22846698-22912708 GCA_026546715.1 Gallinago undulata
CCCCCCCCCCCCCAAATCTGTAATTACGACTATATTATTGTGTTCTCTTTGATTTATCTTCTCCATCACAGAAACTACTCAATTTTTGTGACTGCTTATGTGCAGCATAAACAGGACTATATTTTAAAAACTAAGATACATCTTCAGAGTAATAAAATGGAACAACCTAACACAGAAGGCTTTTGTAAAAACCCCAGTCAAAACTGCTGAGTCCCAACATAATCTGAACAAATGAAATTGCCCTGTTAGGTACTTCCTTTAGAAGGAATAAGGGAAATGATAATTTTGAATATTATCCACAATATTGAACCATTTATTAAACCATTAGTTTAACTGGAGGTCATGGATTCTCCTATGCACTTAATCACCTGAATCAATCACTTTTCTTTGTCCTTTCTATTGTTTATTGTTGACAATATACCTTACTAGGGATAGACACATCTAAGCTGGGTCAAAACCAGCCTCTCTTGCTACTAAACTGGAAAAGAGTTTAATGACGTACAGTGCTGATTAGTAGAAAGAGAAAAAATATCACACAGAAATACAGTACTGAATGTAGCACTACCTCATTAGCATTTTCCATGGACAAATTGCAAGATATTGTGGTTATTTATCAATTAACATTAAAGAGTGCTTAAAGGTACTAAACTGTTGCAGCTAATTTTATAACTTTATTCTGTTTTTTAATGACTGAAAAACTTGGAATGGGATCTAGTGTTGTACAACTTCCCTAAGACCTTATTTAATTATGTCTTGGTCGGTTGGGCAGTGCTGGGCCTTCTAGCAAACTCCAGGGGTTAATTTCTGTTTTTAATAAAACTTCCTTACTGAAGTTTAAAGGGTGCTGCCTCATGTAAAATGTATTTTGTATAATGAACTGAACGAAACTAGTTACAGGAATTAAAGTCTGCCTCTTTGCTTGGCACCCAGAAATCAAGAACTGATGAGATTTCTCTGATTCTTATTTAAATGAAAGTATTCCAGAAATAGGATATGAGACAGAGAAAGAAAAATCCAGAATTTTTCAGGAATCAGGATTAAATTCCAGAGAATTTAAAAGGAGAATTTATCGAAAAATATCATGGTGTGTTAGAGACTGTCTTGTGTTCTGTGTGTGTGTCAAGATTATGGTATTCAGGACTCTGAAACAGGTAGCATAGATATTTTGTTTTGTTTTACTGCAAACTGTCTTCCTCTGGTAGAATTTCACACTTTGAATTTCGTGAATATTTGTGTTATATTTATTATAAAAAATTATTTTTTCAGTCACTGATAAACCTGCAGTTTTAGCCTGCAGAACCTCTTCTAGTCTGAATGTGAATGACAGTACACCTGGTGATTTAACTGAAAACTGGTGTCATACCAGTTTCTTTGAGGGTGTGAGCTTGAAAATACCTAAACGTTTATTTAGATGATACAACTTGAAGGAAACTTCAAAACAGTGTGTTGAACTGTTGGAATACTGGAGGAACCACAACTTTGAGTAACATTTTCCAGGGAAATGTCACCTTGTGAAAAGTTATACTGAACGTTCTAAGAAAATAGGTTGAAGGGAGAGTTACAGTATTTCTCTGAATTCTTGGAATTTGTTAAAAATAAATTATATTACACACCTGTAAGTTGCATTATACACAAAATTTTTATTTATTAGCATTTTTTTAATGTTCCAAGTACAAAAATGGTGTCCAGAAAGCTCAAATGAGGATAACTTACATCCTGTCTTAAATGTGCAAATTGCCCAGAGGATGTATTGATGGACTGTTCTTCAGGAAGTGCTTTTGATTTCAAAGCAAAATGTGCATTTGTTTTGTGTGGCCTTTTTTGTGTTAGAAGAATTTCAGGCTTTTGTTAAACAAAAACCCTGAGGAAACTACTAAAAGTAAGGTGTTGTGCAATAGTTCAGTTCAGCTCTTGCAAAGTGAGAGGTTTTTGAAGTAATTTTTTGTGTGATCATGTAATTAAATAGATTTAGCACTGTCTACCTAGAGCTTTAGGTAGTACATTTGGAGAAAATTCAAAAGTAAATGTAGGATGGGGTTTTAATCAGTTTCATCGTTGTATATTTGTCTTGCCTTTTATTACTTGCTTGTTTTGGGTTTTTTTCCTACTAGTTTTACCAGCTCCTATCCATTTTCATAATTTTCTTTGTGGAATCTTCATGTTTTGGGTTTTTTTATCCTTACACCTATCTTTAGAGCAACACTTAAAACCATGCAGCACACAAGAACCTACTCTAGTCATGTTCAGATTGTATTAGATCAGACGTTTCACTGTAGCTGTTCTCTTCTGGTGGAAGCTGCTGAATTGATGAAGTGCGCTTTGCTGCAGCTGCTGGTGAGATCTGGTAGGAGGGGCCGGCTCTGAAGGTGGGCTCTGGTTTTAGCACACTGTATCTGGCCGTACTTTCTCTGAGATTTCAGTCTGAAATGAAGGGGGGAAGTTTGAGAGCGACTGAAGCCCACTGAGATGAGCAGCTTGTCCCCATGGATTGAAGGAAGAACTGGAATGAGAAATAGTTCCCACTGAACCTTACATATTGTCCAGAAATATGTCTCTGAAATCTGCCTGGAGGCGGGAGGGTTGAGTGAGGGATGGCTGGGCCCTCTGGCCTGCCCGATCCCTGCCTGGCCTAGCTGGACTACCCTGGTGCCTGTGGCTGGGCCTTGGTCTCACCTTCAGGGCCTGTGTCCCAGTCAGCAGCACCCAGCTCTTCAGGGCCTTTCAGGAGCTGAATACTCCTGCTGTTTGGCAAGGAGGAAAAATAGGCAGCTTGAGGGAATTAAAAATAACAGCAAGAAAAACCTGTTCAGTAATCAGCTGAATGCTGAGGGAGGGGTGAGGAGGAGGATCAAATGGAGTGTAGCCAGCTATATGTATTTGCCCCTTAGCACAGCATTTGGGTATGGGGATTGATTATACCAAACCCTGAATGTGTCACCAAGCAAATGCTTCTTACAAGAGCAGAAAGAACGTAGATAAAGAAAGAATAAAGTTTCACAATTTATTTGCTATACCTACTTAAAAATTTTTATGATCAGATTTTATTGGCTTTTTCACTTCCAGAAAAATAGGGAGGGGAAAAATGTCTCAGCCATCAAGTAGCCTGTTTGCAGGAGTTTGGCACAGTGTATTGACTGGCCTCTCACCTCTTCCTTCTTGCTGCTTATTCCTGTCTTACAGCCTGGCAGAACCCTTCAGCTCTCTGGTCACATACTTCAAAAAGTAATACCCATTGTGAGCAGGTATTGCAATTTAGCATCCCCGGCTAAGAGGACAGAGTATATCTTTCAGAGCATGTGTTCTTTTCCAAGGCATATCTACCGAAAATTGTCCCTTTGGCTTTTCCTGACCCAAACCCATTATTATGAACTGCCCCAATGTGCTTTTGCTGTACATCTGTAGCACACAGAAGATCAGAAACACTTAACCCCCACCCCTCAAAATGCACCTTAACTCATTTTTGAGAAACAATAAACAGGTCCCCAGGTTGATTTCTGATGTTTTTCTCAACTGCATGATTATTTGGGCTTGAGCTAATTTTTTAATTTAGATGATTCAGGACAAATTAGAAATAACTGCAGATAGCAATGTGATCAGTTCCACAAAAGCATTTTTTTTTCTTTTAATATTTAAAAAGTGAACTAATATCTTCAAGTTGTGCATACCACTGCTTGTCTCGACTTCAAATTGTTGCCTGCCTGATTCCAGAGCTGAGTGGGGTTTTGGTGTTTTTTTGGGGGGAGTGTTTTTAGTAAGTGCATTTACAGAGCACCACATGCCTTATAACCAATAGTGCAAGAACAAAAGATGGAAATACGCACCTCTGTATTGATGCCAGTGGCATCAATCCTAGTTAATTCACCAGCATAAGTAGGTTGGGACAGACAAAATTACCCCCTAATTGATACAGCTGCATTGGTCTTTTACTAACTTGTTTACTTGCTGAAATGTTCATTAGTGTTTCACAATATAAATGTTTTAGCTCATCTCTCTTCTAGATGGTTTAGGGCTGAATTAGTTATGGCAAAGAGGAAATGTCTGTTGATTGCTCTGTGATCCTGTCTGTCAAGTCCAGGACTTCATGGCATGTACAAATCCAGATGCCTGTGGGCAGGACTTAAAGCTAAACCCGAGTATTTGGTTGTAGAGACTGGAGCTGTATTCTTTGTTCTGCTCCGAGGTGTACTCTGAAACTCCAGAATAGCCTTGGAAAAGTTGCTTCATCTGGCTAGGCTTCATTTTTTACTTTTCTGAAATGAAGATTTTGATAATGCTCCATGTGAAAGGTTCCATTCCCATATTCATTTTGAAAGTGACCTTCCATATCTCTTTTGTGAGTGGGAATTTTCTTTCTCCAGTGTCAGTGAGGTATTGTAGTGGTAGCAGCCAAAGAAGCTGTGTGGGACAGAGAAAAAGCAATGCTTGAATCTTTCTCTTTCTAAAAAGACCAGTATGAGCAAGATTTTTCTTGTGAAAGTAAAGTATTAGGTAATATTCTGAACTGGAACATAACCTGTGCTAGACATACTGGCATGAGGTAATTATCCTATTTATACCTTGTGTTTTCCCCATCTAAGGGAAAGTTCAATTCCTTTTAAAAAACATTTTGAAGTGAAAGGTGCAGGAGGGTGTTACTTGTGTTGTGGTGCTTGCTGGAAAAAATGGAATGCAAGAACAAATGGAATGAGAGGAAATGTGAAAACAACGGGAAGAGAAAAACTGCTTTTAGCCTTACAGAGTAGTCATTGATTCATGAAAGCAGAAGGATAATTCCTTATTGTACAGCTTTCAGACAACAGTTAGAATATTCACTTCCAGTTAAAGACTAGAAAAATATCAATGAACTGACAGAAGACAAAGAAAACTCACTAAAAAAAAAAGTTGGGGGGCTGGGGGAATAACTAATAGTTAAAGAGGAAAACAATACAGTTGAATGAATTGGTAGAATGGAGTATGAGCAAGGAAGTGACATAGCTGTTAGAGTCTGAAAGGATGATAGACTCAGAGAAACATCAATTGTTTTTGTAGCTCACATTCAGAAAGAGGAATTCTGGGATGAAAATAGACAAGGTGTTTTTTTTTTTTTCTGGAAAAGATATATTTTTTTTTGGGGAAAATCATTTTATCTGAGGAATGTTCTCCTAGAGAAAATGTAGGGAAATCACCATTTTTAAGAATGCTAAACAATGCATTAGAATGTACTGTACAGACATGATGTTTTACAGTATCTTTCAGGCCTTCAGGCTTCACGTGGCATGATTACCTAAGTGTTGTGTGTAAGTGTGGTGTTGAATGTAGTTAGTTTTGAGGATAGCTTTAACATTTTTATGCATCTGTATTCTACAAATAAAAAAACCTAATCACAAGTATAAACTACTGCTTCTTTTCCTAGGCTTAACATTTACTAAAGACTTTTAGAAAACTAATGCTGTGTTCTGACTTGCAAAAACTAAATGCTTCTTGCTGAAAGAAATCATGCATAGAATCTTGCATGGAACAGTTATGTTAAAGCGTAGCAACATTTTGCATTTGTGCAAAAAGATTAGAGTAATTGGAAAGCGAGTTATACATCTAACGGGTGGCATTATGCCCATTGCAGAGAAGAATAAATAGGGAGGGGACTTACTCAAGGTCAGATGGCCTCAATGGAAAAAGTGGAAGCTTTCTGCTTAATCAAAGCCCTCTAAGATAAATAAATGACAGCATTACTTTTTTTTTTCTCCTAATGAAAATTGATACTGGATTAGTGCTGCATAAACTTTAATTTTAATCTTTATTCCTTAAATTTTTCACCTCTTGAGAACTTCCTTGAAGCAAAGCAGAGTACTAGTGCTTGCTAGAAACAGCTCGAGCGTTATTTTGCTACTGAGTTCAGTTTCATATGATGCAACTCTTCGTAAATATTAACTCATGAAATACTGTGGGCTACTCCTTTTTGGAACAGCAGTGAGTTTACTGTGCATTAAGTTAATGTGTACAGGCACACATCTCTTGCGTACTACATTTGGCAGTCCCCCAGTATGTCCCCCCGTGTCCTGCCAAGACTAACCAGTCTGTTTACTTCTGTTGCTCCAGGGCCATGATAGCTGGATAACCTCTTTGTTTTAAACGCAAAGGGACAACTCATCTCAGTCTGTTTGCATCCACGTGCTCTAGTAGTAAGCACAAAGGTGGTGGTAGAGCTCTGCCATGTCTTTTTATGGTTGCATCCAGCGGTCTTGGTTTGTCTTGCTCACTGAGCAGGAAAGACTATGGCAGCAGGGTAGGGGGTGAAGCAATTGTGACAAGTACTTTTCTTTTCCGTAACTGTATTTCTAGGGGATATGAAGCAGGGACACAACTATAGGACTGTACAATAGCGATTCTTAAAAGAAAGCAGAGGATCAAAACTCGCTTATAAGGTCCTAAAGGTATTGTGAAGAACTGGTAAGAGTACAGCTGGGGAGTGGCAATCCTATGAATGGTACTTTGACCACTGGTCATTTATTGTTTAACTCTTTCTAGTATCTTTATACATATATTTATTATTATGACAGTATTTAGACACTACTTTTGCTGTGCACTGGATGGTATCGTATTGAGCTGATGTGAATTACTAATCCTTTTGAAGTTCTGATAACCTTCTTGCTACTTATGCACAAAATGTTTTGTACCCATGCATAGATTAGTTCAGAATTAGTCTTGTGTATGAATTTTAATACTACTTAGTTGTTCCTGTATTCTTCCCTTTGTAGTCTCATTCATTGTCTTCCAGTGCAAACTCCTCCTGTTTCCAATGTGTTTTTCCCATCTGTTATCTGGTGTTTTTCCTGTTTTGGTCTGACCAAGGGCATTTCTGAGGTGCAGAACACTGTTTCACCCAGACTAGCTTGGAACAGTGTGGAGAAAGTTACAAACTAGCTAAAGAGAGAGAGAGAGGTGGTGGATTGAATCAGATCTTAAATTTGAGGTAAATACTTCAGGCTGGTTCCTGCTCTGCATTTCACAATGTGCTGGGATCCAACAGTAGAAGAGGGGAAGTGACAGAGCCACCTGCAATCCTGAGCTCTGAAAGTGCTGATTATGTAGCAGTGATGATTTGTACTGGGGTAAGAGCCAGCTGGCCGTGTGGATGTGGCTTTAGATTGCTTTCTAATAAATAACAGTATGGCTCAGGTTGGAATGAATGGGAAGTGCCATGCAGAGGAACTGTCACTCCAGAACATGAGTCAGAAGATTAGTGACTGACACAGATGCATATATTTCAATGCCTCCACATTTGGCATCCCTGCACAGGCAAAATGTTCTTATAACAGCTCTCTTCCATCTACCTTGAATCCACAGGAAAAGAGCTAGTGTTGTGATGAGTAACATGAAGAAGACATAGGTGAATAGTATTTTTAGCCTAGCAATCAATTTTTCCATAGATTGGTGTAGGCTGGCTTTAGTCACGTTTCATAGTGTTTGCAACTGCTTCTTCCATACCTGATCAGTGACAGGTTCCTTTCCATATCTTTTAATTGGTGAACTTGCCTCTCTAAAATATTTTTCTTTTTCTTTTTGCCTTGTGTAAATTCTGAACTCATTGGCCAAGAGAAGTGTCTTGCCTTTGAACGAGTCTTCCCAGAGAAATGATTGTTTCAAGTCCTTTCTCTAATGGGATAAGAATTTCTGAACATTAAGAACAGTGTTTATTTGGGCAAATCCAGGTCCTAGTCTAGCTAAGTAACTGCACAGGCAGATCATTGTGATTTTAGTAATGCTTGGTAGTGACAAAGCTTTACCCACACAGCCCTAAATGCAATATAGGGTCACAAGTAGCTATTTGGTGTTTTGTATCCAATCAAGGAGCTTATGTTCAATGTCTTTTTTTGCTGTTTTGGGCTCTTTCTTTATTTTCTCCTTGACCATTTATTAACTGGTGGCACAGAAACATCCAATGTCCATTATTCTAATAGTTGTCCCATTTCTGTATAAAACGATTTCTGGGTCACATCCAAAACCATATAGTCTCCTTTCATTGCCATGACAACAGCAAGACATGCCAATGTTAGCACGGTCTGTTGGAAAAAAAATGTCAGTAAAAACAAAACACAGTTAATTGAGGTATTTCACATACAAATCTGATTCTCTGTAATGATCCAAAATTATCCTGCATCGTGGAGCAGTAGTTAAGAACGAGCCCCAGATGAATAGCATAGTCTAATGCTGAATGTTGGGTCGTGTCCTAGGCACTGCATTCCAAAAAAAGATATTACAAAAATAGTGAGAGTGGAAGTGGTCATAGTCCTGGTATAACGTCTGGATCAGAAAAGGATAAAGAGTTAAATGGAGTTACTAAAAATAAAGGATAATTACTAATAGTTTTAGACAAAGTAAGACTTGATGTTAAAGTGTGCATTGTTCTTTCATTATCATACCTTTCTCATCTTTGTCTAAGATTAAAAGCACATTTGATGGGATTACATAAACAATACATTTAACACTAGTAAAAAAAATGCAGCAATTCACATAAAATAGGAAAGAATTGTTGTAAAACAGGTCTTGTAGAGCTGAGTGCTAGAAGAAATCTGCCCCAGTTCAAGTGAATGGAAGAAAGCTGGGAGGTGGAACTCAAAACCTCTGTAGTCATTAGGAGGGATTATTTCTGTTTTAAAAAGAGGGTGGGAGCACAGAGCTAATGGAGGTAGTAACCACTGTCTCCTTTCCCTTGAAACCTGTATGGTTGTGTAGGCTTTCTCCTGGCCTCTCTCTATGCTTGGAATCTAAGATGGAGACTCTCTTGGAAATAGAAATGGAGCATAGAAATCTTTCACTCGGTGCACTACCTGCTGAACTGCAGAGATTTGTATGTTTTGAAGACTTCTACTTATGATTACAGTGAAGGGGGGGAGAGGATGAGTGATGTTCCCCACTGAGTAGCTGTGATTCGGGTTTTCCTGGCCTATGACTGAGATTCTCCCATAAAACTTTTCTTAACTTTTCTTGTTTGTTTGTTATTTTCACCCTGTTAATACAGATGGCTGGAGGGCTAATCTTTCTTCTGATATATCCTCAGGGTGTCCAAAAGAGTTTCAGGAGCCTCTGCAATTCCCAACGTGGGTGGAAGTGCTATGCTTTCATTTAATGATAGTTTGACTCTCAGATGAGGTGGCTGATTTCTAGTGACAGCCTTAGGCCACCGTCAGAGCAAATGTAGATCTTGCTCCCCTTATTTATAGCCTTACTGTTAGATCTACTGGTACTGCTGTGGATGAGGATGATGTTGGCTTCGTTTGTGTTCTCAGGAATTTTTAATAGGAAGAGATGGAATAGGCCTCTTCATCCTGCATCACTTGCCATCCAGAGTTTTCTTTGAGTTGGGGAGGTCCTGAGTACCAGGTTGGCTGTAAGTGCAGACAGCAGCCTGCCAATGAGTGGGGGCTCCAGCTCTAGAAGATCCAACCTGGACTCCCAGAGAAACTCGGAAAGTCACTCGATTTCTAGATGCTGTTTGAGACTCATTGAAGATTGCCATTAATATCAAATATTAACAGTTGCTATCTAATAAACAACCTTCGTGTGAGAATTCAAAAAGATAAACTGTAGTGGTCCTTTGGGGGATGTTGGCAGCTCCCTGTGGGTCTGAAGATTGCTTATGCGAAACTGGATTTTCCTCTTTTTTTTTTTTTTCCCTGTTGTCCTTCTTACCCCAACCTTTAGTTAGCAGCATGCTATTTTGCAACAGTAATGATTGGAAATTACATGGCAAAGATTTTCAAGGCATCTTAGCAAACTAGGTACTTTGATTACAGCAGTCTGTACTATAGTCATCATGTAAGTTTAAAAAGATATATATTTGAAAATTATAGGAAGATTTTTAATTTAGAACACTACTACGAATTTTCTTCCTCAATTCTCATGTTTTTGGCATCTCTGGTCCCAGTCTGGAGAGCGTCTGCATAATGTCTCCAGTGTTAACTTAGATAGTGAAATCATTGAGCCTCTGTGGAAACGGATCTCCATAAAGCCAAACTGCAAGGGGAAAGTCCTAGAATCTGGGTATCACAAGGTGATTGATGGGCTGTGTCAAGGCTTGACAAACCAAACAAGAAAACCTTGCAGCTTCATGAACTTCAATATCTAAGTGTACATAACAACATTAAACATTTCCAAACCTAAGAATTTCTTTGAGAATTGTACAACACTTGGTTGCTGGTGGAGCCTGCAAGCCATAAAAACCCGCAGTTAATGATAAGGTTTGTCTTCATGCTGTGGTTAACATGAGTATGTGGGCGTGGGGCATGTTGAGGAGTCCGTAGTGTCTGTTTATTCTGCTTTCTGTTCTCTGCAATGGCAGATCTGCTGGAATGTTCTGAAGTTATGTATTTTGATGCATCTGTTGAAATTTTAAAGTTTATTTCTTACACGGTATCCTTTAGCTGGCATATTTTAAATATTAAATATTAAAAATTTAAATACAGAGTACTTTAAAATGTTTTTATAATTTATCCTATTTTCAGTGATCTTGGTCTGTGGTTTTTAGCTTGGGTGGGTCAAAGATTATTTTCAAAGCAAGGCGTTTGGATTTTATTCTGCTGCGAAGAACTATGAATCCATGAATATCCTGCAGTGAAGTGTTCTACAGAGTAATTATGTGTGTATGAAGAAATAATCTCTTTTGCTTGTTCCGAATTTGACATCTACTAGTTGCACTTGCTCGCCTCTAGCTCTTCTGTTGGAAGAGACGTAAACAATTGTTCCTTCTTTTCATGTCACCAACCTTTGTAAACTTCCATTATATTCCTGCCTTAGGCTTACGTGTCTAAATGTATGCAATTGTTCCCTGATGAGAAGTTTTTCTCTTGCTTTTTATTGGTCAGTTTTCCCATTTATTTAATGGAAGTCATTACCAATGTATACTAACTCAGTCATGACATCCCTGTACAGACCATAACTAGTCAATGTGGGTGCAACTGAAATTTCTTTGCTGTGTTTCTTGCCAGCGTGGCCTCACTGAGCTCACTTGGCGTGGTGCTGCCACCAGCATAGCCTCTAAGTCACTCTTTACTTTTCCTAATTTAGACCCAGAATTTCAGTCCTCAGGGATGCTTGTATTACTTATCCTGTTAATTTTAACCCAAAGCTTTCTTTTTCAATATGCTCCTGCTTTCCACCAATATGACCTGTGTTGCCTTTTCTGCGGTTTCTATCCCTGCCCACAGCATCCATTTCTATTCCTTTCACTGACTTTCCAATACTCATCTAAGTTGGATAGTTCATTCCCCGAACCTATGGTTTTTTAGGCTGCTTTTATGCAAAAAGAGCTGTCTGCTAGCCCTCCCCCTTTAGAGAAACTATTAAATAAAAACCGTTTTTGATAGCATCTGGATACCCACTGCCAGCAACCTGCTCCCATTTTGCCTGAGGAAAAGCCCTCCCTGTTGCCCTGCGCCAGCCCTGCCCTGGGGGTTCGGGCCCCTCTTCTGCCCGACCATGGTGGGTTCCCGGGGTGTCCTCATGAGTCCCAGCTCCCACAGGCGCAGCACCAGCCCTGTGCCGCACGCACACCTGCCCCGCGGCAGCTCTGGCCGGGTGATCCTGTGGGTTCCCCGTCCCTACCCGCTCCCCCCCTGCCCGGGGGTCGCTTTGCCACTTCTCCAGCCGGGGAGAGGCGACCCTGTGGCCGCCGCTGGGGCCCTGGACGCGCTCCTCCTCCCGCGGAGCTGGGCTGCCGTCTGCCGCGCGGGCCGAGCCCCGAGCGCGCTCCCGGTCCTGGCGGCCCGCTTCGCGGCTCCGTGGCGGGCTTTCCCGCGGGGCGGCCGGCGGTGGCGGCCCTGCGCGTGGAGGCGGGGAGCGGCGGACGTCTCGCGAGAGTCGCCGTAGCCCCGCGAGATCTGGCCGCCTCCCTCCCCCTCCCCGCCCGCGTCATGTTTTCTCTTTGACAAGCCGCCGTCGCCGTTGGTGCCGCAGGAAAGGACGCGGCTCCCGGCGGGGACTCGCCGCTTGCCCCGGCCTCGCGGAAGACCCGGACTAAGGTCCGTCGCCTCTCCCCCGCGCTGCCCGGTGAGCGCTCGGCTGCGGGGGGCTGGCGAGCCCGGGCCCCGGTGCAGCGAGGGGTGGGAGGCCTGGGCGAGCCCGGGGCGGGCGGGGGAGGGGGGCTCTCCTCGGCGCCGCTCTCCACCGAAATAAACTGACTCTCGGGGCGGGAACAGCTGCGGCCCCGCTGCACACCGGCACGGCCCCCCCCGCCCTGTCATACGGCGACGGCCGAAGCCCCCTGTGCCGCCGAGAGGTGGCTGGGGGGGCGCAGGGAGGCGAGGCCGCAGCTCTGGCCACGGGCATCTGCGAAGGGGGGAAGGTGCAGGAGGGGATGGAGAAAACGGGGAGGCAGGTGGGGCCGGTTATATGGCAGTGCTCTGGTGCTGGGGGTGAGAGATCGACGGACGTCCAGCAGCTTTTCTTCCTTTGTAGGGAAGGGCGGAGGGGGCTTTTTGTGCCTTTTCAAAGCAGTATAAACTATGCAAAATCTACGTTGTGCTTCGGCTGAGATCCTCGGTTTCTGTGCTTTTTTCCTCTTGAGCCTCGTGAATGCAGTTGTAGCATGGCTGTGCATTCTTCCCCTGTGTTAAGCGCATCTCTGGCCGTGTGCATCCTAGGTGGATCTGGCTGGTGTCACAAAATCCCATCTGAAATTTGCCATGTTGGCCTTTATCAACCGTATATGACTGTAGGTGTTCCATGTATCTGCAGACCTGTCATCTGAATCCCATAGTCTCTCCGTGGCTTATTTGCAGTATTGAAAAATTATATGTATGCTTTTACTTAGAGATTACTTATTTTGTATTCTGAAGTGATGTCCTAGCAGGTGGTTGTTGGTGTTTGGTTTATTTTTTTTAAACTGTGTACAGTTAATTTCTTTTAGAAGTTACTGTATATGAGCTGCTTTTCATGTTTTTTAGGGACAGAAGCCTATTGTTATGCTCTCTCCCTTTGATAATATATGTAGGAGAGGTTTATGTGCACTTGGTAAAACAGCTTCATCTTTTGTTGTTTTAGACCTGTTTTTCATGTCACATAATCTAAGTCGATTGTTGCTTCGTGAACTGCTTAATTTGCTGTAGCTGGGACCATGTGCTCTGTATGCGCGCATACATGTTACATACATGTATGTGTGTATATACACATGTGTACATATTGTGTCATGAACTTGATCAGATTTGTATTTTAGTGAAGTGTTGAATGCATTAAATGCTGTTACTTTGTAACAAAACCTCAAAGCTGTAAATTTGCACGTACTGAATTTAAAGCTCCTTGTTAGAGGCCCCATATAAACCACATCTTCTCCATTGCATAGGCATGTGGGACTGCGGAGGACTTGGATCTCAGGATTGAGTCTCAAGTGATTATGGGAAAAATATAATAGACATCTAATCTGGAAAGGTAGTTTGTGTTCCTGGTCAGCCTGCTACTGCTTCCCAATATTCTAAGAGGAATCTATTAATTTTGAATGGAAAATTAAAAGCTGCACAATGTTAAGATGCTACAGGACAGAAGAAGGGCATTGCCAGTCTTCTGTATCCTTGTACTTACAAAGAATTTGTTAGGTGCCTTTGGACATAATAGTTCTCTCTCGGAATAAACCATATTAGGGCTCCAAGTATAAACAAACTTGTATATGGTTGAGGCTTTCCTCTCAGAACCTATGATCTTATTTAAATGTATTGTGTATGTTTTGTTCATTATCTTAACATTAATGGTAACATGGTTTTGTGGCTGAGGGAGTTGGCTTTTTTTTCTGTGAGCTATGTAAAGCTTGTATTGATATTGAATTGTTAGTAACAGGGATATAAAGTCTTTGACTTATTTTTGCTGAAAGACTGCTTGGCATAGTAAGAATATAACACAGTGTTTTTATTCATTTATTCCTTGAAGTGAAAGATTTAGTTTACCACTGAAAGCTTTTTTCTTCTGTTATTTCAAAGTGAATTAAATGGATATTAGTTGATTTAGAAAGGGTTTAAGGAGCATAACTAAAAATCACAGTTGTTTTTTGTCTTTAATTTGACAGTTTCAGAGTGCCATAGTCTTCCTTTTTTGAAGATACCAGTGCAGTAGTACTCTATGTGTTTTAAAGTGTCAGTGATGACTGGGGTGGGACCATTTTACAGATGGGAAAAACTACACGTGAAATGTAGTCTTTGTATTTTGGTAGTAAAATTAAAAGTATATACATTTAAATACTTTTGTTTAAAACTTACTCTTAGTATTCCAACCTTTCTTTCCATTTTTAATGGAAAAGCACTTTTATTCCCATTTTAGAAATAAATAATGGAGACAAAAATCCTATGTGTTTCAAGAAGACTTGGTGGAACAGGCATTTGAGTTCTGGTTAGAGGTTGTTATGAAGTCATTATACTTTCAGTACAACAATCTTCATTTAGATAGTGTACAGATACTCAGTCTTTCTCTGTTTATATAACTTCAAAGATTTTTTATCTTACGTGGTATGTTTTAGTTAAATGCAGGGTGCATTTGTCTATAGGTGATTTGACTTCTGGCATCAAAGTCATCTTAATGAGTTGTCAGTACTGTATTGGTTATGTTTCTTACGAAAGAAGTACTCAAACTTTGAAAACTGCTGGCAGGTTTTCTTTTTTGTCTTTCTCCCAGTAGTGGTTGACAGTTCAACCACTAGTTTTGAATGGAGCATTCAAAACTACTAGGTGTTTTCTGTTTAAAAACCTCTAAAGTAGCCCTTAAAATGAAGCTCTAGCCTCCTAGGGCTGCTGAAGTAACTAGTGGCATGTTGCAGCAGCTTACTTTGTGTCATAGCAACTTCACAGTAACCCTTGTAACTTCTCAGGATGAAAAAAAACCAACCCAAAACCAGCTGGAACCCAGTGGCTGTGGAATTTGCCAGTCAACAGCAAGAGTAAGTGTGGCCTGGGAACTGGCCAGGTATATTCTCTGGCCTTGACTGCCTGTTGTGATGGACCTGATGTCATCAAGCTAGTTGGGAGTATGTTCAGGTGGCTCAAGCAATCATATTCTCTGCTGGAAACCAGAATTAATTTACAGAGCCTACAGTTTGAGTCCTCCTTACTAGTGATATTTTTTTTTGCTGTCAGCACTGCATAGTACAGAATTTTCATCCTCAGATGTTTCCTCAGAAATGCACAAATTTATACAATGAAAGTTTCAGTTAATTATACTGGGAGTATTTCAGTCAAGAAATGGAAATGGCAACACAAAGTATATGCTTTGCTTATTTGGAGTTTAAGTTGCTCTTGAGTGCTTTCTTTTTTTTAATCTCTGAAATAAGGGAATGCGGATTAAAGCAAAAAAAATGGGTTCAATTGTATTTTAAAGTAAAATTGCCTATACCTTATTTATTGTGTTCCAGAGAGAAGTCATTCAACAATGTGTGAAGGGGGCTATCAAATAATTAGGTTGTAAGTCACCTCTGGAGGTCATACAGGCATAGAATGATTTGGGTTGGAAGGGACCCTTAAAAAGCATCTAGTCCAATTTCCCTGTGATGGGCAGGGACATCTTTCACTACATCAGGTCGCTCACAGCCCTGTCCAACCTGATGTCAAATACTTCCAATGATGGGCCATCTACTGCCCTTTTAGACAACCTGGTCCAGTGTCTCACCACCCTCATTCTAAAAAATTTCTTCTTGATATCCAATGTAAACTTACCTTTGTCCCCTTGTCCTGTTACTAGAGCCCTGGATAAAAAAGTTACTCTCCATCTTTCTCATATGCCCTCTTTATATCAGAGCTAACTTGAAAGTTAAATGAGATTACCGATCTGGTTGAATTTTGAATATCTATACATATGCAGATTTTGCAGTCTCCTATGCCTATTGACTTTCTCAACTTAAAATCATGATTACTAGTAAATACATCTTAATAATTTTTCTAGTTTTTACAAGTAAATATCTGTTGCTGTGTCTTGTGGTGGTTACAAATACTATGACAACATGGTTAGTAGTAGTACAAATAGTAGAAGTACAAGTGATCGTACCTTTGGGAAAGAGTGATAGTGGTAAAACCTCACCAGGGATTTCAGCCCTTTCCCAATGCAAGGTCAGGCACTTTTCTTCCCTCAAATTGTTGGAATGTATCTGATGCATGAGGGTATCTGCTTCTTAGCTCCTCTTTTTACTAACTGCTTTTGGTGATTACATATGTGGACTGTCATCTGCTTTCTCTGCTTTTGTTTCAGTATGCTTTTATTCATCTGAAGAAGTAATGCATTAAATTGATTTTTGTAAGTTTTTCTGCTGAATAGTAATAATTAACCTGTATGTCTCTTCTGCTTGAGTAGGTTTTACGCAGCACCCAAGGATGTAAGAGTTCATGTTCACTAATGATGATTTGGTTTTTGTATTACTTTCTTTATAAACATATGGGCAAGAGAGCAAACAGATTGAATTTATTAATGGCTTAAAAATAACTTTGTCTTCCTTTTGTCTGTCTCCCAAATGATTTTGTGAGTGACCAGTTGTGATCAGTTGAAGCATAGGGTTATATTGGTTACAGTAGTAGACCTGAAATGAATAAATAATCCTAAAGGAACCTAAAATCATATAGAAAGATGAAATTTGGAAGAATACCAGTAGAACTTCAGTATGGCTTACCTGGCAAATACTATGAAGCTAGTTTGTGTTTGGAAGGAAAAGTTGATAGCTGGCTGCAAAATTAATCTGAATTAGGGTATTAGTAATTTGGTTTCCTTATGCTGAGCAGAAGGCTAATACAAGGAGGAAAGATAGTGGTCGTCATGACCAATAGAGACAGATGTTCAGATAAATCCATTAATGTTAGTGTGCGTTTCATTGGAACATTTTTCTTACAAATGAAGAACAATCTGTTGGAGCTGCGGTACTTGCTTGCTCTTTCTGGTTTAGTTCCTTTTGCTTGTCGTCTTGCTGTTCCAGATTTGTAGTAGACCATGGCTTATTTTTTCTGCATTGTTTTACTGTTCATTTCCTATTACCTACTACCTCTCACTTTTTCCTTTTTTTCTACTTCTAATGTATCTTTTTGTCTCTTTAGTTTCAATGCTCTGTTAATTTGTAGTAATTTCTCTGCAGTGTCAGTATTTTCTAATTTATAATTTTTTCTTTTTCTTTCCCATAACTTCACATTCACCTCATATCTCTCATGACACTGCATATGGACTAAATGTCTTGGCCAAAAAGAACATTTGAGGAACATTACCTTGCACAGTGATGTATAGCACTTTTTGGCATGAGTAAAATATTGAACAAATAACTCCTTTAGGCAACATTATGTCTTGTTACCATTGGTTTCAACTGTCATAGTTTGCCCTGGCCATGAGTAATATGGAACATCTTGCGGATTTTGCATTGCTTGTAGGTTTTACATTGTTGGTCTATGACAAGGAAGGATTTTAATTAATCTATATATTCCTGGTTTCTAAATTAACCTTTCAATAAAACCGCTGTAAATGTTGTTCTGAGCCCTGATATCTGGTGCTAAGTCATATAGTCAACCCTTTATCTATGAAAAAAGGAAAGCAAATCAAACAGTTTGCTTTTCTTTTAGTTGTACTTTCAGATTGTAAAACTTTAATAAGGATTGCAAGAATTGCTGCACTCTGACGGTTGGTAGCATGTGAAGCGTGATTCTTACTGGGACTTTGTGCCTCCTTTATAAAAAGTATGAAAGACTGGAATGTTAAAAAGTTCAGGTAATTTGTCGTTTTATGGAATGTTAGGGCTGGAACTCAGCAAAACTAGGAAACAGTCCTTCTGTTGCACAAATTCAGGCTCCATCTGTATCTTGAATTCCACGTTCAGTTCTGGAGTCAAAATGCAGATACACATATTGATGCTACGGGTATGTCGTTATGTCAATATAGCAAATCAGCAATAAAGGAGCTAGGAAAAAGGCAAAGGAGTATGGTATGGATGATTGGAGGTATGCAGCGCTGCTGTGGAAAGTTGGTGTGTCTTTGTTTCAGTCCTGCAGAGGAGAAATAAAATAACCACATTTTTTGTGTGTCAGTTGCATTAGGAGCTGGACAGAACATTGAGATAATAATTTAGTAGAATTAGATACACAATGAAGACTTTGGTTGACTTAAGAATGTTGCATCTATGCAAATTAACAAAATAATTTATAAGGGTTCTAAGTGCTTATGCCGTAAAACTAAAATGTTGCAGCTTTGAAGACATTCCACTTGTATAATGGAATTGTAGTATTATCATCGAAGTGAGGCAGTAAATAAAAAACATATTGTATCAGATTTTCAGTCACATTTCAAGTAAATTAACTGTTTTAGACCTGTGATGAGCTACGTATACAGAACTTCTGCTTTCTTAATAACTTATATAAAACAACATCCAGGGAAAAAGAAGTTTTTAAATAGGCAATTTTGCTTGCAGTGAATGAATTGAATTATATTCTTAAAGAGCTAGTAGAATTACTTGATTATTCTGATTGTGAAGTCTTTCCTGAATTTTGTGTAAGCCACAAAAAAAGCTTGATTTTTCTGGCTCATCTGCAGAAATGATTTCTCACTGTAGCAAACAAAGATTTAACTACTCTTAGCAGTATTGAAGAGCTGTAGTGCGCCCTGGCTGCCATCTGTTTAAATATTAAGTTTTCTAATCCTTTTCAGAAACTGTCCAGGTGACATCATGCTTAAAGTAGCACAGTTTACTCTAGGACCAGTCATGTTGAAAATAGTAAATGAAATTGCTGTGAACTTGAGAAAGATCGCTGTCAGTGAACACACTCATTGGAGAACTCTGTCCTTTAGAAATACACAAATCTGCATATTTGTTTCCCTTATTTGTTAAAGTGTTGGGTTTTTTTGTGGTGGTGTTTTTTTCTTGCACTCTGTTTAGAAAGTATCTTTACATATCCATTATGAAGGGTGATAGAACATTACTGAGGCAGTAAATAGAATTCAAGCGTGCGAATTTCACCACCTGCTCTTTGCTGTTTCCTGCCTTTGATTTGACTGTACAGACGTCCACCTTTTTGTGTTACAAGCTTTTGTAAGGAGGTTTCCATGAAATAAAGTTACATGTAGTCAGCGTTTTACAAAGGTTGATGAAATTGCTAATTGCAGAGAGGAGAGAGCGAGCAAGTGCTTCTGAGGTTTATTTTTCCTCTGAGAAATCTTGTAATTTTTAGGACATGTAAAGTTTGCAGCTTTATACGTGCTGTTTTTCAAGAGCTTTGCAGAAAATAAGGCTTTTGACTGCTTTTGTAGCAGTTCTAAGAGTCTGAGCACTTAACTTCTGTCAGAATAACTGTTTTCGCCTGTGCTTGATTTCTGCTGTAGTCAGACTAAGTTAAAGAAAAATGTGGTAATATGTAGCTTCCTTAAATTCTGACCTTGTTAATATCTTCAGTGTGTGTGCTAGAGTCAGTGGTTTAAGAAAACGTATTTTCTTCATACTGATTGAAAATACTACATCTCAGTTTATGCATATTGATTCTTAGATTGTGGTTCTTCAAGAGGTGCTGTATTCATGTTTTCAGAATTCAGAAGCTTCTGGATCATACTTAAATGTTGGGTTTTTTTTAAATTAGAAATACCTTTCTAATATGTATTTTCAGTTTCCAGAAATTAATCCTGGTTTTGCTATGGGATATCATTACTTAACCCTTTATAAGCACTAAAGTAATTTTCTATCTCTGTCTAGTGTTTGGGATAGACTTTATACCTAATACATTATTTATGTGGGGAATGAATAATCCTAGATTTTATACAGTTGACACTGTATGGAGAAAAAAAATTAACTAAAGTAGAATTTGGATAGAACATTAAATTTCATTCTTCTACTATTGTAAGGGTTGCTCAAATCTTGTTATAATTAGAAGTGATAGTATGTTTTTTCTCTCCAGAAACATTGTACTAACTTATTGTTGAGTCATAATACTGCTTCCTACAACACACGATTCTTTCCTCTTATTTCTCTGACTGACATGCCATGCTTTTTCTGAGCAGAATAATATGATGATGTTTTCCAAATCTTCAAATAAGAGGCGCCTGTGTTTTGTATACATTTGTAGGAGTTTATGGCGATGACCTGGTAGTTGAACCTCCTTCAGTTGTATAACTTGTGATGAGATACTTGTGTTAAAGAGATGGACCTTGTACAAGACACAATGTTTCTAGTATTTTTGATGGTTCTAAATAAATATTTGCAAAATCTCTTAATCTGGTTTTTATTTTGAAACGACAACAACAAAAAGTAAATGCTAAATTTGTTCACTGCTTTCTGTTTGAGTGTCAGATGGCAAAAATGCAATCAAGTATGCTTACTGGGACGTAGTATTACTATTTAAGAGAAAAGTAGCAGAGAAATAGACTGTCATGAGCCATAGAAAACTTTGAAACTTGTGTTAGTTGAAGAATGATTTATTTATTTTTAAGTTTGAAAATCTCCATGGACTCTGACAAGTGATGCCTAGAGACTAGGTTAAAATGTATTACCCTTTTTTACTGCGTCCATTTAACAACACTTAATACAAAGCAAATTATGCCTTTTTATCTTCGTATGACAGTGTTTACTTGTTGGGACTTTCTACACAGGCAGGAAAGCACAAAGTTGTAAAATAACAGTTAAGCAGGAAGATACAGGTATATACAGGCAATGGGAAAAAACTATACTTTTAAGGCTGAGCTACATTTCTGAGTCAGTTTTTCTGTTTTTTCTTTTGGCAGTGTGAGCAGCAGTTACATATTCTTCCTTCTTATCTGTGAACTTGTATTATTACTGAAATTCTTGATGGAATACCAATGATTACCCGCATTTGACAATGAGATAGAATGACTATTGGAGATCATGATACTTAAAAAAAACCCAACAACAAAGAGCACCCTAAAATGAACTCCTTCCTTCCACGCTTTCAGGTGCTTTCTGTCTGTTGATAAGCTGAATGTGTGTACTAAGAACTGAAAAAAAAAGCACATTTTGTGGGGAAATTGTGCTGTTACGTCCTCTACTTTTTGAAATAGTAAGATAATATTCCTGTCTTCTACTTTCTAACAATCATTTAGAGTTATCATTTTGAGTTGCCTAGAGCTGTTCCTTATCTTCCTGTTCCTCCCTCAAAAAGATACTACCGTGTGTGCTGTAATCACTTTATATAGCTTCTGTTCCATCTCCACCTTTTTTTTAATTTATCACACCAGTCTTTCTCTTGGATCTACACACTGCACCTTCTCAGTATTATTATTCATTCATTTTTTTATTTATTTAATATAAACCCTAGAAGGGAGCTTAAATTAGGATAGCGTTTACTTAAATTAGGATAAATTTGTCAGCTCTGTGGAGGCACTTTCTGATGACAAATTCAAATATCTCACATAATTTCCAAGCTGACATGGAAAGGGAAGACTATGGAAATTCCTCTGGGAAGTTGTGTATACATTCTGTCCAGGGCCAATCTTTCCTGCTAGGCTCAGAAAAAGGACCTTTATAACCTTATAAGCTTTGACCTTCAGCCCCATGCTAAAGTCCTTCTAAAATTGTTATTATTATCCCCCCCACCCCCTCCTTTGGAATATAGGAATATGTGCTGCACTTTGCAAATTCTGAAGTCCTTTGACTGTGGTGAAGTTCAGAAATTCTCTTATTATCCTGTTTTATAATGTTTTTCCCCCCTCTACTCAGTTGTTCTCATACTTGCATTTGAAGATGATCAAAGCTGTCCCACTTACCTCAAAGTGAGAAGACCTAAATACTTCTTGGTTTCCAGAAGCTGTAGTAAAAATCTGAAAAAAAATCATTCTTAGAGATTTGACAGTCTTTATGTCTGAGCCAAACAAGTGGATTTATGAGAACTCTTTAGTATTTGCTTTGTTTCCCCTTCTAAAAAAATCTACATTTTCCATAGATAATTTAGGAGGTGGTAGTAAGTGGCTGGAAAACTTACTGTTACTTTCCAGTCCCATTTTACCTTTCGTATGGCACACTATATAAGCACAAAAATACATTTTACATAATGTCCCCTGTATTTTTACTTTGATGTTAACTGTGGAATTTTGAAAGCATTGTTCCACTTTTGAAAAGAAATAGTTGTTGTACAGGATTTATTTGTACTTCAGACATATATAGATGAAATGCTGAAATATTTATAGTATGTACCATAAATACTGAAATATATATGTTTACATAAATATAAAAACCATGAAAACGTTTGTAGTGCATGCAGTCAGTGGCTTAGTATTGTATATATAAAATAAACAAGCTGGGATTAATTGCAAGATCAAGTTCCTCTTTCTGTCTGAGTGTTTAAATTGCTGTGCTGACAGAGAGAAAAAAGGAGCAGTATTTATAGTTTATCACTTCAGAATTATGTCCGTTTTGTGGAAATAACTTGTAAATTTAGTTATATGCATCTCCAGTCTGATTTTATTCTTATTTAAGACATAGGGGTAGTTTTTATTTCCTTAGAAAAAAGTGCAGATTTCCTCAGTAAAAGCTTTTACTATTTGACCAGTTTCATTAATGATATAAACCTCATCTCGATTGAATGCTCATTTATTCAATATTCTGTTGTACGTAATGATTACTTGCAACAACCCTTTCACGTTTTAATACATGTGATGCATTAGTTATTTTAGGCAAGCTTACATCTCAAAAGTGAATGCTGTAAGTGATCTGTAAGAAGTACCTGGCGGTTTCAGGCTGAATTAATTCCTATATAAGAAACCCAAACTGTTTAATAACAGTTTTTAAATTCTTAAGAAATGTTTGCAAGGCCATTAAAGACTGCATTCTCTGCCTGAAATATGACAACTTTCCTCCTTTTCTCTATATTTTTAACTCAAAAGGGAAGATCTTAAATGTATTAATTATTATTAGCATTTACTCTCTCTTGCTGACAAACACTTGCAGGCCTTGGTTTTGTGGTTTGTTGGGTTTTTTTTCCTGGATGCAGCAGACACTGCCTAACCAAAACATCTTTAAAATAATCATGTAAGTAAATAGATGAACAGGAATATATGGCAAAAGGGGAAAATTGAATTTATGGTAAACTTTCATTCTCAGTTCTCGACCATGTGGAAGTGTGTGCTGACCATTTAATTATTATCATAATGCTTAAAAATGCTTGTAAGTTGACGTATTTGAATTTGAAATGTAGCCTGTTATCTTCTTTTTATGCTTACTAATTATTGCAAAATGTGAAGATTTTCATCCCAAGCTTAGAATTTGAGTGATAGTAGCATGATGTAATTTGTATATTTGGTGTCAATTAGTTTGTTTACATAACGGGGAAAGCCCTGAACAGAGCAGAAAAGGTAGCTGGTTTGTACTCTTGTGCTTGGAAACACAGAATCTGAAACACAGGGGGATGATAATTCATTATACAGCGAGATGTAGCTTCAGAAGATGCGTGTTCCTCTTTGGGTGCATTTGGTGGGCTGAGAAAAGGGAAAAGAACCTTTGTCTATGCAGCAGGTAAGTTCCATGTTTCTTATAACATTAAGAGAGACCTTTCTTAATCATACTTTCTTTTGGTATTTCAATATTCTACTCTCCTCTTAGCGCAGGGAAAAAAAAACCTTGATTGTGTTCCTCTTGTTTTCACAGTTTTCAATTTAAAGTTCTTTTCTTCTCATTCCCTTTCATATGATGTAAGAAAAACCAGCTGTTTGTCCCAATTGAAGTGAAGGGTAACTAAGAGCTTGCTTTATTCTACAGCTTTCAAATATTCCAGTGGAGTATTTGATGGATCTGAGCCTTTTTCTTCAGTTGTAGAGTCTGCAGCACTGTCTGTGACTCACAGAGCTATTAAGCATTGTTTTCCCCTCAGTTTTAACAGCTTAGAAACTAAAGAGGGTGGTGGACAAATGCCTTTTCCTTCATTTTCTGTTTGGTAGCAGTTCTGTTTTTTGAACTGACAGTAGTATTGGCAGGTTTCTGAATCTTTCTCCTAGCATTTGTGAATGAAAACTGCTTTCTTAGCAGGTGTTAAGTTGCAGGAGAAATACCCAAATTCTTTTGTCCAAATAACGTTTATAAGGAATGCAGCGGACCTTTGACCTTGCCCTTGGTTTTGCTGAAGGTAGTATCATGCTTGTGTTCTTTGCTTTACTTAATTTCATGCTCCTTGCTTACTCCTGGTGTAATAACGTTCCTTTGGCTATACTTGATTAGTGTTTCCACTTACTTAAATGTGTTCCAGAATTTTTTATTTTTTTTTTTCCCTTGCAGAGTTGTCAACTGTTAGGCAGAGATTTTCCAGTTTGGTTTCTAACTTAATAACTTGGAATTCTGAGTTAGCGAACAAACTCTGAAGGCAGTCTTAGTTACCTTCAGGTTTATTCTACCACAGCTCAAGTTGCTGACACTGCTATTTTGAACAAGATTCTACATCCGGGATACATCAAACTTGTTATTTAGGGTTTGATAATTTCATTTTGTCATAACTGGTTTTTGGAGCAAGCGTTTGAAATAGGTATTCAATTTGGTAAGACTGTCTTGTAATCCTTGTTCAGCTATGAGTTTTAAGTCCATTTTAGTGACTTACTGATCAGCAACAGAGAAATATATTTGGGCATTTATAGCCCCAAAAATGGCTGTTTGCCAACAGGAACTGTGGTTCTGAAAGATAAGACAAATGAGTTTTGTTGCAAATTATCATTTCGTCTTTTTTTTTTTTTTTTTTTTTTTCCCCTGAGGAGGGGGAGAAAACAAGGACTACAGGAAGGAGAGCTGAGTTTTTGTAGTTCATGTTCTGTTGATGGGAATAGATTTTTCTCCACCTGGTGCTGGACAGATACATCTTTTATATAAAAGTAAAATATCAGAACTTTCTCTAATAATTCTCATTTTAAAACTTTGTTAGGTATCTAGAATATATGCAAGGGGTAACATTAAAGCCATCATCTTGGTTAAATCCTATCTTTTTTGAACCAGTGAAAACTGTTCATTTGGAAGATTTGGAGGCTTATAATGCTTAAAATGGTAGGTCGTAATTTGACCGTAGGGTAAGTTATTGTCAGATTGCTGAAAGGAATGTTTTCTCTGAATGGATTCCCAAAATATGAAAATCTAAACACATAACAAAATGTGATAGGCCGTTTTTTAAGGAGGAACAATTGTTGCAAATTCAAAAAGGTGTTGGTTTTGGTTGTTGTGTTTTGTTTGGTGTTTTTTTGTTCCAATGTAAATCCCAGAAAGTTCTGGGAACTTTGAATTTAAAGTGTTTTAAGTCCTCCAATGTTGAAATATTTTTATAAAACTGCTGTTGTACATTTACACTGCTTTGGGTTACTTCCTTTCTCCACCTCTTGTCACATGTCTCTGCCTTCTCCCTTTGTGCTTGGGCTGCTGTGGGGCCACATGATCAGCCTGTCTGGAAAGCTGGTGGGGCTACAGGCTGGCCCCCACCTCAGAACTGGTACCTTCCACATTGTCAACTGACCTTGTAGTGGTGAGATGTTGTAAAACATCAGTGAATATATTCATGTGGTCTTTCCAAGACAAATGTATTTTCTTTTTGTCTGCACTTAAAAAGAAATGAGATGTCCTTGCCCATGCTCCAAAGCAATTATAAAGCTTCTGTTTGTGGTCCTTGGGCAATGAGCTGGAGGAAATAAGCCCTACCTATAAACTGTGCTAGCCATTGTTACCTAGTTTCTGGTTACCTACAGTGATAGTCCACACAGAGACAAATTGCATTTGTATTCAGAGAGCATTTTCAGGACTATATCAAATCGACTTGTTGCCATTGGTGTATCTAGTTAAAGACTGCTACCTGTCACATCAAACCAAATGTTATTTTCAAGATCGACCAACATATCTCTTTTGTAAGGTGCAGTAGGAGAGTAGATCGCTACTAAGAGGTCAGATTCAAGCTTTGGTCTCAATTTTTAGTGATGCATACAAGGAGAAGAGAAAAAAAATACCAGTTTTCAAGAAGAGCAGCAGTATTTGCACCTTGGAGGTACATGAGCAAGTTTTAAATTTCATAATGAAGAATAGCTGGTGTTAAGTACAACATAAGGCAAATGAATGAGTCTTTATTCAGGGAACTTCTTAATGTAGCCTTTTGAGAAGGTGCTAACTTTGTTACTGGACACCAGAGTTTGGAAGTTTGGGTTAATTTGCCTTACAGTTGCAATTCAGATAAAATGCTAGTTAGCAAATCCTTTATTCCTGATAGATGAGAAAATGTTGCCTTTGTGAATAAGGATGTAACAATACCTGTCTGTGTCACTTGGAGGCTGAGCTGCTGGTGTTTTGTGTAATATGAGTAATGAGAAGGTGTGTCTTGTATGAATTGCAAAGAATGCTCACTGCCTCGGAATGGTGGTTCACAGCTGTGGCTCCAGTGTTTGTGTGATAGACATGAGTAAGGATTTTGCTGCAATACAACTGAGGTTACTTGGGCAAGGCTCACTGAGGCTCAAATAAGGCGATAAAGGTACTTATCTATTTTAGAGAAAATTTGACTGGGATAGAAGCAGGTGTTTAATAGTATAGAATGTGGGGTTATTGGTGGGTATATCGGAAGAGCTGTAGTATAGTTCTCTTTTTTTTTATTAGTTCTCTTTCTTTTTTTTCTTAAGAGTGAAATGTCAAGTCTGAGAGAAGACAAAGTTGCATTATAAGTTATCTGTTGCACTACAAGCATTGGAGCTGTAGTAAGCACATCCTCTCACTAGATGGCAGGGAGATTCCCTTCATCCCCCAGAGATTTATTTTTAAATCGGATCAAAGAGGGCTCAGACTACCAAAGAACACAAACCTGCCCTTTAGAATGTTATATTACTTTTTGGTGAAATTGTCCTGAAAGAAGGACTACACAGAGAAAATAATCTGTTTTTCCAACACTATAATCTCCCTTCTTACGGTGATCAAAGGGGACTTGCAGACTCAGATTAAATTTCAGAAAGGCCTGATATTCAGTAATTTAAGCATAACTTTTCCATCTGTTGATTTATTTTAGATTTTGAATTTTAAAACAGTAGGCAGAGTTGCAATCCTGTCTAGTTAATTGTAAACCTTGAAACTGCTTTTTACTTAAGCCGAGTTATATATGGTTTAGTATCAAAGATTTCAAGTTTCACACATTGGATTAGACTGCCTATGTAGAACTCGGACTGTACTGTGTCTCTCAAAGAAATAAAAAGGGAAAAGTGGATCTTTCTGATCAGCTAAATAAGCTGACTTGAGTTCAGGCAGAGCAAAAGTCAGGAGAGATGTATTCCAGTGGCTAGTGCGGCCAAAAAAAGCTTTGTGCTTTAAATGTAGCATTCCCAGGAATTTTGTAGCAATTTCATCATAATGTTTCATTGAGTTTGAATCCATGTAAAAGTGTCATGATTCATAATGTGTTGGGCTTTTTTTCCTAAAATTGTCAGGAAAAAAAAGATTATTAAATTAAATGATGACTTAGATTTGAAAGAATGTTGTCAAGTTGGTTTGGCAACCAATTTGAACTTTCCTGGTAAACCAGTGTTGTTGTATTATTAAGTTATCTCTTTACAACCAGATTATTATTGATCTCTTCCTTAAAAATCCATCCTAAAGTTTTGAATATTTTCAATGTCATACATTAGGCAGTTCATTAATGTAATGTAATGCAGAATTTTAATACTGAAAAAATACTTGGAATAGTTGTAATATTTATGTGGCTCTGAAGAGCCTGTTCACCAATGAATAGGATCTACATAATGAGCCACTCTAGCAATCAAACCATCTGTCCTGCTTTCCCTTTAACACTCTGACATGGATTGTGAGGAGATCTCTAGTGTACCTTGGAAAGGGGAAATAGTGGCTTGTGACAGCAGGACTTAAAAATGTGTTTGACAGGTTGAGCCCTTAGTTATGGCGTTAATTAGTAGTCTTGTTTATCGTAAAATGAAGGTTTACACTGGTACTTCATTCATTGTGCATGATTGTATATGATCTTGTGCATTTTTGAAGTCTTTGTCCTCAATTTTGCTATCTGTAGAATACTATTTTTTCTACAGAATATTAAAGGTGTATTTTCATTGAAATGTAGCAGAGTTAAATCTGCTTTGTGTGAATTTTTGTGTATATGGATTTAGAGAATGCAGACTTACACTAAAATTCTTACATCATATTAAGGAAGTTGCACATATGCATGTACTTATTTGTTTAAAATGAAGATAATGTCTTTTTTTATACTACTTCTAACCTATTCTTTTGGCATGTGATCTGAATTCCAGATTGCAGCACTGACATGCGTAAAATGGTAGAACTTTAGTAATTTTTGGTGATTAATCTTTTGCTACTTACATTCTTACAGGATTATTAGGATTTGTCCTACTGTGAGAAATGAGTTCTGTAGGTAATATTGCACACCTATTTACAGAGTTCTTTTTCATCTCCAGGGCTAATGGCAAAGGAGTAAACCAACATGGCAACCATGGTCCCACCTGTGAAGCTGAAATGGCTTGAACATCTAAACAGCTCCTGGATCACAGAAGACAGTGAATCTATTGCAACAAGGGAGGGAGTTTCTATCTTGTACGCTAAGTTAGTCAGCAATAAAGAAGTAGTGCCATTGCCCCAGCAGGTTCTGTGCCTCAAAGGACCTCAGTTACCAGATTTTGAGCGGGAGTCTCTATCTAGTGATGAACAGGACCACTACTTGGATGCCCTTCTTAGCAGCCAGCTGGCACTGGCGAAGATGGTGTGCTCAGACTCTCCATTTGCTGGAGCGCTTCGAAAACGTCTCCTAGTGTTGCAGCGTGTCTTCTATGCACTTTCTAATAAATACCATGATAAGGGTAAGGTGAAACAACAGCAGCATTCACCAGAAAGCAGTTCTGGATCAGCAGATGTGCACTCTGTCAGTGAACGTCCTAGGTCAAGTACAGATGCACTCATAGAAATGGGGGTTCGGACTGGATTAAGCCTGTTATTTGCACTGCTAAGACAAAGCTGGATGATGCCTGCGTCAGGACCTGGCCTCAGTCTTTGCAATGATGTTATCCATACTGCAATAGAAGTCGTGAGCTCTTTACCACCTTTATCTTTAGCAAATGAAAGCAAGATTCCACCAATGGGGCTGGACTGTTTATCACAAGTAACAACATTTCTTAAAGGAGTAACAATTCCGAACTCTGGGGCAGACACTTTAGGTCGCAGATTAGCATCTGAATTGCTTCTTGGATTGGCTGCCCAGCGAGGTTCCTTGCGGTATCTTCTTGAATGGATAGAAATGGCTTTAGGTGCTTCAGCTGTAGTGAATACCATGGAGAAAACCAAGTTGCTGCAAAGTCCAGAAGGGATGATAAGCTTTGATTGCTTTATGAGTATATTAACACAGATGCGACGATCTTTGGTAGGTATACCAGCTTTGATTTTTCTGTGTTGCAAATGTTGCTTTCTTAACTTGAAATGGTTTATCAACACTGAATACCAGTTTGCTGAATAATTTGCTTGATATGTTAAAACAGATGGGTTTTTTTGGGGGGGTGAAGTATCTTTTCAGTATTTCCTTTGTTACCCACCATCTCTTTCTCTTCTTCCCTGCCCACCCATTTCCTCATATGTAAAGGAGATAGAACAGCAACGCAATCCCAGTGTTTTAACTTTTAGTATTATGCTCTGTCTTCAGGAAAAGAATCCAGGACATACTTGATCCACTTACACTTTACCTTTAAGTTCATAGCAAGAAAAATTAGAAAGTATGGAACTGGTTTTTAGGCTTGCTTTCCTCAATTTGCTTAGACTTCAAGGTTTTCCAATATCCCTTGTTTCTTGGTCAAAGATATTTATATTGGACATTCCTGTTCTCCATTTAACCTGGACCTCTTCTTATAAATTTTTGGAGAGTCAGTAAGATTTTACATGATTATCATTTCTACTACTGCTTAGAAGTGAATGCAATAAGAAAATTAGCTAAATTGTTTGGAAGTATGGCACATTTCTTGTCCTAGATGAAAATTCTTTTCAAAGCTATGAAATCATTGTACAATATGCAATCAGAAGCTCTGACACACCTCTGCCTCATGTACTCAGACTGAAACAGGGAAGGATTTTTTCCTTGAAGTGGTAATTCTTTTCTCTCTCTTAGGCTTGTAGTACTTACTAATAAACAAAAATATTAAAAATTTAAAGAATGGGGACCATCAGAAGAACATGGCAGTGGCAGGATCTGAATGGGATTAAATGTCCCAATGGGCAACTTCATTTGTTGTTGGTTTTGGACTAGATATAAAATAAGAGACTAAAATTTGGAAGATACTTAAAGACAAAAATAATGATGCTTAGTAATTTTTAAATTAATAAGAACTTTAAACACCAGTGACATGCATTTCAGAATAAAACAGTATTAGGAGAAATTAACTCTAAACCTAGATATTTTCACAAAAATGAATAAATAAGAAAGCTTTAACTGGCACTTGTCACATTTTTTGTTATCCTGAAGTATATGCAGATATCGCAGCTCAAGGGAGAAAGGTTGTTTACTTATGTATATATAAAGAGATTTTAATTATGTTAACTATAAGAACAAATGTCTAATGTATTTTGTACTGGTGCACTGTTGCTGTATGAAAGTACTTTTCTCATAATAACAACATTTAAAATTTGTAGGGGTCATCTGCTGATCGAAGTCAATGGAGAGAGCCAAATAGAACCTCTGATGGCTTATGTTCTCTTTATGAGGCAGCTCTGTGTTTATTTGAAGAGGTATGTCTTGAAACAAACCTTGACTTTAAGGTAATTGTAGTTTATTTTCCCCTCACGCATCTGATTTGTGTGTGTATGTGGTTATGGTGCAATCTCTGCTGAGCTAATCTGAAGTAGAAGAGGGAGGTAAGAAAAGGTAAAAAACTAAGATGTAGAGAAACAAAGTAACTTGGGGAAGCTAATGACATAGCGATAGATGATTTGTGTTTTAGAGAATCATATTGAGGGGAAATTAAAGTTGTGCTAAACATTGTGACTATATGGAAATAAATTAAAATGCTAGCTTGTAATAAATCTCTCATTTTAATAGGTCTGTCAAATGGCATCAGACTATTCAAGAACATGTGCCAGCCCTGACAGCATTCAAACGGGTGATGCTCCCATCGTTTCTGAGACCTGTGAAGTGTATGTTTGGGGTAGCAACAGCAGTCATCAACTGGTAGAAGGAACTCAAGAGAAAATACTTCAGCCCAAGCTTGCTCCAAGTTTTTCTGATGCACAGACAGTGAGTGACATTTATAGTGATTCATTACGTAATATTTAACAGCTTGATACATATAGTATGGAATTGGGAAATAACACTTTATTTCTGTATGTCAAGTTGTAATGAAGGTATAATGCTCAGAACCAGTCATACAAGTTATTTTACTGAAAGTATCTCACTACTACTTTTGTTGACTCTTGGAAAAAAAATCCTGTTGAGTTTTTTTAATGACACATGGATAATAGCTGAGTAACAAGAACAATTGAATTATCTAACTTGCTAGTAAGTGCATTTGCAGATATGAGTTTGCTTGCCTGTAGTTATTGTGGGTGTTTTTTAGTGTTGTTTAAAGGTATCTTAACTTCTTGGTCTTTTTTTCCATTGGTGGCTTTCACCAAGGTTGTCTAGTTTAAAAGTCCAGCCTGGTCTAACTGCTGGCACAGTAACCTTAATTAGCTTTGTGAAAATCAGTATACAATATGCTCTTTCTGCTCTCAGTCACAGATTCTGCAGTTTCAACTGAGCACTTCTATTGATGCATGACACAGAAGAGAATAGTTTGCTTTTCTGTTACTGTATTGGCTTTATAGTGTTGACTTAAGTAAAAGCATTTTTTTTTGGTCACTGGACAATTTAGGTACGTTTTCTGAGATTGTTGCTATTGACGTCACTGATTTATATGCCAGTGGACTGCAGGACCAGGCATCATAAAGCAAGTTTATACATTCAAAACACTTTAAGGAAAACACTATTTACAAGAGACGAATGAGTGATCTGAACGATTGAGTTACTTTTTAAATAATACTGTATACATCCATACAACATATTTATGTGATTTCCTACTGGGATAAAGATTTTTTTCTTTAACTTTTATTGACAACCTTTGTAGGATTTGTCTATATGATCAAGTTAATTCATAGTAAGTAGGACTGTCCCCTGCAGTCACCACCTGCTTTGTGCCATTTTATTACGTGGACATACAGTGCCTTTATGCTTCGGAACAGAACTCACTTTACCCTTATAGTGTGTTAAGATTCCTATAGGAAATTATCATAGGGTTAGATGGTTTCAGTTAGGTTATTCTTCAGCTGTGTGCTGACTTTCTGAGAGAGGCAAGTTCTTACTGTTTTAAAAACTTTTGGTCTTATTTCTTTGGTGTTTATGTATTTGAAATGCATAGTCTCAAATGGTAGTGGATTTCTAGTATTTAGCATGTTTCTGTAATGTTACCACTTGGTACTGGTTAAATTTAAGCAAAACTTCTATTGCTTTATCAGGCTGTTACTTTGTCTTTTTAATCTTAAGAAATTAAGATACCTTAAGACTGTCCATTTCCATCATGATTCTTGGAGACCTGAAGGCAGCCTGCGTTCTGTAGTCTGTAGAAGAGATGCAAATAAATAAAAAATTAATGGCTATTTATATGCTTTGTATCAAGAAAATAGATTTACTCCCAATATGTGTCAAGAATTTGAATTTTACTGCTTGCTGAAGTCCAAATTTTCCATAATTCTTACATCGTGTTATATGAAAGGGTTATGTAAAGAAACCTGACAATTCTGTTTAAAAATACAGACTTCTAGACCTATATGTGAATTTTACATTTATCTAATCTTTCTTTTTTACTCTTTTAACCTTTTTCTTTTTAGATTGAAGCTGGACAATACTGTACTTTTGTTATTTCTACGGATGGTTCTGTTAGAGCCTGTGGTAAAGGCAGCTATGGGAGACTAGGACTGGGTGACTCTAATAATCAGTCCACATTGAAAAAATTGACTTTTGAGCCTCATAGGTCTATTAAAAAAGTGTCATCTTCAAAAGGATCCGATGGTCACACGTTAGCATTTACAACAGAAGGGGAAGTCTTCAGCTGGGGTGATGGTGACTATGGAAAACTGGGACACGGAAATAGTTCAACTCAGAAATATCCTAAACTTATTCAGGGTCCTCTGCAAGGAAAGGTATGTTTTGTATAGTAGAATACCTTTTTTGTTGTGTGTGTGTGTGATGTTGTGTAAAACTTGAAATACGTAAAATCTTAAGAAAAAGTTCTGTGTTTTATGTAAGCTTCTCTTCTAAGCTGGGTCTGCTTTCAGCAAAGCACTAAAACTTATGGTTGCCTTTAGGCGTGTGATGTGGACTGTCAGTATTGGATTTCAGTAAACCTTCTCATAGTCTTGAGAGTGAAACTCGCTCACATGCTTTTGCTGAACTGTAGTGACATTCCAGGAGGTGATTGCTTTTGTTGGCTGTAACATGAGGACTTTTCGTGTATAACTTTTTTAGTGGCTTCATTTGAAAAGTGGCTTTGGATTGTCCTACAAGGCCTTCTCTTTCCTATCTATGTTTTGGCCAGTGTTTTAAACGTACACTGATGCTTTTGGGTTGGTTTTTTTTTTTTTTTCTGCTCTAAGACTAGAATATCATTATGTTACATTTGCTTGCTAGAGAAGTCATGACTGATTTTATATATTAATGTGTCTCTATCTGTTCTGGTTTCTGCTTATCAAATACTAAATAGAAAAGATCGCAAAGATTAATTTATGTGTGACTTGCCTCACATGAGTGAACAAGTCAGTTTACATAGAGACTGCTTCTGAAACTTGACTTTCATAAGCTTTCAAACTTCATACTCAATTAATGTAAAAACATCATTTTTATTTTTGCCTGGAATGTAGGTTGTTGTATGTGTATCTGCTGGATACAGACATAGTGCTGCTGTTACAGAAGATGGAGAGCTATATACCTGGGGAGAAGGGGACTTTGGAAGATTAGGTAATTTTAAAATTTCATGACATGCTTTCAGAAGAATCCCTATGTCTGGTAATGATACTATGCATCTATTTGCCTTGTTCTTTTATTGTCCTCGCTAAATATACGTACATTTAAAAATAGTCCTATGGTTTAGTGGCAGTAAGGTACGAACAGGTGTTCTGGAGTATGTCTTAAAAAAATGAAACATTTGTTAACCTTACTACAGATCTCTTCCAAACTTTACTACATATCTTTCCAAAAAGTGGACAGAAATTATCATTTATGATAATTACAATGTCTCTGGGTTTTGCAAAATCTTACTGAAATTACAAACTATGAATAGAACTTCAGTCTTCACAAAAATAACATATATTTTTCTTTTTTCCTTAGGTCATGGTGACAGCAACAGCCGCAACATTCCAACTTTAGTAAAAGATATTAGCAATGTAGGAGAGGTTTCCTGTGGCAGTTCACACACAATAGCTCTGTCTAAAGATGGGAGAACAGTATGGTCATTTGGGGGAGGAGATAATGGTAGGTAAAACTAACATTTTGGCAGTAATTTTCATTTTATGCCATCTACCTCATAACCTCAGTATTCCTTGCAGTTTGGTTTTTAGAATTTTTTTGGTCATTTGGTAGCAATTCAAGAAGAAGATTTTGGTAAAATCCAAATACATTATTTGAAGTTTAACTGCAAAATTGTAGACCTTAAAAACCGATTATCAGAAGGATGAGGGGTCATTTCTGGAAAAAATGCTTTGCTGATAACTTCTAAAAAACTCACTTGATCTGGCAATAACTGTATTCATGTTCTAGAAACTGTTGCATTTAAACTGCCTCTTGAAGAAACATCTCCTATCTCAAAAATGAAGGGCTTCTAAGCATCATTGGTAGTGGATACTTTGTCCAACACAGTCATTTGTTTTCTACTGTTACTGTATTTAGCTAAATTTGGTTATGCTCCTAGATAAAAATTAAAGCTCAGATTGAAATTGCTGTATTATTGCTTTCTAGCAATAATAAAAGTGAGAGAAGAGAGGAAAATGCAGACTACAGAAATCTTATCATCAAATTGGTGGTTTATACAACTGGGTAGGAATTTGAATTTCATCTGAATGCTAGCTTTGACAAGCACATATGGAATTGTTCCCACTCCTCTGTCTCCCTCTTTCTGTAATTTCAGTTGAAAAATCAGTTTTTATCAGGACAGCCATCTTAACCTTCCCAAAGTATTGGCATTTGCTCTTCTGTTTCAGTAAATTATAAACAGTGTGGCTTTTGGATATTAATAATATGGTACTAAAATATTGTTGTATGGAAGGCAAAATGACATGAATCAAAGCCTACGCTTTGATGAGTCTTTGTAATACATTTCACATTTGATTTTGTTTTTTCTCCTTCCTTTTGAGGAATGTTTTTCTGTCAAAACAATGTCATAGTCTAGTCATAGTCCTTGTTTTTGAGGTCACTGATTGAATATGGTGACGTGGCGGAGATAAGTAGCTGTTTTCAAGAGAAACTTAATGGACGGATAAGGGAATAAAAACACTAATGTTTACAGAAATGCAAACAGCTGTAAGAAAAAAAATGCGGAAAAGATTTTTTTTCAAGTCACTTTATGAAGTAAGAAATAAATTTTTAAATTTTTTTTGCAAAATACGAAAAGGTTTAGTGCTTTGGAAGGCTTTAGTAATTAATCAGCAGGCAATAAATCGTGTAGAGATATATGTGTATTATTACTAGTAGAATTAGTATTCCAGTTTTAGTATTAGTAGAAGTAGTATTTCAGTTTTTGAAATATACTATAATAAATATGTATTTCTTGAAATCTGTAATTACTGGAATTGAAAAGAGAACAAGTTTCATAAAAGCTGTAATGTGTTTTCACTTTAAAAATGTACTCTGACATGTTTGGAAATCCAAAAAGAATTCTCTTTGGGTATTTCTAGTTGTTGTAGTTTATGTACTGAAAATACCCTCTACTTGCATGTCCTTCTTTTATAGGCAAACTTGGTCACGGTGATACAAATAGAGTGTATAAACCTAAAGTTATAGAAGCCTTGCAAGGAATGTTTATTCGAAAAGTCTGTGCTGGGAGCCAATCTTCACTTGCCTTGACATCAACAGGGCAGGTAAGCAAGAACAAGTTTTCATTGAAATGATGGAAGTTGGTTAAGATGGTGTGGATTCATTATTTCATCACTTACTATTTTGACTGCTGAGAAAATACTCAACTAGTACTTAAATATCAGTGAAGTTTTGATGAGAGATTGACTAAAGTACTGAGATTCCGATGTGCCAGAGTAATTCAAAATGTGCTGAAGAGTCATGTAGAAGTGCACTTTTTTTGAAGAGTCACACACACAAAAAAAGAATTATTTTTAGGTTAATAAGTATAACTAGTGCAAAGCCAAATTGGATTTGGGAATCAAAGTGGGTTCTGGAAGCAAAAAGCGGTGAAATGCTTGTAATTTTTAATGCGGTAACCAACTCAGGTTTAATAGTTTTTTTACAGTATTTATGTATTTTAGGATGTAGATATAAACTGAAAGTTTAATTTATAGTTTGAAAAATTCCAGGAGAGCTTAGAGATAAACATTTAGATGGTAAATGAGGGCCCTTACAAGTATGATATATATATGTGTGTGTGTGTATAATATAGAGAAGCATTTCTACAGGTGTAAGCTAACTGACCCTGTGCCCTCATCTTGCCATGACTCAAAGGCAATGGGTATTTAAAGCATCAATTAGGAGCACTGAAGTTTACTGTAGCAGTTTCTTTTCTTGCAACATTTGCCTCCCCAATGATGTGTTTTGTGGCCAGTGAGCTGAATGGTTGGGGGGGGAAGAAATGTAGATGATATGAAATGTACATTAGAGTCATGAAAGTACCATGCATGTCTTGTTGAAAGTGTAATTGCAGTTAATGTGCCAGTGGTTATCTGGTGTTTTGTTTGTTTGTCATCTCCAATAATACAAATTTGACATGCAGATACTTTGTGGTTTGTTTGCTCTAGGTTTATGCATGGGGCTGTGGGGCGTGCCTTGGCTGCGGCTCGTCAGAGGCAACTGCTCTCAGACCTAAGCTTATCGAAGAACTGGCTGCTACAAGAATAGTTGATATTTCAATTGGTGACAGTCACTGTTTGGCACTTTCTCATGGTAAAAAGAATAAGGCATAAAAATACACAGCCTTCCTCTTGATCAAAAGCAATTTTATCTCAGCTATTGTTTTCTACTTTATTTATATTTATAGATAATGAAGTTTATGCTTGGGGTAACAATTCAATGGGACAGTGTGGTCAGGGCAACTCTACTGGTCCCATTACTAAACCGAAGAAAGTAAGTGGTTTAGATGGAGTTGCAATTCAACAAATTTCAGCAGGAACATCCCACAGCCTTGCCTGGACAGCTCTTCCAAGGGACAGGTAACAATGACATTGGGGGACACGTATAAATTTTTTTTTTACTTTTTTTTTTTTTTTACACCAGTCCACTTTGAGATACCTGAAGGTGTATACCTTCTTTCCTGAAGGTGTTTCAAGTATTGTGCTTGTAATGTTTTGGACTGGAGTCTTCTCTCTTCTCCCTTCTTCACTTTTTCTTTCTCTCTTTCCTTCTTCTTTTTAAACTATGACAGATTATAAGGGAAAATATAGTGGCACTAAGGATTTGGATATTAGTTCTTCGTATATGAAGATTTCTTACCTGCTGTTAGACAGAAATTGCCTCTGTTTACCAAAAATTGATAATTTAGGCAGTGGAAGGAGCAACAACCCAGTATATTTTTTTTGTGTGCTTCTGACAGGATTTTTTTGGCTTAGGCAATTTCCTTTAGCATTAACAAGGAATAAACTAAGCATGAAACTTTGGTAAATGGGAAGGTTTAGAGAAATTACTGGCGTGGATTTAAACATCTTAACAAATACCTAGATGGTTACATGTTAACCGAAACTTAAAACAGGTACCTACATAAATAGTTTGTTTGTTAATATACAATAAATGAAATAATACTTTGTTACACCAAAAACATGAGCAGGTGATTGAACTGATAAACTTCCTGTTTATATCCGGACTAACACAAAGGAATAGAAAAATTTAGTATTTGGAAGATCATTCAGGAAGAATTTCAAATACCCTGTTTTAAAGGGACCTATGTTAGAAAAATCACTTAAGAAAATAGTGAGACTCAAATAGTACTAATTGGTACTACCCATTTTGAATTCTCCCTATATTGTATCTAAGTCTCTTTATTAATCCAGCATTTGTACTAAAACCAGCTTTGGGAGTAGTGGTCAGCTTTTGCATGAGTCAGATTAAATACATATGGCTTTATATTTATGGCATCCTAGGTGGTTTTGTTCATAAATGAAGAGCGCTTGATATGTAAGGACCTTTACAGAAAAGAGAACAGAAAATACCGTCAAGGATGAGGAAGTTAGTCTACTTCAATCATATTAGTTAGTTATAAGGAAAAAATTGGTCTGGTTAAGCGTGTATTGAGTCTACTTAAACTGTTCATTTTTTAAAGCAGTTGAAATGTTTCCAGTAGTTAAGTCACTTTTTATGTTTGATTCCAGGCAAGTTGTGGCGTGGCACAGACCCTATTGTGTAGACCTTGAAGAAAGTACCTTTTCACATCTTCGTTCTTTTCTTGAGCACTACTGTGACAAAATTAACAGTGAAATTCCCCCTCTTCCTTTTCCTTCATCAAGGTATATAAAGCTTATGCATTTTATAGATTTTAAAATTATTTTTCTTTAAAGCAATGGTGCATGACGTAGTCCTGATTAGGCTTTTCTTTAAGAAGCATGTCTGGTTTATTTGATTTTTCAGATGCTGTTGTTTGTATAGCACAGGAGCTTTTCAGTGCTTCAAATGAAGGAGAATCTTTTGTCTGGAATTTATTCTAATTATGCACTGAATTAAATATTTTCTTTCAGAGTTATCCTTTAAAACACATTTTTCTGTATAGTTGAAATGCATTCACTATTTCTGTATGTTATTTGTGCTTTGCAAGTTCTTCCTCCCTCCCATAATCAGTTTGAGTGGGTGCTTACTGACTCATCTACTGCTATAAGCTTAGGCAAAAAAGTCCCCTTCGGGTGATAGTCCATCAATCCATATAGTTGGTTATTCACTAGCACATGTGTAGTGCTCAGACCAGGAGATGTATAGTTCCCATTGCATTTGGAACTGGGATCAGTGATCTGGTAAAACCCTGTTTCTGTCTAAGGAATTAGGCTACTCTTCTACCAGCGTTTTTAGCTAGTGAGGGTGGGCTGTTTCCTTCTTGCAGCTCAAGGTCTCCGATCACCTCTGGAGAAACACAAATTGTTCAGAATGCATCAAAGACTTTTTTAAAGGTCATGGATGACTCTGTTATTCCAGTTGTGTCAAGTAGAATAACTTTTCCATCTGAATGAACAAAATGGAGAAGGGAAGTTCAATTTGTTCAGTAACTGATTTGTCTATGAAACTTTGTAATGAGGCATAGTATTACAGTTACAGCAGTTTGCCTCTGATACAGACAGAGGTTAGTAGTGTACAATTAGGGATATTTTGTATATTTCATTATAAGTTCCATGTGGGTTGGTTTTTTTCATTTTTTTTTTAAATAAGATATTCCGTTAGATTTAAAAATGCTTCTCACAAACGTAAGATTCATAAACATGAAATGTCACTTAAGTTTGAAATATATATGCCAGAAGCATTTTCCTTGCTTTGGATTTGGAGAGCCTTTCTGCGTTTCCATAAATCTGTCTGTTCTGGAAGGTGCTCCAGGGAAAGAAACGCAACAGAACTAAACCTGTCTTGATAGTGCCATGTTCACTAGAACAGCCTCTTGACAAATTGTTAGTAATTGTTATTACAGCTTTCAAATATAAGTCCTTTCACCAAGGGTGATGTTTTAAATATGTTGCTATAAAATATGAAAGTCTCAATGTTTCCTCGCTGACATTTGTGAAAAACACTGTAAATATCAAAGATCTTAAGAATATTTTGTCCTTGGTACAAAGTTTTCATTTTTAATCTGATTGTTGTACTCCTAAATCTTCTTGGAGAAGATTACATTTAGTAGTTCTTATGAGGTTTATTTTTCCTTTATGTGATGAATATATTTGTCTATCTGTTTGTGTATTTTGGGATGATTTTGCCTCCTAATTTATGGGACTACTTTTCTAAACTGAATGAATGCCTCTTGGAACTATTGTCCACAAAGACACTTTTCTCTACTCTGGTTTTGTTTTTTGTTCTTTCAAGCAGATTGATAGGAAGTTTTCAGAGGAGTTTCTTCAAAGTCCCAGTTGTAATTTACTTATCTTTCTGTTTTGCAAAATCAAACAAGTGAAAGGGAGTAAAGCTCAATCAGAGATGTCAACAGGGATGTATTTCTTTTTACAGGGAACATCACAATTTTCTTAAATTATGTTTGAAGCTCCTTTCTAATCATCTTGCACTGGCACTGGCTGGAGGTGTGGCTACGAGTATTCTTGGTCGGCAAGCTGGTCCTCTTCGAAATTTGTTGTTTAGGCTGATGGACTCTTCTGTCCCTGATGAAATTCAGGAGGTAGGTAATGACTTTTCGTTTCCATGTGGAAATTCTCCTACTTTCTTTTCTTTCTTTCTCTGTGTTATTAGAGATTTTTCTGACCTTCTGAAGTTGGCACTCTGACAAATACGATTCTGATTTACCAGTTTTACTCATTTTAGTTGGAAAAAAAGAGCTGCTTTTATTTTGTAACATTTTAATTATTATTACTTGTAATAATAAGCCAAAAATGATAATGTTGTAGGCTAAGTAACTGACTTACTAGAATAACATCTTCTAAGATGACACTCTTACAGGAAATAGCAACTTAGAAGTTGGTCTCATTTCACTCCTTCAGTGTGCCGTGCATTACAGAATAAAAGATTAGCATGGTACTGTGTGATGGAATTGTAGTGGTAAATGAAATTAAGTGGGTGTTTTGGACATATTATGTGTGATGTACTGTATTTTTTAAAGGTAGAGTTGATGTTCCTTCCTGCCCCCCAAATGAAAAAGTATTTTCTGTTGCTCTAATTTTAGGTTGTAATTGAAACTCTGTCAGTAGGAGCAACTATGCTACTTCCTCCATTGCGAGAGAGAATGGAATTGCTACATTCTCTTCTACCCCAAGGTCCTGATAGATGGGAAAGCTTATCAAAAGGACAGGTAAGGTCAAATAAAAATATGCCGTGTTTCGAAAGCAGTTGTCTAATAATTATTATTTTTCTAGAACATTTTGGACAGTGATGTGAACCTCATTTGCACGTGAGATGCAGTGCAAAGCCCAGTTTAACAAAATCTGTAGCCTGGCTGAATCAAAACCTAGTGAGTTAAGGAACAGTACATGTTTTCTCTAGTGAAGCTTGACTACAGAAAGATTAGGAAATGCTGTGTTAGCACATCTAGACAAGTTTAAAGGTTAGATATTTTTGAATAATAGCCTAATTTAACAAGTTTTGGTAACAGGGAATAAACTATTTTCTGGGAACAATACTTGTATAATGCTTTTCCTATGTGGATTTCACTCTACTTTGCAAAGATGACCGGAATGTTCCTTTCTTTCTTTTTCTTTCTTGAATGTAAAGAACAGGAGTTAATGCAGGTTAGGAAATTTGCCCAATATCCTACAAATGGAGAGAAAGAAATTCAAGGAACATCTGTTCATGCCCTTGAGGGCAGTAGGAACTGAAGCTTCAGCCGTAGTCTCAGGTTAAAAAATGAGAGAAACTATTGTTCAGTTCTGTACACGTAGGATCCTGGTCAGATCCTTTATAAACTGTAGAATAGACTGGTTTACACTGATACTGAAACTATGAAGAAGAATCTTTTGATTCTAATTTTCTAAAGATTTATAAATTAAACCCTCTGACAATTACTAGGGTAGAGCAAGTTTATTTTTTTCAGGAATCATAACCAGCAACACTGAAGAACAATATTGAAATTGAAGGTCATTCATTACTCTGCATCTCCCATCTCCCTTGGTCTAATCTGTGCTTAGCTTGATTTAAATTCCCTTCTCCTGTGTATAGATTAGAATTATTTTCCCCCCTCCCCCCAGCAAATAATCAGTTAAATAGAACAAACTGGAGAAAGCATTTGATCTGATGTCTCATCTCTCTCTCTCCTAATCTCAGATTTTTACTAGCTATGGTCATATAATTTGGTGTATTTATCTGTTCTCTTAATACTACAAATCTGCAGAAAAAAACTGTTTGGATTTTTTTGGTCAAGTCTTCCAGCTTATTTTCACGTCTCATTAGAATATTTTTATTGCATAACTCTGCCTCATGCTTTTTTCTTCTTAGCTCATTATTTTATCTTCATTAACAAAGAGCATTTCTTGTGTCTAAACATTTTCCTTTAGAGAATGCAATTGGATATTATTCTGACAAGCTTGCAGGATCACACCCACGTAGCTTCCCTGCTTGGCTATAGCTCACCATCTGATGCCACAGACACTTCCTCATTGTGTATCAGCTATGGAAACCTCTCTGATCAAGCCTACGCTGTCCAGAGCAGTCATCCTGATACTCACCTAGCTGAAATCTTAATGAAGACTCTTCTAAGAAATTTGGGATTTTATACGGTATGTATAAGCCATCTTTTTATTTATTTATTTATTTAATATTAATTTTGAATACTTAGAAGGGTGAAAAGTTTTTCCCTGCTCTTTTTGTTTATCTAAAGTAGCATTGCCATATGTATTTGTCCTGAAGTGGACTAAAATCAGTCAAATTTTTACCATTATGGCTCTAACGTTACTGTAGTGGTATTTAGATGGTTTCATGTCAGACTGAAGTATTTTATTGCTCTTACTTTGGCTTCAAAATTTTTTGGAAGATAGAATGTGACACATCAAGTAAGTAGATTTTATGGAATCCTTTTTGTCAGTATAATCTCAGTCACCAGGGAAAGATAGGAAGACACCAGGAACGGCATTAATTAACTTCACTAGGGTAACCACCATGTGTCGGTTCAGCAAGTACACGTCAACCATCTTATTATACTGAGTGTGTCAAACCGAGCCTTGTTCTCAGCTGTACAATGGTAGAGGCTGATGAGAAGTTTAGGGAAGCATAAAAGCAAGTAACCGACTTGTTCACGTTTTTATTCAGCTAGCCAGTTAAATATAACACCAAAAAGAAATCAGAGATTTCTACTTCTCTGGCATAGCATACCTGTCTCCTGAGGGTGAAGGTTGGTAGTTTTTTATTCTTTTCTCTAGACCTCCGCCGGACATCTAGATTGAGCTATTTTCTTTGAATTTTCTACTTGAAATTAACTCTTTTTTTTTTAATAGAATTCATAATGAAGTTAAGCAGCCATCTAACTTCTGCTTATTTTAATGCCATCCCAGTAGTGCAAGGAAGGATTCTAATCTGAAACATTTTATTGTATAAGCCAGCAATAAATTCTAAAAGATTATTACTTATTTTAACGTGTTAGGATTTGGAGATGAGGGTGGGGAGTGAGTTCTTTTTATCCAGTTGTCTTTGGTGAATTGAACGAAAAATATTTCTGCATCTGAAAATACCTGTTTTAGAGCAGAAATGTTCACTTCTGCTGAACATGTCACTACTGTGGTGTTCTAAACATATGAAGTTTCTAGTTTGGTTATCCCATGATCCACAGATGTTTTCTGATTTCTTTGATAATCACAGGTGCACATGGTAAAGGTAAGAATGCTTCTTTTTAAGGTGGTAGAAAAGTATTACAGCATTTGAAGACAAAGTTAATTGTTTGGGTTTTTTTTTCCCTACCTTTTTGTCTTAATAGGACCAAGCCTTTGGAGAACTGGAAAAAAACAGTGATAAATTTTTACTGGGTACATCATCGTCAGAAAACAGCCAACCTGCTCATCTTCATGAGCTTTTATGTTCACTGCAGAAACAGTTGCTGGCTTATTGCCACATCAACAGTGTTAGTGAGGTATGTGTCCTTATTCTTATCATTTAGGGGGGAATAAATTAATTCAATATGCATGAGTACCGGAATGTTGAAAGATTCCTCTTCAGAATCTTCTGAGAGTGTGAAAGCTAAACTGATTTAAATAACAAATCTCTTATATACATTTACACAATTATTCTTGTGTTTCACTGTCTGTTTCCTTCTAGAATTCCAGCAGTGTGGCTCTGCTTCACAAACACCTTCAGCTTTTATTGCCTCATGCTACAGATATCTATTCCCGTTCTGCAACGCTGCTTAAGGAAAGCTCTTGGAATGGTAGTGTAGGGGAAAAACTGAGAGGTAAATGTTCATAGAAAAATCGGTAATGGTAGCACCATAAGCTTAAGGCAGTTACTATTTGTTTAGATTTGAGTAATAAAATACCTTATTTTCCCTATGTCTGCATAAAGTAGACATCCCAAGCCTCCTCCAATGGAGGAGGTTAAGTGTCTACCCAAGGATAGTATCTGATTCATGTTTCTAATACAACATTTTGCATACAGGAAGAATATAGAATAGAGAGGATATTGTCTCTGTGCATTATTGTTTCAGTTTTGTTCTAGACTTCTGTTTGTAAAAGTACATTTTTTGAGATTACTGAAAAGTGCATAAGTAAAACGTAGAACAGATTAATAAGTATTAAACAATCCCCCCAATCAACATGTGCAGTTGAGGCATTTTGAGACAGCTGAGGTGTTTTTCTGTAATTCTTCCTGATTGTTAAATTGTGCTTTTTTTTCTCTGTAGATGTAATTTATGTATCGGCTGCTGGTAGTATGCTGTCTCAGATTGTCAATTCACTATTGTTACTGCCAGTATCAGTAGCTCGGCCTTTGTTGAGTTACCTGCTAGATCTGTTGCCGCCTTTAGATCGTCTTAATAGACTGTTACCTGCTGCAGCCCTTTTAGAAGATCAAGAATTACAGTGGCCACTTCATGGTAAGTGTAGTAACTAAAGTGCTTTTGATCTAAAGAATGGCATGTCACCTTTTTATAGTGGAAGTTCAGTTTTCCCTTTAAAGATGGTGCTTTTTTTTTAAGCTAAGTGTCTTGCTACATCTGCTTTTCAAATTCTTAAATGGATTAACATCCCTTGCTGTGAAGGATTTTGAGCTGCAGGCAAACTTCTTTATTCTGTCAAACCAAAATCTATATTGACTTGAGTGGAAATCCAAGAGCAATATGGGAAATATATATTGAACTGAAAACGCTAAGTCTGTAATACATGAAAATACCATTCTTGTTCTATGTATGTTAGAATCATAGAACATTTCAAGTTGGAAAGAACCCATAAGGATCATTAATTCCAACTCCCTGCCATTCAGGACTACCTAAAACTAAACCATATGACTTATTCACCATTAATTGAATTTTTTATTAATGTTTTTGGCAAAGTTTTCTGCTTTCATTAAGTGCTACTTCCAGTTGTATCATTTATCTATGCATGTTTATCAGAATGCAAAAAAAATACATACTGGACAAAATAGGTGCTTGGGCAGAGTTTGAAAGAGCCTTTACTTGATTACGAAGAGTTGTTCATTGAATGGTGATGGGTTCTGCTGCCACTGAAGGTATAATGTTAAGCGATCTATTCTATTTGTCCTGACTGCTGTTTCTTCAGTTTACAGGTTGTTGACTTGAGAGGTAAATCTGCTATTAACTGGGAAAAACTAACAAGTTCTGACATTAATTTTACTAATTTTGGAAGTGCTTTTAAAATCGGGGCAACGGTGACTAATGTGACAATTCATTGCTAATAATTTTAGGTGGACCTGAGTTAATTGACCCTGCTGGAGTGCCCTTACCACAGCCTGCCCAGTCTTGGGTATGGCTTGTTGATCTAGAGAGAACTGTAGCTTTGCTTATTGGGCGCTGTCTTGGTGGCATGCTTCAAGGACCTCCAGTATCCCCTGAGGAACAAGACACAGCCTATTGGTTGAAAACTCCACTTTTCAGTGATGGAGTGGAAATGGATATTCCTCATTTAGGTAAGCTGTTGCATGCAGGTGTTTAATTGTCATTGTAAATATTTGTGTTCAGTTTTAAAATTTCTGATGATGTTTGGATAAGTCTATGTACTTAGGGTTTGTCTTTCAGCATTCTTATCTATTTACATTGTAATACAAAACGTTGGAAAATGGATATGTAAGTATATGTTGTAGTTTGTAAAGGGTCTTGGAAATGCATATGGAACAAAAACCCTGCAATTTCTTACTGAAGGAAGTAACACATATATCACTGAGTTAATTTTAAATGTTTTACTCTCAGATGCTCAACATTTAACAGACACGGCAGGGGCTCTGTTGTTCATATTTATTATTGAAAAATATTATCTTCAGTTGTATTCTACTTACAAAGTGGAATTTTTATTAATTTGAAATAATACTATTAAGACATTTCAATTCTTCTGATCTACTAGAAGTCTCAACAGGGACTCAGCATTAGTATTTCTAGTCATCTCTTCCTGTCTGAATAATGCATTTACATCTGCTTCACTGTGGTCCATTCACATCTCCTTCTTCTAATTAGACTATCTCAAGACTTAATTTACAAGACACAGTATTTTGAAATGGGTCTGTGTCAATACACAGGTACAATAATTGCAAGTGTTTTCTATATAGTTCAGGTAGAATTAATGACAGAGATTTATGCTATTGAAACAGAGTTGGATACTGCTTCTAAATCTTCCTATGTTTTAGGTAAATTGTAACTCTAAGTCACTTCATTCCTTATTTAACATGAGTTAGTAGTCAGACAATGAGATGTCTTGATTATTTTTTTAAACGAAGTGGAGAATGAAAGCTGTTTTATGCACTTTTAGGTAGATGCATGTAATCCTCAAAATTTGCTGAGTTCAATTTCTTCTTTCCTTTTTGTTAGACAAGTGCATGAGCTCCTTATTAGAGGTGGCCCTATCTGGAAATGAGGAACAGAAGCCATTTGATTATAAGCTGAGACCTGAGATATCTGTCTATGTTGATTTGGCCTTGGGTTGTACAAAAGAGCCAGCAAGGAGCCTCTGGATCAGTATGCAAGACTATGCTGTTAGTAAAGGTAAGATGTTGAAAAATGTGTGTGTGTGTTTTTAAAGCTTATAGCATGCATCAACTACCGGCCTAGCAGAATCCTATCTTTTCTTGGGCAACAACTTTTAATTCTGCAACATGATAAACTTAATTTATTGTCACATTCCACAGTCTTTCATTCACTTTTTCTGTTACTGATTTTTGATATTGATTCCAGTGTTCAATATATATGTAGTTCAGTGTTGGTGTTTCTGTTTTCCTAGTAGAGTAGGGTGAAACTTGGAATTAAAACCAAAAATTGATGGGGAGGAGATGGAGGAAGGTAAAGTAACATGCAAAATATGTTAGAAATGCAATGAAGGGGTAAGTCATCTTGTGTTTCAAGTCTCTGGGAGGCTGGCCTTGAGGGTATTAATGGTTCTTCATGCTTATTACCTAAAATCTGAGTTCCTGCTCAAGCTTCCCAGGTCCTCTTAATGAAATCGACTAAGCATTGTGGTTGCACTGTAACTCTCTACTGGATCCAAAGATATTTTCTGTAGCTCTGGCCAAGCTAGGCCAGATGAAGAAGACAGCAAACAGACAACCAGCATTTTTTACTGGAATTCCTACTTTTATGGAATCCTGCAACAGAATTCTCTGTGTTTAAAATAAAAGTAGGAATTCCAGTAAAAAATGCTGGTTGTCTGTTTGCAAAGTCCAAGATGAATGGGCGAATAGGTATTATTTTGGTAATTGTGTGTCTTAGAAGTTGATGTAGTTCTGCTCTGTTCACAATGAGAGCTGACTGGAAGTTGTATGGTGTAATTCTTGAATGTGGTTTCTTTCAACCGTGTGTAAAAGAGCAGAAAATCTCAAATATGATGTGTTTCTAAACAAGTTCCATGTAAATGAGTTGGCTTGGTGAAGAGAAGAGCTCCAGTGCAGGATCCTTGCTGGGAGGAGAGGTTGCACCCTGCATTCAGTTCTTTGAGTCTTCAGTGGCAGTTTGTGTGGAGGCCCTTGGCTGGCTGTTTGGACCAAAACACATTTGTCCAAAGCATTGTATTTAGGAGTTATTGACGCTAAACTTATTTCTTAAGCATCAAAACCACTTCTAAATTGAAAGTTTTAAATGTGTGAAGATTACTTTAACAATGCAATTGAAAATACATCTGTTTGTTGGAAACAGTTGCCAGTTTTGATGAATCCTTTCTATTTTCAGATTGGGATACTGCAACTTTAAGTAATGAATCACTCCTAGATACTGTGTCCAGATTTGTTCTTGCAGCTCTTCTGAAACATACAAGTTTACTTAGTCAAGCTTGTGGTGACAGCAGGCAAGTAATTTAAAGCTACTTTTAAAAGATCAGTTTCATTTTTTAAAAGAAAGTTTGAGTGATCTTTCTCTGCTTTGGATCTCTATTTTGTAGGTACCAGCCTGGCAAAGCCTTGTCAGAAGTATACCGTTGTGTGTATAAAGTTCGGAGTCGCTTGCTTGCCTGCAAGAACATGGAACTTATTCAGACTAGATCGTCCTCAAGAGATAGATGGGTAAGCCTGTAAATCTCTCTTCAGTTCTTCAGGCTTTACTGGCTATTAAGAAAATATTACATATGGTAGTTTCATGTATGTTGCTGGTATTTTTCTTCTGTATTGTTGAAAAACTTTCAGGAGTTTCCAGGTGAAAATGAGCAATGTATAATTAGGAGTCCATTAATCTGTACTCCATGTGGTATTGAAGTAAATGATTGATTGACAGTATTTAGCTCAAGCATCACCTGAAGACTTGTTTTCCCTGTAAACACAGCACGGGTATGCTTGCACCATAGAAGCTTACAATTGGATGTAGATTGCTTAGCTGTGCTGACCAGAACACAGCTTAGTTTGGCTGCTGTTCCTGAACCCAACTGAGTTGTCTGGTCCTCTGATCTCCGTCCCTCTCTGCACCTCTCTTCCCCTTCCCTGCCTTCCTCACCCCTTTTTCCTCCCTCCTCATCCAGATTCTCTTCTAGTCCTAACATTACTTAAAGGCTGTTGGTCCTTGTCAGCCCTGCATGAATGTTAGACATGCTAGGACTGGGCCTGAAACTAGCATGATGGTAATTTCTGAATCATAGAATGATTAGAGATGGAACGGTCCTTAAAGATCATCGAGTTCCAATCCCTTGGCCATGGGCAGGGACACCTCCCACTAGACCAGGTTGCTCAAACCCCTGTCAAACCTGGTCTTGAACACTTCCAGGGATGGGGCATCCAAAACTTTTCTGGGCAACCTGTTCCAGTGCCTCACCACTCGCACAGTAAAGAATTTCTTCCTAGTATCTCTTATCTAGATCTCTCCTCTTTCAGTTTAGAACCATTACCCCTTGTCCTGTCACTCCGCTCCCTGATAAATAGTCCTTCCTCATCTCTCCTGTAGGCCCTGAATAATTTCGTTAAGCCAGGTCAGAATTGATGATGGAAGTGTTCATTGAATTACTAAAGGCTGGGGACTGTTAGGCATTACAAGGTAGTCCTTAAAATAGGATTAAGATTTCTGTGATAGGATTTTTAATTGCCGTTCACAATCTACAAGTGGGATATTTTTAATCAAGGAAATTGTCATTTGACATCAGGATTATGAGTTTTTTTAGTAGCATTATAAAACACTAGTGATGCTTTTTAAAGTCATGTAGCTCTGTTTCCTCCTTTTAATTATTAATAAGGAGATACATGTCTTTGCCCCTTCCTTTCTTATGGTAGGGATCTGACATCTGCAAGACGTTCAGCACTTCTGAAAGCATTGGATATAGTGTGTGTACATAGCACAGTATGCATACATTAAGCCCAGTGGTTCTCTGTCTTACCAAGCATACTCAGGGTGATTATTTTCTAAACGCATAATAAAATCCATTGCTTCGTGTTCATGTTATAGCTTTTGTGTGTGCTCACAGTTAGGTACCCTATACTCTGTGTGTGCAAGAAGTTCCATTGCTCCCGGAAATCCTCAAACTTATGCAGATGCAAAACAACAAATCTAAATGCAAGCAGTTGACCTGTTGCTTCAGGAAAATCTCAGATTTAATACTATTGGGGAAAAAATAGCTGGTTTGCATTTGCATAGTATACACAGGCTTAATGATAGAATGAAGAAAGCAAATAAGAGGTGCTAGTGACCATGATCATCTGCTATCAAGGCCTTTTGTTTTTTCAGAAATGAAAAATTACAGGAGAGGGCAGATGAATTATGCTGGTGGGATGCGTGTGTCCCAAGATTTTTAGGATTAATTACCTTTTGAAGTATCTAAAACCTCTAGTGTAACTATGTTTTGTATATAAAGCTTTGCCAACTTCAGATTGTCTAAAGCTGTTACCTGCATTGGAAAATTGTCTACTAGGTAGTATTTTGCTGGTCAGCACTTATATCTGAAGATTGAAGGAAGGCATCAACTCAAATATATCCACTGGATCAAAAAGATTTTTAAAATTCAAATCTTAAGACTGTTGTTCTTCTTGTGCATCTTATATGCTAACCTTTGATCTTGGGCTGTGAATCTATTTAATTTCATTGAAATAAAAAGGAGGAAAAGAACTACAAGTTCATTACTGGTAAGACTAAGAATGTGAACATATTGGGTATCACTTGAAGAACAAAAATCTTGTCCATTGAAGTAAGTTTTATATTCATGTCCTTTTTAAAGGGAGAAAATTTTATGAGACAATAGCATGTGGTTTCTAAAGACTTTGATGCTGAAGTGTCAAAGTTTGACAACAGACTCTAAGTAAGCATTATGTGGAGACATTTTTCTGCAAATAATGGTTATTAAAGGAAAATGATTTTTTTCAGCTTCTTTATTTAAAGCCTTGAATGTAAACTGCTGTCTTTGTTGTTTTTTTCACACAATATCAGAAGTATCTTTTTGATAGGAAAAGCCTTATTAAGTACCCATGTCCTTTTATGTTCATTTTTCATGTTGGTGAGAATTAATTCCACGTTTTTTTTAATCAAGATGTTAGATAACCAAGAATCTGCTGATGTCGATAGTCAAGAACATTCTTTTACTCGTACAATTGATGAAGAAGCAGAAATGGAGGAGCAGGCAGAGCGGGACAGAGAAGAAGGACACCCAGAACAAGAAGATGAAGAGGAGGAAAGAGAACATGAAGTTATGACAGCTGGTAGTAAGTACTAGTTATGTGTGTCAATACTATAATGGGCTGTGGAAGGACAGTATGTTTTTATTCTCTGAGATAAAATGGAGAAATTATTTAAAAGGTTATGAAAGATTTGTCTGCCTAAAGATTGGGAGAAGTTTATTTTTATAAAGTGATGTAGTGCTTTTATTGGTTCGGAAAAGTCTTCTGCTACAAGGCAATGTGAATCTTAGGCAAGTTGGGCATTCCCAGGGTATCTGACATGTACCAGCACTTCTTATAAGCACTATCTACAAGACTAATAGGTTTCATATGGCTTTCTCTAAACTTCTATTAAATAGATCTCTGAGTTTTCTTAGGTATTAATATACAGAATTTTTGTTTTGTTTGTATGTGTTAATCTTGTATGTAATAAGCTTTGAAGGGTTACTGTTACTCTGACGTTGGAAACAAAACTGCTGTTTATAACAGTGGGTTGACTGAATTGGAATTCACTGGTATCTTTGAATATCTCTTCTTGAATCTATTAAAAGTTTTGAAGTTTTAGTCCAAGTTTGGTATTTGTCACACTATTTGCAATGCTCTCTTGTGGATTGTCTAAAAAACTCATTCTCTACTTCAGAACTCTACTTCAGAAAGTAGATTGAGAAAGGTGAACTTCACAAAACGTTATGCTGACTCGGGCTTGTAATCAGGCTCAATGTCATACTTAAAAGTCATACTTAATTTTTCCAATTTTAGTGAGGCAACACAGTCACACTTTTTTTTCTGTTGTTACTCTAGTGTTTTCAAAGAAAGAAACCAAGTTAGCCTTTGAAAATTACTGTAGAATACATGTATGTAGCTTAAAAAAGAAAATTGGCTGACCTGAAATATTTTCCATAGATACATTTTTTTTCTTTTCTTTTCCAAATCCTGTTCATGCAGCTGCTGTTAGAATGTTTATCTTTTTCCAGTCTCTGCTGTTGTCATCTGTTGTGCTGTCAGTGTTTATAATTCCCCATTAGAAGTCCCATATTCCTGTTTGGGATCTTATAAACCAAAATGTACGTTACACCTTTAGTTTCTATATGATGTGTCGTTATATCCACAGTGCAGTAGGCTTTCCTGAAAGTGTGCTATGGAGTTGAAGTGCTCATTCATGAGATGATTTATGGTTCAAGAAGGTGTTACACATATATTACCTGTTCAGGAGATGCAATATGCTTTTGTTGCTTTATATGCAGTTATCGTGGGCACATGCGTAGTGTTCTCAAACTCTGTCTGGACGGAGCTTCTGGGTACAATAAAGGAAATATATCCAGAAATATCCGGAGAGACAGTAGTGTTATGGGCACAAGTAAGTAGGAAGATGATGGAGATGCTAAGGGAAGCTGATCCTCACATGCAGAGTTCAGTTTGTGTTCTTGATGCCTTTCTGCTTCTAACTATTAATATCAATGAGGAAGTGTTTGGATTTACTTTTGCCTTTCATAATGGGAACTGAACCTGTAAAATGAAAATGATAAAATCAAGAGAGCTCTAGGTCTTTAGATGATGTGGTCTCACAACTCAGCTTCTTCAGAAGAATCTGGCATCTGAGACAACAGCAGAATTAAGTAAAGTGAAGGCAAAGAGTTTTGATAAGATCTTCATTGTACTGACCAAAGCTAATAAAAGCCTGAAACTATTTTAGTATTGAAATGCAGATAAGCTGGTGTCTGAAATACAGATTTACAGAAGCATCACTTCATATACATCTGCTAAAAGGCAAACATGAAATAATCCCTTTCTTTCTGATGCTATCCAAACAGGAGTTGGGTTGCAGTAGAACAATGAAAGAGTGTTTACTGTTCTGTCAAATTGCATTTTCCTCTTTGTTTTAAGCTTAAGTTTGTGTAAATGCTTCATTTAGCCTGTTTGCATGACTTCTTTTAGAGCTTTGTATTATTAACATGTTCTTTTACTGTTGGAAAAACATTCATTGTTCTTCGTAGTGGGATAGTTTTTAGCTCAAGATGTAGATGAATACTTCATTCTGTGTAGCTTTGTCTAGAAGTTAAGACCTTCTTTTTGTGTTGCATGTTACAGAAATATTTCAATGTTTCCTATCAGCCCGTGAAGTAGCTCGCAGTCGGGATCGAGATAGGATGAACACTGGGACAGGGACTAGACTTGATGATCCACCTCCTCAGTCTCAGCAGGAACGAAGAATCAGCACTGATCTGACAGAAGGTCAGGATGTGTACACTGCTGCGTGCAACTCTGTCATCCACAGATGTGCCTTATTGATCTTAGGAGTAAGCTCTGTTATCGAGGAGCTCCAGAAACGAAGGGAGGATGGACAGTTACAGCAGCCTCCCTCAACTGCTCCCGAGGGGATCGGACTCATGACAAGGTGAGGCTTTGACTGCTTAGAATAGTTAACTTTTCTCTGCTTCCTTTGTAACTAATTAAATAACTTTAGTTTTCCTCTACAGATTCTTGGATTTTTTTTGAAAAAAAGATTTTTGCCTAGAGCCATGATGTTTTTTTGGCTGAGAACAGTGATTTTTCTCAATTTTCTTTGTCCACATTAAATCTCAATAAGAGTTTTACTCTCTGTGGACCAACTTTACTTTTCAAAGTTGGGCTTAGTGATGAATAGTAATGAAGTCCATATCATTAGGTGTACAGATAATTTTAGGTACAAGGAAAAGTTCTTTATTTTTCCTAAAATTTGTTTATGTGTCTGTTTTTTTTTATTACCGTGTTTGTATTTTCTTTAACTTTAGCAATGTCCTATATAGTAGTGTCCATAAAAAAATTTGTAGGATATGTTTGAAAGCAAAAGTTTCAAAGCCTATTAAGAAAAAAGTGTTGTTCATGATTGATTTTTATAAATATGCCTGTCACATTGGCATATGCAAGACACTGTTGTTAGGTATAAGAGAATAACAAACTAAAGCCAGACAGCTCATTGAATTGGAGAAGTGTATAATTTAAGTAGTGTAAGTAATACATAAAGCCTTTTAATAACCCGAGATAGTCTTGGTAACAGTTTTATTCTAAACTTGACCCACACTTAAATTTTTATTCTGAAGAGCTTTCTGTGTGTTTATTAGAATATAACAAAGGAATTGCGTAGCAGGTGCTACTAGTGAATTCCTGAGTCTACTACTTTTTAGTACTTTCAGTGCTTTTTTTTGCTCACTCTCTGTTTTCTTGTCCTCTCGGCTTAGAAGCATTTGTGTGTGCTTACAGAATGTAATACTTACCACAGCACTTGAATGATATTCATTTGAGTTTGCTATTTGTTCATTTGGACAATAAGGGGTTAAGAAGTAACAAAGTTTACTAATACCATTTATGAGCATAATAACTGAAGCCATCAGACCACATTTTTCCTCTTTGGTGTGGTCTTGTGATTTTCTGTGATAGTCTGCTCCCAGATAAAACAGTGGTACCTGCTAAATTTACTATAAAGTCTTCCTTTTGCCTAATAACAGTATTTTCTTTCTGTGTGTGCATACATGCACAAATGTGTGTGTACCCGAAGCAGGAGTGAAAGTCTTACTGCAGAAAGTCGCTCAATCCATGCAAACTCTAACTACAGATTGATTAAATCAAGAAGTGAATCTGATTTATCTCAGCCAGAATCAGATGAGGAAGGTTATTCATTGGTAAGTAAATCAGTATTTAGAGTTTGTCAATAATTATTTAGGTGGGAAGTACATCTGAAATGTTTGTTTAGTACTGTGTTTCAGTATAGAGATCTATTTGAGTAACCACCACTGTTAAGAGAATATAATGGTGCTAAAAAAAAACAATTGAAATTGTTATAGCCCTATTAACTTTCTCTCTTCTGTGGGTGAGGGATGCATTATAAATACTCAAATATTATACACCACATATGTTCACCTAAAGAAATGAGGCTTTTATTAATCTTTTAATCTAGAGTGGAAGACGAAATGTTGATTTGGATTTGGCATCATCACACAGAAAGAGGGGTGAGTTATTTTTTACCTAGTGATGTTAGTATTCCTTAAGTTAAAATGTGTTTGCAGTTAAATACAGTATGTAATGGCGGATGTTAAAACTGAGTATTTAAAATAACATTTAAAATAATTATTATCTCCTGTTTGTTGTGTTAAGTTCTGTTTATTTGTGGCGTGGTTATAGTATTTCCTAGTTTATAACTATTTATTACACTCTCTTCTTGTGCTAACAATGAACTTTTTCCATAAAATGTGCTTGAACATGGAGAGCTCATATCCAGAAAATACCGCTTCAGTTTTTGCATCTTCTCAACACCAGCACACCTACAGAACCAAGCAACCGCTTCTTCCATTACTCCAATATAAATCCAATTTTTAGCTTTTGTACTAATCTTTGTTGCTGCTTTGTTCTGAGGAATCTTGATGAGCTTCTTCACAGAAGGTAGTGGAGGGAACAAAGGATGTTTCTTTACATGGAGACCAAAAAGTTATGCTTTGCTTTGGATGAAGCAGAGTCTCTCCTAGAATCGCAATTTAGGTCTGTTCCTCACTAAGCAGAGTACTTAAGGGGTCACTTGCTTTTTAAAGTCTTTTGGAATTGTAAATCAAACTCAGTGGCAGCACTCATTACACTTCAATTTGTAAATAATGTGGAAAGCAATTCCTTGTACGTGGATAAACCATTTTTAGCTTTGTCATTAATCTGACAGAACTCTTCACTCACTTTCCTTTGTATCCTAAAAGTAATCCGGGAAATCATCTTGAGTTATATCTGAGATACATTATATCATATGGATTATGGTTCCTGAACTGTTGGTTAGACTGATGAGGTTGTCTTGGTCACAGGCTCCAGGAAATAAGCAATAATGCAAGAATAGACTATCAACCAAACAGTCTATAGAAGCTTTTTATTAGAGAAGGTAAGAAGGTTCTGTGCCAGGTGTGTAACACTGAGGAGAAAGAGAGGTAAAGAACATAAAGAAGCTCAAATAGCTCATTTGCGAACTGAACCCAGTGGCAACAAATGCAGATACCTGTTTCCTGGTACTGGAGGACTTACTTGCTCTCCTGTGGTAGGGACTTGCAGATGAGTTTTTCAAATTTTTGTTGGATTGAATGTGGAGTAGTCAGTGTTAGATGGAAAGAACAAGTGGAGTCTTGAAGAACTGTAGGAAACACTTCTCACTTCTTTCAGTTGAAGTTTATTATTCAACAAATTCAATTGTGTTTCCTTTTAGATGTGTTTTTTAGAATAATAAGATGTAAATTTTTAGATGTGAATTTTAGAATAATATCGTACTGCAGTTTGCAGCTGTCCCTTGAAAGCATTTGTTCTCTTAAGTGTCTCTGTAAACTGTGTGAAAGAAGTTGACAAGCAGAGCTAATTGGAAAGCAAGGTTTTTCCTGAAGAAATTTCCTTCTATCACCATTGTTTTTTTTCTGGTGTGCTGTACTATTTTGGAGACTTAAGAGGGAATTTTCACTAATAAAAACGTCCTTAATACATGGACATGAGGTTCCTCCCATCTCTTCTTAGTAAGTTTACTAGAATGTAACCGCACTAGTTGTTACAGAACTGTGGCCACACATGGTGTTTCCAGCAGAGATTTAGTAGGGTTGATTTATTCTCAACTATATACGGAGTATTTGATCCTCGTGAAGTTGTCCAAATAATGTAGTATGTTTCAGTGTAACAGACAGGAGAGTAATTCCCTCTGGAGTGGATTGGCTTATTTTAGAACTTCTATTTATTGAATGCAGCAACTCATTATTCAAAATTCAGATCACATTTCCTTAATTGAATCTCATTATTGGCTATATTCTGATTTTATGGTATGTAGGCTGTTCCTGTTCATAAATTGCAGTGTAGAAAACTAGCAGTAGAAACACTACTAATACCATACTTCTGCGGTCTTGCAGATGAGTGTGGAAGGAAAGCATTCTCTTTTTATTCAACATCTCATCCACAATCCAATCTTTAAACTAATTGCTTTCTTCATCTCTTGTATCTATTCAGAATTATGACTGCAGTATTCCTACTTCAGCCTGAGGATCCTTTGGATATCTTGTTCCTTGCTATTATTTAGCTATTTCTGAATTAGTAAACTTTTCTTTCCGTTTCTGCAAGAAAAGTATTTTTCAATACTTTGTCCTGAGGGATGATGAGCACATCAGTATTTTCCCCTCGTATATAACCCTTTGGGGTTTTTTGTTGTTGTTTGGATTAATTTTTTTTCAATTTTGCAGATCCAGAGAGTATGCCTGAAAACGTTGTACCTATACTGTACAGTCCCTGCAGGATACTATACACTGCATTAGATGCTTAACAGTAAAGAATGTGTATTTATCAGTGCAATCATAAACATAGTTACAGAGGGACAAGTGAGAGTCATCCAGTCTTGGTTCTTATTTCATGTAAATCTTGGTTCAGTGAATTTCGGTGTGCTTGTGTGTACTGTAGTACTCAGCTAACACAATTGGGCAACTCTGAAACAAGCAGCAACATAAATCCAAATTAAATTGAAATCATTTTGTGTTTTGCATATTGAAATTGAAAGATCGTATTTGAATAAGGGATGTAAATGTGTCTTGGTGTGTGCATATAACTGTGTTAAAAGGCATTATTTTTTTTCTGTGAAAAAAGATGAAGAATTTAGAAAGTCTGTTACTTAGGCTATATGAATTCAAAACGAGTAAATATTTTTTTCCCAAAACTTTGCTGCTTGATATATTGTTGTATTGATTGAGATGAGACTGATCATTTAAGTCTTAAATCAAAATAATACAAGGAAGAGATTTATGAAATGTTACTTTCTGTTTCAAATGTCTGCTTTTGTCTTCTGATTCTTGTGTGGTGTAGTGTATTTACTCCTTTTTGGCCAGTTGAGCCCCAGAAAAAAGAAGAGCTTCAAGCAAGTAACTGATGGCATGTTTATTTTTTTGTCTCTATAGCTTCCCTACATATTTTATGTTTTATGAAGTGTGTATTGCAGTTGTGCCACATTCATTTAGAAAATTCATTATTACGAGCTGGCTTATAAGGACAAGTAAACATTATTTTTTTTTTTTATTGTAAGCTTAAAGTTTATTCTTATGTGCAACTATTCATGTGATTGTAGAGGCTGATGGAAGTGCTAAGTTGCAATCAATTCTGTGTAATTGATATTACACAGAATCAAGCTAAGTTAATATACAATCATACTTTTGATTCTTTATTGATATTTAACATCTTCAAGGAACAAAATTACTTTGTCTTAGATTTGTGTGCCCTAATTGTTAAATTTTTTCTATTCTGAAATATGCTACTTTGACTTCTGACATACTTGGTTTTAAACTCTATGCTTTTGTTTATAACTGTTCTTATTTTACATTTAATCTGCATAATTGTTGGACTTTTCTCCTAATTTGAAACAGTTTTAAATTATTCTTTCATTTAAACATCCTTACACTTAAAATTATTAGCTAAGAACTCATCTTTTTTCAAATATGAAATAGTTTATATTTTTGTTAATATGTGGTGGGTTTTTTATTTAATAAGTTTTGTTCATTATCAAAACTAAATTTTCTTCTAATGTTCTCTTAATCCTCTAAAGGTCTCCTAAAGCTTATGATTTAAGACAATGGAATTGCTTTTTGTTTCTTTACAAACCATTTGATTCTATGCCGTGCTTCATAGTTGGCACAGTATAGGGTAGGACAGTTAGAGATCAGAAAGCCAGTGTCACTTTGGGATGGCTGTTGAAACACCATAAGGCTTAAGGAGGCTTTTAAAATAGTTGTTGCTACATAGGCAGCAGTTTATGGACTTGGTAGTGATTTAGCTACTCTTCCTGTAGGAAACCTGAGGCTTGATTTATCCTCTTCTTTGGACTATGGTCACCATGCATATGCTAGGCAACTCCTTCCTGCATGAAACTGAGAATTTTGCCACCCTTTTATTCTACTCTGTCTTATACCTTATCTTTCTCACCTGCCACTTCAGTATATAACTTAGTTTTTAATAGAGAGCTTTAGAACAAGTATTATAAGAATTAATATTAAAATTAGAGTAAGGTGGTATCTCTCTCTACTTTTGTTTTAATTATTGTTACAAGGTTTAAATTCTAAAATTAAGAGAATTTCTTTAAATTCTTTCCTGGTAAATATGACAAAATAGATTGTTTTCTGCAAACCAGATAATATTGCTGCGTTGGATAAAACAGAAGAAATTAGATTACACTTTGAAAAGTAGTGTTTAAATTTAATCAATTGTTATGATATGATTTATCTATTTAATCATATTTATATGAGTGCTGTGAATGGCTTCTGGTCCTCCAAGTTATACCTGTTGCTTGTTGTGCACAAACAACATTAATATTTAAAAATTATATTAGATTAAGATAATTCAAACTAGAATTTTGAAGTGAATTTAAATATACACTAGTTTTCCACATAGGTCTCCAGACATTACCTATCTGTAGAGATGGAAAGTTCTTTTGCTCAGGGTCTACCCTCTTGTAATACCTTGCATAGCTCCAAATCAGCTATCAGCATTTACAAAAACCATAATATGAACTTGTATTGATATGTATATTTGGTGATAAAGGTATGACTTCAGTGACATTGCACTCATTTGTGCCAGGGGTAGAGTTCTAGCAAAACTCTTTTGTAAATGAGATAAAATATATGTTGATAAGTAAGTTCCAGTGCTGCAGATTGATGACTGATGTTCCTTTGAAGAATTACATTTCTTATTGATGGTAAAGTTTCAGGTAGTGTAATGACATGACAACGTAATAGGAAATACTTGAAAATACCTGTGAAGTTCCAGATGATGAAGAAGTAGATCTAATATGTGCTGTAGATAGTATTTAATAAACACGTATGTCTTTATCTTGAACCATAACAAAGTAAATGCTCTCTGTTAGTCTGGAATAAAAGTTTTCTGTTCCCTTATTTCATCCAAAATAACATTGTGTTTTTTCAAAACTATACAATATATAGTGGCTTGATTGTAACAAAAAAAAAAGCTTTGTTTTGTGGTTAGCCCTTAAAAGAAGTATCTAAAGTGCACAATTTCTGTTGTAGCAGATCTTTTCTTTACGATTTTGTCATTTAGCTGCAAAGCATTTTTATTCAGTGTTCTAGCTTAAAGCTGAGCAGTCTGAGTGGCTTCTATCTTTTTGTTTTCTCACTTGGCAGCGTGTTGCAATACTGCTTAACATAATTAAAAGAAATACAGCCTTTCCTGTAGGGAAATTGCTGTAAATTTAAATCAAGTGTTTTGCTCAAAGTTGCTTAATGCATGGTATAATTAACATGAATATCCCATTTTCCACCTATATGAATAGCAGCTGATCAATCTTTACCTACTGTCAAAATGGGTTACGTGGTGAACTGGAATTTATGAGACTTCATTATGTATATCTTTAGGAGCAATACACAGCCATGTGGAACCTTTGAGTGATTCATGGGCTCGACTGAAACACAGCAGAGATTGGTTATACACTTCCTCCTACTCATTTGTTGAGTCCGATTTTGATCTCTCAAGATCCCTTGGAGTTCATACTTTGATTGACAATGTCGTCAGCTTTGTAAGTGGAGATGTGGGAAACTCGCCAGGATTTAAGGAACAAGAGGAGAGTATGTCCACCAGTCCACAAGCATCAATAATTGCAATGGAGCAGCAGCAGTTGAGGGCTGAGGTAAGTTTCAGTTTAACACCTTTTCTTATTCTTCATATATTATGCTTATTTCAGGGTTTTTTAAAAAAGATTGTCCAAATTCTGTATATTAAGGACATTTTTCCTCTCTTTTCTGCTAAAGTATCTTAACTGGAACTGTGAAATTTATGTAAATAAACTCCAAAACAAAAATTGAAGAACTGCATTTTAAAAAAAAAAAAAAAAAGCATCAATGTGAAAACAGCTGCTTCATTTGTTCTCGCTTATGATTGAAGATGATCTAATTCTAATTTCTAAGGGTACTTGCTATTTACTTAATATGGTCTTTTGCCTGTCCTTATTTTTAGCTTCGTTTGGAAGCACTTCATCAGATTTTAGTGCTTCTATCAGGGATGGAGGAAAAAGGCAGTGTGCCATTAATGGGAAGTCGACAAGTACCAGGATTTCAGTCGTCTTCCTTGCTTACTTCTGTTAGACTACAGTTTCTTGCTGGCTGCTTTGGTTTGGGCACTGTAGGACATGCAGGCACCAAAGGAGAGAGTGTAAGATTGCATCACTACCAGGTATGCACTTTAATCCTTTCTGCTGTTTCAATAACTGGATGATAAAAATGTATCAGTTCTTTTAATATTCACTTGTTCGACCCAGGATGGTATCAGAGCAGCTAAGAGAAGTATTCAAATTGAAATCCAAGTGGCCGTGCACAAAATTTACCAGCAATTATCTGCTACATTAGAAAGAGCTCTGCAAGCTAATAAGCATCACATAGGTAAGTGAAAACAAGATTTGCAATATAAGTCCTCTAATATGCAGTACAACAGCTTTTATGTTTTAACGAAGCAGACTTTGATGTTAGTGACCAGAATTCACTGAAGTATCTGTCTGACTTCTTTTCCTGAGAGAGAAACTTTTTAACCTTTTTCTGTCTTATTTTTTTCAAGTGTTAGCCCTTTCTATTTTAACACTTTGAAGTATTGTCAGTCTTTCTATTCCACATACCACAATTTTCCACAGTTGTCCATGTCTTTGGGGCTTCAAAGTGATTTTTAACTTTTTCAGGGATAAGGAGTTTTCTGAAGAGATGAAGTCTCCCATTTTTATTTTTTTTTTTAATTTTGTTCAAGTGAACTTTAATCCCAAAACCAAGGAACAGGGCATCTTGCCTGTTTTGGAAGCCCTTTCTTATGGCCTTATCTACCCAGATATTATTGTGTGCTTTTATCCTTAAGGGGTGTCTGGAACTCTGCACTCTGGAACATGCACTGAGTGAGAGCTTCAGTACAGAAGAGAGCTATGTAATTTAATTTGTTGGTAGAGCCTAATGGACACTCTTACCTGAATTGTTTTGTTGTTTCACTTACAATTAAAATGGAGTTGAAAGAAATTTCTTGAGAGTCAAATTGAAGTACAAGTAGAAGTTTAAATATTCCACCCAGTCACATGTACCCTAGAGAGAAAATTGTGGTTTGAGATTTAGCCTTAGAACATCACAAATGAGATTTGCATGATACTCTTCTTTGGACAACCTTGACATAGAGGTTGCATTGAGTTAAAGGGGACTATGATGATACATCAGAAAGACTACTTCAAAGAGTCTGACAAAGAAGGCTAACTCTTCTACTTGATAATGTAACTCATTATATTTTATGTAAAAAATAATCTGCTGTTGTTCTGCCTTAGTATTCTTACCCTAAACAGCTTATTAATTAAAAAAAATCTTTATTTTAATCTTAGAAGCACAACAGCGTCTTCTGTTGGTAACAGTCTTTGCTCTAAGTGTGCACTATCAGCCTGTTGATGTCTCCTTGGCCATTTCCACTGGTCTGCTCAATGTGCTATCACAGTTGTGTGGCACAGACACCATGTTAGGACAACCACTGCAGTTGCTGCCCAAAACTGGTATTTCTCAGCTCAGCACAGCTTTGAAAGTAGCCAGTACAAGACTACTTCAAATCCTTGCTATCACCACAGGGTAAGTATGGTATGCTCCCTGGCTTCCAGAAAACTTACTTCTTAAGCTTTTCAGCACCCTTTAAAAATGCTGGAAACGAGTCCTTTGATTCCAAAGATTGGACAGTTTTAAAATCTTAAAAATAGGGTTCAAATAAGAGTAATCTGCCAAGCATATGGTGGAGGATGAGGAAAAATAACCTGCTGCAACTGAATAAATTAGAATTAGTGATGTGTTAGGCCCAATTGTCACTTGCACTGAGTTTGTAGTTGTCTTTTATGTTACTATGTTCCTTGGATCAGCTCTCAAATACTCTTATATTTACTTTTTTTTGTGTGTGTATAGAACCTATGCTGACAAACTGAGCCCAAAGGTGGTCCAGTCTTTGCTAGATTTATTATGCAGTCAGCTGAAGAACTTGTTATCACAAGCTGGTGTGATGCTTATGGCCTCCTTTGGAGAAGGGGAAGGTGAGGAAGATGAAGTGGAATCAAAAAAGACAGATTCACATGGGGATAATGAGAAGAGAGACTTCAGAGGTAATTATCTTGCATAGTTTCTGTTACATTTTTTAAATACCAGAAAACTTAAAAAGAAACCACTGAATGCTAGGCCATCACTCATTCTGCTGTATTGATTATTGTGGACTCATTCTTAACTCTGTAAATTAGATTAAATAAAGTCATCAAATATTTTTGTGCTCAGTTCAGATTTATGTAGGCTTGATACATAAATCAACTTAAAGGTAGGAGCAGGTTGGGAATAATAATTATTCTGGCTGGTTTGGAATTAGAAGGAGAATACTGTTTTCCTCAATAAGTGACTGATTGGTAGTAGTGGCTTTCATAAATGCAGTCGTAGAAATTTGATTGTCGTAAGTTTCAAACTTCAAATAAATATAGCTTAATTCAGGAAATGGTTACATTTGCTTTGTATTATGCAGTTTTGCAGGATGGGAAGAGGTTTACCCTACCCTGTCATTTAAAAAAAAATTGCAACAAAAGATGTTCTGAAATACTAATATCTTCACATATTTTCCAGTCTCTTAATGGGGATTTTGAATTGCTGTGGAAAGTCTGTATTTGAAGAAATTTTTAATTGTAGCTTGGTTTTTGATGTACGTATGTTTTTAGTTGTGCTTACAACTGTCTTCTCTTATAAATAATGCAGTGGTTGATGAATTCATAAGAAAATTAATTCAATAGAAATTAGGATATGAGGTCTACTCTTTCCACAAATATTTTCTTGGTAAAACTGCCTTGGAATACAAATCAGGGGTATGTTTATGGGTAGGTATACCTTGAAGGTAGTTGCAGCCTGTGGAGAGTCCAAGCAGGAGCACGATTCTGGCAGGAACTGTGGCTTGTGGGGGATGCTGGAGCAGTCTGTTCCTTAAGGACTGTATCCTGTGGAAAATGATCCACAGTGGAGCAGTTCTTGAAGAACTGCAGCCCATGGGAAGGACCCATTATGGAGCAGGAGTTGAAGAAACAAAGTGTTATGAAGGGATCACAACCCCCTCGTGTTTCTGATTCCCTTGCTCTGCTTGAGGGTGGGAAGGTAGAAGAGTTAGGAATTAAATCAAGCCTGGGAAGAAGAGGTGGGTATGGGGAAGGTGTCTCAATTTTGTCTTTGTTTCTTACTATCCTACTCTTATTTTTGATTGGCAATAAATTAATCTTCCCCAAGGTGAATCTGTTTAGCCTGTGAAGGTAATTGGTAAGTGATCTCATTACCCTTATCTTCACCCACAAACTTTTCATCTTACTTCCTCCCTGTCTTGCTGAGGAGCAGAAGTGAGAGAGCAGCTTGGTGGGCACCCATCAGCCAGCCAAGGAAAACAGACAACCATCTTGTAATAACTGATTATTGTATTTTTACTTACAGAACAGTTATTGCCAGTAACAAGGAGTGCTGATAAGGTTGTGATAATAAAATTGTAAGTGAAAACTTCTAATTTAATTTCCTAGCTGCCCTCCGGAAGCAACATGCAGCGGAATTGCACTTGGGAGATTTTCTTGTTTTCCTACGTCGAGTTGTGTCTTCAAAAGCAATTCAGTCAAAAATGGCATCTCCAAAGTGGACAGAAGTACTTCTTAACATTGCTTCTCAGAAGTGCTGCTCAGGTATGATCTTTTCAGAATGTGCTTAATGGTTACTTGCGTTTCTGAAGTGCAGTTCCTGAAAGTCGGTCCTGTTAGAACATGTGTTATGTATTGAACAATTGCAACTAACTTCAGTAGAAGTACACACAAGTTACACTTGGGAGAATTGTGCACTGGTGGCACGCAGCTGACATCAGAGGTGTGTGCCTGATGCAGAAGTTACTTTCAGATTGTTAAACATACTGTTCCATCTTTAGGAGTTCCCTTGGTTGGCAATTTGAGGACTAGACTTCTTGCACTTCATGTACTGGAAGCTGTATTACCTGCTTGTGAATCTGGAGTTGAGGATGATCAAATGGCTCAGGTCTTTATATTTTGTTACAAGCTTTTACACGTTTCTTAAAAAAATCTAATTAAATTTTTAAATGTTTCATAGATTTGTTCAGAATCCAAATCAAGTGAGGATTGCTGTAGATATTTGCTTATCTAAGAGCACTAAATATTTAGGCATCTTTACTTACAAAGCAAAGTAAAACAATATAGTACTATTAATTGTCCTCATCTTGGACTTAAAATGATCTGAATTGTATTCTAATACACCAGGTTGTTGAACGATTATTCTCACTTCTGTCTGACTGCATGTGGGAGACTCCAATCGCTCAGGCTAAACATGCAATTCAAATAAAGGAGAAAGAACAAGAAATGAAGCTACAGGTAATGATGCTTTTACTTTATCTCGTGATTGAACGCAGCTGAGTTACGTTTACCACAAATATTTTGCCCTATTTCTGATAGAAGCAAGGAGAGTCTGAAGATGAAGATGAGAATCTTCCAATACAGGAAGTGTCCTTTGATCCTGAGAAAGCTCAATGCTGCATAGTGGAGAACGGGCAGATTCTAACTCATGGAAGTGGAGGAAAAGGATATGGTTTAGCATCCACTGGAGTTACTTCTGGGTGTTACCAGTGGAAGGTAGGTTTCATAAAAGTGTATTTCTTAACCTCTCTTACTTTGTTTTGGAAATTACTGATTTATAAATAACAGCTACCTATGTTTTTTCTCTTATGACAACATTCTTGAGTAAATGTCATTTTGCCAGTGTTAGGTTTCCACTTGGACTTGATGATCTTAAAGGTATTTTCCAACTTAAGTGATTCTGTAATTCTGTGATTTTCAATTCAAAGTGAAGAGTTTGTGGCTGTTTTGGAGCATTGCCATTTGGATATTTCAGTACCCAGATTGGAGTCAATATTTCACTGAATTTTCACTGAATTTCACTGAATTTTTGGAGTTGGAAGGGACCATAGAGATCATCTAGTCCAACTCCCCTGCCAAA
>JAOTQQ010000071.1:22912808-22975159 GCA_026546715.1 Gallinago undulata
CAAAGGCCTTGCTGAAGTCAAGGTAGATGACATCTGCTGCTCTCCCCTCATCCAACCAACCAGTTATAGCATCATAGTATATGTATTGTGTATGTGTAGAGGTGATGGTACTTGTCTCTAAGATCCGTAGTCAGCACAAAGGTGCATTGTCTTGCAAAAGTTACCTACTGAAATATGTAGATACTGAATTTTTTCTTTAGAAAAACACTTCACAAACCATTTCCTTTTCTTGCAAAAATACACATTGTTCTGACTGACAAGACCGGATGTAAATATGTCATCCTAAGAGTGATTTTTTGGGGAATGTAGATACGTACACAGTTGTAATCCTTGTTAGTACCATCTTTGAGCATTACGCTTTTATAATTTGAGTCTGTATTAGTCACTGTGAATGGGAAGAGTCAAGCTTACTTCTTTCTGTAATATTATTTTTAGCACTTGTAACCCAACTACTGGATGTGTACGTTTTGAGTCTGGAAAAAGCACAATTTCTTTACATATTTGCATACCGCTTTCTTAGTTACTAGTATGTTAAGTTTAAATGACTTGGTAATGACTGACCTTGCACACCAAGATGTCATTTTCGAGGTAGAGCATGATTTTAGCTTATTTGCTTATTATTTTTTATTTATTAAAAGCATCCTGATTAAAACTGAAGTATACCTAAATATAAGCAAAGTAAATTTTCATTGCTTTATTGTGTTAAAATGTATATTCTTGACTTTTTTCCTTGTCTCTTTTGTTTTGCCTGCTAGTTCTACATTGTGAAGGAGAATCGAGGCAATGAAGGCACATGCGTAGGAGTTTCCCGCTGGCCAGTACACGATTTTAACCATCGCACTACCTCAGATATGTGGCTATATAGAGCCTATAGTGGTAACCTTTATCACAATGGAGAACAAACTTTGACTCTGTCCAGCTTTACCCAAGGAGATTTCATCACATGTGTATTAGATATGGAAGCAAGAACTATTTCCTTTGGTAAAAATGGAGAGGTATTAAACATTAATTGGTTTTTGGTGTTTTTTAGAGCAGTAATTTGGCATGGATATTTTGTATAAAGCTAAGCATGATAGTTAAGATGTGTGTCAGTTTCAGTCCTTACAAGAGTTATAATGCAGATACAAGTTTTCATGGTTTTGCTTGTTAAAGTGTTCTGAATTCAGGGGTTTTGGTTTTGTTTTTTTATTAGGAACCAAAACTAGCTTTTGAAGATGTGGATGCAGCAGAATTGTACCCTTGTGTTATGTTCTATAGCAGTAATCCAGGAGAAAAGGTAACTTAAATGTTCATTTGCGTAGGTGTACTGGGTTTGGGTGGGATAAAGTCAGTATTGTTCATAACAGCCCATATGGTGCTATGTTTTGGATTTATGACCAAAACATTATTATAATGTTTTAGTCCCTCAGCATCTCACTTTGTCCCTTCCGGTTCTGTTCCCAGTCCTGCTGGGGGGAGAGATTGAGTGACTGTGTGGTTAACCCTCAACAATAGGTTACAAGTTTATCCTTTCCCTTCTGTTCTCCTCTTTGTCTGTGTTGGGGCTTTTGGGGATAGGGGTGATAGTTAACAAGCACTGAGGATGTTACTGATTATTCATACATTAGCGCTACGTTATTTGCACACTAGCTAGACTTTTCATAAATTCCTATGTTTGGCAATCTATTGTAAATTTAATATGTATTTTATTATTTAGAATTGATTTAGAGACTTAATGTTCCACACACAAAATTGCATTCCCCAGAAACCAGGGAGAATGTAGTATTAGGAATTCCAGATAGTCTCGTGAGAAACCATGGACTGTTGTCATTTCAGCATCCTTGAGTTTGAAGGGATGCAAATTGTGATCAGTATTAAGGTGGATTTCCTAGGGATCCGAAGCAAAAATGACAATGCTAGTAATTTTTTTATTTAGCAGGGGACTCCTGTGTTTATAAAATGAACTTCTTCAGGTACATTGAGAAGATAAATTTTAAACTGCTCTCTTTAAACACTTAGGTGAAAATCTGTGATATGCAGATGCGTGGTACACCAAGAGATTTGCTACCTGGTGACCCCATCTGTAGTCCCGTTGCTGCAGTACTGGCAGAAGCCACTATCCAACTCATTCGTATCCTTCATCGCACAGACCGTTGGACACACTGCATCAATAAAAAAATGATGGAAAGACTGAATAAAATCAAAACATGTCTTAAAGAAGCAGGCCAAAAGCTGAAGAAAAGTCGCTCGATTCAGAGTCGAGAAGAGAATGAAGTGAGAGAGGAGAAAGAAAATAAAGAGGAGGAGAAGAGCAAACACAGCAGGCACGGTCTGGCCGACCTTTCAGAACTGCAGCTGAAGATGCTCTGTGTGGAAGTGTGGCCTGTTCTAGCAGTAATTGGTGGAGTTGATGCTGGTCTTAGAGTTGGAGGTCGATGTGTACACAAGCAAACTGGACGTCATGCCACCTTGCTTGGAGTAGTGAAGGAAGGCAGCACATCTGCCAAGGTCCAGTGGGACGAAGCAGAGATTACTATCAGGTATAGTATGCTCATTTCCTACACTTCTCACAAGTGGTGTCTTGTGCTTGGAAATCTTCAGAAGTAACATGTTTTATGTTAGCCATGGTAATAAATTATTTTAAGCTTAGACTTCAAAATTCCACTTTTCAAAGCAAACAAATATTATCAGTTAAATTTTTATGCTGCCTAGTAATAAAATACCTTGTATATCAAAAATACATAGTTTTGAATTGATGAGCATCACCAGACTACTTAGATTTGGCCTCTAGGCTTCAGAGTTGGGATGTGACCAGCTTGCCAGTTTTCCTAGATTTCAAATGAGTGGTGCTTGTTTCAGAATTGGTATGTATTGGCTAACTAAAACGTTTTTACTGTCTTAATTTACTACAGTTTCTTGGTTCTGTCTGTACAGAACACAGATTTTTACTGGGGGTTAGCATGCACTTTTGTTGTAAATAAGTTCAGAACCTGATAGGTTTTACCAGAATTGAGAACAGGTGTCTTTGTTACATTGGCATTCCCTTCTTAGGGGACTAGAAATTGCTCTGTGGGGCTTAAGGACCAGTTAAGGTCAGGACATGGGAGAGTTCTCTCTTCTCAGTGCTGGGTTTGGATGATGGTATTCAAATTAATGCTGCTTTGAGGTAGCGTTTGATCATTCTCCAACCTGCTTTAGAGAGCTGTATTAGGTGTTGATCTGCAGATGATGGTGAGAACTGGGGAGGAGGCTGGAAAGAGAGACTCCTTTTCCCACCTCTCTTGCAGACGTATCTTCAAAGGGAAGGCACTTGGAAGGAAACTGAAATGAAGCTAGTGGCTTCCCTGGGCTCTCTGGTGCTCTTGCAGAATTGCCTGTGTTTTTGTGTGGAAAAGACTTGATTCACTAAATTTCTTAAACTTCTTCTGCCTGTAGTTTTTAAAAAGTCACTATCATCTCTGGGTAATCTGTCCTGACATAACCAGGAACAATTACCACAAGCCATCAGTAATGTGCTCCTTGTGATAATAGTTGAACAGGAATATGAGATCAATCAAAGCTTTTCCTTAATGTGAAAAAAGTTTAGGAGTGTCATCTTTCCAAGCTTTTATACCTATTCACAAATTCAGCTTAGGTATGATGATAAAATTTGGCTTACGGTAGTTTTTCCTAGTAGAAGTCTATTACATGTTTCTAAATAGTACAGCAGAAACCTCTGTCAGCACAGAATTGATATCTTCTGTGATGCTTCTGGGTTTTAATGCTTGTTGTTGAAAACCTGTGCATGTTTTGTTGCTTTGCTCTGATACCTTATTTCCCCATTTTCTGATCATAACCTCATTTTCCCCTGTTTACATTTAATTTTTAGAATTGGTTTGTTTATTTTATCAAATATATTTTACATCTTACTTTGCCTACATTATTTCCTGTACTTTCCTCCTGTCTCTCCCTCACTTGCTTTTTCCTGTGTCATTCTGATCTTTATTAAAGCTTCCCAACTTTTTGGTCGCCTAGTGATACCCCATTGTATAACCTGGAGCCCTGCGAACCACTGCCTTTTGATGTTGCAAGATTTCGTGGGCTGACAGCTACTGTGTTGCTGGACCTTACCTATCTGACTGGTATTCATGAAGATATGGGAAAGCAAAGCACCAAGAGACATGAGAAAAAACACAGACGGGAATCTGAAGATAAAGGGGAAATGGACCAGAAAACAGAGGGCGATGCTGGCTCAGACACACGATTAGGACAAAGTGCTGATGATAACAAAGGACACAGTGCTACAAGCTCCAAGTCGGAAAATGAAATCGCTTCCTTTTCTTTAGAACCATCAACACTAGGTATGGAATCCCAACACCAACCTGCTGAAGGAAGAAAAAAGAATCATGAACATACTCCAAGAAATCACGATATAGTGCAGTCAGAAATCAGAGCAGTGCAGCTGTCTTATCTTTATCTTGGTGCTATGAAGTCACTTAGTGTTCTTCTTAGTTGTAGTAAATATGCTGAACTGCTGTTAATACCAAAAGTCCTGGCAGAAAATGGTCACAACTCTGATTGTGCTAGTTCTCCAGTTGTTCATGAAGACGTTGAAATGCGTGCTGCCTTGCAGTTCCTCATGCGGCACATGGTGAAACGGGCAGTCATGCGTTCACCAATCAAAAGAGCTCTAGGACTGGCGGATTTGGAACGAGCACAAGCCATGATCTACAAATTAGTGGTTCATGGACTGCTGGAGGATCAGTTTGGAGGCAAACTTAAACAAGGTACATTTTCAAAATTACATACATACAGTGCTAAATTGTTTTTTTTAATTTTTATTAAAAATGATAGTAACAATGATAATACAAATAGCATAATCTTGTAATTTTGTAGTGGTTGTATTTCAGAGCAAACTTAATTGGGCAGAAAAATTTTACAAATTTTTGTAAATATAATACTGACTTTTTTACCTTTGCCTTTTCCTCAATTCCCTAGTTTAATAAAAAGTGATTTCATATCAGTCAGTCAGAAATATAGAAGTTTCTAATTCGTCCTTAGTATTTTTTAGAAATAAGAAGTTCCATATATACTTGTCAGAAGGATTTGTATGAGATGTAAATATCATAAAGTTCACTGTTACAAAGTGTGATTGAATGGGTGTGTACGCACAGGATCTAAGTAACCTGGGTTTCTGGCTGTGAAAATCTCTAAATCAGTTGCAAGGTTTTGGGGTTTAATTTTCTGGATTTTTTTTCTGAGATATTTGGCACTGAGCTAACAGAAGCTGAAGATACAATGTGAATCATTCCTTTTCCTCTTAAAAATATGTGTAATACATTCTACATCTTCAGTGAAACTATTTAAATCGGTTTAAACAAAGAAAAAATATCTAAAATATTAAAGCTAATTACTGTGCTATCTGGTTCTTTACTGTCCTAAGGACACCTTCAAAACCAACCAAAACCCACTTCAAAACTCTGTTACTTAAACAGCTGAGTTAAAAATAGCTTTATAGTTAATCAGTTCTATTTCCATGTCTGGGAATTCTTTCCTTTTTGCCTGAGAATAATCCTAGCTGTTACAATCATAAATATAAATAGCCTAAAATCTAACCAAGTAAATGGCTTCTGTTATCATCAGAAAAGACTTGTTTACTATTTACCTTGTATCAGTGTGACATCAGTGAGAGCTGATGGACTGATTTCTTTACATCAGTCCATGAGTTATTGCCAGAAGTATTTGCATGGTGTGCACTTCTGCACACCCTTTTCTTGGTGCCAATCTTAAATAATGGTAATGATTTTTGAAAGTTTAGCCACAGCTACTGTTTTGCTCTACACAATTACATTAATGTTCCTGTGACATCCTTTTTTCTGTTGCAGAAGTGGATCAACAAGTAGAAGAAGGGGATCAGTCTCAGCAAGCCCAAACACCAGTTACAACCAGCCCTTCTGCTTCTAGCACAACGTCTTTCATGAGCAGCTCTCTGGAGGACACCACCACTGCCACTACCCCAGTAACCGATACTGAAACAGTTCCAGCTTCAGAATCACCTGGTGTTATGCCCCTCAGTCTTCTTAGGTAAAATACCTTTATTTTCAGCACATATGATTTTGTAGGTGTAGGGAATGAATCGTGTGTTTTATATGCAATATATGTCTCTAGCAGTCTAAGCCTTTGAAAATACCAATGCTTGTATTTACTGTCAAGAACTGCCTCTGCAGAGGACAGAGTTTAATTTGTTGCTTTGCCTTGCTGGACATGTGTTACTAGAAATAACTAGCTGTTAAGCTCTTAATATACACTATATATATGTAACATCTGAATTCTTTACGCCAGCCAAAAATACCTTCCTTATATTGTCCTTCAGTTCTCATGTTTATTTAGTATAGTTTAAATTACAAATCTCTGAAATTCTGTATATTTAATGATCAGTTCTTGATTCTCAGACTAAAGTAGGTCTTAGTTTGTAGGTAATATCCTGCAAGTTAAGACCTTGTTTTGTCCTACCCTCACATACTGAAAATGGAAGTACAATAAAGGTAGTTAACCTGCAGAGGCTTTTTGTGATGTAGGAGAAAACCTGCTTTACTTTGTGTAGAGTCCTGTTCTAAGTTTATTAATTCTGTTGATGTATCTGACCTCTGGTCTTAGAGGTTTTGCAGATATAATTTGACAAAATCCAGATCAACGTCCTGTTACCAGGACAGTGAAAGTAAAATACTCACTCACCTGATGTATTAGTCAGACTGAGTTCTGAACAAAGCAGGGAAATTGGAAGTGTTAACTTATCTTTTATCTCCTAGGATAGCTCTTGGTCTGTGAGGGTTTTTTTTTTAGGTACACGCTTAAAAATTAACTTTCAAGGCAAAGGTGGTAGGAATAGGCTGTTCCTACAGGGTTTTTCTGCCTGCCTCAATGTATGTATTGCGCCTTACCCTTACAAAACTCAGTTTCTGTAAAGTATGATTTGCCAAGTGCACTCTAATCTGATGTTCTTCTTGTGTCAGACCTTTTTCAGCATATTTCTTTTTACTATAAATGTGTATTGTCCTTTTCTTAAAGACAAATGTTCTCCAGTTACCCTACCACAACTGTGCTTCCGGCACGACGTGCTCAGACTCCTCCAATATCATCTTTACCAACATCTCCTTCAGATGAAGTTGGAAGGAGACAAAGTTTGACTTCGCCTGACTCCCAGTCTGCAAGGCCTGCCAATCGCACAGGTAAACTTCTGGTCAAAATAGACAGAAATGGGGGAAAAGTTAGTAAATTCACAGAAGTTCAGTGTAGTTTTTTAAGACATTGAAAACCAACAGGACTTCTTTTTAATGCAACTTAATACAAAGCATTTTTGGAAATCTAATGACTGCCTTAAGACAAAAGTCTCTAGAATGTCTAACTGTAGACTTCATCAAGTAAATTAAATTAGTTTTTAAAAGCTGTGGAACAGATTACAAACTACATGTATAAAATGAGAATCCAGTATAGTTGGTGACTGCTTCAAAATATTTTCCAATTTGGGCTTGTTTCCTTGGTTCTGTGCCACTGCAGTGTTTACTGCACTAATTTTCTAGCTTTTGTTAGATGAGAAATGTTGTATTTTATGATACACACACCAGTGAGGAGCTCCCTCCAATTAATCTTGTTCAATGAGATAGAAAGGGCTGTCCAGCCTTCATGGGCTCCTTGTGCTTCTGTCTGGACACATGTGAAAGTAATGGGAGGCTTCTGTTCCTAGAAGTTTTATTATTCCTGCACTGAACTATTCAAACCAGAAACTTGCTCTGTTCCAGTGTACATGCAGAGTCAGGAGGCTGAGCAAATTGCTGCTTGAGAATCTTGGGCTTCTGAAGAGCACAAATGAGTATTGTGATGCAAAGGAGATAATACTACAAAGAAAAATACAAGTCCATACACATGCGGTTTTGTATTAAATAAATACAAGAGACTGAGTTAAAGCATATTGTCCAGATTTCATACTCAGTACAGAGAAACAAAATCCATGCTTTAAAATTCCTGACTGATAAAACTTTTTATTCTTGCTCTTATACCTGTGCTATTGATTGGGTCTTTTAGCTGTTTCTCTTGTTGCATAGCAGTTTGTCTGCTCAGTTTCACATCTTTTTATCTTTTTTTTTTTATTTTATTTTTTTACAAGATGACTTGCATCTAGTCGTGATACAGTCTTTACAACAGTGTTTGTCAGTACATTGTTGATGCCTTCGTTGATCAGACCTCACTTTCACGGCAAATAAGGAAACTGTATTTTTGGGCAGTAACTGACCTTTTTAGAGTCCCTTGAAAGACTCTTTCCATAGAAATGTGGCCATCATCTGCAGAGAGATTTTTCTGACATGTCACCAGTTTAGTTGAGCTTTCTTTCTGTACCTTAAGAGAAATTTCTACGGGTGTGATCTCATAACATTTGGGAATCTTGATGATTCGGAGAAGGATAGCTTTATTTAGTCTACAATTAAATAATTTGATACAGTTTTAAAGGGAAATAAGCATATTAGAAATATCTTGGAAGAAAGAGTTCTTTGAATATCATCAGTAACCTACTGGCTTAAACAGAAGCTTAGATCATATGTATGTTACCAATAAGAATGAACACACTCTGGTTTCATTAGAGAAAGTTTCTTACTTTGTGGAAAGTATTAGAGAGGTTGAGGGCAATTATTCCCTTATTTGTGTCTAGTATATCAAAGTAAGGTCTAGTAAAGTTAACACTAAAGAAAGATTTACACATTTTACATTTAACATTTTCTGTCTTTGAAGCTTTGTCTGATCCAAGCAGCCGACTTTCAACATCCCCTCCTCCTCCTGCAATTGCTGTTCCATTATTAGAAATGGGATTCTCCCTCAGGCAAATTGCAAAAGCTATGGAAGCTACAGGTAATCTATAACTACCTAAGTTTAAATTTAAAATTTAGATAAATATGAAACACTTTTTTCCAATGGCATACTTAATTTTTAAGTCATATAACCATTTATGGGGAAAAAAAATGGGATTTTTCATCATTAATGATATAATAGAATTCTAAAGTGTGATTTTCCTGCTTTCAGGTGCCAGAGGAGAAGCAGATGCACAGAATATCACAGTGCTGGCCATGTGGATGATAGAGCACCCTGGAAACGAAGATGATGAAGAGCCCCAGTCAGAAGGGACTGCAGATTCACGACATGGAACAATAGTCTCTGGAAGCGGTGGAAAATCTGGTGATCATTGCTATTTGCAGTCACCAGGTGATATCCCTTCTGCTGATGCCACTGAAATGGAGGAAGGCTTTAGTGAAAGGTAAAATACAGTTTTCTTCTAATTGCTTGTAATCTGTTGCTGAAACAGAAAATCTCACAAGTTCATTGTTGCTGACAGAACATTACTTTGTACTGCCACTTTAGAATTTCGTTTACATGAGTAAAAGCAAAGATGCAATTAAATGAGGTGTACATGGTACACAGAGCACAGTGCACAGAACTGGGGAATTATGTAACTGAGCATCCTTCCTTCAAAAAAAAAAAAGAGGAAGGAGAAAGGAAAAAGAAAAAAAAAAAGGGCACGTAGCTTACATTTTATCTAAAAGACCTAGTCACAAAGCAGAATTTCATTGGAGTATTTTTTTTCCTTCAGTGTATTCATGAACAGGTACTTTTCTCCTTTTTTCTTTTTCAATGAATTCTTGGTTTGTCCAGAGAAGATGAAACTGAATTGAAGTTTAAATTCTCACCTTCACAACCTTAGATCTAAATTATCTATTAAGCAGGGAGTTTAACAATTGTTTTTCTTTTGTTATGCAGTGGTTCTATTTTTAAGTGACACCTATTAGGAACCATACCAGCTTTTTTATTAATAGGGGGGATGACAATTAGAAGATGTATTATGACAACACTTTTGTTGAGGTTTCTTGATCCTATTGAAACATGCATTTTTACATTTTCTCAGTTACTCTGTCCCAGGTAAACTGTCATTGCACAGAGAACTCACAGATTTCAATGGGGAGAAATAAAATAAACAACAAGTCTTACTAAGTAACTTAAATTCATGTTTTGCAAAAGATTTTGGGTAAAAGAGGGAATGACTGAGGCAGCAACAAAAGAAATGTTGATTTTATTTATTTTAAAAAGGTGAAGAAACCTAGTTCGAGCTGTAGTTGACATTGACAGCATAAAATGAGTGCTCTTCCAAAATTCTGCAATCCTTGGGCACTATGCAAGCATTGAATAGGTATTGGTGTTGCGTCTAATTTGCTTGAGGTAAATCTCACAGTCAAAAAGTGAGTGGAATGCTGCAGTGGAACTAAAAATTCTTGAATTCCAAATCCTCTTTTTTTTTTTTCCCTTTTATTAAAGGCAAAAAAATTTGCCAATAAATACAATCTTAGTATTTTTCCTTACTTACTGTATGTGGCCATTAATAACTTATTTTGATTTACCTGTAAATTACAAATTCTTGTAGCCCTGATAATATGGATCATGTGGATAATGCAGCTTCTGCAAGTGGACCTCCCTCTAGAAGTCGGTCAGCTGTAACAAGAAGACACAAATTTGATTTAGCTGCCCGAACATTGCTAGCACGGGCTGGTAAGTATACTGAAACACTTCCAAGGTCTTTGTTTACCCAGTAAATGAAGAGGAAGGCATGAGTACTTAGCATGAAAGTTACGAAACTCTCTTTCATGTATGTGTTTCAGTGTATATTTAACGTGTTTTATGTGGCAATAAATAGACTTTGTTTAGCAGAAGAGTTAAAGCAAAAGGAAGATTAAAGTACAGTCGTGTTTATTCCATGCAAAATAAAAGTACTACTTTCCTTTCCTTTTGTTTTTTTTTCACTTGAGCGGGATTATACCGCTCTGTGCAGGCCCACAGGAACCAGAGTCGAAGAGAAGGGATATCTTTGCAGCAAGATCCAGGGGCGCTTTATGACTTCAACTTGGATGAGGAGTTGGAAATTGACCTTGATGATGAAGCAATGGAAGCTATGTTTGGGCAAGACCTGGCTAGTGATAATGATATTCTGGGAATGTGGATCCCAGAGGTATTGGATTGGCCTACCTGGGTGTGTGTGACTGCAGCGGGGGCTGCTTTAACTTACTGCTTTTTGCATGTTCATATTTTTAAATTTAAAGTAACATGCATATGCTTGTAGCCTCTTTTAGAATATCTTCCTAAATGCTAAAATGCTTAAAATCTTCCTTGTATTCTGTAGCTTCACCTTTAGATTAAGAAAGTGCTTTCTTTTGTTCCTTGCTCTACACCTCTATATGTACATAGTTTTTTTCCTCCCTTCCCTGAAAGACGAGAACAGAACTAGTATAGTTGTTGTTTTGATGATGTCACTTAAAAAATCAAGTAGGTGTTCCAGATTGCTTAGCTATGTGGGATAACAAACAAAAGTTGTAAATGTGTCTTTTATTAAAAAAACAAAACAAAACAAAATCTGATCTCTAGCAAAATAGTTTTCACTTACATGAGTTTTTCTTAATTTAGTCATGTTGTGTATTTCATTCTTTGGGAAGGATATAGTGATAGTCTTCACTCAGTTGTTGTTATAAGCCCACTAAAAATATGTTCGAGATGAAAAAAAAATACGATAGCATTTTGTTAATCTTTGGATTATCTATGTCAAATTAGACAGGCAACCCACAAGACAGTTTTCATCTCCTAATTACAAGGTTACCTGACTCTGATGTGGAAGCGAGTTTCAGCGTGCATATTGAATTTTTCGGAGAGCGTGTTTCACTGGAACATCACGATGAAATTACTGATCTAAGACAGAAATGTAATTATAGAAAAAAGAACTTTATAATCAGACAAATATTGACACAAATGATAAACACTGTTGCTCAGAGAATGTAAAGTCCGATTGTCCAAAAGAAAGGATTCTTTTTTCTTTGTTGGATCTCGGTTAGTCAAATTCTGAGGACAATCAGATAGCTTAAAGACAGCATTGAATGTGAACTAGCACAGTTCTGTGTGAAGAGTTACACTGTCAAGAATTTTGAGTCAGGTCTGAAATGAAATAGGAAGATCTCATTCTTTGAAAATTTTGCTTAGGAATGTTTTTCCTGGTCTGAGGTGGTCTGCTCTTTGTTGTGTCATAAGTTGTCTATTTCTGCTTTGCTTTTGGGCAAGTTAACCATATAAATACCACGCAGTGTGTGTAACAGGAATGGGCAGGAACGTCCACTTAAGAATATTGGCCTATTTTATATCTAATATGAAGATACTTATTATGTACAAATAATGTGAAAATTTTACCGTGCAGCATGTTTGTGAAACTGAAGACAGGGAAGAAGTAGTGGTTTGTGAACTGTGTGAGTCCAGTGTTGTCAGCTTCAATCAACACATGAAGAGAAACCACCCCGGCTGTGGTCGCAGTGCAAACCGCCAGGGCTATCGTAGCAATGGTTCTTATGTGGATGGATGGTTTGGTGGGGAATGTGGAAGTGGAAATCCTTACTATTTATTGTGTGGCATCTGCAGAGAGAAATATTTAGCCCTGAAGAGTAAATCTAAAGCATCAACTTCTGAAAGGTACAAAAGTATAAGGTGGTGGAAGACTCTGTTTAAAGAAATGAAACAACTTAAAAATGTTGACTAGCATCAGCATTTTAAGAATTTGATCGAATAAGTTAAAATTCCTATCAGAATACGTCTTTCTTCATTTTAGGAGGCTTAGAAGTCATTCTGTGTATTCAACAAACACGTATTTAGAAAGAAGCTTGTCTTGATAGTTCTGCTTTTTAAATGAAAAACAAGGAATTATTTCTTGAGATGTTTCCTATTCTTGTTGATTTTTGAAAACTTCCTTTTTCAATTTTGTCTGACAATTCCAGTATTTTTTATTGGTTTTTCTCACGTTAGTACTGCAAAATGCTTCCTCCCTCCACAAACACTTTTAGAAGCCCTTTTATTTATCTCTCCATTACTAACCATTTCCAGAAATCTTATATACATTGACCTAACAGTAAATAACTTAATAGTAAACCAAGTTTAAAATCGTTATGCATGTATGTAAATTACTAGACCCATTCAGTTGTTTTCTTTGTTATTTTTTTCATACAGGTACAAAGGCCAGGCTCCTGATTTAATAGGAAAACAAGACAGTGTCTATGAAGGTATGTTTTTAAGTTGAAGATACTGAATACTTTGCATTCCATAGTGGTTTATTTTTCCATAAAGATACTACTGTGCAAATAAAACTGTCATGAAACCTTATGTGAAGGTATACTTTAAAATCTTTTTCAGACAAGCTGTAGTATTTTGGGGGTTTGTTTTTTTTAGTTCAAATGGGAAAAAATTCATTGCCCCTTTTTTCCCATATCTTTCATCTAAGTAACTAAAATGGCAAGTACATAACTTTAGATGATAAGGTATCAGGGATAGATGTTATATCCAGAACTGCACATACAGATCCTTGTGTTCAAATACATTTTTTCAGCTGCCTTTGAAGGTCACGTTAATTAGCATACATTAGAGTCTCACATGTATGCCGTGTGGCTTATTCTTTCTTTTTCTAGTACTTCTTACTTTGTACCAACAGAGAGTGTCCTGAGGATGGCTTTCACTTTGAACAGATTATTTCTAGCGATTGTAGAAAACCTTTCCCAGATGATTCTTTGATTCTGGGCCTGTAGCTTGTATGATCGCAATTGTAAGATTTACCACATTTGTCTATTTACAAGTAAGTACTCCAGAATTTAACAGCAAGCCCATCTTCCAATAGATAAAGATGTTCAGATTCTACTGTGTGGGGAGTGAGAGCGTGAGAGATCAGTAGATATAAGTTGGCTTCTGTGTAAATGGTTGGGAAGTGAACCGAATGCATAACTGAATTGCAATTACAGTGCTTTTGCCTTTATTTATTTAATTCCTGGGAAGCAAAAGCCTGGGTGTACAATTGTGACCTAAGAACTCATGCATACTTGTTTGATAAATATGAAGACCAGAAATTTCTAGTATCTGTCTTTACTATTGAATCCTTTGGAATGTTGCACCCATTACCATGATTTAAAGCACAACTGTGTGTCTACACTTTTCACTGTCTTCCAGGTTTTAAAGTTGTGCTAGCTGTGCTTGTGCTAGATGGGATGACCTCTCATCTAAAAAAAATGATAAAATCCAGGTAGTTTGATGCTTCAGATAGTCTTCTATGAGACTTCTCTGCAGTAGCAATAAAGATTAAATTTAATAGAGATGAGCTAGAGTGGGATTTTGGTTTTCTGATATACTATGTTGTGTCTGTGTCAACATCAAATGTGAGTTTTTAAGACTACGTTGCAGATGACAATCCACATTTTCTAGACTGTGTTGGTTTCTTAACTGAAATTATTTAACATTTTAGCTTTTGTAACCAAGTCTAATTATATTTCTCCAATTCTAGAAGACTGGGATATGTTAGATGTAGACGAAGACGAGAAGCTGACAGGAGAAGAGGAGTTTGAATTACTGGCTGGACCTCTTGGGTTAAACGATCGACGTATTGTACCTGAACCTGTACAGTTCCCTGACAGCGACCCTCTGGGTGCTTCAGTTGCAATGGTGACAGCCACCAACAGTATGGAAGAAACACTGATGCAAATAGGTAAATACCTCCCATTTGGTGTGATTTTACAGGGGAAATTACAGAAATATTTTGGCAGTCTTTCCTGCCTCCCACCCTGAGGAAGTGATGACAGGGTTCTAAATTGTCCTTTAATTATAGGAGAGTTAGAGAGGGGTGTGAGGCATTTATGTTGGCAGAAGGCTTGAGGCTTTGATTTACTAATAAAACTGTGACCATAGTCCAAAAGTGAACGGTAGCATGTTTTGCAGAATCATAGAATCATATGGGGTTGGAAGGGACCTCTGGAGATCATCTAGTCCAACCCCCCGACCAGAGCGGGTCTACCTACTCAAAGGTTAATTCATGGATTTAAATTGGGACTTCCTGATCAGTCTATTGAAATGCAGAATCAATGTATAAGTTTGTAGGTGCCTCTAGTGGAAGAGGGAAACAGAGGAATTAACATTAATTTGAATATTGTCAAATTGTGCTCATCTGTCTTTGAAAATAAGAAATAATTAAATCATGGAATGTATTTTAGGAGTGTATTTCCCTCTCAGTCATTACCACTATAGTTCTTTATGTACGAAATGTTGAAAAATTAATGAATAATTTGCAAACTTGGGCCAAATTTGCTTCTGCACTTACTATTATATGGTAATGGTTTGTTTTTCTTTAAATACTAATACAAATCATCATTATTTCCAAGGCTGTCATGGCTCTATAGAAAAAAGTTCTTCTGGCAGGATAACCTTAGGAGAGCAAGCAGCTGCCCTCGTAAACCCACATGACCGTGTTATGGCCCTAAGAAGAGTGACAGCTGCTGCCCAAGTCCTCCTGGCAAGAACTATGGTTATGAGAGCGCTCTCACTTCTGTCTGTCAGGTTTGTGGTGTTCTTGGCACTACTTCTGCCTTTCATTTGGAAACAGTTACCGAGTTTTGTTTGATAGGGATGCAGTTTTAAGCTATTTGGGAAAGTTATTCTCATTTTATGTAATTACATCATTATTAAGAGAAAAAATACATCACTATTAAGAGAAAAACTTCTGTTGATTTTGTTCTTTTGAACTGTCTTTAAACATCATGAAAGAAACTTTTACATTTTATATGGAAAGTGGACTGCAGTAGTATCAGCTATTCAGAACATAAAGATGCTGTGTTAGTGAGGTTTTGTTCAAGGCAGGTATTAGAACTTAGAAGTAAAAATTAGAGGAAAGAAGATGAAATGAAGGAGTTGATAGGATATGAGGATTTAAAAACTGACTTTTTACAAGATGCCTGTGCAACTACGAAGACATTGCAGAGATTTGACATGCACATGTGCCTATTGTCATAGCATAACTCTAACTGTGAATTATCCATGTAACTGTTCATGAGCAATTCCAGATAAACTCATGGAATTTTCACTAGGGCGAGCCTAGAGTGTGTTTTTCTTTTCAGCTGAGAAGAAAAGGAGTGGAGGGACTGCAGCTTCATTTCTTTTTCTTCTCCTTCCTTCTGCATGGTAATAATATCCAGTTAATCAAACAGACAGCATTCACTAACAGTTTGGGAATAGTTTTATCCAAACATAACTTCCTTTTAAAATGTACTAACAAAACCAAGAGGACTTACATTCTTTTTTGGCAGTGGTTCCAGTTGTAGCCTGGCAGCTGGTCTTGAATCCTTGGGGTTAACAGATATCAGAACTTTGGTTCGTTTAATGTGCCTCGCTGCGGCGGGGAGAGCCGGCCTCTCCACAAGTCCATCCACTGTGTCAAGTTCCACGGAGCGATCCAGAGGAATACACAGCAAAACAAGCAAACCTATCTCTTGTCTTGCCTATCTGAGCACAGCAGTGGGCTGTTTGGCATCAAACACTCCCAGTGCAGCAAAACTGCTGGTACAGTTATGTACACAGGTAGGAATGTGATTTCAACGAATATTTATATTAAACTGCTTATACATGAGATGAAGCAATCCATTTTGCACATATTGATAACTTGGACTTTTATCTTATGAACTCTGATGAGACTGCCTTCAGATTAAGGATCTCCGTAGAGTTCTTGTTTATGGCTTTGCACAAGGGTAAGTTTTATTGTTGATAAAAATCAAGTAACTATTTTTTTTGCTAAGTAGTCTTTTTTCAAGTGGAGAAAAATGCATATGCTTTTTGTATTGATAGAGTTTATCTTTTAAAGTTGTGGGTTTTTTTAATTGAGGCAACTCTGTGGAGCAAAGATTTTTTTTTATATATATTTAGAGATGATCCTGTGGACATGCAGCAGGATTTCATAGGTATCAGGAAACTTCTAAGCAAGCAGAGTAATTGTTTTGTTCTTCACTGTTTGAAATATAATTGTGGAGAAATAAGTGTGTTGGATGGGATAGTGGATTTTATTATGTGTTACTGCTTTTTATACTACCAATACCACCAGGTGCATGACCTTGTAAAAAAGTTAAATGATAGCTCCCTAGTTCTTGCTGGTTTTCTTGGTAACTTGATTTATTTATTTTTTTTCAAATCCTTGGATCTGGATAGCTGCTTCCATTAAGAGCAGGTATTCCCCAGGGTGGAAGACTCATAGAATAATAGATTAGTTTGGGTTAAAAGGGACCCTTAAAGGCCACCTTATCAAACCCCCTTACAATGACCCATGACATCTTCAACTTGATCAGGTTGCTCAGAGCCCCATCTAACCTGATCTGGAAGGTTTCCAGGGATGGGGCATCTACCACCTCTCTGGGCAACCTGGGCCAGTGTCTCACCACCCTCAGCATAAACAAATTTCTTCCTTAACACCAGTCTAAATCTTTCCTCTTTTAGTTTAAAGCCATCACTCTCTGTCCTATTGCAACAGGCCCTACTAAAATGCTTGTCCCCATCTTTCCTGTAGGCCCCCTTTAAGTACTTGGAAGGCTCCTTGGAGCCTTCTCTTCTCCAGGCTGAACACCCCCAGATCTTTCAGCCTGTCCTTACAGCAAAGGGGCTTCAGCCTTGAGAGTGTCTTCATGGCCCTTCTCTGGACCTGCACTAACAGGTCCATGTCTTTCCTGTGCTGAGGGAAATTCCGTATTGTATGTGATCTTAAAATAAAAGTGGTTGGGAGCTGATAATTTCTGGAAAAAAATGAAAATCTTTAAAACTGTACATTATTAGTTCGACTAAAAATGTTGTACAAAATTTTTTTATTTGTTCTGATTATTTATTGTCTTTATTTATTTTTAGAACTTGATTTCTGCAGCAACTGGTGTAAACTTGACGACAGTTGATGATCCAATTCAGCGAAAATTTTTGCCAAGTTTTTTAAGAGGAATTGCAGAAGAAAACAAGCTTGTCACATCTCCAAATTTTGTGGTTACTCAAGCACTTGTAGCTCTGTTGGCAGACAAAGGGGCCAAACTGAGGCCAAATTACGATAAAGCAGAAATTGAAAAGAAAGGTATGATACAGCTTTGTTTTTAAATGTTAATTATTAAATCTTCAATTCTTCATTTATATTTAAGGAGAGACTTCCTAGAATAATGTATAAATAAATACATATGTCTCAAAAGTGTATAAAACTTGTTTTAATCAAAGTAATCTTACAGTTTAGTACACAAATTTTACTTAGAAATATGATTTTATTACTGAGATGTATCTTTTGCCACTTCAAAAAACCAACAACAACTGAACATGTGTATTCACAGCCATGTAGCTAAAACTTTCAGCCATCTGATGAAATGAAGGGGTCTAACAGTTGAGTACAGGCCACCAAGGTGCTGTCCTGTCCTGTCCCTGGGGGCAGGAACCTGTAATGCCGCTGCTGAGGGAGGGCAGGGAGCCGAGGCTGGTGCTGTGGTAACGGGAGGGAAGGACAGGACATGGCAGCCACAGCAGCTTAGCTCTGTCAGAGGCGGCCGTTTCCTATTCAGAAAGCAATTGCTCTTTGAACAACAATTTTCCATATGGTGGGAATAAGACTATTCATAACTCTATTCTTCAGGTTTCTTTATGAAATTTTCGAGGGGGTTATTTTTCTCTTAGTCTCAGGAGAGTGTTTTTTTCTAATAGTTAACATGATTGCAACGTCTTTGTAAGATGTTTGTTAATCCCTTTCCCTTTTTTTCTGGAAATTATGGCTATTGCTGTGTTCATCTGTGTAATTCTGTTTGGTACTCATCTAGGCATCATCTCATTGTTTTGTTTAAGCAGGTTTAATTGCCCATTTGTATGCCCATCCTTCCTATGATCCTTCTGCTGTAGGCCCTCTGGAGCTGGCTAACGCACTAGCAGCTTGCTGCCTCTCTTCAAGGTTATCTTCCCAACATAGGCAGTGGGCTGCTCAGCAGCTGGTGCGAACTCTTGCAGCACACGATCGAGATAATCAAACTATTCCTCAGACCCTCGCTGATATGGGGGGAGACTTAAGAAAATGTTCCTTCATAAAACTAGAAGCTCATCAGAACAGGGTAAGCATGATTTCTCCACAAATGACATGAATTCTAGTGCTCTTTTTTGTAGAATACAGCAAAATACTATTATTTTACAAATATACTGACTAAAACGATTTAGCACAAGAAGAAATATTTTTTTTGGATAAATTACTGCTTGAGGGTACATCTGATGCAGAAAAACGCTTAGCTTCTTTGAAGCTTCAATTAAAGGGAACATGAAAGTGTTCTTGCAGTACATGAAGTCAGCAGAATCACCCTAAACCTTTTCTGAGACTAGATCTTAACTTGCATTAATTTTTGTGTCGTAGTAGTTACTGTCTTTGTCCAGTATTCTGTGCAATAGTGGCCTGGGGAGCATGGGTCTGAACAAAGCGTAGCATCCGTATAAAGCTTAGTTACTGTAAAAGTAGAAAAATATATCTTGTTTCATTGTTACAGCGTATTTCAATAATGGAGCTAATACTCTGTCTCACGTCAATGTTTGCTTTAATATTAGTGACCAAACATACCTAAGCTTTGGGTTTAAATGCCAGTTTTACCGTGATTACATTGGTATTTGCAGGTCATGACATGTGTTTGGTGCAATAAAAAGGGACTTTTGGCGACCAGTGGAAATGATGGTACCATAAGAGTGTGGAATGTGACAAAGAAGCAGTATTCACTGCAACAAACCTGTGTGCTCAACAAGCTGTAAGTTGATTCTTTATAATAGTCAGGTATTTAATTTAAGGTCTAATCGTGCAAGATAATTAAAAGAGCCAACCCTGCAATATCTCCTGCACAGATCACAGATAGTCTCTCATTTTTTTTCACTGAGACCGTTGCTGTGTTTATGTCATTAAATAGCTTAAAACTGAAAGTAGAGCCTAAATATCAAGCTGATAAGAGGTCGGTATAAAGGGACTGTCTGTAAGGGACTGTCATGTGATAAAAAATGTGACTATCTCTTCAGTGAGTTCCAGTGGACAGTTGTGACATATAACATGGTAATGACAAGTGTGGTGGTTTTGAGTCAAGTGTGAAAAAAAATTGGGACTTCTGGGGTTCAGAAGCTGAGCATGATTCTTCTTCTTGAGGGTGTCTGGGAAGTACTTTGGTATCATTTGGATATATTCCCGTCTGGAGGGGAAAAAAAAAAAGGATTAAAATCTAATTCTTTAATACAGCTTAGATGAGTGTCGTTTTAGTTCTTCTTTGTTTGCTACTGTAAAATGTTGCCTTAAAAGGAATAAATGGAATGATGTAACTTGACTTCAGAAGATACTGGTGAGAGCAGTATCTTCCTTTAACAGACAACTTCTGTTATTCGTGTGGCAGAAAAGTGTACGTCCTGTACAGCAGATTAAGAATTCAGTATTTTCATGGGCTTCATTGCTAACAAATCTCAATTCTGTAATTTTAAGTGGTTTTAAATAGAATATAGAACTATAAGCAGAAAAATCTATTATATTAATCTACAGTGATGACAGGGGGACTCCAGATTTTAACTTGCATATTTAATTAATTCTAAGTTTTCCTGTCTGCTTAAAGGAAATGCTCTTTTTAAATTCTGTTATTTTATTCTATTGTAGAGAAGGTGATTCAGAAGAAAGTCTGGGATCACCCAGTGACCTTAGTTTGTCTCTTGTCTGTTGGAGCATCAGTGGCAAGTACCTGGCTGGAGCTACGGAAAAGATGGTGAACATCTGGCAAGTCAATGGTATGCTCTTAGTTGACCCTTTATGATATTTCTAGGGAAGCTACTAAGTTATTGAACACTCGTTTACCCAAGTATTTAGCTGTGTGTGCTCTCCAGTATAAATGCCTACCATCTTCCATAGTATCTTGTAAACCTATTTAATTAGAGGAAGGCACTAACCACAAATGGATGTGTGATTTAGATACTATTAGTTCAGTAGAAAACTGAGCAGGAGATGAGTCCCATGTTGAATCAAAAGCGTTTAGGTGGGAGGCTTGATCACTTTTAGCAGTTTTTGTCTGTGAATATTATCTTCCTATAGTCTGCTAGAATTACCTTTCTACATGCAACAAGGAGAATGCGAAAATTGAAACAATGGAGGGAAGGATTCCTCTAGTGATGCACTAGATGGAATGTCTTCTAACGAGAGAAGAATGAGCGAGCTTGGTTTAGTTGCACAAAAGACTCTTGGAGAAGGAAGCTTATAAAAAAATACATTAGAAAGATGAATTCTAGATGAAGCCCACTGAGAAAAAGCAGCTACATAAGCAAATGGGTACGGCTGATACAAGAAGAAATGTAAATAAAGTTTCTAATGGTCAAAAGATTGTGATCTTATATTTTATAAGGAGGAATGACTGCAGGGAAGAAATACTAAAAAATGAATGAGCTGAATTTATGAGATTGCATTGTGATAGAGAGGACTGAACCCCATCCAGGAAAAGCCTTTTCCAATTCCTTGGTTCATTTTGTGGGCATCTGTACATTTTTAGTGTCATTTGTGCTGCAATTGACTAATCCAGCATAATACCTATAGAACTTCTGTGGAAGGAAGAATATTAGTCACTTTGTAGTCTGTGAAACTTCTTTCTGGTTTTTGTGCTTGTGAAAGTCACCAGTTACACTGCCCATGTTAATAGACAGTCCACAGGAAAAGTCTAAATTTACTGAGTACTGAAGAATTTAGCTTTTTTCCTTAAGAAAACTATGTAGCTTAATTGATAATTGAGATTTATTGGCTAGATTTTGTGTTGGCATAGATTAGGGGACCATTGCTTCATAGCCCTGTGACTTACATGAAATTTGTAGTATGTGCTAGCTCTAAATAGCATATCTTGATATTTTCCTATGGAAAGTATTTATGTTGTTTTCTCTTCTTTATGAAAATGAAGTAGTTTTAAAAGACTTTTTGCACTCCTAGGAGGAAAAGGATTATTAGATCTTCAGCCTCACTGGGTATCTGCTCTAGCTTGGCCAGAGGAAGGGCCAGCTGCAGCATGGACAGGAGATGCTCCAGAATTATTATTAATTGGTCGTATGGATGGATCTCTCGGTCTTATTGAGGTTGTGGATATTTCAACCATGCACCGGCTGGAACTGGAACACTGCTACAGAAAGGATGGTAGGTGACTGTATCAATATTTAAGTAGAAATTAAAATTATGAAACACACACACCCCCTTTTTTTTTCTTTATTAAGCCAAGTATATAATCTCAAGCTTTTTATTTATTGTTCACGGGATATGACTTCTGGTAACTTACCTTCAAGCATCATTTACTTGCGTTGACGGGAGGAGAAAACTCTGTGGGACCTCCATCTGCACCCTGATTCCTCTATAGTAGAAGCAACACCTTGTAGCAACCTAGTCACGTCCTGACATTCCTTGCTATTGTACAAAATCAGTATAGGTTCCCTGCAGTGTCTGTTCTGTCTACAGGCGGCATGTAGTCACTGTCATTTGGATTACTGAATTATTGCCATTTTTCCTTTAGTACCAGGGAACATCAAGTAGCACTTCTTTGATACAATTGTGTCATTTTGTTTATTGCTTCTTCAGGAAAGTTGAAGATTTTTGTGGCAGAATCAAGTGAGGCGATACCTATGTGCTAAGAAAGGCTCAGATTGTTTTCAGTGCTTTTCTTAGAAGCATCCCTATCTCAGATACATATATAGGATTCAGTCCGTTGTTTTTTCTTTTTTCCCTAGCGTAGTTCTTTTCACCACGTCAGGAATATAAAATTATATTTTTTTAATTAAAAGAAGAATGAAAAAACTATAAGAAAATAATCTCTACAGCTGTCATTAGTGGCACTCAGTCTTATCTTTACCTTACAAATGCAAGAAAAATTTCAGACCAAAAGTATGTTAAGTAACTTTAGGTGGGGGGACTTCATATTTTAGACAATTGCACTGCAAAAACTTATTTGGCAGGAGTGATGTTCAGTTTAGTTTAATTAATATTTGTTTTTTCTCTTTATGTAGTGTCTGTCACATGCCTTGCCTGGTTCAGTGAAGACAGACCATTTGCAGTTGGCTATTCAGATGGAAAATTGTTAATAGGAACAAAGGAACCACTTGAAAAAGGAGGAATCGTTCTAGTTGATGCACATAAGGTAGAGTTAGTCTTCTTAAAACTAATTTTTTGTGGGTAAATATCTGCTTAAGCTATTTTCTCTATTTGAAAGCTATTATAAAGTCAACACATAGCTATTTCTGGTATTAAGCATAATATATATTAAAGGTAGAAGTCTCCCAAATTAAAAAAAGAAAAGGAAAAATAAATTTTATAGCCTTTTTTGCTATTAGAGTTTGTGAAGAGTATGTACTACAGCAACAGAAGTGTATTAAGGACACAGATGTGCATGTTTGGATTTAGAAGTCTGTAGTTCTTTTTATTTGTAAAAGTGCTTACAATAGACTTTAATTTAGGTTATGTCACATGTTTTTGTAAAGCTTAAGTTCCTGTGCAAAGCAAAAGATGTTTTTCTAAATATGCAGTCGCAAAGGTTTAGAACCTTCGGTTGGTTTGTATGTAATAATAAGAGATTAATAGTCCATAAATGATTTGCTAGGAAAAGAGGAGAATTCCTCAAGTTTAGGTGTAGTAAAAGCACCTTGAATGCTTCCTTGAACTGGTCTTGGTATTTGAAGCAGGGCAGTCACAGCTGTGAGTGTGCTGTGACAATAAAATTATACTTGCCTTTTCCACGATGGGCTGTTCTCTTTTTCTCCCTCAGTGAGACTCAAACCTAGGTCTGGCCCATTGTCTAATATGTTTATGAACCATGTATTATTAAGGTAATTCACGCTACAATTTCATAATAAAAAAAATTTAAAAAGGAGGAAAAATTGTCTACATCTTTGGGGGGAAAAAAGTCAAGAAATATGTGCAATGAAAATAGAACACTTTTTTATCTACATTTTCCCTTTAGTTTCTTTCAGGATCCTAGGATCTTACTTTAATTTGATAGCTCTGAAAAGTATCATTATGATTTCATAATTGCAACTCACTATTTCTGTAACAATTTATTTAACAGTAAAATGTTCTTTTTTCTTAATTATTAAACAATATATTAGCTCTGACAGTTAAATTTTCTCTTTTATTACTGTGTTACTCTGTGCTGGCTTACAATTTTTTTTTAAATGCGATAGGATATGATTGTTAGTATGAAGTGGGATCCGACTGGTAAGATTCTCCTGACATGTGCCAAAGAAGAAACGGTGAAACTCTGGGGATGTGTGGGAGGGTGTTGGAGACGTCTGCACTCGCTCTCCCATCCGGCTTTTGTGAATGGCATCGCCTGGTGTGCTCTACCAGGGAAAGGACCCAAGTTGCAGCTTTTACTAGCTACGTATGTAATTTTGTTTTTTATTGTTTCTGTAGCTCTTTTGCGGATCTTTAGTATCCAGAGCAAAGAAAAGTTTTCTCTTTTTTTAAAATACCACTCATTCAGTAAGGCAGTTGCCATGAGATCCATGAGGCTTCAGAATTCAGATGGAAACAGTGGCTCTGGCCATGTTACCATCTCTTTTTCCCATGCCATGAAACTTGTGTATGAATGTCCTGCTTGAAATTTTTTTGCTTCATCTAACATATATATCTGAAAATATGTCGTTAGGAAAAATTGAAAAGCTACAGGATGGGAGAGGAATAGGAAAAATGCATTTATCCATTGGGAACATGCCTTTACACTTTAGATTAATTGATCCAATGTAGTTTTATAGGAAGGTGGTGAAGACCACTGATATTTTAAGTTAATAGCAGACCACCGATATTTCATTACTTAGTACCTTTACTTTGTTTTTCTGGTTTGTCTCGACTTCCTTTAGGGGATGCCACAATGGCTTGGTGTGTGTTTGGACTGTTCCCCAGGACACAGTCACCACCCTGCAGCCCAGCTCAGCCTGCTCAGAAGGGTGGTGGGACCAAGAAGGCAGTGCCAAGGTAAAAGGAGTAAACTTGGTGTTTAAGAAAATCTTTTTGCTCGTTCCAAAATTGGGGGCTGAAAAGAATAGGAGAAAGTTACTCAAATCTCAACATTTCCTGAGAGGAGATGTTTGCTAGAAAAAGTTTATATTGCTTTTGTATATGTGTAGGCATTTTCAGAACAGGAGACAAAAAAATCACAGGCTTAAATAGATTTTTTTTTTTTTGCTAAAGATTATACTTGTATCTTTTTTCATTTTTTTAAAAGCTGACAAATTTATACTAAAATTTAGTAGAGTTGAAATTTTTTTCTAGATAAAATTAAGTCGAGATTCATTTCACCTATGTAAATGGTAATGTGGTCTTTAATGTTGATGGCATTTTGTATGAGCAGAAAATAGGATAATGTGGCAAAGATATTTCTAAATATCTTTATCAATATCAATATATTTATCATAGTATGGGTCTTTTTATTATCTTACGGAAATTACCCCATTTTTATGGATGATCAGTATTTATTGCAAAATATAGAAGCTGTTACACTATTTCATTTTCTGTAAATAGTTCAGCATTCCATAACTGTGAAATAATTTTCAGGATGGATTCAGAAAAGCAGTAGAAGTCAAGTGTGTATTTCAGCTGAGAGGACATATTACTCCCGTTCGGACTGTTGCATTCAGTCCTGATGGACTGGCATTAGTATCTGGTGGACTTGGTGGTCTCATGAATATTTGGTCTTTACGGGTAAGATCATCTTTGATGTGTTATCATTCTCCTTTAGTATGAATATCTAAAATGGTCAAGGCATCAGACTAGCTTGGTTTTTTACCAATGTGTTACAAAAATTAGAGAAAGCGTGGTATAAAATAATGGTATAAAATTATAAATAATAAGATATAAATCAAAACTGTACTTACCATTGAAGTATTTTACATTTTACGGTTCTACTATTGATTAATTTTGTAGTTCAGTTTTGCAGAACCAACCACTCTCTTTATAGTTGAGAACAATAGTCTCATACTCACAACTTTTCAAGAGCCAGATAATGTCAATTATTAAACACTTCTAAATCCTTAGTTATGTTATCTTCTTAATACAATGAAAATGCTAGATATTTGTTTTGCTTTTAGTATAAACATTTGAGTTTTTAAGTAATTACTGAACAGCTTGGGAGAGTATCTTCCCTGAGGAATGTGACTGTGCATTTAAAGAGAAAAGCAGCTCTGTGTACCTGCTGACTCAGACACTTCTTCCCTTTAGGATGGTTCAGTGTTGCAGAGTGTTGTGATAGGCTCTGGAGCTATTCAGACTGCAGTATGGATACCTGAAGTGGGAGTAGCTGCTTGCTCTAACAGATCAAAGGTGACACTATGTGTTAAATTCATGTTCTTTCAAATTTTTCACTGAAAGAAAATTTATCTGTCTTTTTTTCTTTCTTTTTTGAGAAATATCTAATTCTATTTTCAAGACACATTCTTTTGGCTTTCAACTATTACCTGACCCTAAAAAAGCTGTTGTTTTTTTTAATAATATCCCACGTTTGTTTGAGGGGGCAGGGTAGAATCCTCCTGAGCTGGTGGTTATAAAGGGTGCTGCACTGGTTCCATCAGATTATCTGTTTAATGGCAGCAGCCATAAATAGACAATGAAATTAGGCAGAAGACAGATTTATTATTTTTTTTTCCTTTATGCAGCATGAAGAAAAGTTTCATTTTTCCCCAGCAAATGATATACTTCAGGGAGCTAACTTAATCTAAGGCAGCCTCAGCCTCAAAAATTTGTAAGGATCAGCAGAATTTACTTCAATGTTTGCTGTGTCAGGAACTGCTGGCAGCTAAACAGAAGCTTCATAACAGTTATTCCAAAAGATGGGGTTTTTTGTGAATGAAGATAAATATGGTGCAGGTTCTGACTCCTGTTAGTAGAGTCATGCTGCATGTGGCTCTAAGTATTTTGGGATTCTTTGGAAGTCTTTGAATACAGACCCCCAAAAATTGAAGGTCATATGAAAAAGCAATCCTAAAGTAAGGTTACACCTAAACTAAATCCTAAACTAAGGTTACAGCATCCACTGAAATAACTTCTGCTTATCTTACCATGCTTGTATTCCTCTTTGGAGTGACAATTGTAGTGTTGCTGTGGGAATGTGAAGAAGCGGCAAATGGAGGTGGCTACTCCATAGCATTTGTCAGCAGATTATTCACCAGCAGAGACCAAAATGTTCAAGCTTGTGTGTTTTCTGGCCCCTATGGAAAACATGATTGGTGATAAATCAGTGGAGCTGAATAATACTGCTTTATGAATTTTTAATTTCTAATGTGTATTGTGATTGCCATTAAACAGGATGTGTTGGTAGTGAACTGTACTTCAGAGTGGATATCTTCCAATCACGTCCTTGCAACATGTAGGACAGCACTGAAGCAGCAAGGAGTTCTGGGATTGAATATGGCTCCTTGCATGCGAGCTTTCCTGGAACGTTTGCCAATAATGCTTCAGGAACAGTACGCTTACGAAAAGGTAAGAAAAGCTAATGTGAACATTTAAAATTCCTGTCTGATATCAGGCTGCTGTTTGACTCTTGGCTGGTTTCAGCCTTTCACTACAGAGAACCCAGAAGACTTTCCTACATCCTATTTTCAAATGTCTTTCAGTGTTCCTGAAGCTGGTAGTCTTCTAATTTCAGAATATTTAAAATATTAGAAAAGCTTGAATTCAGCATGGAGGAAATTTTTTTTCAACAGGACCAGATTTGAAGGACTCCTAAATTGATCGATATATTTTTCTAATTTTGTGTGTTCAATTTCTCTCCCTCCCCACCTTCAGCCTCGCGTTGTTTGTGGCGACCAGCTTGTGCACAGTCCCTACATGCAGTGCTTGGCATCCCTCGCTGTGGGCCTTCACCTGGACCAGCTTCTGTGCAGTCCTCCAGTGCCCCCTCATCACCAGAGCTGCCTCCCTGATCCCGCAGCCTGGAATCCTACGGAATGGGCCTGGCTGGAGTGTTTCTCCACAACCATAAAGGCTGCTGAAGCTCTGGCCAAGGGAGCACAATTCCCAGAATCCTTTACTGTTCCGGACCTGGAGCCTGTTCCAGAGGATGAGCTTACTCTCCTCATGGTAAAATGTGCTGTCTTGTCTCAGCGGCAAAGCATGTTGTTATTGAGCGTGTGGTATGATGCAGTTACCATCTCCGAACTGTAAAGATTTATGTTTATTAACGTTAAAACCAGCAATAAGTTTATTTTTTAATTAACTGGGTAGAATATACTGTAAAGATTGTGCTGTGTATAATGAGTACAGCTCGGCTGCATATTAAAAACCAAAACAAACCAAGCCAGAACATGACAGTACTTTTCGTATGTGACAGAAGCAATAAATGTGGAGCTTTACAATGCTGTCTTTAGAGTAACATTGTGGCACGTTTCTACACCAAATTATTTTGATAGTGTCTGTTTCTTTATGGCTTGTTATGATCTGTAAACCAAAACAGAAATTTTGGATTAAGAATTTTTATCAGGAAGCTTATAACAATTTAAGCCAGTGTTTGCAATTAAAACTTGAAAAAGCTTTAAGTGTCAGTAAAAAAGAAAAGATTAGTTCTTTGTGAATTTTGTTTGTTTTTCTTTTATTGATTTGGATTGCAAGTCATGGATAACAGTGTCATTGCTATATAGGATCAGTAAGGAAATAAACTTCGCCTATGGATGAAACTAAAATACAGGAGCCTGCACACATTCGTTCTTAGTGCGGCACTGTTTTGAATAATTTGAATGTCAATATTGTTCTTAGTTCAGAAGGAAAATACGTATTGTAGAACACAAAAATAATGTGCAGCTCTTCAACATAGTAACTGTGGCTTCTGTTGGGCAGGATAACAGTAAATGGATCAATGGTATGGATGAACAGATCATGTCGTGGGCAACATCAAGGCCAGAGGTAGGCAGAATTGATCGTTTGTGGGGTTTTGTTGTTTTTTTTTTTATTATTACTATTATTCTTTTAAAGTATTGTAAGCTATTGAAAGTTCTCTTGTTCTAAAGCATTTTTTCATGCTATTCCATAGGATTGGCACTTGGGAGGCAAATGTGATGTGTACCTGTGGGGAGCAGGAAGACACGGGCAGTTAGCAGAAGCTGGTAGAAATGTCATGATACCAGTAGCAGCACCTTCGTTCTCTCAGGCTCAGCAGGTGATCACTTAAAAAGACGTGGTTTAATGATTTACCGTGGACTGTTTGTACAGTTTGTCAAAAGCTCTCTTTAAGTGCCTTCTCAATTTGTGGTTTGAATTGACTATAAAGTGCTCCCAAAATGTGTTTTCACTGAAGAGGAAGTCTTTAATTATTTGAAAAATTGAAACTAAGAAGCCACTGAATCTGACAAAGCACAATTGTTTGATATGAGCATTATTTGACAATTTTACACCTGCACAGCTTTAACAAAATGCTTGTTACAATTTTGTTTTCTGAAATAACGTTGACATTCAGGGTGGAAATGTCGAAGGGAAATCTCAGGCGGGAGTATGTTGTGGTTTCTCTCACTTGAAGAAGGTTTGCCAAAACTAGTAGCAAGTTTCAGCAAAGTAATTTTTATTATGACGTGATTGGGTAACAAAACTCCATTAAACACGGGGTGAGTGAAGTCTCACACTAATAGGCTTGATGTAAAGGTATTTGCAGTGTGAAAAAAGAGCCTGTTGTCTTGATATAATTGCAAAGAAAAAAGGTTTGAAAAGAAGATTGTGCATTGTAATGCAAGGCTGGCAACGTTGCTGTGTCTAACACGAAAACCATTGACGCTTCTTTGTGTCTTTCTGAACTAGGTTGTTTGTGGTCAGAATTGTACTTTCGTGATTCAAGCAAATGGCACAGTTTTGGCTTGTGGAGAAGGGAGCTATGGGCGACTGGGCCAAGGAAATTCAGATGATCTTCATGTGTTAACAGTCATTTCAGCACTGCAAGGTAAGGTGTTGGGCTTGAAATGAGTCAGTTGACAGGACAAATAAGCATTAGTTAATATAAGTGAGTGTAATTATTTGATGCTATTTTTGCAGACTTACAAATTAAAATATTGTAGTCTTTAATTAAAAAAATTGAACAAATAAACTTTTCCTTAAGATCTAAATAGAAATATGTTAAAATTCCTTAATTTTAAGAAGGTTTCAGGGAAAGGTGTTTGCCCAAGACAGGAACGATGCATTTCAAAACTAATGTCAGGCCAGAAGCATAGGTTGTACATGAGAAGAGAAAGGTTTTATTCAAAATAAAAATAAATAAATGGCTGTAACAAGAAAACTGTAACTGTAGCTGGTTATTTTCCCCAGCCTTAATTGGCTACCACCAGGGACACTTGGATAAATGTATGTTAAGGAGTTTATTGTAATTTATTCTAAACTTTGTTTTCTCAATTTTCTTTAACAGGCTTTGTGGTAACACAGCTGGTGACCTCTTGTGGATCTGATGGACATTCCATGGCTTTAACAGAAAGTGGGGAAGTCTTTAGCTGGGGAGATGGAGATTATGGCAAACTTGGACACGGGAACAGTGACAGGCAGCGCCGGCCCAGGCAAATAGAGGCGCTCCAGGGAGAAGAAGTCGTGCAGGTTCCAAAATACTTTTTGTCTCAAATAAACTACAGGTGTGAGACCCTGGTACTGGGAATGTGTCGGAACCAGTGGCTGTCTTCACAGTTTGAATTCATTTACTGAATGGAAACAGGCAACTCTTCACTTCTCTGAGCGCTATCAACCACATTGATAGGATGTTAATATCACAGAGCTCATTGTTGATGTTAATTGACAGTTGTTACTGGAGAAGACTGAAAAGCAGAAAGATCCTGTCTTCCCCCTAAATGTTACTGTTGAGAAATTGTTGGGGAAATCATTAATACTAAAATATCTGTATTTCAGCTCTTTATATAAAGTGACTATAGTTTAGGGGAGATAAAGGTATTACATATTCACATATAATAGCTAATCCCATTCCCGCCCCCAGATTTAAAATGTATGTATAAATTCTGTTTACTTTTTTCTCCTAGATGTCATGTGGCTTTAAACACTCAGCTGTGGTGACAGCAGATGGCAAGCTTTTTACATTTGGAAATGGTGATTATGGTCGGTTAGGACTTGGAAATACTTCCAATAAGAAACTTCCAGAAAGAGTGACGGCGCTGGAAGGTTACCAGATTGGACAGGCATGGTTTATCTAAAATTAGCAAAGTATCTCTAAAGCTGATGTTTTTAACCTATTTAAGTGTTCCAATTTATTCTTTTAAACTTTGACTTTTATTTTTATTATGATGGTAGAATTTTACTATGCATAATTTCTTAAATAATTAATTCCTGACTTTTTTGATCATCTTTCTGCAAAACTGCCCATGTTTTTTTAGCATTTCAAGATTTAGGTATTTTAAAGTGTGAATTCATGAGCTATTTTGTGTTCTTAAACAATAAGCATGTATAGCATAATACTGTCTTTTGGTTCTAGGAGCTGAGAGGAAGCAAATACCTAAAAAATACTACTATGGTCCTTAAATGTCTTCAAAACACTTTAATAAGGAATGGAGTTTTTAATGGTTTTTAAAGGATACTTTTTAAAATACTTTTTATGTTCTTAAAGGTAGTTGGGGTGTTTGAGTTAGTAGTAAGTTAGGAAAAACTGTGGTAATAATATATTTCTCTCAACCAGGTGGCCTGTGGGCTCAATCATACTGTAGCTGTGTCAACAGATGGATCCATGGTTTGGGCTTTTGGAGATGGAGATTATGGTAAACTTGGTTTGGGAAATTCCACTGCAAAATCCTCACCGCAGGTTAGAATTCGTAGAGAAATTGTTCTTTGCGTAAATTTTCAGTGTTGTTAAACATGTTACACAGTGTTCAGAGAGAGAGTGTAATTTGCCACTATACTGTTCTCATAAAATCCTAGCATAAATAATTCTGATGATACATTATACCGAGCTTGATTCTTTAAAGGATTTCATATAAATAATAGTGACCTTATCTCAATGGCAATACAAGTAGTTCAAATTTTAGGATTAGCTTAAGGACGAGAGTTTTCTTATTTTGAGTTTACACACTTATCCGCTTCCTCCCATGCCACTCCCTGCTCACTCCTCGCAAGTGAAAGGTATTTTGAATCGTTGTACGTAGGATAAGGTGTTAGTTCCATTAAAGAAAAAGAGAAATCTTTGTCTCAGTTTAGAGATGATCCTATGATGTATTCATTGCACAGTGGGAATTGTAAAATATTTTTTTGGAAGCAGGAGTTACAGATTAAATTCATGTTTGCTTCCTGTTTATATCCTCATAATAATATAGCTCTTTTTCCTTTCACTTACCCCTTAGAAAGTGGATATTCTTTGTGGAATTGGAATAAAAAAAGTTGCCTGTGGAACCCAGTTCTCTGTTGCTCTGACAAAAGATGGTCATGTGTATACTTTTGGACAAGGTAGGCATTTGGACCTTTCCATCTATAGGTTTGTGTGTATTGCAGGTGAAAAGGAAGAATATTAAGAGGTATTTATAAGACTGACCTAATGCTCCTTTTTAGATTTTTGCTGACCTAGAATTTTGGAATTTCAACAGTACAATTTTAACATCAGCCTAAAATCCAGATTTCTAGCTCTGTCTAGGCTGATCTCAGGATAGCTTTTCAATTTCATAATTTACTTTTTGAGGAGCGTTTTCCTAAAACTTCATTGAATTTCACATGTCCAAAAACATTGAGTTACTTAAAAGTTTACTGTGTCTGATAAAGCATGTGCCTACACAAGTTGTTTTAAAATCTGGACAGGAATATTTCCAAGTACACTGTATTAAACGTGTTTCTTCAAAGTCAGTTAATTCGTACGTATTGTAAAACCATACGTTTAGATCTAGAAGTCTTGTTTTAATAGAAGTTGGTCTTGTTTCAGACTTAAAGTAACAGCTTTAGCAATGTTAATGAGCACTGCAGGAAGCAGTGATTTCTAGGAAACATACACTAGAGTTCTCTCTAACCTATGGCACTGGTGTCCCAATTCCAAGAGTATGTAGAATTGCTTTTTGTCCCTCTCTGACTTCCTGCCTGTAAGTAAAATTAACGTTTTAATGTTCTTTACAAATTTAGACATGTGCTTGCAATTTTAGATCGCCTGATAGGTTTGCCAGAAGGTCGAGCTCGAAATCACAACAGACCCCAACAAGTTCCAGTGCTGTCGGGAATCTTCATTGAGGACATCGCGGTAGGAGCAGAACATACACTGGCATTGTCATCGACAGGGGACGTATATGCCTGGGGCAGCAATTCTGAAGGGCAGGTATGTACTGCTCTCTGTTTATTTCTGACCTTTTCAAGACTATAGGTGCACTTTACAGATGTGGTTGGAATATCTTGCATGCTCTAGTGGCCAAGATCATTGGTTTGTGCTGGGGTGTTGTGTGTGGGGTTTAGTTGGTGGGTGGTTTTTTTTTTTGTTTTTTTTTTTGTTTGTTTGTTTTTGTGTGGGTTTTTTTGTTGTTGTTGTTTTTGTGGTTTGTTTTTGTTTTGTTGTTGTATTTGTTTGTTTGTTGGTTTTTTTTAATGTGGTTGGACTCGATGATCTCAAAGGTCCCTTCCAACCACTAAGATTCTGTGATTCTGTAAATCCCCTAATTCCAAATTAGATTAATTAAGGCTAATTGAATTTAAGTAATGTCTATATAAATATAGAGAACTGAGGATGTTTACTGTTATTTATTACAATACTTAGGGAAAAAAAAAGTGCCTTTGGTTGAATTATATGATTTTTTGATTGCCTGAATCCTCTTCCTGCTGCAGTCTACTACTGTCTACCACACCACTCTGCAAGAAAAATTAGCACATTTTGTGTTTGGTTGTGTCATTCTGAAACAGCGTTCAGATCAAGTTATAATATTGTTCTTTTTTCCTGGGAAAAGGTTGTCTCTCAGACTCAAAGTAAGCAACATACTTAGGTCAGTATTTATCACCTCTTATATAGAATAATTGTTTTACAATCAGGACATGCATACCTCAGCCAAAATCTTACTTCTGTAAATATGCTATTTGCTAGAAAATATCCTACTCCATTGCCCTGTAAATTATTTTACAAAGTTTGGAAGTAGTGAAACACAGGTATACACATAGGTACGTGTGCATTTGTGTAAATTTTGTTTAATAAATGCATATGTATCTCGAGGACTAATTAGGAGAGACAGAAGAAAAAATAAAGGTGAATATATATTAAGAGAAGACACAGCAAGGTGGTCAGCTATCACTGGAACTGTAAAATTTAGAGAAGGGGTAAATTAAATAGTGTGGAACCTGGGGATACTTATTAAGCCATCAGCAGGGAGCAAGATGATGATGTCACACCTAGCAGAGGGAGGAAGACTCATGTAAAGTTGGACGAGATCCAGTTTGTGCTGTAGATTTATGCGGTTAATTTTGTCCCTTGACTGCATTCAGATGAGCATTTCTCCTCGACATACACCAAGAAAATTGCTGCATTATAGCTGTGTTAATGGTAATCAGCATGCTAATGAGCACCAGAAGGTCGTTACAGAAAAGAGAGGTTCAAAGATGTATAACCTAGAGGAGAAGATGAAGTAAATCTTTAGGGAATGCAAGTGTCTTGTTTGTAGGTCATGGATTATTTGTTTTGGTCATTGTAGAGCACAGGGAGTTTAATTTAAGGACAGAAAAAGAGTAAGCTTTTTGAATTTTAGGAGCAGCATAACTTAATTAAATGTATGCCTATGAAGTAGACAGCAAACAGTACTGGATTTTTTTTATTCTATTCTAATGTGTTCCTTGACAGAGGTTATACAAGTGTAGTTTATGTCTTTCATGACATGAATCTAACACTTATTCATGCTTAATATAAAATCAGAATAAAACTACACTTACAGCATTTTGTATTTTTCTAATGATACAGCGTAAAAGAGGAAACATTTTGCAGAAAGCAAATCAGAACAAGCATGTCAAAATATAAAGTGAACATTAAAAGGGAATAAAGTCAGAGGGAAACGAAAATTTATCAGTGTGTAAGAGATGCCAGTGAGATAAAAGAAACCATGCAAAATAGTAGGTATAAAATTAGTAAAAAATTGAATATCAGTTACATAAATATCATAGGAAGTACGCAAAATGCTAAATTGATAAATATCTTCCTATTTAATTCAAGTTTCTATTTCTGTTTCAAAAGGTTAATGTGCTCCCTGGTACTCAGAAAGAACGTGTATGCATTTGAATGGTTTCCTCAGAGAGAAAATGGGACTGAATAAGGACTACGTATGTTTTAGGGGAAGCCCTCAGGGAGGGGGAGACCTCACAGAAGTAGTGAGAGGATAGGTTTATAGGTGTTGTAACATTTCCAGATTTGATGTGTAATGTCTCCAGACCAGATTTGGATGTAGATCTTCCAAAAAAAACCTTAATCCCCCATATTGGCAAGCAGCTGAAGTAGTTGAAGTTCAAAGGAGAACTGCACATCCCAACTCCGGCAGGAAAAATAGGAACACAGGTTTTAAAGGGAGATTTGCATTTAGGTGGTTGAACAGGGCACATCAAGCTTTTCTGGAACTCCAGAAGCTAGAACATCAGGGAAGCAAACACCAGCCCAAACCAGCCCTTCCACCCCATCTTTTTTGTTGCTGTTGATGAGGATGGGCCTTAGAGGGAAAAATTTAATTAAAGATTAAATCACAAAACAATCTTATCTTGAGCTGTGGGGAAAAAGTCCACCAGCTTGTCAGAGGCATTGGTAAGGTGTACTGGACAGCCAGAAACTGACTTCCTCAGAGAGTCTGCACGTTGAACTCCCAGTTCCTAAAACTCACCTTACACCCTACAACAAAAAGGTTTTAAACCCTTCCAAGAGTCATGTGTGCTTTTTAAATGCTTTAATTCTAATCCTTCTGAAAAATTAGGGCTGTCTTTAAGTCTGATGCTCCCTACGGGAGTAGGTTCCATCACCTAAAAGTGCGTGTCAGCCCTTTTACCTTTCAAAAGATCTAATGTGATTATTTAGGTCTCTTTATAGTAAATAGAGAGAAATTGGTATTTCCAGGCAGTGGACTGACCCTAAAGTAGATACAGAGGACACAATAAGGTTACCAACATGGGCAATCAATGTGTGAAGTCACCTGAGTCAAATGGACCAGGTTGATTAGGCATAAAATAATTTTTTTTTTTGTTGGAGGAAATGTTTAAGATCACCAGGTCCAACCATTAACACTGCCAAGTTACTATTAAACCATGTCCCTCAACACTACCTCTACATGTCTGTTAAATACCTCCAGGGATGGTGATTCAACCACTTCCCTGGGCAGCCCATTCCAATACTTGATAAGCCTTTCAGTGAGAAACTTTTTCCTAATACCCAATCTAAACCTCCCTGGCACAGTTTAGGCCATTTCTTCTTGTCCTATTGCTTGTAACTTAGAAGAGACCAATCCTCACATACCAGCTCCCCAGAAGCTAGGGGAGATCTAAACCCTTTTGAAATGGCACCTGGACATCATGTGAGCATCCCTGGGCATCTGATTTACACATGGGCAACTGAATTGAGATGTAGCTGCTCAAGATGAGAAGTCTTCTAGGAGCACCTTTCTCCATATTTCAGCTGCAAAAGGTGTTTTGCAATAGCAGCCTACTTCTTAGGCTGTTTGAATTAAGGGGAAAAAGACTTTAACTGCACATTGTTTATAAAAATTAAACTTTATTCTACAGAGTGATTTGGGCTCTGTTCCTGGAAGTACCTTTCAAAGCTGTGAGAAGGTTGAGCTTCCCACATATTTTCTGAAGATGCAATGCAGTAATCACTTTCTGTTATCTTCCTCTCATAAGTAACTAGAGCAAAAATAAAAGATTGCTCTGAAAAACTACAATATTGACTGGGGCAATATGTGTAATTTCTATTCACATACAGAAGAAACAGCAATGGAATGAAAGTCAAAATCTGCAGAGAAACAAGTATAACGGCAAACACATTGTAAGAAAAGATGGGAGAAAAGCCACAGAACAGAAGTCAGGTATGGGGTGATGGATGTGGCATCTAGTATGATCCCAAGAAAAGATGCTGCTCAGAGCAATGGACAAACAGCAACAACAACAAAGAACAAATTTATAGTGTGCCAAACAAACAGAAAGTTGCGTAAAGTCAGGATGACTGATTGTCATCCTGTTGAAGGACAGTCAAATTACCTTGGGGAAAAATGTCTTAAATGGTTTACCATATGTCAAAGAGCCTTTAAAAGACAGATATAGACTCAACATAGAGGTGGATTCAGTTGCATTTCCTAGAAGAAATATTTTCTTCTACATTAGGCATATCAAAGCCATAATTGTTTCTCATGATATACAAGGATGAAAATAGAAGCAAAAATCTTCAAGATTAGGCTGCCCCTGGACACTGCCAAAACATTAATAATAGCAGTAAATATCTTTATGTACAATGTTTTCATCTAGATAATCCATACTGTGTATTATGAGATAGTGTATAAAGTAATTATTAAAACATTTCATGCTTCCCCCAAAGAACAATGTTACCCATTGTGATTTTCACTATATTTTGATCAATTTCTCATGAAGATTCCATGGTCACAGTTTCCTGTATTTATGGTCATAAAGAGACAGAAAAAAAAAAAAAGCTTAATGTTTCTGATGTCAAAAGAATTAGCAGGATGGTGTGCTGAGCAGAAAAGCACATTGGAGGGCAATTAAATTAAACCACTCAGAATTTGCCTGATGGGATTCTGGGCTCAATTTAGTTGTCAATACATTGACATACATCAATGTTTGAGAGACCTGGTGTTTTCCGCCTCACATCAAGCTGTTGCTTCAGAGGAGGACGTCTCTACTGCAGATTTTATGTCGTATCTGGCAACACTATGTGGGTATGTGAAATATTTTTATGATACCTAAAATGTAGGCAGATTCCTATGTGATGGCAACTGATTCTAACACCTATATTTCGGATTCAGTTGCTTAAGCAGAGACATCTAGTCTCATCACATTTCAGTACTCCAATATACCCTACCCAACCTCTCAGTTATTGCACGGGCATCCTATACAACCTAGGTCAAACCTACCAGCCCCATGTAGACAGGATGTTTCTGGCAGCAGCAGCAGAAGTGTAGCACCTAAGAAAAGGATCAGAAAAGGACTTTGATGATAAAACTCAGAAAACACTGTGAAGATGTAAATTCTTCTTTAGAAAAGATGAGATAACATATTAAAAGTCAATAAAATAAAGAAAGGTAGAGAGGAAGAATGCAGGCTATACCTATTTGCCCTACATCATAACGCAAGAGCCAGAGGATGGTCAATTAGAGTTAATAGGTACAGATACTAATCTAACAGGAAAGGGTGTTTCAAGCACTATGTAATTACATGTAGGATCACTACCCAGAATGTAACACTACTCAGAAGGGGACTGGATGTCAAAAATGCTTTGGCTTTTTACATTAATGATAGAAAAAAAAACAACTTAATGTGAATTCTGGGGGTCTAGGTGTTCTCCTTCCCTTGTCAAATATGAGATTGTAGAATTATTTATTATTATTATCCTCCTTTGGACACCCTGCCCATGACCCTTCACATGATTGTCTAAGGTCAGCAGATAATTCTTTTATCACACTCCTCAGAAAGGGTCATCTGACATAGTTTAAATGCTTGCTTTAGATAAAATTAATATTATCTTGGGAGAGTTTCATTCTTTCCATTAATTGGAAAGGTGTGCTAAAGCAACTAGCTTTTATATAGACCTCTTCTGAGCAGACGAATCCTGGAGGGCCCATCACGTGTTAGGCTGTTCTGCACCATGACCTACAGGCCAGCAAGCTGGGGACAATTCTACAACTAATAGTAGCCAGTGTGGGAGTTTTTGTTAGAAGCAGATTAACCTACACTTGACACACAGCCACTATCACATTTCTTCCTTTATTGGCCATTCCTACAGGCACCAAGTACGGGAATAGGTGAACACTAAGCCTCACAGAAAGTGGAAGTGACTATAGGAAGAAGTCTGTATTTGGTATAATGTCTAGAAGTAATATATGTGCATATAGGTATCACACACATAGGTATCTCTGTGTGTGTGAATCATTATATATCACTATATGTTGCTATGTGTTATTATATGTGCTAAATTAGAGATAGGTAATGACATTATTATTGATCAAATATCTAGCTTCACCAGAAATGTTGGTCTATACTACAGATTACATAATGAAACATTTTCTTGCCTGTTCTTATGCATCAGTCAGTTTCCATGCAAACTTTAACAGTGTAGGCACAAAGTATTGCATATACAGTATTACTGTATCTAGTTGCCAAGTTTCCTATAAACTTTGAAAAAAATGTCCCCTAGAAGAATTTTTATGTAAAATGGGAAAAACTGCCATTTCTTTTAATAAATATGACCTTTACTCAGAAACACAGAGAGTAAAAATTTTGTGCATTTCCTCTATAGATTGCAGAAATACAAACTTAAAGAAGAAAAGAAAATTATGGGCTCACTTCTGGAATCTTTGCCTTCACTTCTTTTTTTTTCTGTCTTTCAATGAAAATAATACAGTTCACCAGTGTGTATTCATGCAAGTCTTCTCCTCTTTCAGGCAAATAGCTAACATAACATAAGAATTGAGAAGACAATTATGAAATATGGCCAAGATTTCAAATATGAGCTTTCTCCATCTAGCAAATGGTGCCAGGTTTTCTCTTTTGTTTTGGTTCCAGCCTTTTTCTCTAAAAATACAATTTAGTCATTTTTTTTGATCAAACCTCCCAAGAATTCCAGGGACATCATAGACTTTATTTCTATGTGACTACAAAGAGCATAATGTTCTAGTTTACTGCAAATCCAAGAAAATAAAGCATAACCAGCAGCACTTTTCTTCTTTCTTATTTTTTGTTGTGGTGAAGCTGAGTGCAACGCCCTTAGGTTTTTTTCACTATATATGTAGATGTGGAGAGAAAATCAGCTATTTTTGCACAGGTTCAGAGACAGGTTAAATTAAAACGGTTAAAGATAATTTGTTGATCTTTTTTACATAGTATTTATCTACTAGAAGCATCACCTCAGATCAGCTATTTTAACATAATGTAATTCTACAAAATATTGTTTTAGTCACAAAGAAATTCTATAGAAGGAAGCATATTGGATCAAGTATTGCTCATGGTGCAATTTTAATTCTGAAATATCTTGCTAAGAGGGCTTATTTAAATAAGTTCTCTCTGAGATGAATATTTAGAAAAAATTCCTACAGGATGATTTATAGAAAAATTATATGAACAGAATGAAGGACAGAAGAATTTTATTAGAAAAGAGACTCATTTCCACAAAATATAAATTATACCTTTTAGAAAATATATTGAATTTTATTAATATTCTTCAGACAGCCTCCAGTGTTAATCTCCACCCCTACCTATAAGATTTTCATTATGAGGTACAAGGTGTATTTACCCTTTAACCAAATAATTTTTTGAGTAGTTCAATGCAGCCTTGACTGCAGTTTACATATCTTGCAAAATACTTTCCACTTGGAGGCACAGCTTATTTTATGGCAATATTCTATGTAAAATATTGAAACATTTACATGTATATGAACATATGTATGCACATATGCATATGCATCTATGTAAATATATATTATATACATATCAGTTTCCAATTTATACATATCTCATATTTCTGTGACAGGTATAAACCTTCCTGTTCGTACTTTGTACACAGGATATTGATCTTTACCACTTGTGTATACATTTTCTAACCTCAATTACTTAACCAGCCTGGTTGACATTGAATTTATTTCTGCTTATTTGGGAGTCAATATAGAGAGAAACATACTAGCTGTTCATTAAGTAGACAGATTTGGAGAATCGATAATTTGTTTACAATCATTTCCTATTATTATTTTTTCCACAGGACTCCTCCTTCCTTTGAAGCTCAAGAAATGAATTACAATTGGGTTTTTTTGGTGAATGAGGTTGCTCTCTGCAGGAACTCTGCCTCAGTCATTCCAGAAATATGAAGATGGGTTGTTTGCAAGAAGAAAAAGGGGTAAGGAGTCTCCAATAACATGTTCTGAGAGTAGTTTTCTTAGAAACAGTTCTGTGATTTATACCTGTAACCATGTGAATTGTAGAAGGCAGTGCGAAGTCCACAGAATCACAGAATCACAGAATCACAGAATCACAGAATCTTAGTGGCTGGAAGGGACCTTTGAAATCATGAAGTCAGAAGCTTTACTTTTTGGAACAGGCAATATATCTTTCATTTAAAAACTAAATACTTAAAACTTATCTTAATTACAAATCTCTTAATTGAGATTAATTTTGCAAAACTCCTGGATTCCAAAAATAAAATTTACAAGTGTATGAAAACTTGAATTAAACCTCAAATGTACTAAACCTCAAATGTATTATAAATTATTTTATTTTGTCTGAATAGTATATTTGCTTAATAAGATCTTTCTCTGAAAAATGTAAGATAAATATACTTAGAAAGTTGCTAAATATATCTCTGCAATGACATATATAAATTATTTTCCTGCCCTCTTCAAAATATATTTCATTATAACATCCATAATCAACCCATTACAACAACACATTTACATTGATTTTTGGTACTTTACAGCTGGCTTCTAGCTCACCAGAGCTGCTTTGTACTATTACATGAAAGAAATTTATTCAGTTTTCGTATGTTGTTAGTCATAAATAGACTAACTTAGTATTATTCCTAGAAAGAGAATCCTTGAAATAAACCATGAATCATTTAATAGCGCCGTTTATTGTACAGTAAGGATTTGATTCTGGCCACAGTGCCAAGCTTGAGTAAATCAGATTTACTCAAGGGACTTCTACAGACAAAACAGCACAACAGAGTTCTCCTTTCCTGGACCATGACCTGCTTGGAGGTCTCAATTAGGCTTGGGTAAGCAAAAGTTTCATAGAATCATAGAATGGTTAGAAGGGACCTTAAAGATCATCGAGTTCCAACCCCCCTGCCATGGTCAGGGACACCTCCCACTAGAGCAGGTTGCTCAAAGCCCCATCCAGCCTAGTCTTGGACTTGGACTTTGTCCTGGCCTGGTCTTAATCCTGGCCTTCAGTTTGTGTGGCTGTTGACCCCCATGCTCCATGTGGTTTGTTTTGAAGATGTTTATCATCACAGATCAGCCAGTAATGTCAAACACTGGAAGTTAGCTCTATACTGCATAAAAGCTGCAATTTCCCTTTTGCGATATTGTCCCTGTGGTGCAATCTCATGGCTAGGGAGGTGGATGCACTGTTTTTCTGCAATAAAATCAACCAGCTAATATGGTCCTCATATATTCTTGTCATCCTTGACATCTCCATCTAACAGTTCCTCCACCAAATCTAATGGGTTCCCTTTCTACAGTCATAGACTTAATTTTTTCCAACTTTTAAGGTCTAACAGTGATTATAGTCAGGGGCTGTTGTCCCTGAAATGGGAAAGTGACTTAACATTTCTTGAAAAGGCTCATTCTGTGTTAGCACAAAATTTGCCAGTGCCTAACTGTTCAGTGTAAATGTGTTTGTAAGCAGTGGTCACATTTAGGTTAAGCCCAGAGGTTTTGCCGTTTTTTTACCTTTTTTTTTCTCTTTCTGCTGAAGGTTTTAAGAGTTTCTCAGAGCAAATCTAGGAAAGATATACTGTTAGGTAATGTTAATGAGCCTTTGGTGCTCAATGTGAGTGTCTATTCCCGTCTGGACACTTTATAAACTTTTGCAAAGCTGCAGTAGGAATTCTCACCTCAGACCTCTTCAGAGTTTATTTGAGAATCTCCTACCAGTTCTACTGGTTCTAGCAAGTTCTACTAATCTACACCAAACAAAACAAGTAAGAGTTATGAGGCATTGCAAATTTACTTGGTTAAGAGCTGGGTGAAGAAACGAAAACTGTTCAGGCAAGACATCTAGAACCTTTAGAGGAAACTACAGTGTAGAAACAAAGAGAAGTGGGTAAACAGGTTGGCCAAGGGTTGGAGGCAGAGGAAAGTTGGTAAATCAGGGAGAATGAGCACAATTAGTGTATGTGTGTGTTTGCATGTGTGTTTTGGGGAGAGCACCTTAGAAGGAGCTAGCACTCAAATGAAGAGCTGGGCATGACGGGGGAATATAAGAATAAGAAGTATAAGAAACTGAGGAAGGGACAAGAGAACCTGGCAGCAATAATTGGGTGAGAATCCGAAGAAGGGGAATGTGCTGGAGTAAGGAAAGGAGGAAAGGAACCAAGCTTGATCTGTATAATAGCTGATTATTCACACATACAATCAAGCACTACTGTGCTTAGAAAATCCAACATGGTAAAAGGCTAAACGTTTGAAAACAGTGCATCCTAGGCATCTCACATTACTGGACACTTTAATCAGGTGTTCCTTGGTAAAAACATCCTTCCATTCGGAGAACAATTACAAAAACAAATTAACACATTTCCAAAGTATGCTACCCTGTGTGGATGAGCAACATAAGAAAGCCCACAAGAAAATTTGGAATTCTGAGCTGTGGATGTGGCATAAGTAGAAGAAGCAGTACCAAACAGCTTTTCATTAATGGAACACTATTGCACTATGCACAGAATGAGGCCGGGCTTCTTGGAAAAGGTAATAAGTAAACACAACCTTAAGCTCTACTGATTAAAACACATGCACAAGAGGATTAAATGAAATAGTGCAGGCTGATAGCTCTCAGGTGTTTGTTAACTCTATCAAGTTTTATTTTATGATATTCATAATAAGCAAGTTTTTTCCATGTAATCATAATTTATTTTTATTTGTCGTAACCTGAGAGAATGCTGGTCATGGCTCTCAACCTTAACATACAGACAAAATGTAAGGAAAATAGAGAGATTTTGCTCTCCCCTTACTCCTCTCCTCCCTCAAACTTATTTCATGCTTAACACAGAAAACAAAATATTCATATACAAAGGGAAATCACATGTCTTACCCTTCATAAACTAAATGCATGTATTTGGCTCTGCATTGCTTATTAAGATATGTTTGGGTCTGCGTGTACCAAAGAGACGTTACAAGCCAAAAAGTAGATGAAGAACAAAGTAAAACTGAAAAAATAGGGCACAAAGACTGATTCATGAAAGAAAGCAATAGAATTGTTTTGGAAATTTGAATGTTCAAGATAGACAAGCCCCCAGGCAGGACTGACTTGCGTAATCAACCTTTACTGGATTTGGCAGATACAGATACCAAGTGTGACAGTGCTAGACGTAGGAGTTTTACCAGGCTGAATCGTTCTTCAGCAGTCACTCTGGTATACTGAACTCGGCACAAACAAGTGTTCCTCCAGCCTCCAGTGAGCATGTTTCTGTTATTACCCAGCACTTCTGTCTCTCAGGCGTGGAAATGGATGTTATTGATTTTGGCAAGTGAGGATCCTCTGTGTGTTTCTTGCCGGACCCCTCTGAAGTATGTGTTGGCATTATCAGAAGATCAAAGAAAAGCAAGATTTATCATGTCAAAGACAGTCATCAAGTACAATCTAATTTGAAGAATTTCTTTACTATACTTCAGAACTGACAGGTTTCTTCATCATGTCGTGAATATTTTTATTAGGTGATTGAAAATATTTGAGTTCTTCATTAGTCATGTCCATGTGGTCTAAATGACCTTTGAGCTTCTTCATTCTTTTATTATTGTATTTAGCAAAATTTTTTATTTAGGCTACTTTTTGCAAGGAAATTTAGCACCTTAGTGATGATTTTATTCTATTCATTTTTTAAATAAAGTGAGTTATGAGCTTGAAAGTGGATTGTAATTTTAAATCATATGGCCTGTAGCTTGTTATATTAAACCAGTGATAAAGATAGGCCAATTAGATACTTGTTCTTTAGTTAGCTGATCTAAATAGTCTCATGATAATTGTTAAAATTCATGTTGGAAATATGGACACTCCACCTAAGAAAGGAAAAGCTATAACATGCTTTAATAGTAATTATCAAGTAAACTTTTTAAATGCTTAGCATATCCCATTCTGATAATAGATTCCTTTTCTGGTGTGATAGAAACAAACCGCAGAACAGAGGGCTTTTCTAAAGAAATAATCGAGTCTTCTCACTAAATATATTTTCCCCTCAACCACCTAATTTTCACATGCGTTTGTAAACTAAATACATTGATTAAGTACTTCAGAATATCCTTAGTACACCTATATATTAATTATCATTATAGCATCATGGGAATCATAACATTGTCAAGGGCTACCTTGACAAATATATTGGAAAATTCAGTGTAGCTTCACTAACCTAAGGGCAGTTTATACAAGTTTTTTTGCTATCTAGGTTACGAGCATTTCAAGCCTAATTGTACTACAGTTTATTGCTCTTGCTGCCCTATTAACAGAAGTGTTGGATTTTGTTTTGTTCTAGTAAGTCTTGACACCTTCATTTCATTCTGATGCCCCAGTTCCAGATACTCTCATATCTACAACAGATGCAATCAAAACTTTCAGAAGGTCTCTACAAAACTTTTCTTTGTGAAAGTAATTGCAAAATGCCACAGTAAAAACAACAAATATCCCAAGATAATCAGCAAGCCTATCTTTCCTACTTCTCCCAGCTTCTCCCCGCATTTAACAGATGATTGGAGCTATCAAATTACAAATGTGACATTTTACCTTTTCCTTTTGGCCCCAGTGGAGTTTAAAACTCAGTAGTGATGTTCTGAGCTCTGGCTCCAAAACACTGTCCACTACTACCTGCAGAAAGCCCAAAGCATTCAGTTCTGGCAGGCACTCTTTGTGCTAGGCCTTTTATAAGGTGGAATAAAATAACTGATTTTGTCTGTACTCTGGAGAGCTGACCAGTTGCTGGTTTTTTGTACTACATGAGTACCTGAATGGCATAATGAAACAACCTTTTAAAAGCCACAATTTAAAGCTGTTTAGTGAAAATGGGTTTTTACAGACAAAACACAAAGCCCACAGTGTTCTTTGACACTGCGTACCATTTAAGCCATGATCTAGAAAAGAAAACATTCAACATTAAAATATCTTGGAAATATTTAATTTGAATCATAATGAAGTAAAACAAAACAACAACAAAAAATTTTGAAATTTTTTTAAAATATTACAAGTCCTAATTTTCATTGTTCATGGCACCTCACATTCAGCTTATTCTCTCTTCTCGGGTTTTTTTTTCCCCCCTTTCCTCTGAAATATATACCAAGAAACACTTAGGTCTTGATTTAACTGTCTAAATATAGAAAACTATTGCCACTTCACACAGCTTAAAGTATCAAACTTTGAGCCACTCGCATGGAGTCAGTAAACCTGGTAGAGAACTTATGGCAGAGACCCTGACACCTGCCGAATGGAAGTTGGAGACCAAGTAGGATATTCACAGAAGAAGCTAGTGCTGAGATCTCACGCAGGGGTTGGTAACTGTTATTGGTTCCGGTCTGCAGAAGAAAGAGCTAGTCCTTGGTCTACTTCAAAGTACCTAAGACAAAGCTTCAGGATCAAACCTAACTTTTTCTTATTTTCCATCCCTATCTTGTGCACAAAAAAAAAAAAAGCAATATCCTTTCCGTAAGGTTGCATTGCAAATAGATCTGAAGCAAATAATCAAAATTATTTCAAAATACATAAACCACAAAACTCAGCTAGTGCTAACCTTCCTCACACATGTAAACAGCTGAGGAAATGGGACCTGCTGCAGAAGAGTTTATGTCTGGAGAAACGTCCTCAAGCAAGGAAGTTTAAAGTCTTCAAATAAAGTACATAAAATTCAACCAACATTTTCTAATGTTTAGCCATCAAAGTTATCAGAAATTTAAATTACATTTTATAAATGTTGGTAGTTTCCTTTAATCCCAGATTCTTACAACAACCTTGTCTAGCTCAGTGATGCTTAAAAATATATTCTTCTTTTCTATGTCTATGAAATATTTTATGAGTACAAATTCAGTACAAACTATTATCTGTCATAATGGTGATAATGGGATAAATGTGGTGAGCTCTACTTCAGCATAGAGAGGTTAGGATTCTCTGGTTGGGAAGCAATATAGATTTTGAAGCAAAGAATATTGTTGCTCTTAAGATACAGACAGACCACAATGAGAACTGGACCTGGGGGTAAGGTGAAGGAATTGTCATTAACACCAGTCACCTCTCACTGGGACCTAATTTAAAGGAGCAGGGGTAGAAACTTTTCACCTCTAACCAGGGCTGGCATTCTTAACTCCCTTATCCACTTCTTCTTTGTTGAAATTACAGTAATGATACTTTTTCTGGAAGTGTTATACTTTCATTTAAAAAGCGTTTGTTAACCTCTGATGAACCCTAAATTTAATACCAAGTAAACCCACCATTAATCTGTCATAGTACCTCTCTTCTACACTTCTTCCAGTTTGAATTTACTCTTTCCAGAAGATGAATAATCAAAGCAGTCCAGGCTTTTGCAGACAAACTTTTACTTCCCTTCTGTACAAAAGCATTGACAGTCTTCTATCTTTATTGAGGAATATCACAACAGGCATACTTAAGATTTGCATATTTTTTTTCATGGCCACATCACCTTTGCAGTTCATAGTTCCCTCAGATGAAATTAGTTTCACACAAATATATCTGAGTAGTCAACCTAGGGTTACTTTATGGTCGATTTAGAGAAATAGGCACTAAGGAATCACTAATCTTGCCAAATATCTATTTCAGGATGAAATGGACTATGCCATAAAAGTGCTGCCTATTTCTCCCAGTTGACTGTAATGGCATACATCTGTCTTTGGTCAAATGAGTTTCTTCTTCCTTGCAATCAGTGAATAGGTCTTTCCCATCTCTGTCATACCTAACTCTAGGAAAAATTGTCTTTATATCTCTTGAGTCTGTGTGATTAAATTTAGTCTGATATTTTTTTTTCAGTTCTCAATGTCACCTCATTCTCCCTTTATGATACCCCAGTTCACCCTCTTTGAATATATCCCACAAATTTATGTTAAAAGCAAACCTTGCCCACAGTCTCTTGTTTTCAGAGCCATGTCAAAAATGAAGTTTTTAAATAAGATCATTCCAAATAGACCCTTGAAAAAACTAGGAATAACCTGAAAAGAAAGGGTTCCATATCTAGACAACTTAATTAATTAATTAAGTAATAAATTGCATGCATATAATTTCCATGAGGTAGTTACCTTTACCTCTGCCAATTTTTGCAACCATTTATGATTCTTCTCCCAGTCATCTTTACTGCTGCTTCAGTCAGTCATTTTCCTTCCTTTCTCATATTATGTACCCTTGAAGGAGAAATTAAGGATGTGCATCCCACAAACCCTCTCTGACTTTCTATTCAAACTCTCCTATTTTCTATGCTCTGGTCACTGAAATTGGACTCATTGACATTAGCGGTGCAGAAATCTGTACCAGAGCCTATCGCTGTCAGCTTCTTGCCTAAACTCTTAAAAGAAACAGGCATTTCTTAACATCTCTTTAACAATTCCTACATTTTTAAGTGTAGGTGAGAGTCATTGCATTGAGTGACTAAACTAAAGCTTTCCTGCGTCTGTCTGTTCATTTTTAAGTTTGTCAGGTAATTGCCCACTAATAAAGGGTGGAGTTTGGGATTCCCCATCAGAAATTTAGGTCAAAGCCTCTGTCTCATTTCCAACATAGTCATGGATTGACCTTTGAAAATTAAAAGCTGTAATTAAATCAAGTGCCAAAACAGATTCATTCATTCTCAGTTGAAACCTTTATAACCAGGGATAAATATAGCCAGGAAAATGATGCTGACACCAGCTGTTTGAAAATTATCTTTCCAAATGTGTAATTTTTTAACAAAAGTAATTTTTTGCACCTTTTTCAGAATATTATGCTTTACATAGTTTTTTCCAACATCTCATTTGATGTAATATTTCCTTTTTTTGAAAAAGAAATGCACTTTGCATCATTGATTATATAATCATCCACCACAGCGAATAAGAAATAAGTAAAGAAGCATAGTACACCCAAAGAATAATTCTCATCTTCATGAGATTTTTCATCTTGTCAATTATCTCAGAAATAAACATTGCCATTTTCAAAAATTATGTTTTCTGGAGGCTGAAAACATTTTATGAAATGTAAACTTTCATGGAGAAGAAAAAAAGACTGAAAAACTCCCGTATTGGAATGAAAGTAAATTCATAAAGGAAACCAACTGGAAATTCCATTTTTGAACAATTTCAGTTAGGACATATGAGACAACATCTTTTTTTTTTTTTTTTTTTTAATAATATAAATCCTAGCATTTGGGACCTTAACTTTAGATATAATTGGAAAGTATAGCTGTATGATACGTTCTTACACATCCCAGTGGCAGTAGATTGAGAAAGACTTGTTTGGTATTGTTGAAGGCATGGCACATTTAATGAAGTATCCCTTAGTCAGTAAAACACCTAAGTTTGTACTCACCTACCTTTAAACAAGAGATTATTTAATGAGTCTTGAATAAGTGTATTAGCTTTTTGCTTTATCAGGAACAACATGCTCAGTATTTTCCAAACTGAACTCTGAATCAATGACAAAATCTTCGTGTGGCATTTCAATTTTTCTTGAATTTGTTTTACAAATAATCATAAAATCATAGAACAGTTAGAGTTGGACAGGACCTTAAAGATCATTAAGTGCCAACCCCCCTGCCATGGACAGGGACAACTCCCAGGTTGCTCAAAAACCTAGGATCCTAGGATTCAATCCTAGAAAACCTAGGATCAATATTATTTAACTTGAATTTGTTTAGCTGACACCCAAAAATCATATAAAGAAGTTATACAGTTAATATGTAGCAAATCTTTTCATTATTTACTGAAAAAGATGTTGATTAAGTTGTGATACTAGATCCCACATTATATTATTTGCAAGTGTTTCTTACATCTAAAAACAATAAAGGGTAACCATAATCTACAATGCATTTTGAAACAAAGAGATTATTTCATGAGTCTTGAATAAGTGTATTACCTTTTTGCTTTATCAGGAGCATAATTAAAAATAAAAAAATTGTCGTGCTTCTGTAGGAGTATATTGCTGTCAGATAAAGTGCTGTACTCTTGGACTTGATTATTTTTCTTTAAAATACTGGTAGTACTCTATTGAAAAAAATGGGCGAAGATCTCAAAAATAACAAGTTTGAATATTGTTGCTATGTAAGTCCAAAGGGTACAGGATACGAACAGCCATTTCAAGTGGTCTGAATCATGTTCATGAGTTCCTCTGATTTATCCTTCCATTGGCCCTTCTAGGAAAGTAGCTTTTTTTTTCCTTTTGCCCCCTGTCTCCTATATTTCATTTCATGTGTCTATCGAGGCTATGAAAGATAAAGCTATCTGCTTTCTCCTGTAGTAAAGAACTATATGGAATCAGTTCACCTGTCTGTCACTCCTCATTAAATTCTTACCCTCTTCATTCACATTCTGATCTTTGCAAATGAACATTTGCTTAATAAATGTTCCCAAGACTAACAGTGCAGAGTGAAAATCCCACACAGCAGTAAATTATTAACTCAGTCACAGGGGGAGTGCCATATATGACTTTTCAGAATGAGTTATTATGTGGATCATCATGTAATTATGAATTTTTCAAACCATGATAGAGGAAAATTGAATATTTAATATTTTATGGACATATTCTGCACTGAGGACATCTTTCAAAATTTTATGATAATTTTTGGAGTGAGCAAAGAGCAGAACAAAAGTTACAAAATAATTACAAAGTGGAATATTTAATCACCATGGACATTGTTGGCGATTTCTCAAATTGCATGGTATAATCAAGGTCATGAACTTTTAATCACAATGTATTCAAATGGAAAAAAATATGTGCATTAAAATTAATCTACAAGTATGTTTTGATTGTTTAAGAAACGAGAATATGAGGGTTCCCACTTTATTGTGCGATAGGCAGAATGATGTAAATATTCATGGCAAGGCAGCGGGCTGTCGAACGCTCGCGAATAGTCACGGGTTGCCCCCGCATGGGGCATTTAGAAATACGGGAACATGAACATAAAGCTGTGCTGCTTGCTCTGGGAATGCGAGCGGGGAGGATGAGGGGGAGCGCTGCAGGTGCCTAAGCACAGCCGTTTAGCACGATTTTGAACATCCTGGGGTATTCACAGCATCCGCACGCGGCTGGCAGAGACACCACCAGATCCGTGGGAGACCGGAGCCCTTCTAAAGCAGCAGCTGGATGCCAGGCAGGATATCCTGAGGCATCTAAATGATATCAGGCACCTATGTTTAGGCTTTTGAATCACTTTCCAGGAGTTAAAGCTGAAACCCAGGGTGTTTTAAATGGCACTAAATTCCCACATATGGGCAACGGACCTGAGCTGTGAACTTTGGAAAGCAAGAGTCACTAAGGAGAGGAAAATATTTTTTTTTTGTGCTGATAAACAAGAATTTGAACAAAAAAAATATTTCTAAGGCTGTTTTGGGGAGGGGGAGGAATAAATTTATCAAGCACTTGATGGTAAGCCAAATCACATATTGATTTTGGCACTTTGGTAACTAATCAATTTAGTGCAAATCTACTGCAGAAAACCCAAGTAGTGTTCTTTTCCTTAGCAATCATTTACCCCTTACCAGAAATCCTGCTGAAAATCAAGGTAAGGGAAGTATGAAAGCTTGAGAAGCCCATGGAGCAAAATGAAGTATATGTAGCAAGTACGTATTAGTCCAGACCTACTTGTGTGCTCATGCATTATTACAACTTTCTTAATTCTGTTTATTTTAATTTATTTCTTTAAATAATGTACTTCATGCCTGTTACTAAAAAGTATCTTTTGCAAATTGTGTCCGCCATTCCAGATTCCAAGGCACTGGCCTGACTTTGTTAGCCCAGAAGGGTAAATGATGGGAATTAAAAGGTTTAGATCGGAATGACCCTACACTGGCAGCGTGCTTGACTCTTAGTTGCAAAGGGCATACTAAGAAAACACAGCAGAGAAGACGACCAGTAGGTACCGTCCAGATGCTGAGAGAGTCCAAGCCGCCCTAATATAGAGAATAATTTGCTTGCTTTTACTGAAAATTCCAACATTGCCTTTATTCATGACTGCCTGCTTCCAGACAAAACTGTTTCATGCCCTTGCAAAGTGGCTTGTTGTAGGTCCTGCAACGTGCTGGGCTGAGAAGAGCTACCCAAAAAATTTAGTGTAATATATTGCCTTATTTTAAGAACAATGTGTATAACTATTTTGGGCTGTATATGGACCCGTATATACATTTATATAGACTGCAATATATAATTTTCAATACAACATACTACTGAGCATCTACCTGACCACTGCTGTGTTACTTACTCCAAAGATAGCTCTCAGTACCATTCATAATGAGAATCTGAATCATCTTTTGATTTCAGAAACAAAGTTATAAGGTGTCTGGGTGAAAAAGAAGATGTTTTTCTTTTAAAGTATGAATAAATCTAGACTTTACAAAATGCTAGGAGCCAAGTACTGAACATCAAGTGTGCAATTACAGTATACAACAATATAAATGATATTTATTCTTCTCTTTGCAAGAACACAATTTATAAATGACCTGGCTCAAATCCTATGATGATGATGTCAATAATGATTGACAATTCAAGTCCAGGTAGTTACAATTTTTCTACCTGTATTTGAAACACTAGCAGTTGGAAGTATGGGCAATAACTTTTCTTGTTTCCAATTTCAATTATGTGCTTGGGTTACTACATGCTATTTAATAATTGCTCCCTCCAAAAATGACTATCAGAGACAAGTTAAGTGTATGAAGGACTTGAGAATGAATGATATGTAGAAGTGTGATTACTATTAACTTTTTCAAATAGCATATGCTTGTTTAATGTTCACCAAAGAAGCTTTTTCATATCTTTGCTCATGAAAATTAAATAACTGGTATTAGGGTCATAAAAGCATGTCATCTATGTCTGCTAGTGGTACAGGATTTTCATGCTTGTTCCAATGACTTTGCCTAGGCATTTTTATGTTCGTATGGATCTAAAAAAAACAACCACTTTGGCACTCATCTCTGCAATTTCTTTGCAGAAGTGAAGTTTCAGGTTCTCTCACTGTCAGTAATGTCTGGCCCTGACAGTTCATGGCACGGACATTTGCTAGGTCACAGTGAAAAGAAGACCCCATCCTGCCCCATGCATGAATGTCACAAAGACACCTCTGCCCTTTCAGTAGCACTCCAGGGACTTACATACTCCAATGAACACTTCTAGCTATAACAGCAGAACAACAACCACAAACAAAGGCCAGGTGAATTTCCTCACTTGCCTGGGCATTTCCCTTCATGATTTTATATAGCAAATAACCACACTGTACTTTTCAGGATGCCCCTGGTGACAAATCTTCTGCAGCCTGTTCAGGAATGTAGATTACATCAGCTTACTAAGTGTGAATCAGCTCTGATTGAAATCAAAGCCAAAACCTTTACTGGAGATGTAAAGCACCAACACTAAGTCCCTGAACCAGTCTCAGATCACCAAAGAAAATGGTCTATACTAAATTAAAGACCGATGTAGAGTATCATATAGAATACTATAGAAAACTGATATTTTAGGTGGGGTCTGACTGGGAATCACTTACTAACAAGGAGAAGTAGGTGTCCTAATTTTGCAAAGGCACAAAACCTGAAAGCTTTATTTTCAGTACTAAAAAACACTGCTCCCAATCACAGTGAGTGTAAAGAAGTCCTCACTGACAAGGGACATGCACAATACCCCCCACTACATTAGTGTTTTCTTTGAATAGTAAACAAAAGCCATATTTAGCACTTCCATAGCACTTTATATGCTCAAAGGACTTCACTAACCACTACTGGCATATCTAGATGCTTCTTATATGCAAATGAATGCAGATATGAGAGTAGGCATTAAGAGGCAGGATATTAGAATACATTAGCAGACGGACAATAGAAAACAGCTGGTTTGACTGCCTGTGGAGGATCTGAGTAGGGAGTAGTGGATAGCACAGTTCACTGCTCAGAATTATGGAAAGAATTGTGCTGATTGCCATCATGCCTTAGAAACTCATCACTTAATTAACAATATAAATATTTCAAAAATTAACATTTTATAAATCCACAATAAGAGGTTCCATTGTGAGAACGGGAAAGGATTAATTCACAGTTGCCTGGACCGATGGCACCCAGCCTTCATTCTCTTGCTTTACAACAACACACTCGGCAAGAATTAATACAACACAATCCATGCCCTGTCATGTCTCATTACTTAATTATGAAATGTCTGTAGTACTTTGGACATTACTGAACCTGTTTGATTGGCTGTGACTGATGTCATACCCACTTTAACACTAGCCAGTACATGCATGGGGAGGCCTGTCTCCCTCCTCACCACTTTCCTTCTTTCTATTCATGAATTCTATTTCATAACAGTAATAATATACTCCAGGCGGTGCATTTCTGGGGAATTATTGCATTTCTCAAGTGGGTAAAGTCATTTGGCCTTTCAGCCTTATGCCTTGCAACAGCTTCCTAGGCATGTTATAATTGCCCGGAAATACAGTTTATCTTGTGTATTATAATTCTTACATGCCATTGTCTGCTTTTCACTTGACCAGCCCAAATAGACTCCAATAGAAAAAGAGAAGTTGTCAAGTGCATTTTTTTTCAAATGAGTCTCTGGGATATATTTGCAAGGCTTGGAGTGTCTCAGGCACATATAATTTAAATGCATTAATTTACAAATATTAATCATTTAACATCCTGTATAAAATATAATGGCCACATTCTCGTGTCCCTTGACAATTCCAGAGCATGGTCTCCTGTGTCTCTAAGGTGGCAGAAGCAGAAGATGACACACTTGATTTAATAAGAGTGCAGAGCCACATGCAATGATATAATAGAGTGCTTAGATATTTTTAAGTGAGGTGCTGCAGTACACGATTATGAAAGCTTAAAAGGAATCATTCTTGTGGACCAATCTTTGAGTGTAATGATCTAAGAAAGTACAAGGCATTCTGCTTAGTTTATGGCAACCTACTGAAGTCGAAACTTACTTTAAGTAGGAAGAGAAAATAATTTAGGCATCAAAAATAAACTTAGATTTGTACAGGAAAAAATATTACAAAATATGTCAAGTCCTTCCAACACAGAAGTTTGACATATGCACTTATGGATCAGGAGAGCTGAGTTGAAATCTGAGTCAACTTCATTTCTTTTGAGTTGCTAGGGTTCACTTTTGAAATTATCATTCAGCCTGTCATGAATACTTTGTACTCCTATAGTAATTTCCAATCAAATACCTTTAATAACTCAATGAGATTTAATGAATCGAGCCTTCTGGCAAAGTCCAAAAGGAAGGTCAAGTTAGTAGAAACTAAATTATGGCAGTTTGCTAAGTTAGCACTTCTTATACCTGTAATTATAAAATCGGAAACCACTCTCCTGCCGGAGTCAAATATTCTTCCAGTAGTTCCATCTTTACTTTGGAGGTAGTCACCTCTGGAGGTGACACCTCCCATTCCTTCGACTAGGGCTGCCTTAGACTTAACCATAGGAAACCTAAGGCTGGAGGATGACTGGGCAGTTAATTAAACACAAGACTGTGCCTTAGAGTGTTTCAGATCTGCCCCCATCTTGGCCTGGACTTCCCATGTCTGCTACAGCCATACTTCAGGTATGAAGCAATGCTGCACACAGTGCCTCCTCTGAAACTCAGCCAGCTAGAGGTGGTGATTTCCTCTCTATTAGGATGAGCTGATAAATAAAATTAAGGCCACAGCCAAAAACTAACATATTTCAGCAGCTGGAAAGTGCATGCACTCTGGCAAAGGTCTGTTAAAGCCCTGAAGAGACTGTTCTTAAAATAACTGGGGAAAGAACAAGCTGAAGATTTTAATTTTACATGATGTATAATGTCAAGTTTATAAATAAAGAACAAATTGGGCTTTCCCATGGTTCCCTTCTTCAATCTCAGTATACCTGCTGTATACCAACATGGTCCTGGAGAAAACAAGGTGTAAAGTTGACCAAGTTTACAGCCCTGCTTTGTGGAAATTAAAGCAAGGAGAAGTAAACTAGAACAGATAACTGGGACATATACTACGAGAAAGAATTTTTCTTCAGAGTGAATATTTAAGACCCACTGCAAATGTCAATGAATTGAACTTAGCGATGAAGATGGGTCTAAACCACATCCTCAAATCAAATATGTCTCTTAAAAGGGAAAATTCAAAAAGGAGGTCAGCATTACATTCCAGAATAATTGTGAACTTAGGAAGACTGACATTTCCCATCATCCATGAGCTCTAACCCAGCAGTTTCTTCTGTAGGTGCTGATTTCAACCCCATTTGTCAGAAAACCAGAAAGTCTTAGTCCTTGGTCATATCTCTTCTCCTCTTGTACGTATTATCTTTGCCTCAGATACTTGACTACCTCAATATCCTGAGTGATTGGACCATTAAGGGCACTGCATTAAGTTCCCCCCATCTCTGCCCGAGGGACACTAATCCATGCCTCCTACCTGCATGAAGAATGTCTTCATCAGCAAACAACAGTTACTCTGAGGCTGGAAGCTCTCGGTCTTCTTGTTAAGCCGTTTCACTTTGTATAAAACAAACACTCCTTCACACAGAGAGGGAACCCGTGCTGCCTTCTGCCCGAGTTTCCTAACCACTCGTCTACACATCCATCTTCATCTGATTTTTGACACAACAGCATCCTCTGCAACAGGATGCTGCAACGCATCCTACAAGACTATCCTAACAGCGAAGGAAGAAAAAGTTTCTCCTCTTGTATGCATGTGTGGATGGGGCAGAGGCTTAGCTGGCTATTCCTGCACTTCAGCTCTCATTTTATGACTCCCAGAAGGTCCTAAATTAAGAGGCTGAAAGAAGAGGAACAATACAGCATAACAGTGCCAAGACTTAGGCAGATGTAGACATCCAGCTACAGAATTTTCAGTTTTCTATGCTTTTAGGAGGAAGCCTGAGTGTCATTTGTTGCCAGTGTTTTCATATATCAGATTTAAACACTTGAAAAGGCATACGAGTACTTCATTTCCTCTTGAGAATCTGAAACTTAAGGTACAGTGTATTAAACTGTAAAATATCTTGAAAGATATTGAGGTTGACATTAGGTAGGTAACAAGCACTAGCTCATCGTTCAATGTTGCACGCTTAGATCCTTGGAATTCAACAGGTACCCAGCATCAGTCACGCTCAGTCACTGACACGCAGGTAACTCCTCGTTACAGTTGTGCAGTACCTGGCTCTTGGATCATTTTACCTTTTTCCTTCAATTTCCTTCTTTCCTTTCCAATTCATCAAACAGGCTTTGAACGAGGTTAAAACAGACAACAGGTTTCAAATAGAGAAGGTTTCTAATAATTACTGTCATTTAAGGCCTGGAAAGATACCTAATAATAATAAGAAATAAAACCCCCAGATACCAGGTCATAGTGAATTATTTTGCCAGTAGTGAAGAAAGATCTGACAAATTAAGATAACTATTTTAAATATCAAAAAACATCTGTTAACTTGCCATCCTTCCTCTATGGCACCAATTCCTTCACTCTCTTTAAAGTAATTATACTTACCATTCTTTACTCTTGTGTATTATCAGACTAATAGTCTTTCACCTGAGAAACAAGAGTTATCATTGACTGATCACACAGCAGTATGAATAAATAATGACAAAATCATAGACGAATATAGTTTGTGAAATACTGACAAAATTACAACTGTTTTCAATAACTTTTAAAGATTCACACATAGAAGTAAACGCTTTTGTAAAATTACAAACTGTTTTGAAACCAGCTATGTAGCAAGGCAATGATCAAATATAATTTATCAAATTAATTTTACTAGAAATAATTTATTAATAATTATAAAGATCATAAGAACATGGAACTCAAGGAGTGACTAAGTACATTGAAAAATTATTGGTACTACTAAAAGCAAGTGAAAAAAAGTAAACAGACTGATGAATAGAATAAGACAGCAAAATACACTAAATATTTTAATTTATGGATTATCTCCATATTTTGTGTTTCAGGATGAGCTCACGCATCGATTTTTTCAGAAAGGAGTAAGAGTTTCCATAGGTTATGAATTTGAAGATATTCTCATCTTAATCGTGACATCATTTACTTTGTTCAGAAAAACACAAGTGACGTTAAGCAATTACACAAGTAAGAAATACTGCCATGTAAGTATTAAAATGTTTGCTTTGAAATGATAACAGGGCCATGAGTGATATGAATTGATAGGGAATACCATCTACTTCTGCTGAAGACTTTTCCTTTTACTGTTAACACATACATTTGCACTAGCAACAGAGTTTATGTTTACCAGAAGAGCTGTCACTCAACTGACAGATGGCTCCAGCGGCTGAACATAAAGTAGCTCACTGAAATTGTTCAGTGATTCCCAAACTACTTTAACAATGTATTCCTAATTCTCATCATTTTATGTGAAACTATAATTTATTTATTGGTGTCACTTCTTATACAGCTCTTATCACTCCAATCTGAGTACCTCCCAGTATTATAGATCATATTTAGAAGATAAATTATTTCTTTGACTCCCTCTTTTTTCTAGTCAGCAAACATTCTAGAATTATTTTATTTTACCATATATCTATATCTCTGTCTATTTGGGAAGAAAGAATAAATCCTGCTTTTCCATCATGAGTTTTACCGTATGTGAACATACAGACATATATAAAAAATAAAAATACACTTCTTATATATACATATACCAGATGTATACCACATACACATATAAATGGTAAAAGCTGTGATGGAGAAGTGGGATTTGTTCTTTCTTCCCAAATTCACAGATTTCATTTTTTGGGGGGACTTAATCTGCTTTTCTGACCCCAGTACCTTCAATGTATTCTTTCAAAGAAACCACTCTGGGAAAGAGGGTTGGGGGTGCCTGTCTGTTCTCTGTGTGCGTGGCCCGGTGGCTTGGAGAAGTCATGTCTTCTCCTCAGTACCAGTGCTTCATCTTGAGGCAAGGCACATCTCAGTGTTGCACAACATATTTCCAAAGTACTGGATACAGTCCCAAATCATCTCTTTGTTTTGGAGGTCTCTGATTTTAAAATGACTCCAGGCATCAGGGAAGTAACGCTGTGATTATTCTGAAGTCCAAATTCTCATCTCAGCATGGTGGTATCCTTTTCAATAGTGACATTTGCGTGGAATATTTAATCCAGATAAACCTAGTCAGGAATCACTCTGTACTTCTAGCCCAAGCTCCATCTAACCCAATCTCCATCCTCCCCCGAAATGAAGTCTGAAATAACTTTGCAAAAAACCTTTTGTAGGAAGAGGATGACCAGGTAGCAGGAAGAGGGATTTCTGATCTTGAAGCACCACACTTCTGGGCTCCCCATGGACAGCCAGAATCAGTGTCCACCAGAATGTCCATGAGTTTTCTGATGACACCAAACTGGGAGGTTCTATTGACTCTCTTCAGGCACAAGAGGCCTTGAAGAGGGATCTAGATAGCTTGGAGCTTTGGACAATCATCCATGGCATGAAATTTAACAAGAACAAATGCCAGATTCTGCACATTTGTCCCTGGAGTAATGCAGGCACAAGTATAAATTGAGAGAGGAGTGGCTGGGGAGCAGCCTTCAGAAAGGGACCTGGGGGTGCTGGTCGACAGGCTCAATGAATCAGCAGTGTGTCCCAGCAGCCAAGAGGGCAAAACACACCCTGGGGTGCATCAAACATGGTATAATCTTCTGGTCAAAAGAGGTGATCATCCCTCTGTGTTGGTATGGCCTCACCTTGAATACTGTATACAGTCCTGGCCTCCACAATTTAAGAAGGCTGTTAAGGTTCTTCAGTGTTTCCAGAAGTGGGCAACAAATCTGGTGAAAGGGCTGGAAGAAATGTCCTATGAGAGGCAGTTCAGGACCTTGGGCTTGTCTAATTTGGAGAAAAGGAAACTGAGGGGTGACCTCATGGCTCTCTACAGCTTCCTGAGGAGGGGAAGTGGAGAGTGGTCTCTTCTCTGTGTTATCCAGTGACAGGATGTGTGGGAATGGTTCAAAGCTGCCTCAGGGGAGGTTTTAGACTGACACTTGGAAGCATTTCTTTACCAAGAAGATTGTCAAATAGGAACAGGTTTCCTAGAGAGGTGGTTGATGCCCCAAACCTGTCAGTGTTTAAGAAGCATTTGAACAGTACCCTGAATAATTTCCTTTGACTTCTGATCAGCCCTGAATTGGTCAGGCAGTGGGACTAGCTGATTGCTGTAGGTCCCACCTGACTGCAATATTCTATTCTATTCTATTCTATTCTATTCTATTCTATTCTATTCTATTCTATTCCGTTCCATTACAGGTTTTATAGAAAGACATACCAAGGGGTCATATGTACCTTTATTGGCCATGCCAATAAAGGAAGAGACCTAGCTGGAAGTGTGTAGTTCAGAGAATCCCTGAAGGCACTTCCAGACTCCTTAGCATTGCAACTGGGGAATGGCACAGCACAGTGCATGTTGCAAATGTCAGAATGTCCAGTCATGGAGAACTGGACAACTGGGCTCTATGGATTGTGTCAGAGGTCTAGTAGAGGAACAATGAAGCATGCTGTAGCACCAGAATCAGGGCCCTTGTCTACCAGCAAAGTTGCTGTCAACAATGACAAGTAGGGAGAAGTCTAAGAGGCTACATGATATTATAGGGTGAAAGAAACAGGATGAGTGGAAGGATTTCTTAGGATCAGAGCCAAAAGCTTTGATGACTTCTGAGAAGAGATATCCATTTGGAATTGATAGATGTATTTGCATGTGGACAAATTGGAACATTTTACCTATTAAATGTCTTATATATCAAAAAACTGATCAGGACCTTTTCAGAGGGAATTTGTTTATCAAAATTTTGGTATCATGTCTCTCAGAAAACAACACTGATTTACCTAATGCTTAGGGGTTTTAGTAAAATATATTCTTCTATGTCATATTAACTATGTAAATATTTGAATTTAAGCCTAAAACACTGAAATAATGGCTACTTAGTGAAACAGAGCTTCCTGTCAAAGAATGAAGAACAAAGATCTACATACACTTACACAAAACTAGGCTAGAAGAAAACTTTTCCTTCACCATGCAGCATACCATAGTCAGTGTGTATGCTTCTGAAAAAGAGAAATAAAACCCTCCTCCATTTGATATTCTCACATTTAGATTTGTATTTCAGTCAAAGCCCTACAATTTTTATGCCTTTCTCCTGTGGGCTCCATTAGCTAGAAGACATATGGCAATTCAGCAAATACAGACTTTTCACACCAAAGGAGGAGTCAATTTCAAAACTGGGTAGTTCAGGGAAATAAAATGGTTTTGATGCACTTTTCTCTGGAACTCCTCCTGTAGAGCCAGCTAGAGCACATCTAAGGTCAATAGTTAGTAACAATAAGGGAGACAGGGGAAGAAGTTTGCCTGGTACTTCTCTTGTTGGAGAAAATATTAATCTCTAGTTGTATGCATGGTGCGAGGAAATGGTAGTTCTCTGTATGGTACGAATCCAATGTTTGTTTTTAAGCTGTCAATAAAATCTGGTGAGTTAGAGTAGCTACTAAGAAAGTTTGCCACTGTGCAGCTTGTGGTCCTAGTGGTCACTGTGGTACTGGTGACTTCAGACAGCTATCATGTGCAGACAAGATCTCCCTCTGGAGGGTTTCAAAAGCATATACTTTGACCATACAGATAGCTCAAGCATCTCTGCTTGTCTAAGGACTTGCTTATAGGCTTGGCTCTAGCTGTAGGCAGTACACCTGGATACATCCCCTCCACACTAAAAGAAGCATTATTTAATGCTATTTAAAGCATATGATGGACAAGCAAGAATTTTGTTCCTCCACTCACAAGATGTATGACCAAGGCTTTCCTTGGCCTCCATATACTCATAGAGGCAGTGATTTATGACAGAGGCTATCCTTAGGTCAAAAATGTGTAATGAAAATAAATCAATATTGCAAAGCCCTTTGGTACAAACAAACAAGGGAGATTACAGAATGGAAACTAAAACACTCAATTTATTTATAATTTTTTAAATTAAGAATCATACCCATTTATCAAGTTCATTAGGATGATTTTCACATGAATCCAAGCCTATATAGGCTGAAGTGAGAGAATATTGTTTACCTGCTTCCGTACACCAAAGAGGAATTTACTCGTTACACCTTATATTTATATTAGAGACACAACTGCTTAACAGCTGCAATCCATTTTTCTTTTTTTTCTCAGATCAACACATATTGCAACAAATTTGGTTTCCACTGACTATTTGATTAAGAGAGATGCTTTTACTGATCTTACCAACACTAACATTCATGGCAATGCTTGAATTATTCAGGTCCACTTTGCTTAAAAACAATTTATGATGTTCCATAAATGTATGGAGTTATTAGGAACATACTGTAACACATCTTGTCTGACTTGAAGACCTAACCCCATTAAATAAGTTCATTAGTGACAAAACCAAATATATAAATACAGGCTTATTTTTTGCAAACATGGGAAGTTTTTCTGAATATAGGTATTTTCCCAAACCAGGATCTTTCTCAAACGTAGAGTTGGTG
>JAOTQQ010000071.1:22975259-23336503 GCA_026546715.1 Gallinago undulata
TTTTTTTTAATGTGGTTGGACTCGATGATCTCAAAGGTCCCTTCCAACCACTAAGATTCTGTGATTCTGTGATCTTTACTTTGGTGGTAAAGAAGAAAGACTGTGCAGCATAGTTGACTTAGCAGCATAGATCAGTTCTTCAGTCTGCAAAAGAGCCTGCAAAAACCTTTGGCTGTTCTCAGGTCTCTTTGTCACCTAGATCTGCTGCTCCCACCGAGTGTGGATGCAATATTCTACAGTATAAGCTGTAGATTAATACCATTTTTTAACATTTGCTCTGAATTTTTGCTTGGAGAGTTTTGGAAGTGTCATCACAGTTGTTGATTGTTCTTTTTCTCTTTTACCCCTGTTACAAATTGTCAGCTTGGACTGGGCCATACCAACCATGTCAGAGAACCAACCCTGGTAACAGTTCTGCAAGGAAAGAATGTTCGACAGATTTCAGCGGGGCGCTGCCACAGCGCTGCCTGGACGGCACCACCTGTTCCACCAAGAGCTCCAGGTAAAGAACTGAGACTGTATGGCTCTGCCGTTGATTTCCACCTTTGGGTTTCCTGGGGAATGAGTGCAACAAGAACTTCTGAACATTTGGGACAGGATTTGTTTAGTTTCATATCCATGTAGGTTTTTGAACTATATCTCTTCAATTGTGCTACTGTTGTGGTTTGTCTTCAGTAGGAGGGTAAGCGCTGCGTAAGCTACTGCAAAGAAAATCAACTCCATCCCAGCCAAAGCTACCCTTTATGAAATCAGGCTTTTCTTCATTTTCTGTTGCAGGTGTTTCAGTGCCTTTACAGCTTGGTTTACCTGATGCCATTCCACCACAGTATGGGGCACTGAAAGAAGTGAGCATTCACACGGTACGAGCAAGGCTCAGGCTGCTGTACCACTTTTCTGACCTCATGTACTCTTCATGGAGATTACTTAACCTCAGTCCCAATAGCCAGGTAAAATTCCATTTAAAAAACCAAACAGCTTAGCTGTGCTGTGTTGTGCCGTGTCACTAGAGAGTTTCTGACCAGATCAAGATGGATCTTAGTAATAGGTTCTATACGTATTTTGTAATAATTAAAATCTGGATTAAACCAAACTTTGACGAAGTATTGTTATGTATTTTTGCTTATGCCAACGTTGACATGTCAGTGTTTCAGTTTCCAAACCCTTACCAGCCTCAAAGCTAAAACCAAAAAGTGCTAACCTGTCTGTTTCCTGAAACATTAAAGTGTTAGTGATTATTATGAAGGTTTTTATTCTGTAAAGACTGGAATTAATATCCTTTATTAATATGCTTATTCTGATTTGGCTTTATTGCAGAACAGTACATCTCATTACAATGCTGGAACGTGGGGGATAGTTCAAGGGCAGCTGAGGCCCTTGCTTGCACCACGAGTCTACATGCTCCCCATGGTGCGCTCCATAGGAAAAACTATGGTGCAGGGGAAGAACTATGGGCCGCAGATTACTGTGAAAAGGATATCAACCAGGTCAGTAGTGTCACAGGCCACTGTATTAGACCTCAAACAAGTACTGATATTCATACCTTTTCCATCGCTTTTGGCATACTGAGCCCTCTCTGTACAACTTTGTTGATCAAGTGACTTCAGTAGCCTTTACATGTTCATGAGTTACAATGTATGGCTGTCTCTTTTTTTCTTGTTTTTGAAAGAGGTCGGAAATGCAAGCCCATTTTTGTACAGATAGCAAGACAAGTGGTAAAGCTGAATGCATCAGACCTTCGCCTGCCTTCCCGTGCCTGGAAAGTGAAACTGGTTGGAGAAGGAGCTGATGATGCGGGAGGAGTGTTTGATGACACAATTACAGAAATGTGTCAGGTATGAAAAGTCCATTGGTTCAAAATGTCATGGTGGAGTTTTTGTTCTCTCTGGTGTCTTTTAATATTTTTCAAGTATTCTTTTTGGAGCTCAGCAAATAACTTGTTCTTCGGTCCTGAGCCACAACACTAGAGCTCCCTACTTAGGAATATCTCTGAGGGTAAAGCAAGCTTCCTAGATTGGGGCAAGGAGATGCCATAAGGTGTCGCTATATCTAGTGTTACAGGAGGCAGCTTGGAATTCAGTGTTTTGCAGCCCTCCCCATCCTGTCCAGCCAATACCTTCTATAAGAGAAGCTGTACAGCATTCCTTGATTACAGTACATTCCATGCACACCTCTCAGTTCAATGTTGGAAAGGAGATCAGTAGCAGAACATGCACATTTTTGCCAGTCTGTAACCCAGGTATTGTCGCTATTATCCACATAGCTGTCTTTTCAGAGTCACCTGGAAGCTGACTGCCAAGGTATGCAGATCAAGCTGGTCAATGCTAATGTTTGCTGCTTATAGTTTGAAAGGTGTGTCTCAGCCCGATGATGCAACTGTGAGTGTAGCCAGGAGAAGGGTTCAAGATGATCCTGGCTGGAGAAGTTTGGTTGTTCCTTAATCTTCCAGGACCTTCAAAACCCAAAGAATGAGTGCTAGAGCTGGCACTGGAGTTAGGATACAGGATGCAAAAGGCTGAAGAACTCTTTTATTATAACTCCAAATGTTTAGTATAAGTCTGAATTTCTGAACCCTGTAAGTCTAGGGTTGATTCAGGTAAGGAGATGTAATTTGGGGGTTCTTTCCTAGCCAGTTTACATTAAATATGAGGTGTGAGGAGGGTTTAGAACAGAACTCACCGAAAAATTTGTTCATTTTTGGTGCTTGAAAAAGCTGCACCAGTAGAGTCTATACCTTATGGCTTCTGATTATTTCTGAAACAGGTTCCAGGAATGTATCACAGAGTAGTCATGGTAAAATAAGCGCTAAAGTCTGACGTAAGGGCAGATATTGAAATAAACATGTTTTTCTAACTAAAAGTCATCCCTACCATGTTTACTTTCTCTTAAATGTTTGATATTAATTTATAAGTAATCATCATTATAATGGAATATTCTGTCTTATAATGCTATAATGTCATAGTATTTCTGTAATAGGTTTGTTATCCTTGTGTCTAAGAAGGCTTTTTTGCTGTTGATTTTTAAGGAACTGGAAACTGGAATAGTCGACCTGCTTATTCCTTCCCCAAATGCTACAGCTGAAGTAGGCTACAATAGGGATAGGTAAGTTGTCCAGGATTTGCATTTATTGCAGATGTTAGTGGGTGAAAATTAAACTCTTCTATTAACTGTTTTTTTACCAAATGTTGAGACTTCATGATTGTCTCTAGTACATTTTTTCCTTCATGTTGTGTTGTTACTTTGTTGTGGAGGAGAGGGCATGGTTTTAAGGTGAACTTCCTGGATTGCTGATGGCAGACTTTAGAGAAACATCAAGAATGCCAGCGTTTGTGGTCAGAATTAGTTCTGCCTATCTCAGCCTCCGTTATTTTAACAGCTAAAGATAACAATAATCTTCTTGTTTGGACAGCCCTTGCTGATAATTGTGTTGCCAGTTACTATGCTGTGCTTAGAAATGCTTTGTCTTTTACTTCTAGTGAATAGAAATGATACTAGAGTATTTTCACTTTTTCTTTGTTCTTTCAGGTTTCTCTTTAACCCTTCAGCATGTTTAGATGAACACCTGATGCAGTTTAAGTTCTTGGGCATTCTCATGGGTGTAGCTATTCGTACAAAAAAGCCATTAGATCTTCATTTGGCTCCAATGGTCTGGAAGCAGCTCTGTTGTATCCCACTCATCTTGGAGGATTTGGAGGAGGTAGACCTGCTCTATGTGCAGACCCTCAACAGCATTCTTCACATTGAAGACAGTGGGATTACTGAAGAAAATTTCCATGAGGTAAGAGATGGAAGTTGGGGCTTTCAGGTTTGTTCAGAAAGCGGTTACTTAATCAGATTGACTGGAACTTCAGTATTTATATAATTCAGTGTCTCCATTATTGGGATAACAAGCACTTCAGGTGCATTTGGAATAGTTTGTGATCTTATTATAGTTGTAAGTGACTGATAGTAAAATACTAAACTCACATCACTAGAGTGACTTACACCGAACATTCTTTTCCTGTTTTATATCACAGATGATTCCTTTAGATTCTTTTGTTGGCCAAAGTGCTGATGGTAAAATGGTTCCCATAATCCCTGGAGGGAACAGTATCCCACTTACCTTTTCAAACAGGAAAGAATATGTGGAGAGGGCAATTGAGTACAGACTCCATGAAATGGACCGTCAGGTAAGAATTTCACTGGGATCCTATTCCCCTTGTTAAGGGGAACAGTCATTTAGATTTATGCAAGCTTCTGTTACAGCTTGTTAGGGAATAAGAAAATCTTTCCTTTCTGCATCTCGTCTTTGTCCCTGGGGCTTTTTTCCCCCCAAAAAAATGTTTTAGGGATTTGTTTTAAATTAGTCCTATTTTTCTTCGTAATTGCTTAGTTGACAAAAGAGCATTAGAAATCAGAACTTGTCTTTCCTTAGAGTAGCCCCACGTGAGAAAATAACCTCCTGTGTGCTGTAATTAGACATTATAGCAACAGAAAGACTAGCTGAGGGAAATATTGGCAAACATGAACTTAAAACTATTTCTCTTCTGCTTTAGCACAGAAACTACAAATATTTCATTGTGTGTTTTGAGGAGTGTTAATTACCTATTTGCATATTTTGGTGTATTTTGCCATTCATATAGTGAAGCCTGTGAAAGCAGCATACTATTTACATGCTAGGAAAATTCTTTTCCTTTCTCTCAAGATCAGATGCGTGTGTGGTATTGTCTGCATGAGAAAAGTAACTTTCTCATCAGAGGTACCAAATCCTAAGTCTTCTAGAACAAGTACACACTTCTTACAAATATGACTTTGTTTCAGCTCAGATGGATGGTATATACACGGTTTATTTGGTTGAGCCATCATCATTTGTGCTTTAAATTCTTGTGTTTTGTATCAAAATGTTCTTTTATGTGCAACTACAATTAAAAATACCTGTAATATTCTCCAGGATTTTGAGAGAGGATACAGCCCCGACAGGGGATTCGTGTGTGGGAGCTTGGATTTGGCAAATGTTCTGTAATTCTTTCTCTTTATCCCATTTCTCAGCTGATACGTTGCTTGGGCATTTGGATGGTAAGTAAGAGGCAGAGGAAAGACCATTGCACTTCAAGTGTCTCTTTTCTTTTGGGCAATAGGTGGCTGCTGTAAGAGAAGGGATGTCTTGGATTGTTCCAGTTCCTTTGTTGTCTCTTCTGACTGCCAAGCAGTTGGAGCAAATGGTCTGTGGGATGCCAGAAATATCAGTTGAAGTTCTGAAGAAGGTTGTGCGCTACAGAGAAGTTGATGAGCAGCATCAGCTGGTGCAGTGGTTCTGGCATACCCTGGAAGAATTTTCAAATGAGGAGAGAGTCCTTTTCATGAGGTTTGTGTCAGGAAGATCTCGATTGCCAGCCAACACAGCCGATATCTCTCAGCGATTCCAAATAATGAAGGTTGATCGGGTAAGATGCTATTTTCATGGTTTTTTGCGGTTTTTTAATACTCCTGCCTACTATAACCTGTCCTTTGGCAATAGAAGACAGGTTTCCATAATTAATTTGCAGAGTAAATTAATTTACATAAGTAAATTTGCAGAAAAAGTACGGGATGGGATACGCTCTGAGCTATTAAAACCAAACGTTTTCATCGTGTAGAAGTACGTACCCTTGCATGAATTGTATCTTAGTTCATTTGGTGCATTTACTATGGTTATGTGATTGGAGATCAAGACAAGTTCTTCCACAAGAAGCAAACCTTCTTGTATTGTAAATTGTCCACAGTAATTTTCTGTTCCAATCCCCTTTTTCATTTGATAATTTTCACTTTTTTTTATTTTTTAAGTTTTAAATCTCTGTAAGTGGCAACTTGTGACCACTCATGTCTTAAAACCACTGTAATGATTTTACAGTATGTCACTTTATATGCAGGATGCATTCATTTGGCATTACTTTTGGGTTTTGTGCAGTGAAAGCACATTTTCTGTGAAATACAGGAATCAAAAACTTGGCAAAATTTTAAGTTAACACTGGCTTGACTGTCAGCTTTGGTTAGGTGTCTCACAAAGTGCCTCATGTTAAGGCACACCACGGTATGTAATTTGGCATCTTCTAGCGGGCTGCCAAATGGCAATGTAGTAGCATGATCAACTTTTCAAGTAGTTGAATTTCACTAGTGGGTTGAATTATTTACAGAGCAGCGGAGATAGGGTAGTTTTGCACATATTTAAGGATGGAACAAGCGATGTAAGCAAGGGAGGCTGGTCTGCTTCTTGAAAAGAATTTTGAAATAGAATGTGAAAATGCTGATTGGTGGAGACAAGGAAGGGAGGGAGCGATGAAATATTGGGTATGTTGCATTTTTTGCTTCATTCACAACTTAACAGTGTCCCACCTTTTATCCATTTCCACAGCCTTACGACAGCTTGCCTACCTCACAGACTTGTTTCTTTCAACTGAGGCTCCCACCTTACTCCAGTCAACTAATCATGGCAGAGCGTTTGCGCTATGCAATCAATAATTGCAGGTCTATAGATATGGACAATTATATGCTCTCACGGAATGTGGACAATGCAGAGGGCTCAGACACAGATTATTGATATTCTGTGAACAAAATCATCTTCCTTTTACTACAAATAGTGCCCTAAGTCCAATTCATTGTTGACATAATTTTACAGTAACCATAGATGTTTTAGGAGCATAAAAACAGATGTTAATAGACAGTGGCCACATTTTAGTTACTCTAAATGTAACAAAAAATTAGATGTTTTTATTTTTTTGTGATTGTAAAAAAGAAAACAAGGAAAAAGAAAACAAAAAAGTATGATCAGTAAGGTTTTTTTTCCTTTTTTTGGGTCACTTTTGGTAAGTTTGCATGGAGACATTTTGGTGCATTTTTGTTGGGAATAGTACATTTGTAAGCCCTCCCAGTGAACATGAAGAGTTGTACATTGTGTATAATTGTTCATTAGCAAGGACAGTTTTACATGAATATTCACATATTTATTTTGTTTTAATTTGAATTGCCTGTGCAGGGTTCTTTATGCAGAGAAAAATAAAGCAAATTCAAGAATTGGTTGCTTGTATGCATTTGTGAACTGTGATTGGTTTACTCAGTCTTCATACTTTTCTATTTTGTCTCAGGAAATTACAGTTTTACAGTGTTTAGACAGGATGTGTCATCTGAAGCATCTTAAAATGTTTGTCCTTCAATGAACCTGATGTGTAGTACTGTGCTCTGCATTCTTAATGTCTTTGAGGTACTGGCTCTTTCGGATATACCACTATTTATTCCTCCTACTTCAATACAAGTTAATGTTGTACTTGGTTCCTTCTTGATTTTCATTTAAACATTTTTCTCCTCGAGAGTAGTAGTTGTTGACAATAATAACATGTTGCCACTTTAACTCAGAAACACTTCAATCTTTTGTCCAAAATTTTCCTTTTTAATATACAGATTGATGTAGCTGATTACTGCTCAGAGTCCAAAAAGTTCAAATGAAGGTGACAGGGAGGCTATGGATTTTATATACATTCTTAGTTTATGCCTTTGATTCTGGTAAATTTCATGTGTTTGGTCTCATTTGGTTGCAGCTGTTATTGTGTTAGGATCAGCAGGGTGTGCCTTACACTATAAGGGTTGTATTTGGTTTGGACAGTAACGTACTGTACAAAGTCATTTTTGTTCTGTGTCCTAGGGAAGAGCTGAAGAACAGATAATTTCCCACTGTCTCTATCAAAAATATGACTTGTGTCAAACTACAGGTGCTGTGTGGTGTCGAGGAGCAGGACTTAGTGGGGCTGAGGAGAAGGGTAGAGTCTATCCCTAGGTGAGTCACTGCCCCGGTTCCCCTCACTCTCCCAAGTGAGGATGCTGAGGGCTGACACAGCATTTCTTAATTCCAGCTCACAGGGACAAGGCTGGTCCGGCTGGAGAGGAGCGCAGAAATTCCTGTTGTTTTCCCAAATGTGACTGTTGTACAATAGCAGGCATTGACGGGGAAACTCCCGGTTGTCCGAGCCTGAAGTGGTGTATTGCTGCCAGCTATTAGTAGCCAAAGGGCTGACTTGTAAGCTGTAAAAACCATTGCAGATCCAGGTTTTATCTGGTGAAGTTATTTTGTCAGGACTAGCTGTTGGCTGATGAAAAGGGTGAAAAGCTCTTGAGCTATGACCAAGAAGCACAATGTGAGACATCTGGAGGGGGCTTTCAGCAGTTTTGGGAGGAGGGCGGCACTCGGGGCTCTGAAATGACGCAGACTTAGTTTCCTGCCTCGTTATGTATTATGGTTCCAGATGGAACTGAGATATTGGTGTCCCATCATTATGTTGAAGAGTATATTTGCATCTTGATCTAAATTTATATTGTAATACATAAAAAATAGGCTACAAATAAAAGGGGAGACTGCTATTTAAAGTCCTATGTAATTGCCTAGTAGGCTTCATTCATGTGTTTGAATTAGTGCTACAGAATTGTCAGTCTGTTGCAATCCAGCACAGAAAATAATAGAACTGTGCCTAAAAATGATAGTTTTGTTTGGACTCTGCAGTTGGCTTCTTGGATAATGAGAGTGGTTTTGGAGGCAGTTTACAGTAAAGTGAAAGGGGATGTTGATATTGGTAAATATTGATGTTGATTAAAGTATTGTGCTTGATTGCTTTAATTGAGACTTCTTTATTGATTCTGCTTGTCTTTTGAATGTTTTACCTTAGCATCATTAAAACTATCACATGCTTAGTAATTTTTATTTTATCCTACTGTTTGTTTCACTCTAATCATATTGTGCATACATTACTTTTAACCTGCTGATTGACATTTTTCAGTTGCTCAGGCATCTGAGTGAGGCTAGAATCACGTTCCAGTTTCTTGCATAATGCTGCCTGTATCTAATAGCATACAAAGATAAAAAATGCACAGCACTGGTTATGTCCTACTGTTGGAGACCATCTGAGAAACTTCTTAACTTCATATCAATTTAAGGGTACTTTATGTATGCAAACCTCTCCCTGTATAGAAAGGGGAATAAATAGTCTGTGTCTGCATTCTGTAGTACAAGTAGGTCATACATGCAGTTATTTAAAGAAAAATATATGCAACTCAACCTTTTAAGAAACCTTCCAGGTGGCTGTGTGAGGCAGGGCTGGCTGTAGCAAGGTGGACGGCGAGCGAGTTCCGAATGTCCTGCCTCGTTTCCTTCTCGCCGTTCAGCGTTGGGTGGGACGTACGTGTATGACTGAAGCAGGAAGTATCAGTGCGAACAAAGACATGTCAGAGGTAAGAACAGGCATATGACAGTGTCTTTATCTAGACCCATTTCAAATTAATATGGGATACAGAGGCACAGTAAACTTAGAAGCTTTAAATTCTAAGCGTAACTAGAGAGAAACAGCTTGAATGTGCTGTAGGTGGCACCAGCCTGTCTCTTCTTTAACTATTTGCTGCTGCTTATTTTTTGCTATACATGAGTAGTACCTCATCTTTTCCTTACACCACAAATAACTCTCAGGAAGCACTCACTCCTCTCTGGTTTGTAAGGCTGTTGCTTCTTGAAGCCTGTAGTTTCTGTTTCTTAGCCTGTTTTTACCCTGGGATTTCATAATTTCTTCTCTACCACCTCTGGTATTTTCAGTCACTTTTCCCTACCTTTTTTTTTTTTCTTCTTTCCCACCTAGGAAGTACCTCCCTAAGGAGACTTGAGGCAGGCAAGGTCCTTTAACTGGGTGAAGCCCCACTCTGCAGCTAGTGGTAGTAGTGATGGTTCTTCTGGCAGAGCTGAAATGTAGCAGAAGGTGGCATTAGAGGGGACTGGTTAGAGCAGAATATATTTGTGAACAGTATTCTGCAGAGAAGATGTGAACAAGTGGTGAGGTCAGGACTGAAGGTTTGATTTAGCTGTGTCATTTAACTGGTTTGACTGGGTGATGGAGTTTAGTGGCAAAAAAGTAGTGCTCCTGGTAAGGACGCACTGTTACCGTTACTGTGTTACTGCAGGACTTTAACTTCCTTTACCTTATTGCCATTATTTCCTATATCCATTGTGGTATCACAATGGAAATCTGAAGGGTCTTCTGGATGTTGCTGTTCCTTATTGTATAGGAAAAGGCACCAGTTTTTGATAATGAAGTCGTTTTCTACTTGCATCTTCCAAGTAGGCATCTTGTTTTGTCACCTCTTTTTTTTCAGTACTGTCGATCGATAAAGTGATCGATAATGAGCCTTCCTCCCTCCATACCTGGTGAGGTAGCGTTAGGGTCTGTGAAGAATGAAAAATGTTTGAGTAATGTTAAGAGCACTTCGATGGAATCCAAATGGCTTGGAACTGAAACCAACTGTTAACGTGCTTCCATCCCTACATAATGCCTTAAGTAAAACATAATCACTTTACACGTAATTTTCAAATTGGATTGCTAAGTAGGAAGATTTATTAATGATGCTGAAAAATTTTATCAACACAACCATGTTGAAATTTTACCGTCATGAACAAATTTTCCCATTCAAGGAGGGAAGAGCAAAGTAATATTACTTTGAGCATTTGTACACAAATAGGAAAAGAAAGCGAGTGGGAGAATGTTCCAAGGGCCCTTTTTAGCTTTTAGCTCTGTAAAGTAAAAAAACCCACAAAAACCGTAATAACACTGTGTCTCGTCTCCTTGGCAAAAAAAGTGGCAAAAAGGGATAAATAATCTGTAGACATATGCAAACCTGCTTTCGTATCTTGTAGCTACTTGACAGTGTGTTTGGTGTTAACATCTGTCATCACAGCACTAGGGAACTGGCAGCAAGAGAAGGTCTTTGGTTACTAATGTGACTATAGAGAATTCCTACCTTGTTATGGCTTGTCAGCAATATGTGAAACCAGTGTTCTTCCCATGCCAGAATTGTGCATCCAAGGTAAGAATTGTGTCAACATCCCAACTTCCACATCACAGTAAGTTTGTTCAGTCTAACGATCTGCTTCCCAAGTTGTAAATGCTGGTTTAGGGTTGCTGTTTGTCCTTCCTGTCTGTGCTTCCAGTTTTGTTCCTTCCTTTGTAGTACTAAGGGTCCTATGTAAGTTTTAGGAATGAGTTAATGAAATCATAGAATCGTATGGGGTTGGAAGGGACCTCTGGAGATCATCTAGTCCAACCCCCCTGCCGGAGCCCGAACATTAGTGTCATGCTGTTAAACAGCTTTAAGTTGTGAAGATGCAATAATTAAATTGTTTCTTTGTCTTCTGGGTGAGTGTTTCTTACAGATACTCAAACTGATCAAGTATTTCTCTAGCATTCCAACTCAATTTGGCTAAATTTCTGTAAAGCTGTGATTTATTTCTTAGCTCGGCCAAATTAGAGGGTATCAAAGGATATCTGTGGATCAATTAACCAGACTGGAAAGGAGGACTAAGTATATTCACTTATGTTGAGAGCTGTAAATTCCTCTTTCCATTTTTGATGCACCACATAAAGAATATTCTCAGGAGTTCATAGCTGGCTCATTAGTTCTTGCAGAGGAAAGAATAAGCCATAGGAATATAGTCTATTAAAATATTCTGCTGACGTTGTTTGAAACTTACCTTCCTAGGGAAAATGATTGGAAATACAATTTTACAGCACTACTCCTACAGTAAAAATGGGCCTTAAGTGGAATTTTGATTGCCTGTTCCCTTTCTTTCTAACATGAATGAAAGACAATGTATTAGCTGAAATAAATCTTTGTTGCAAGACTAGCAGAGGCACCAGGGCTGAGTTCTCTGTTACAACACCCCAAGCATTTTCTCCACGTAGTTTTAATAAAAGGAGCAACAATATTGTAAAAACAATCTAGTGGGAACTTGGAAACCAGTTATTCCTGTGTAATTGAGGTCTAACTTCAGAACTTGTTTCTACAGTTTAGATGCCGGTGGGAGCGGGGAAAAGGTCTGCTTTACTTCAGTAGTAGCTTTTCACATTCTTTTTGTGTTAGAGGTACTACAGTCACACTGTTCTCTACATTTAAGGAAAAACATGTATCATGTTAGATATTTGTGACAACCTTCAATAATTTGTTAAACAGCAATTTAAGAAGTCACAAATCCTGTTGCTTAGGGGAAAAAGTAATTCTTGTAGTCCTCCAGTTACATAAAAGATTAAAATATAGACAAGTACTAAGTCTGAAAAGCTAAACCTGTAGATAAGCTGTTATAAAGCAAAAAACCTAACGGATTAATTTAAACCCTGATGGTGTGGATGTATTTGAATTCCAACAAGGCAAGTTCCAGTTCATGTGTGTTTAACTGGCAGATTTCACCAGTGTTCTGTTATGGTGCAGTAAGATTAATTATCGACAACTGCACAGCCCCTCATGTAATGGAGACACAGGCTCGCTGGTGTGTGTACACAGAGACTGCTGCAGTGACCAAGTCCTGAACAACTGCTATGTAATGGAACAGAAATGTTGACTATTTTTTCCAAAAGCTAGTATTTCTAAGCTTGCTTTAATTTTAAGGTCACACACACTCAGTATTCCTGCTCTGTATATGGTTTTGATTTCAAATGAAATCTTAACTGCTGCAGACTTCATAGGGATTTAAGCTGGAACTATTCATGGTCCATAGTCTGTCAGACTGGCCTGTGTGCAGCCTTCTGTTTGACGTCTAAGCTGAGCTGACATCTGGCCTCTGGGGGAAACCAAGTTATCGACAGCCAGATCTAACCATCTGTCAGTTTTTGTAAGCATAAAGTTCTTCAGCGGATTGTATTGAACGGGAGAGAGACTGAAGGTAAATACAAGTTCAGCTGCAGAGCCAAGAAGAATGGGCAGGATTATGTATTAGGGTGTCACAATTCTGAACTCGGGTCAGAATTGCTGAACAAAATGGAAAGTAGTGGAAAGCAAAACTTGAGGACATGCTCCCACATAGAGTAAAGCACAGGGTTTGAGACAGGATGATTTTTAAAAAATGTGAATAATTCAGACTAGATGATCACAATGATTTTTCTATGGTGTTATACTGAGACAGACTGAACAAATAAAACTCGTGACAGGTACCTGCAGGACAGCTGATACTGTAAGGTAGCACTCAGAAATGTTTACATTTCTGTGGGTAAAAATCTGTAAGTGCATAAAGAGTGATGGAATGTGATGTTACCAGTCCCAAGTGCTCAACGCCATGACCAAATCCCACTGTGTTGTATCAAGGCAGATGTTATCCAGCAGAATAAAACTCTGCCAACCTTTGGTGTCAAATTTTGTAGATGATGCCGTAGCAACCCTTCATTAAAAAAAAAAGTTTCACTGTGTAGCAGAGCAGCATTGCAGGAAAGTGACAGCACTGTGGTTTGGGCTGAAAATAGCTATTTGTTTTGTACTTTGTGGTGAGAAAAGGGTGTTTATAAAGATCTCTACTGAAGCGTGTTCCTAATTTAGCATTTAAAGCTACAGTAAGTTACTGTTTTTTCCTGTAGGATAGTTCTGTAAAATAACATTTGTTCACACTGTGTTTCCTTTAATGTCAGCTTTCAAAAATAACTAGGTGTATCTTGAAAAGTACATCCTGCAAAGGGTCAAACTGTGTTTTGCGCACGTTGCCACGCATCCCTCGTTAAGGCCTGACAAATCAGCTACAGATGTTTATCACTGAGGAGGTGATGGTTGTGGAGCGCTCTGCTGTTGCTGGGAAGATCATGGTGTGGTTATCACCCTGAGCAGATGGAATGACCATATGGATATATCCTTTAACAGAAAGTTGTTAATCGCTCTTTCCGTGACATTTGTGTAAGTCATACAATTACCCAAGCTGTGTCTACTGTGGTTTCATACCCTTTCCCATTACACAAGGAGTTTAGAAGGCAAGGCGTGAGGTCCACTCTGGACCTCACGGCACAACGAGAGGGTCTTCCTTACTCTTTGCATCTCAGGTCTCTGTGTGACTCATTCTAACTCAATTTTCCGTGGTATGTTTCTTGCATACAGTTATTAATAAGGTGAACCTTGCTATCAGCCTTTGCTGTATTCCATCAAATTTATTGAACTCTGTCAGACAAATAACTATTTTACCTCAATAAAAGATACTGCTGCTTCTCTGTTCTGAGTGAGGTACATTCCACTCGGCCCTAACAAGAGGATATCAAAATTGCAGTTTTTCAGCCTTAATAAGGTCTACCTTTATGTGACAGCAAGGCAGGGTTTTCCAGTTTCAAGGAACAACTGGTTTAAGCAAACTGTTTTTTTCCTCAAGACTATCCTGGTGGAGGTACAGACCTTTTCCAGTGCAGCCTTCACAAAACACATCAGCCACCTCTTGGGACTCGAACCACAGTTCATATTGAGTAGCAGTTCAACTGCTACTCAAGAGGAGAGTGGAAGCGAAGTAAAGCACCCACATTGAGTTTATACAATTCGTTGCGCTTAAAGCTGAACCAATTTTCTTGATGCTTTTTCAAGAATAAGCTTTTCTTCTGGCTTGTTGTCTGGAATCATGTTAGCACTTCTCTCTGCTCTCAGCGTTATGGAAGGACATTTTTCCCTAACTCTCTCTAGACCAGTTTGTGTTATGTTCCGGCAGAAATCCACGTGGAACGTTTGCAGTGATCCCCCATAGAGGGTCACTGCTTCCAGTGTCCGGTCAGTGATACGCACACAGTTCTCCAGTTTCAGTGTCTTCAGGTTTGGGCAGTTCTTAAGCAGCAGCAGGATGCAATCGTCCGAAACATGGCCACATCCAGAGAGGGTCAGAGAGAGCAGGTTTGGACATCTGCAAACACGATCATTACAGGTGAGATGAGGGGAAAGATAAATAACAGAGCTCGGGAAAAGCTAGTATCATCAAGAATAAATATCAAAGTTAGAAAAATACCTTCTCTTCCATTTGGAGAGGTAAGAATGCATGAGTAGGCAGGGGCATATGTGGACCTTAATGTTTAGCTTTACTAATTGCAAGATTTGCCTTCTTTGCTTTTTCTGTGGTTAGCAACACCTATAGCTCAGCTGGCAGAGTGGAGAAGGAGAGGTGGGTGGCTGTTAGACCTGCAGCTGCATTGTTTTTTCTTAAGCAGTATCAAGGAGCTGTGCTTCTCTAAGTGCAGCGAATGAAGACCCAGCAGAGGTGAGTTACAAGCCAGGATGAATGTGAGGACAATTTAGTGAAGAGGCTGTTGTGTAGACATGCCAAGCATGGGCAGGTAAGACACTCCTGCTTTTGATTTTACAGGGATTAATGGGTGTATTTCAGCTCCTTGGCTCTACTGAACAGTGCCAGCACCTGAGAGTGTTGATGCTCAAACCCCACCCAACTCTTAAACCTTCTTTCAAATTATTGAAACTGGTAAAAACTCTTCTACTGTTAAAACAACGATGAAGCAAATTGAAAAAGCTTTCTTTTTTGCTGCTTGGGTGGACCTGGGAAAGTGCAGAAAAGGCCTAGTCCAAGACAGCGTGTTGATGACTTACACTGCCTTTGTGCAGACCCGTTATTAGTAGCTGTTGTGCTGAGCAGGCAAGTTTGCAGGTTGCAAAGCCTTTTGTGCAGTGTCTGGCCTACACCTCTCTCGGGGTAGCAGCTCAGCTCTCCATCGATTTAGCTAAATGCAGCTTCATGTTTCTTGTTGGCACAGGACTCTCTCGGCTCTGTTGTTGCAGGGAAAATGTTACAGCACTATTAGCCTGCCTCCATCCTGTAAGAACTGTAAGGTGTCCACAAGCACTTCCATATAAAGGTTGTGCTTACAGCCTGTATCGGGGGTATAGGTGTACAACAGCCGTGGGGGCAAACAAGGGGCTCTGCCATCTCTGCAGCGTGTTCTTCTGTCCTTACAAACTGGTGGGTAGTGCATTCCCCTTTCTCAGCACCATCCCCCCGCTGCTGCCTGACTTCATCTTTTGCAGAAATAATAAAGTGAGATCACATCAGCTGCATCACCATTCCCCCCCCCCCCACGCTTTCCCTTTGCACCTAGGAACAGTTAGGAAAACAGATGTTTTAAGGCAGGCAAGGTCAAGAAAGGCTCCCGGCACCTATCATCTCTCGTGACTTCATCAACAGAATAAAAGTATCCAGAAAAGCTGGATACTTGTTGTGTTTTTCTTTGCACGGAATGCTAGGAATTTTGTTGGGATGGAAATGTGTTCAATGGGTTGCTGAAAAAAAAGTCAGGCGCTTGTTTTAGGAAGGCTAAAATGGATGAGGTGGGAGGGAGGAGTGCGTGGCATTATAAACTGTCATTTTTAAGAATTCAATGTAAGTTGTGGAAACAAATCCATGTAAGGCTGAAAGGCTGAAGTTTTATGGACTTTGAGATTGCTCACTAGCCTGGCTTTGCTTTGGATTTTGTGCAGCAGCCAGTTTGGGGTTATGGATTCTGCAGAGGAAAAAGGCACTTAAACTATTTCTGCAGAGCTGTGGTCTTGTGTCCTCTTTCTGAATCCTAATTTGTGATGGCAAAAGGAATGGAACTAGTTACGTGTTGCCTCATGGCAGATAGTCCAGTGCCAAAATCAGAGAAATACTTCCTCCTACACCCTCCTTTGTAGGCACAGATATGGTTCCTAATGATACTTTGTAATTAATCCAAATTTTTTAACAGTTGTTCTAGAACTGTTACTTCTGAAATGTTTTACTTGCAACTAAATGTTCTGGTTTGAATCTACATTTCAGTCTTTGTTTCAAGACTGCACTGTTGCAGTCAGTACCGTGTCCAGCCAGACACTGTGTCCTGTCAGTATCCTGTCATTTGTTGGTTCGTTTTTTTCCAATTGTTACTTCCAAATAGAAGTTTTTGCCTTCCCTGTTGTGGTACTAAAGCCCCAGCATTGGCTCTACCCCTTTTGCTCCTCCTCGTGTAATTTAAGTTTTCCTTCCTTAGAGCTGTGTTGTAGCAGTAAAGCTGTCCTAAGAAAGGGGGGGCACCCAGAGTGCTTTTCCATAGTGGTATTTCTTTTCCTTTACTATAGTTTATAAAAAGCTTAGATAAGAGTTTACTTTCAGTATAAAAGCAATACTTAATTCTAGTACCATGTTTAATGAACTTGGTTTTGTTATGACATATATTCAAATGTCTTCCCTCTAGGCTCCCCCCCCCCCCAGGACAATGCTTTGCACTGCCAGAACGTTTCAGTTAAGCAGCAGTTTAGTGGGCAGTATTGCACTTTCCTATATTAATTATTCATTCTTCAAAAAAAGAAGGAAAAAAATAGGCTTAAGGAAAGTCAATATGAAGTATACACTATTACCACTAAAAAAACAACACTACATTAAAACTGCAAAGTCAAAGCACTCACGTTCTTAGTGTTCCACTTCACATAGGATGTATGGAGTAAATAGCTTCTCATTGCAAGGCATTAACCTTTACAGTAACACCCAAAGAACGTACCTGTTGCAAACTTCTAGTAAAAAATCACTGACAGTGTTTTCATGCCTGTTACAGAAGTCTTTCTGGAAATTGTTTTTCATCCAGTCCTCAATGTTACACACCTTCACTCTCTCTGAATACCAGCAGATGGATAAGTATTTTAAAGCAGGTCCCAGGAGAAAATTATCCTTCTTTAGTTCCGCTGGAGAATGAAAGTTCAACAAAGACCACAGTAAAGGATCCTGAAACACTTCTAGCAACTTGTGACATGTTTTTGCTAAACTTTTCCTACTGTTTTTGTCCAGAAAAGAAAACAGATGTAGAAGGCATTCCCGATTCAGCTGAGTTATATGCATGGCCGGTCAGAGCGTGTTAGAAAGAAGTCAGTCTCTGGCCTTGTGGGATCTCAGCAGTGCTGGAGGGGGCTCAGTCACCAAGAGGCTGTTGCACATATATGGCTGTGGAATGGTGTTTATTTTTGGCCAACAACTGGTGTAGAAGCTAAGAACAGGGGAAAGAAACATGCATGTATGAAACTGTTGTTCTCTTTCTACAAGGGAATGAAACTGGTATGTAGAATAAATAGCAGCACTTGACTGTCATGAAATGCTTCCTTAAAAGGGATTCCTTTCCTTTTAGGCACGCCTGAAGTTTAGCAGTGTTCTTGTGCCAAGTTACTGAACTGGGGGCTGGGACAGGGGGTGCAGCTACAGCTGCAAGGAATGGTTCGGTTTTGCAGCGTTTAACAATTTTAGCCTTGAATTGATTCATTGAATTCGTTCATTGATTTTTCTAAGGTTGCACTTTTGATTCATGTTCGAGACCCAGATAATGAATTTTCACGAACAGCTTGCAAAATGAGTTGAACATTTCCCCGGGTGCTTTAAAGCACACAGACAAAGGCTGCAGCTTCAATTTCCAAGCCTCAGGCTACAGGGCAGTTTCCAGCGCGCTGTTTTTTGGCTAAACAAAGCGAGGTGTTTGCCCACCTTTGCACCAGGACAGTAATGGTAGGGGAAGGCATGCGTGGGAACTGCAGGTCTCTGTTTAGCTACTTGTAGGCTTGTGCTTTTAATAGATGTCTTCTATTAGCCTGAGTTTTACAAGTTTTCTTTTCTTGTTTATGTTTTTGTAGGTTTAGTTCTGTTACTGGTTTTGGTGGGGAAAAGATATATAGAATTGTTTTTAGGAGTGAAAGTGTTTTGTTTTCTAGTAAAAACAGTAGCAGAAAGTCTCTCCTAGAACAAAGCTGGAGCAAATGGCGGGTTAGAATTAAAAGAAACAATGAACAGCCCTGTAACTTCCATGTGTGTGAAATGAAAATGCTCAAGATTAAGGCAGTTTATGTCCATATTCTGTCTGGTATTAATACCGGAAAATTATACATTCAATTAGTTAGTAGATAGTAACAGAAAAACAGCCTTGCAGGAATTTTTGTAGTGGTTTGTACGTTGTCAGTAGCTGGGAGATTTTATGTACCTATGCACTATAGTGTTTGTTTTGCTATGACAGGGCTGAATTGGACCAAAGTTCATCTTTTCCTTCTTACCATGCGAACGCAGTTTGAAATTCAACTCTGAAAAACAAGATTTGAAATTCACTTGCTTTAGCTTCTTACCTGCTTGAATAATGTGTGTGCTTACACACAGTGACTCAAAAAAATAGCAATTATGGATCTGTTTAGAAAATGGCTAACTCTAAAGAATTACTCTATACGGTAAGCTGTGCTTAACCAGTGACAGTCTTTTTGGTTTCATTTCCTTAGACATTTAATGTTTTCCTTTAAATGAGAGATTCCTGCTCCCCACCCACATTCAGAAACAGGCTCTGGCCAGTGGTACGAGGACTTTGTGAAGCCACAGAGGGACAAGGAGGGTAGATGATGGCACGTACCAGGTAAGCCACTCACTGGGGAACAGCAGCTTAAATAGTGTGCAAGCGGTTCTTGTCTTCATTCTTATACTAGCAGTTTTCAACTCTTACTTGGTCCCTTTCATCCTTTCAGAACTTGCCTTCATTTTTGAGCAGATTTAAATAGTTGAGACTACTCAAAGTTGTAATAAACACAGGAATATTATTTATAAACCACCACCACACACGCTAACTTGAGTGTCAAGGTTAGCAGTGCCAGGACGGACTCTGTAACCACACAGGACACACACCACAATCTGGCATCATAAAAATTAACAGCTGCTGGGGGATGAGGCCCTGCAAAATTGAAGGGCAGGTCTTCTTTGGGTTTAGATGCTACATTGTGGTAGAGGTGTAAATAGTAGGAATACTTCAATTTGCTTTAATTTTTTTTAACCAAGAACAAGTTAGAATACTCTGCCACCCATGTTGAGAGGATTTCCACCAATGCTATTTGGCAATCCTGTAGTAGGATAAAAGGAGTTGCATTTTCTAAGGAAAGGAGACACTTTAATGGCACATTTTCCATAAACACACTGCGTGAATGAGATATAATTCACATTCAACCTGGAAATGCTCCAGGAACACACAAGATGAGCACAGTCAGTAATCCTCACTGAAAATTACACACTAGATTTTAATGGTAAACAATTACAACTATGGCACTACAGTACTTGAGGATATCCTAAAGCACATTGGAATCAATTTTCAAGGTGCTGATTACCTCATCAGTAAGACACAGACACACCAGTAATGAAACATTGTTGGGGAAACTTTTGATCACCACGTGTTATGCTTTCCATTGGTTTAGCAAAATCCTTATAAATGGCCTCCTGCTTTTGGTACAGGTTGCTGTCCTGGCCCTTCTCCTCAGCCGGACTCCGTTACCACCTGGAAAGCACTTTCTGACCCACAAAGAGAAGGAGCTCTGTTTGCAAGTACCTTAGGGTTTCACATAACGCTGTGCTTCACAGCTGGCTATGTAACACCCTAAAGCAGAAGTATTCCGAAAGCTGGACATTTTGCAGTTTTGTTTTAGTAAATCTTGTCTCCAGTTGTACACGTGGCTAAACAATTACTAACAAAAGGACAACCTTCGATCAGACAAATTTTGGTGAAAAATACGCAAATCTTTGAACTGTAGAGAGCAGTTGTTGCTTGCAGAGAAGTCACAAGCAAGAAAAAAGTTCTTGCCAGTTAGTGTGTACTACGATCAGCAGTAAGTAGAAAAGAAACATTTGGCTTAAATGAAATGAGATATCCCCCCTCCCCCCCTCCCCGCCCGAGCTAGTAGATAAATATAGGATATACAAGTAAGGTTAAAAATGTAATACTAGGCCAGGTGCAGTATATGTTACTGGTTCAGTGCTCAGTTACTTTTTTCTTCTTTTTTTTTTTTTTGACACCACACTGAATAGAATACAGTGGATAAGCAAAGTTCTCCACCAGGAAGAGAAATACTTGTGTTGCCACAACAAACTGTTCATACTGTCCATCTGGGTTTGCAGTGGGAGAAGTTAAATTAGGAAAGGATTTACAATGTACTTGTTCCAGCAAAGCATATGGCTGAGTCCTTATCACCACCTGCTGCAAGAACAAGACCGACCTGATTGCATTGTGTTCCCATGGCCGTGTCTCACGTGGACCATGCTGGAGAGATAATATTGCCCAAGACCTTAATGTTACAGAGCAAATGTTACTGAAAGGAAATACCAAAGTGAGAACATAACTCTGACCCCAAAAAATTAACTGGAGAAGTAGAAGCTGCTTAAAATAAGTGAATGTTGCTAAAGATTATAAATTTAAGTTTCTAAAAATACAGAAAGGCACATTTACATCACCGATTTGTGAGAACACTGCACACACCTGACTACTGTAAGTTAAACTGCTTCTGGCCAATAGCTCGTTGTCTATTTTAAGCTTTGTTTTCTCAAAACTGTAATTCTAAAGCAATCCAATCCAAGTAGCATGCAGACAAAAGGCAGCTATAGCTGGAATCTACTGAACTCCCCACTAACGTTAAGCAGTAAGGCTGCCCTTCAGGGTAGTAACGTGGTAGGATACTGCACTTGCCCCACACACCAATGAAGTCTCTCAAATACCTTTTTCTGCCTGTAGAAACGGTAACAGCTACCTATTCCCATTAGGAGAAAGGCTCTGGCTGCAAGAAACAGAGAAATGGTAGGTGACAAACTATCTACAATTTAAAGCAATGAATAGTTCTATTATTTATTGTTCAACTTAAGTAAAAGAAGACATTGTTATATATGTCACTTAATGTATCAAATAATAATCACAATAGGTTTTAACTAGTGTACAGTTTATATATTCATATACCATTAGCAATGCTGAATGCTTTCTGCAGTTTTATATTAAGCCAATTTCTCTCTTTCCTGGTTGGAGATGCTGTGGAAAAGCTACAAAGAATGAAGTTTTTTAAAAAAAAAACACCTGATCCTGATTTCTCTTTCTACTTGCCAGTGTACAGGCAGCAGGTAACACACAGCAGGGAAAGCGTGCTCCACGTGCAGCAGGTTGAGCTGTGGTACAGTCTGTAGGGAAACTTTTAATGGTGTTTTATGCTGTCTCTCAGAAGCATTAACTAGAAAGGGTAATCCGATTTTACTTGAATTCTTGTGTGTTTTCAGAGTACTATTCTACTGTTATCACAAGTTAAAGGTGCTGTTTCTTTGCGTGACTCTACATTAAGTAAATTCTACTCTTACTACCACACTTCTGAGATTTTAGGAGCGTCCAGTTCCTTGCTGGGCACACAGGGGTAGGCTAAAAGGATGGGCGGGGGAAGAGAACTGAAATGTAGCATTTGTCAAATTCCAGGGGTTTTGGAGGACTCCTGGCTTTTGCAATGTTGGTTTTCCTGTCCATTAGCTGACTTACACTATCCAGAGTGGCAGTATGGCTAAAATTCAACTGTTGGTTTGGGTTTTTAACAGAAGTCCTTCCCCATTACACAGCCAAGTTTTAGAAATTGTATCATCCCTCCAGTGTTCATCTAGAGATGGTAAAGAACCCACACTGGGCCCATGCATAAATACTACAGGTAGACACCAACCACTCTGGGCTCATCATCTCAGCTGGGCGGGCAATGCTGTGAAACTCAGCATCTTCCCTTTAGTTTGCATTTGAACTGCTATAACAACTGTCAGTTTTAAGGGAATGGCAGGCGTTTACTGGACAGGAGCTATATTTATACCTAAGACTGTTCTCACAACCCCCAAACTTTACAGCTGTATTCCCAGTTCTCACCAGGAAGGAGGGCTGGGGTCCTACTGCCAGGAAGTCTCCAAGTTTTCAAGCAAGTAAGTGTTTATGATCAAATTTCAGGATGACAATCTAAAACAAGAGATGTCTAAGGCAATTCAGGTTTAGTTAAAAAACCATAAATCTCAACACAATCTAGACGTATATATTTTAAGATAATTTTTTTTTAAAATTTGAAAGGGGGGGGCAGAGCATACATGGGGAATACTTGAATTAAGCTGCAGTATAGATACAATTGAACCAACTGTTTATTTACAATTATTCCTGAAAGTCAGCAGCCTGAATACACACCAATATAGCAGCAATTACCTGGTCTATTTCATGATGCCACATCTCCTCTCTTCTGCAGACAAAGAATGATTGTTCAGAGGTCACTGTTTAGTTTCTTGCACGAGGGAAAATAGTACGTGCAAACAACTCTTTGATTTAAAGAGATTGAATCGTATCTATGCAACAGCTTTGAGAACAGCATGTTGTATTGCTCTTCACAATCAGAAGCACATTTATCTTGCTTGTAAGGAGGATAGAAAGCTTCTCTGATGTAAATGTGCCTTTAGAAAGTGAGAACTGAAAACATTAATATAAAAAAGTCAAATAACTAAGTATTTCATGAAACTATATATATAAAAATTGAGTTATCACAACTAAAGCAGCAAATCAAAATCTGCTGAGGTTTTCTGGTATAACTAAAAAAAAAAAAAGTTAGTTTGTGTCCAAGTTCAGTAAGTCAAATGCTACCATTGACACAACAAAACTAAAACCCACAAGAGGAAATTGAAAAGTGCACAATGAAATTAATAGTCTTGGATCAAGTATTTATGGAAAAATGGAAATGTTTTGTCCGGTGGACTTGATAAGTGAGAAGTAGGAGGAGGTATTAAAGTTTATCTGATCCAGATTTGGCTTGCCGTTCCACGTAGAAGAGGATGTAGGCCTTGGCCTTTACCACAGTCTCCTCGTCGGTCAAAGTTACAGTACTGTCGTTGAAATGGAACCAACGGCCTTCGTGCGCGGCGTATGCGGTGTAATGTCCAGAGCCAACGCTGTCGGCAGGGGGGAGGGGGGAGAGAAAGGACAATCAGGAGACAAACCAACGCACTCTCTGATGCATTTGCTATTCGGGCTAAGAGACTTTCAGGAACCAGAGGAAAAAGGAACTGACAGCCCTCCACAGCACGTGGTAAGATGCGTCCCTTCTTAATCTGTGGGGCTCAAAAGTTCTCCAAATTATTTATGTTAAGTAAAATAATCCTTACTGGGATGAGTTGAAAGGGGTTTTACGTATGAATTTATTAGCATCCCATAGTACTTGTGCAAGCAAGGCTTCCTGCAACACTGAACTTCCACGTTTGCCTACATAAAGATCAAGCTCGTTATTATTCAAGCATTAGCTATAAAAAAAATCACTATGCTCTATTTTCAGAAATCTTCCCTATTTATGTCTTACAGAGCCTCATGTAGTCTAAATGTAAGCAAAAGCACTCACAGCAAAACTAATCCCAGAATACCAAGAAGAAAAATTTTAAAGTTCATCTTAAACAGATGGAGCTGTATTTCTTGAGTGTAACATAGCAGAACTACAAACCCATCCATTTTCATTACCTTACCACCCCAAGAAGGGCTTGCGTACATGTCGTAACACACGCTCAATGTTTCCAACTGTATAATTGCATTCTAATCACAACCAGCTTTCCTTTGCTGTCCATATAGCTTTTGATGACTTTGAAGCACCAGTCAGACACACTGTGATGCTACAAGGGCTGCCTTTAGTAATTAGATGTTTTCTTTTAAAAAGAGTCCAGATGTTTACTCTTGAGAAAGCAAAAAGAGAGGCTTCCTGGACAGAACTTCCTTTTTGTATCTTTGAATTAAATTCAGGTATCAGCAAGGTCTTGATTAATAGGATTTAGTTTCTTTAAAAAAAAAACACACCTCCTTTTGCAGCACACACCCATAGAGTGATTGCCTAAACAAGAACACATTTCCCTCAGCATAAACAGTTGTTTTGTACCTACTACTGTTACTCTCAACAGATCTCTCCAGGGCTGGAAAAAGTGGAAGAAGAAAAAAAAAAAAAAAAACAAACAAAAAAAAGACACAAAATGCACCCAATAAATTTAGGTCAGCACGTGAACCCTAGGTTAGCATTCTCTTTGACGTTCACTCCTGTAGGAGAGAAGGTAAATACGAGATAGCTGCTTTCACTGTGCCAATCTCAGGTCTACCTGCACACGCACTCTGTTGGCATAACAGTGCACATGTGCTTTTCAAAGTGAATAAAAGAGAAAAAAATATTTCAAATTTTTGAAAAAATATTTCAAAATGAGGCCTTAACTTCTGGAGGGCTCCTGGATTCACTCGGCTCGTTTAGAGCTTTCTGGTCCTAAAGGAACTAGACTGTTTTCATTCTGTCTCACACTTCTCCTCATTATCCCCAAAGAGAGTCAGTGGGCATTGACAGGAATAACTGTACAGCTCTATCTGAAGTTAATTCAGCTTATTCAATCTAAGTTTATAAATTACTGCTTATTTCCACCAGTAAAAACACAGACATTTACTAGGGATAGAAAAACCGTAAATTAACTCTGCATGTGCTTCAGTGGGGAGAAGGTGTCTGCCAAGCAGCAGCCTTACTCCATGTACTCACCCCGAACCGTGGTGCACAACAACAGCCGCGAGGTCATACAGGCAGCTTTCTGGGCCACTGTTCTCGGGCTGTGAGTTAAAAGACAGAAAACTCTTCAGATCTCAGTAGCACCCACTACAATCTGTTATAAAAAAAACATACTGTGGAACAAATTTCTACAGCAAGTATTAATGAGTCTTCATACCTCTAACAAGTAGCATTTCATGTCTAGGCCTCGTAAGGGAAACTCAACATACGTATCAACCTTGTTTCTCAGATATGCTGTCCAGTGAAATCGTTTCAAGTGTAAGCATAGCACCTAGAGGGTTTAAAAAACAAAGGAGAAGGATGCATTAGAGGAAGAGGTTGAATTTAGAGCCAGACATTTGCAGTATCCTATGGCAGGGTTAGGTGTTCGGTCTACTAATGGCTGAGTTGTTAATTTCCTTTGACACATTGTCATGCTGTTATTTTTTCATGCTTAGACAAACCTTTGGTAGTTTCTGAATCCAGAATTTTTTGGTGGACTTCTGTTTCTTTTTGCATTTGTGACACATATACAGCTCTGTCTCATCAAGTTCTTCCAGGTCTGTAAAACTGCGAAGACAATCTACAAAAAGGACAAGATACAAAAAAACAGAACACCAACGTAAATCAACCTGATTCAAGATTACATCAAGTGATTTTTGCAATATGAAATACAACAAATACAGCACTATAGAGAAGATGTGCTCATCTATTGCATCATCCTAGTTATTGTATACATCTGTGCAACAAAAAGCTGTCTAATAATGTGTTTTAATACAGCAACACATTAGAACATGCAGCGTTCCCTGTTCCTTAAAACATAGCTATAGACAGTTCTAGAGAAAAAAGGCATTCATGAAATCGCCATCTTTCAAAGAAGATTCCATCCAACATTCAACACAGCTATTCTAATGAAACAAATGACTCTAACAAAGAACATTCAGCTTTTAAAAGGTGATTTGGTTTCAAGGCATAAAGCAGACACAGAAAATAATGGGGTTTTGATTATTATTTTGCAATCTGCAACAAGTACATCCACAAATCTTTAAAAATTAACATCCTTTTAAAAAGGTCAGTAACAGCACTAGTGCCCAACTTCACAGGATTGTGTTTATGTTGTTTAAAAAGCAGAACACCCCAGAGCCATCCTTACTGTGCGCAGGGGGCACACGCTGCTCAGCACAGCACCTTAGCAAATGCCAAAAGGCCACAACGCAGATGAGCACAGCTTGGGAAGACTGGGGTACATTACATTAGAAATACTCTGACCTCAAAGAAATACCTCTGCTGGAATCCTCAGGGACATTTAGCTGACTTCCTGAAGCTCTTCTCGGCTCTACTTTACCATAGTAGAATGTCGATACACACTCACTGGGGTAAAACCTGTATCGGAAACTATTTTGGTACCTTCTACCACAGAGTCTCATAAAATTAGATGGCACGTGGCACCAAGTCACACCCCGAGTGAAAGCCTGGCTCATCTGAAATAGATACGCTGAAGAGTATATACTCTTAAGTTTGTTATCCAAGCACTCTTACCTCGTAGTGTGCACATTGGTCCATTTTCTTGATTTTTAGAACGTTTGTTTCTGAACTGACTTGGAATATCTAGCGAAAGGTCTAGAAAACAAAGAGTTAAAATAAAATTTAGGGCTGAATAAAATAATGCCTAATCTTTTCAGGCTAAAACTCTGGTTCAGTCATGTGACATCGAAATATATCAAGCTCCAGATTTATTTCTCTGCCTTAAAAGTCACATGGTATTTTGAAAGCAAGAGGCACCTTACCTAGGAATGGGTCAAACTTTCTAGATTCAGTCCCACATATTAGGCAGTTGACTTCATTTTGAAGAATGCCTCCAAAAATGGCTGTGACGACAGTAGACGCTCCATTTCTAGAGAAACCACAGAGATGTAAAGTCAGTCAGAATGTCTCAGATTAATTTTCAGTACCTGTACAGTACATGTTGCTGCTTACAGCTCTCCACTACTGCACAGAGTGGTGGTGTCTGTGTGTAATGAACAGTGACCCAGTTCATCCACTGGGCATTTCATTCACCCCAGAATTTAACGCACAAGCATTTGGCTGCTCTGATTCTTTTGCTTTCTCTTGTACCCAAAGATGCGTGAACTGCGTGTGCTCTAAGCAGGTGCTCAAAACATCAGCGCTGAAAGTATTCCAGTTGATTGCATTGCTGCACTGGAGAGCTGATGCTCACAGGGGTACAGTATTTTGACCCTGTAATTAAGGCTGTTTCTGAAACAAAAGTTGTTCCCGTTTAGGTAGATCACGCATGTTTTGGTTTTAATTCTGTACCCTTTGTTACAAGTAATTTTGACTACTTCAAGTCTATTTCTGCACTTCACTTCCAAAGACAGCTTCCAAAGTTGCATTGCGATATGAGAAACACATCTCTGCTTCTAAATTCTCCGTGCTTTTGTTACTCTCTCAATCTTTTTAGCAGATTACGTAATGGATTTATATCTTGTAGTCCAATTTAAAAAAAAAACAAAACATTTTTAAGGTTGTTTATTATTATTATACAACTTCTCGACTTGCTAGTTTGTGCTTACAGACGTGACACCACAAGCCTGCACAAACCTGTGTTCCTTATGTGCACTCCACCTACATCTTTAAAGTTACTTTGAACACTTCTTGTTGAGCAGAAGGAAAAGGCTACCCAAATAAACCAGCACTCAGGAAGAACGCAGTCACAGCCTACTTATTACTTTACTGTAGGCAGTTAAGTGTATGCGGCCTTGATTTGCCCTTGACAGAAGGCAGCTTACTCCACCTCACCATGCATTTCAACAGCCATTCTCAAGACCAATTTGCAGCAGATACATGAATAAAGTGTCATTTCTCCTTGGGCTTTGACATTCAAAATGTTGAAAAAGCAAAACTGGTTTAGTTTTTCAAATACACTTTAATTCTAAGAACATTTTAGGCTTTCTTTGTGGAATTTTTTAAAGCATCATCAAAGCAACATAAATGTGGTAAAAAACACAGTGTGAACTCTAAGCTTTTTCCTAATGAAGTACCCATAAAATCCTGCATCTCTCAGCTCTATTTACTCTGTCCTAGTCAGAATAGGAAGGGAAAAGTCACTCAACTCTTACATAGGGCATCCAAGGACTAAGGGATCCAATGTCCAGGCTGAACTGACTTAACATTCCTTCCTGAAGCAAATTAAAATGTTTTCTCTCTGTGACAGTTTCAATCTGAGAGAAAACACACCTGGGACAGAATTCAGAAACAACAGTATTTTGAGAAGTACAGAAAGAGGAGTGAAACACATGGACTACCTCTGTTCCAAGACATACAACAACATGAAAATCAAAATCACCAGGAAAAAAACAAAAGCTTTAACTGTGTCAAGTGATATGCAAATTTAGCAGTATCATCTGCAGGTAAATGGACTTTAGCCTGTAGCTGCACGGCTCACTCCGCGATCCAGGAGGTCTGCTGACAATTTAAACCCACAAGTACTTGGCCATCTCTTTTTTTTGCTCCTGTATCATTCAGGCCATCTGTCACCCTAGGACATTGAGATTGCCTGAACAAAGAATTCTGTGTGGGTGTAGAACAGAAAATAAAAAGTTCTTTATTTCTATAAAGACTAATGAATTCTAAGTGTTCACAACTGAGCCTGTATGCTCCCTTACACCTAGGAAAATTGCTGATCCTTTTGAAAGGAAGCACATGCTATGGGATGCTAATCCTTTATAACCTGCAGCTTTGTAATCATAACCTTTACAGAGGCTCTAAAGAGAACTTAAACAAGGAACTATGAATTTGAAGGTTTTGAAGAAATGAAAAAGAACCACTTACATGCAACATTTGTTGCTTGCAGACAGACTAGAATTTTCTTGCAAAATTACTGAACGTGAAACACCATTGAAGCCACCCTGGAGTTCCAGGTGTAGATGGTCCAAAAGGTAACGCATAAACTCATGGGCATCCTGTTGCTGGTACCCCCTTAAAAGAAAAGGAAACAACAGCGACACAGTCACCAAATATACAGGTTGCTTTAGGGCTGACACACAGAGAGCACCAGAATCACATGAAAGAACCTTTGCTTGTTCAATGACTGAGCAGACTTTACGGAGACATTCATGTTTTGTGCAAAAAAAGTTGTCCAAGTAGCCTTTGGAAGTGTACGTGATTTTGGTTCTTCACAGCTCACTCACTCTCTGTGCATCTCTTCTTGAGAATGGAGGAACATTTAAGAATATACATTTCAGATTGGAAGAGACCTTTTAGAAAACAACAGGGAGCAGCAGATACATAACAGTTGCTCACATATTTGTTTAACACCAAACTCAGTCTGTGCTAGTAACATCCTAGGACTCATATAAATGGTAATTAAAAATACACACAGGAGTAGCAGTGAATTCCCCTCACTCACTCAAAGCAAGTCTCATTTCTCTTTATTATTGGCTATATTTGATTAGTAACTGCAGAACTGTTACGAATCACGTTCAGGCAGCAGAGTATTCATCCCTACTCTGAAACTACTATAAATTGCGATCAATATCTTGACATCTCAAACCAGCCAAGATCCAAAAGGACACCAGAAATGTATTGTTCACATGGGATTCAGAGTCAGTGTTTCTGAGTGGTTTTTCACTCATCCACTGATCCCACTCACTTTGACAATTCCAAGTGTTTGCTTGCCTGTTTGTTCCCCTCCCCACCAAAGCCAGGAATTTAATCTTTGGGTTTGTTTTCCACATGCATCTTTCATCAACTACATGAAGTCTGAAACAGTTAGGATGGAAGAAAGATTTCTTTCCTCTTCTAGGGTAAGATCTATAGCCATGCTCAGAACTGCACACCCCTGCATGACCCACACAACATTTATTGGGAGAGGGAAGTAATGGTGGGGCTCCAGTCTCAGATGTGCCATGCCATCAGCAGCAACGCTGAGTTACCATTATTATCTCACCACTAACAAACCTAATCAAAGGGAACAGAGAAGCCAGCACAGTAAAATATGTCGTTAAAGTTATTTAAGCTAAATCATGCATCAAATTTAACAAACAACTGCTGTTCATTTGTCATAAGATGTATACTGAGATGAAGTCAGAAGGCAAAACTAGTGAAACAGTGAAAGCTTTGTGCAACACTGACATAATTATGTGCAAGTCTTTGTAGGCCTAGTTACAAAAATCCCTACATAGTAGAGTTGGCTTTCCTCTTCCTCTTGTCCATTCTGTTTAGCTGCTTTATCATGCCTCCTCTGCCCCTCTTCCTCCTCACTATTCCACCTAAGTAACTGTCACAGAGGAATGTCTGGCAAAGAATAGAGATGTTTTTTATGCTACTGCTGAGCGGAGGGAAAATGTCTGTAAGACTCATGGCACAGTACCCGGAGTGGGAGAGGAATGAGAACAGCTTCGGTGCAAGGTAAGTACGCAGTGTGAGGCTGTGAGATGTGCTTAGTGAACAACACAGGTACGTCCTACAAAAGCATTGCTAGGAGGTAACAACATAAAAATGACATAAAGCCTTTTCATCTTGTAGAATTATAGTAATGTTTTCTTCCAAACTAGCATCTTTAAAAGAAATCACCAAGTTTGTAAATAGATCTTACAGCACCCAGAAGAACATCAGCAGCACTACTTACTTACCTTTTACAACAGAAAAACCGGCACACAGAAACACTGCTTGCTTCAACAGGCAAGAGTTCTGTACAGCCAGAAACAAGACTTATTCTCCCAAAGTTGCAAAATAATTATATGTTACTATGAAACAAGGTAGTAAACCAGAACTCGGCTTCAAAGCTGCATGTTAACTGTAGGATAATTATGAAGTTGCTGAGATAACACAGGATTTGCTTCATTTACTGAATACGCACGTCTTCGATTAAATAAACATATAGGCAATCATAATAAACAGCTGCAGATAAAATTTATGGAAAGGCTTTGCTTCAGACACCTTTTCAGTATTCCTCACAAAAGAGCTCTGAACTATATGGTGCCCTTGCTCTGCAACAAATTTGATGAAATAACCTTTGGAATCATTCCACATTGTTGATTGTGCTCCTGGTGTGTGTGTTTGTACTTGCATACAAATACGTTAATTACTGATGAAAGAGTTTTTTGATTTGTTAAAAAGCATAAGTATAGATACAGATCTTTTAGAACATGATGATATGGACGATGCACTGTTTAAAATAAACTATGATCTAAAAGTCCCTCAGCAAAAAAAGCATAGTTTCTCTGATAATCAGCTTGTGCAATAAAACTGATCTCCATCCACCCGAAGCAATTCAGTTCAAGCCCATCTCTGACATTCCTTTTCCTACCGGCAACAAGGAGGGATACAAACAGAATGCTTCCTGGGAGAATAGAGCACACTATTTGTACAGCAGTAAATCAGCAAAATACACATCCTGCAACTCAGCCATGGAGTGCAGCAGCAGCAGTTTTTTTCTATAAGGTTCTGCAAGAAGAACAGCACTTGCAGTCTTTGGAGGCAGGCATGCTGTGCCTTTAACAACTGAAATCTTTTGGGGCTAAACCAATTAAACCAGGTTTCCAAGCATGTCTCCTCCCCCTGCCCACTACCTCAGGCTTCCCAAGCAGGTGCCAAGGTGGCTGGTTTGCCCTTAACATGCTACTGGCTCTGGCTTTCTTTCATGTGTTTGTCCACCCACCTCCTCCTCCTCCCAAACTCACAAGACGCACACAAGGTAAAACTAGAATTGTTGCATTGTTAGCTTTTACAAGGTACCACTAAGCACTGAACAAATTTAAATTTTCTCCCTGGATCATGTGGGAGAAGGGATCTACTGAGCAGATACTATTCTCCATGTGATTTAATGAATTAATCATGGGGAATAATCATTAATCAAAGGAGAATAAAACGGGGAAGAACCCCAACAAACAGCACTTTCTCTTTTAAAAGCTGTGATAAAACCCACAGTGCTGAAAATTTGCTTGAGGAACTTTAATGAACTGGTTTCTCACTGAATCTAACAAGAATTAGAGTGAAGGCTATAATAGGGGCACTGGTCACGGACATTACTGATGACATTCATTTGCCTATAATGTTTTGGTCACTGCTTGCAACTACTGGTATTAAACTTCCTTGATTCTCATAAGCCAAGTGAAACATATTTGGCAGTGTGCAGAATAGAACAGATAGATTTGTGTTATTCTGGTTACTCGTTGAGTAGATGTGTTCACAGCATCTTTTCAGCACTGCTGGAGATGTAACAGATAACAGAACATCTTTACTACCTGAGAACACGGAGCAACTTACCTTCATCACAATATTTCCTAACAGGTTTCAGTGCTCCTTTGAAAGAGGTTCAGGGGCCAGGACAGGGAGACCTTGGAGAGGAATGATACTTTGATTTACTTGGGTAACCTTCTTTTTCCCTTTCTTTTATTGTCTTTTTGTCAGTATGGGCACAGAGTGCCTATTATGCACAAGATTTTTTTCTTATAGCCCTCATTTCACGTCCAGCTGGTGACTACTGTGTTTTCAGAGAATCAAGGAAGTTTCAGCCAGTATGTTTGCATTTAGGCCTGTAGGTGCTGTACCCTTTTTAACCTGACCACACCACTTTCTTATCACAGCCAAGCTTGGGTTCTGTAAACACCATACACTTGGCACTTACCTACCAGTCATTATCTTGATTCTTCTGCCCTTTGGAGCACTGGCTTAAAGGTACAACTACTACTCTTTTAGTAGTTGAGATGTTTGTCCTCTCCAACACTGCTACAAGTAGCATGTAATAGAAAGGTGGGGGGAAAAAAGCACTACCGATGAACACAGAACTGTCAATCAAAGTGAAGATCCTTTTCAAAGCATATCTGTGGGCATATGGGAAAGCTGCATAGAGTGCATCCAGCAGATTCAGCAAGTTTTAGAGTAGAGCACCAACAATACAAAGTTGCAATCAAGATTATTGTACTTATTCTACAAAACTTACCTAAAATTTGGCATGATTTTCCAAACAACGTAAAATAAAGACTCAGGACTAAACGCAGTTTGGCTTCCTTGCCATAAAGCACAGAGTGTTTTTCTGAATTCTTCCACCAAGGAACTGGAAAGAAAGTAAAAGCTGGTGGTTACTATGGGTTTGTGTTATAAAATTTACAGGTTTGCTAGCTCAATGGTACAAATATCAGACATCACTTTCATTAAGACTGTAACGACTGGGTAAATACCCTTTCCAGTATGTCCAAAATCCTACCTACAGCAGTGAAGAGAGACACAGGTTAGGAAAATTACATTTTAAATATTGAGGACTCACCTGAAAATCTGTCCACCTTTTGCTATTTTACTGTAGGCTCTGCTAACATCATCCCCTTAATGCTTGCTCAGACAAGCTACAGATTGTGAATTGCTTACTCTGGGGTTTTTTGGTTTGTTTTTTTTTTTTCTTTTGTTTTGGAAGGGTGTTGTGATTTTTGTTTTGGGGTGGTTTTTTTTGTAGTATGTTCACTCACAGACGTAACCGTATTTTAGCTGTAATTAATTAACATAATGTCTGGAGTACATATAACTATAACTAGCACTTCTTAACCTTACTTTTAAATGCAGTTAACACTCCGGTGCTTTCTGATGTATCTGACTGCTTCTCCCTGCAGCACCAAACCTATATAAGCAAACTGAAAGGGATACAAGGTGGGGTTTTTTGTGTAGCCAACTGTTTTTCTATGATTCTGTCCCCCCATTAATCATTTTCTACATTTCTGCAACACCGAAAGCGTATCGCAGCTCTACTACCCAAGCATTTGCTGTTTTCCACACAGTTCAGTGCTACCAAGGAACATGAAGCTTACACGTTGTTATCCCCCTGGCTCCTGGTATGGTAAGTTCTCCTGCCTGCTGTCTTCCCATTCCTCAGCTCCACAGCAGGCAGCTCTTTGAAGTAACAGCAGAACTGCTGAATGTTACTATGGAAAAAGGAAAATGAATTTAATCCTTAAAGGGCAGAGAACAAAGATAATATTACATATTCTGTAGCCTGTTCTTTGAAATGCACTGTTCTTCATGCAGTGATAGGGGACAGCAATCACAAACAGTTCGACACACGAAATACTGTTGTAAATACTCATTTTCTGTAAATGAGAGAGCAGATCTGTAAATATCATCATCCCAACTACCTGAAATAATTACATTTTGGCTCTGCTTTGACTAAGAGATACCATAACAGATGGAGATATTGGAAGGCATTTCCTAACAAACCACACTGCATCTGCTGAGGAGGTTAACTCCATGCCTACTGCCACCTATCAATTCTAACCTCTGCTACCACCCGCCCAGTAATGGAACATGTGCCTCAGCTCCTGCCAGTGAACCCTGAATGATGGAAAAGAAAATGGAGACTGATTAGTCCTGCTGCTCAGAATGGAGTCCTGAGTCCTGCCTGACTCAGTAGTCTCCCAGTGAAGCAGACAAATTCAGAAATGCAAAGGGACAATCACAGAGCAGCAGTGGGCTTGGCGGCAATTAAATGAGGTCTAACATTCATCACTGCAGAAACTGTTCTCCTGCCTGCTTCCACGAGGCCACATCCCTCAAAGCAACGTCTCTGCTTTCACAGCAACCATAAGCATCAACACATTTCAACAGCCTCAGCATCAACACATTTCAACAGCCTCAGCAATGAAAGGAGTCTCCTTTTCCGCTGAGGACAGGGCAGGCTTCCTCTGGAACACCACATCACAGCCAGTCCCTCACACTGCGAAACACAACCTTACGGTACCTGCACACGCCTGTTCCTGCAAATCCAGGTACACCTTGGTACAGTGGTAATTCCCTTGCCCAATGCACACAACCACTCTCACAAAGGGTGGGGAAAGCTTTGGAGGTACCTGAGCGACTGAAGGATTGCATTCATGAAACACGTATTCCCCAGGTTCCGAAGGCCTGTGGCACAAAGGGCAGTGGTGCTTCCCTGGAAATGAGAACAGTTAAGTTACAGAAAGACACATCATTGCTCCTTGACTTTTCCCCCACAGAGGTGTTACCCTCATATCAGAATAGATTTAGACAATAATAAACTACAGTATTTGAAAAGTGCAGTTTCAAAGCCAAAGCAACCACCTCACCAGCTCAGACTGCCTTCAAGCTCCATCTTGACATGAGACCTGTTTCTTACTCATTCCTGTCAACAGAAAATTATACTACATCTTTTCCTGTGTAAATAAATCTAATACAGGACAGAGTTAAACACAGGCTTCTATTGCAAAGTATTTGTGTGTATATATGTAAAACATTCACGCTCCAACAATGTTCAGTGAGAACTGGACAGCAATTTCCCTGAAGTGCCTTTAAAAAATTAAAATACCGATCCTTATCCATTTAGTTCCTTGTGTAATATGCACAGTGTGGCTGCCTGCAGGTTATTTTGAAGACACCAGCAACAGCTGCTGGCTTGGTTTTATGGTAGCCAGGAGTGGTTTTGAAAGACACACAACAGCATTTATTTAAGTTAGACTGTGCCAAGAAAAAGCAACGTGTTGAACGAAGAGAAGAAAAATCTACACCATTTACAGTCTAGGAGTTTAATCAGATTAGAGCAATGTTACCCACGATGAGCTTGCTTTCAGCCAAATAATCTCCATGATAGGCTGGGAGGAGAGGGAAGAAAACTGTGGACAGTGTTGCACTTATAATTTCTAGAATCTGCAATACTTGGACACATTCCATTGCCTACAAAATATCACATTGAAAGTTCATCAAATTTTAGGGGGTTCTTCATTGTTCTAAGAGAATTTAAAAGCTAGGGCTATCTTTTAGTAGTAGTATCTCAAAAACAACATATTACTTGCCACCAAAGACTGTGTGCAAATCCAGGTTACCAAATGTGTATTCAAAGTGTTCCAATAAAACTTTTTTCCTCCCCAGATCTACCACAAACATTATCTCTGGTGAAGAACTAGTGACAGCAGAATATTTGTGCATACGTTGTTAAAAAAACACCCACAAAGTATTATTTACATATGCAATTATTTACCAATTCAGTAAGAATTGTTTCAAGAGAGACCTGTTTTCCAATAAAGGAAAAAAACTTTTAAGTACAAACGACACCATGACGTCCTTCACATATTCTTTTCTTGCTCTTGCCCGGGGTGAGACAGCAGGGTATCACACAGCAATGGCCTGTCTTTTCTAGGTAAGGATCCAGTGTGCCAACAATAAAAAGATCACCTGTTGCCACAGGTAATATTCAAGTATTAATAAATAAACAAAACTGAGAAAACAGCTTCTTCTCTTTTTAATCATGTAATTGTTCCTTGTAGCTGAAGACAGCTGTTCCTTCAGCTCCCTTTGACTACATTGCTGTCCTGCAGTCCCAGGGGCCGAGGAGGAAAGCTCTGCTCTACCACTCCCCCTGGCCAAGGGTGAAAATGAAGCAGTTCCAAACAACTGGGTCAGTATCTCCCCTCTCCCTCCCTTAAATCTGGGAGAAATTATGAAGATTAGAAACTCCCTCAACCCAAACTGTGGAAAAGAGAGACATTAAGTTTGGGGCATTCTTTGTCTGGAAGAAATTATGCAGCCCTTCAGCTATCTAGCAAGGCCTGGATTGTCCTCTCCTGGGTACTATTCTGCAGATGTTAAGTTAAAATATCAGGAAGATGAGAGTAAGAAAAGCTTTTGGAATAGTCCACAGTTCCTTTGAAAGCAAGTTTTACTAAGATCTTTTAAAAAATTGTTAAATTTTTTTGCTTTTTCCTAACAATTACTCTCTTATCCCCCCAGAAAAAGACAGTGCACCCCAGAGATAAAATACCCTTGTTTGCTTGGAAAAGTCTTCTATCTAGTCCTGTTTTGATTCCAATAGGTACTGGCTCTCTCTGATTTTGCTGGTCCCACCAAGCTCAAACTGCCCTGAAGTCCATCTTGAAACCCTTCTTAAGCACACAGAAGCTTAAAGTCTGGGTGAACAGAAATGCAGAAAATAGCAAACATTATTTTGTGAGAAGGGGTTCTTCTAGGCATAGGTCAGGAGATGAGAAAGACCAAGCATCAAGCAGAATCTGGGTAACTCATTGGAACTATCTCAAGACTAGGCCAACTCTAACCCTCAACAGGCTGAAAAAAAAACACCTTACTGTACCAGATATGTCATACTTACATTTACTTTTAATAACTTGCTGTTCAGAGATGAGTTTTCCAATAGTTTTCTTTTCCTATGTCTGTCTGATGTAAAGGCTGAACTGTTGGAAAGTAATTAAAAGAGGTTATTTACTATAAAACGAAAATATTGTGTGAAATGGACAACAGATAATCATCCTAATGTTTAACCCAGTGATTACATTTGCCACCAGTTGTCATTAAGGCAGCAAAAAGCCTCCCGATAGCAACATCTGCTTTTCATAGTCTTAAAAGAGGCTGCATCTCCCGCAGAGTAGACACACATCCTATTTTGAACACTGATGTCCAAGTTAATTGCATTAAGTTATGCATGCTACAGTATGCACCCTAAGAGTGGTCTTATTAGCATGCTGCTTTTCACCTAAACTATTGATCTTTTCCCTTAATCAAAGGACTGCTTAATACAGAATTTTTCATAAAATACTTCTGTCAGAAGAATCATCTAAGCCTGTAGAAAGACAACTTCAAAAAAATCAGGACAAAGTCAAGTTATCAAAAATCAAAAATATCTCAAGTGCTAGTATTATAGCTGAATTTTCTTACTAAAATAAAAATACATGAGGTTATAACATTTGTGCAATACTAACACAAAGTTACAAGAACAATTAGTTATTCTTTTCCACATCACTGGAAATTACTGGCCCTTCAATTCTAACAGTTTATGACTTCTCTCTCATCTAACAGCAAAACCCTAACTTGTTACAGATTTTAGGTTGGGGAGGGTGGGAGGGGGATTGTTGAGTTGTTTGGGCGGGGTTTTTTCATTTTTTTTTTAAATCAAAAAGTCCTCCAAACATTCAAACACTGTCATTACACACAATGGAAGCCTCCACAGTATCACGTACACCTCCCAAACAGTTAGATCTGGACATTTCTGAAATAATAATGCACACTTCTGATTGTGCTTAAACATCTCTACATCCCATTACATACCTGAGAAACCCATCAAAAAGAGAATGGAAAGTAACGAAAATGTTAATATTACCGACAGATTAAGCGACACACTTAACTTGAGGAGGATACAGAAACTTTACAAAAATTACAGTAATTTCTTAGCAGGAGCCCTGCTTCAACTCTGGGGCATTCAAACCCATTTGGAAGCACTGTGTGCACACATACTTCACTTAGGATTGTATAAGATTTCCAAGCAAACTGTGAAAAGACTATTTGCTCCCTAGCACTGGCCACAGCATCTGCATCACAACCATCATGGTATCTACTTTTCAGCAGAACAGCGCCAGGTAAAGGCCAAGGAAAAACATGTGTCTTCTGTACAATTCCAAGTTCATAACCTTTCTTAAACTTTTTGTTTGGAAACCAAACTGTGCAATTAATAGGAAGACTACTTCCACCTGTATTTTCACTTCAGCTTCTCTGCTCCAGAAACTTACTCTGGTTTTGACAAACTATCCTTCTGTTCTGGAAATTATCTCCCATTTATGTGGAAAAAGACAGTAATTATTGGGGAGGTAGCAAGAAAGTTAATTCATATCCAAATTCCTGTACCACCATGCCCTGCTTCCACGAGATTCACCTTTTAAGAAACAAATCCATTTGTTCTGCACTTCTGCTTCTCAGTGATGAAAAGGATACTTAAACGTACACAGCATCACACACATAGAAGGACCAAAATATATATATTAAATACATATATATATATAAAAAACAGAAATACCACTTAAATGATACAAGTCCACCCAAAGCAGTCTGGCTGTAAACAAACTACTTACTTTTCCAAGTTCTGTAGGTGCTCTCTGACCTTCTGTACCAGGCCCAGCTTGGTATCATTCACTACAAAATCATCACAGCGATAACTGCAAGAAAAACGTTTATCAGAATGTGCACATGATTTCAATGAAGTATTCCAAAACTGTCAGGCAAGCCTACAAGTGGGAAGCACTGAAGTGACTCAGTGGAAGATTACGAGGGGAACAGGGAAGCACAACACCTACACACAGAGTGCGGCTCCCTCTGAAAACTAACCTCTAGCAAGAGAAGGTACAGGCAGTATCTTACTACATGTTTTTCCTTCTAGATCTGTTCTTTGTTGGAAATCAGAAGCATGATGTACTGCTTGTCCAGTGCACAATTCCAGTTCAACAAGAACTCAGACATACAGTGTAACCAAAAGCAGCATTAGTAGATAATCCATAGAAGACTTATCAGAAAAGATCAACTGACATCAAGTAAACAGAACACTAATGCATTGCATAAATCAAATTATTTTAATACTGTAAAGCTATCATTAAAACCTGAGCTGCTGGACGGATGCACACACAATGTAAAAGTTTCTGCTACAGAAAAAAGACCAGGGAAAATGAACTAAGAGATTATGTCATTTATCCAAAGTCACATCAGAAGTCCGTGGCAAGTCGCACCTTGTGCTTTAACAGCAAATACCACTCAAGCTCTCATATAGTTTTTATAAATACAGAAAGTTGTATTATAATGCTTAAACCAGTATTTTGAGCTTTTTCAGGATAACTGTGCAAAAGTAAGTAACTGAGCTGAAAATGAGAGAAGCTGATTTCCCCCCTGCCACTGCCTCAAAACAAATGTAAAGTGAAGCCAAATCAAAATAGCCTCTCAGCAGCAGCAAGGGTTAGAAAAGTCTACAATCCTATAATGTTTTACAAAGATCTCACATTTCCCAGGAAGCAAAGATGTTCATCATAATGTAATATACAAACTGTGGGTTTGTAACACGTCATATAGTGCACAAATGCAAAGGTTACAGACCATTTCTAAAGAGGGGTGATGAGGGTCTTTTAGGGAATGCCCTAAACACCTTATTTCACTATTTTCCTGTGTACATGTAAATCCACAGTGCACATGCTGCTTTGAAGAAATGAAAGGACAGAATAGCAAAGCAAACTGTCACAAGGAGAACACCGCTGCTGTTTTGCTGTATTTTAAATCCTTTACATTTCTTGCCCTCACAAAAAAGGTGGAAGAGAGGTCCCGGAGTGATGTGGACCCTCTTATCCATGCTCTTTCTTCCATTTGTGAAGGAAAGATGAGGCCTGTATACAGGGGTGGGGTAGCAGAAATGGGAGGGGAACAAAGGACAAAAATCCCTTAAAACCAAGAAACAGGAATGCTGCAGTCAGTAAGGAAGCCCAGCCCTGCAGAACCCACACCTGCAGGTTGATAAACCAAGAATTCTGTGCAGTCTCCTTGAGTCCCTCTCGAAATAAGGCCGTCAGCAGAGCGGCAGCCTGCAGTGCACTGGGGCTGCAGGGCCCATGCCAGTACTCTTGCAGGGCTCGCCAAGAGCTAGCTCAAGAACTAGATAACCCATATTCTGGGATGAGAAACAGGAAGATAAGAAAAGACTTAACACCACTTGAACCAGCTATTTTGAGAGCACTGTGACAAAAAGGGAGCAGAGACTTGTCACAACTTCCCTCCTCCCACATCCCACAAGGGTAGCTCAGCTCTGAGAGTGTTTGTGAGCCCTTACTGCGAAGCATCACATTGCAGCTTCAAATTCTGGCAGGCGACCGAACGCTTCCTGTGAAGAAAACTAACTTACTTTGCATATGGATAGTATCAGAACCATAGCTATTCCTCTCCTTTCTCTTTGGCACAGGGCTGACTCAAATGCAAAATACATCCTCATCACCTCAGGTTACTCCTCTGCTGGAACAGATCCGTGTTTCCTAAATTTATGAAGCTATTGCCTTCAGGCAACAACTGGAATTTACAACATTCTTTATTGCCTAAATCTGCGATGTAGTTCAAAGGCAACAGTATTGCTAGTGTTCAGACACTGAATTATTGAAGAGACTACAGAATTGAGAAAGTAAAAGCCCTTGCCACCAAAAGGAGTCTGTAAGACCAGTTTTTCCAGCCTCTCTGTTCATTTTTGCCTCTGCAAAGAGAAATTAATACAACTCCCAAGATTTCCAAACACTGAATACAGCAGATAGGGAGACTTACGCAAGATCTAGAAATTAGTAAGATAGCCGTGACCAAGGTTGGGGTTTTTTTAAGACTGCCACAGACAAACACAGATGAGTTAGTCTGCAAACATGGTTATCTTTCAGCCATGTTTTGAGTAATACTATTCAGTCCCACCCAGGCTCCTACAATTACCTAATGAAACGTTCCTGCATTTGCCACTCTCACAGGACACCACACCTCAAGGACAATCATCAGAGCAAACTACCCAGGCCAGCTGTGGTGAGAGGTTGATACGGTGCAGGTGGATACAGCACAGTCCACCTTCTCCTTAATACCATCATTCCCACAGCCCCAGACATGGAGGCACAATGACACTGCTACCCTAGGTGTGCAGTCAGTTATAAACTAATGTTTATAAACGGGGAACCACAGCAGATGTAAGCTACTGAAAGCCTCTAAGCCAACTTACTGCTCAAAGACGATTTAATAAGTGCTCCCATGCCCTAAAGATTGTGTAAACCTTATTTTTAGTCTGATCTCATGTACCAGTCATATCTTTACACAAAATTGCAAGTTAGCACTTTACCCAAGAAGGAGGAACAAAACAAAATACATCATTAAATGCTGGGGTCCTTTCAACAGTGGAAAAATAATTTTAAGATTCACTTATAAACAAGACAAGCTTCTCCTATTTCTCTTTGTAATGGGCAGGTATTTTTAAACCACCTCCCTTGCAACACTGAGGATTCACCAATCTGTTTTAAATAAACAAAGTAAACAGTATAGGAAGTAGATTATGCTTTAATAGTTTAAAATTTGCTAGGTCCACACACTTTAAAGGTAAACTGCCAAGAGATAAATTCCTGTAAGTGAAGCCGACATTCAATGCATTTAATTTGTGATCCTTAGGATTATCACAAATCAACAATACACCTTTTTGCATACAGCAGTTCTACAATATGCTTTAACAGCAATTGTACAGAACAAATTCAACACTTCAGGGAGGGTCCCTTATATGGATTAGCACAATATTTTCTTCTCTATACACTTTCTATTTTTAGCACCTGCACTACCTCCAAGGCCTGGTCTTTTCTGGCCTCCTTTGCTGCTAAACTGGCAGGAAGCCAGTGAATGTACGCACTCCGGGGAACACTTATGCTTAATGCTGCCTATTTCAGTAGGTTACAGAACTTCATGCTATGAAGCCCTGATTGGATTTGAAGAATTACAGAAAAATTAAGAAAAATCCAAGTTTCCTTAGTTGTGCTAACACCTTATATGACTAAACTAAGAACTCAAGTATTACCGTCTTGATAAAAGGCTTTTTACCTTTTTTAATGTTCACTGGCTACAGAATACAAAATAATGATCCTAAGCAATCTCATTTTTGGATGCTCGTGTGCTAGCAGAATTAGGTCTGTTTTTTAAATAAAACCACCATCACAAAAAGAAAGACTAAAAAAAAATTATTTAAAGTCCTTGGCACTTAAGTTATTTTTAGATCAGCCCTGGGGAAAGGCAGGAACACATTAGCACAGCCATGTCCCTTTAAGAGATAACAAGGAGGCTAATGGGTCAGAAATCTGACCTGCAAATTCTGTCTGGGATTAAATGAACGAGGGAAACGTATTATGCAAATACATAAGCAGGGCAGCCTTTCTTCCTCTGTGCTCACCTACTGTCTGTGGACTAGCAGAGAAAACAAGTTGCCAAGAGTCCTCTTTCAGGAAACCTATTTCTGAAAGCAGGCTTCTTACATGTATCATTTTACTCCTAGTGCACAGAGAAACAACCACTAACACAGCCACAGAAAGCATCGTGTATGGCTTGAAGAACAAAAAAGATCTGTACTTCTTGTAAACTCTTTGTGCTTAGTACTTTAAAACTATCTGAAACACTGACTATCTCCAAAAAGTGGAATTTAGGAGTCTGTTTTTCTCAGTATTAGAGTATCAAAAATAATTTAGTATTGCATCTACTGTCTCAAAAGTGACCAAAGAATTAATATGAAAATCATGCTCTCATAATAAATAAAAGATTAACATCTTCTCAATTTTTCCATTGTGAAGACTGAACAGGCAAATAGAAGGACATGGAAGAAAGATCAAAACCCTCTGGAAAGCAAATCCCTAGATGCCCAGTACTTACCGCTACCTCACACATCTGTATTTTTCAAAACATTTGAAATTTAAAAAATTCATAAATACAGTAAAATACTTGTCTCAGATTGAAAAAATAGAAATCAACCACCATCTCTCCAGAACAGAAACATTTTCTCTTCAAAGCTATGTTGAAAGCTTGTAATCACGTAAAAGAAAACACAATCTAGACTTCCATGCTGAAATGGAATTACAGGAGACTGCTTGATCTAGTTTTGGTTTACAGCAAGATTGCATGTGAACTAGAAACAAAATTCAATACACCTGTGGTGGCTTCAACAGTCATATTGTACTTCTTCCCTTTGGACTGAAAGAAAAGCTAAGGCAAACCCTGGACTGTGCTCTCATGACTGCATGGAAGTTGTGACATGGCCAAAAAAAAAGCAAAGGATGAAATGCCCACTGCTTAGAGAAGAACATATAGAACTGTTCACTGCTACTGTCATGCAAGCTGAAGAACACAGTGAATTGGGATCCATAGGGTCAAAATGGAACAAGAGTATTCAACTCTGTGCAGTAAATAAAATTGCAAATAAAAACATGAAAGCCAGCACTGCATCAAAACATCTCCATTATTTTTACAGCAGAAGTGAAATTCATTTAAGTCTTTGGATGGTATTTTCTTAACTTTCAAATCAGCGAGGTTGCCCACATTGCTAGCATAAAATATTAATCTTTAAATAAAAGTTCACTTAAAAGAAACATCATTGCATAAACACAGCACTGTCTACTGGATTCATGTCTACACTGAAGAAGCTAACAAATAACACTTCAAAATTCGCTCTCCACAGTAACTAGTTATGACTCAAATTAACCCAACTATTTGTTTTAACTGGCAAGCACTATTTTATACCAGTCCCTACAGTATTGTCTGAAATAAAGGGGCAGAAGTTGGTCTGAATGCTCTCTGCTTTACTTTTACACAGCTAAGCTCATTCCCACTGAAAAAACTGGGTGCAATAACAAATCCAGGTATCTTTTTTCTGATTATCAGATGGTTAAAAACGTGAAATATTCTAAATGAAAGCAAAGATACACTGCTTTTGAAACTCGTTCAGCTTCACATTAGCACAGGAGAGTAATAATTTGCTAGAGAATTATACACAACAGGAGCCCCCCAAGGCAAAGCTCTCTACGATTAGTTCCAGTTCATCCACAGATGACTCAGCCTTCTACTTCGATTACAGCAGAAAAGACATCACATGCCAAACTGCTTCTTCTCCGTCCTACCACAAATATGCTGTGAAACACCAGTGAGCTTCCTCAGTATGTGCCTACCCGTTCCTCACAAGCATATTTTGTTTCAGTTATAGATCCCATACTCCTCACCATACATGTCACCATTTTGCAGTGCCCATACAGGGTACTCTGACTTGCTCTATAACTCATCAAGCCTCAGCAAGTTAGGCATACTGTTTGTCACAGTAAATGGAGATATAATCAAGACTTCAAACACCCTACTAAAAATCCTCTGCACATTACCACCTTCACAGTGACTAGAAGACAAGTCATACTTCAAGCAAAAAGTCACAATGCAGAACTCTGTTGTTAACAGCATTAATCAGGGAAGTAGAATTAGCTTCCCACAGCTGTTCCAATGCTGAAATCTTGTGCACATGTATCACTTAAGAAAAAAATGTTGTTTTCTAATATTTTCACACAGAAGCAGATAAAACTGCTGGTCATTTAAATATAATACAAACAGAAGCAAAATCCCCATACATGACAAAGCTACTCAAACCTTTCTTCTATGTGTTAATATCCATAGAGCTTTTATCATTGCTATACACACCATCTAAATAATTTTTCACTTGCTCCAAACAAAATTTCTTCAGGTGGGACCATTTAACAGTGATTGTACTTGCAAGGGATAAAAATACTTGCTAGAGAAGTATTCCTCATAAAACTGGATACCCAAACTTCTTCAGGGAAATATCTGTTTGCTGAAGTACACAACAGATACCTGATTATTTGAACAAAACACCCACCAGTGGAGCTATATACTCAGTAATTTTACAAGACCATAACATGTATTTTCCTGAGATTTGCACTGTCCAAATCCTGCACTGCCACAACTCCCAATTAACGACATTCATGGGAAACCATGAAGCTAACAGGAAACAGGGAAGCAGCTGGCAACAGTTTTGCTTAGGGGTGAAGAGGATGGAAGATGTTGAATGCACATAAGGTATTGCTTTCAGTGGCCTTGTAGTCTTTGCTCTCTGAGGAACCAAGAAGCCAGGGAACCCGACATTACCAGCAGAACTATCAAATCCTCCTAAACAGCTCTCCTATCTTACTCTAAGAAAAACTGATAGAATAAATCAGCCCAAGCCATCCTTCTGATAGAAGAAACACTTTTGTGATTTTGCTGCTTAATCTTGCCAGAGAGTTGATGCTGCTTCTCAGCAGGATCCATCACTTTTCCAAACTTGTACAAGTTGCATCAAATCTCCAAAAGAAAGAAGCCTTTCTTTTAAAGTGAAGAAAAAAAAATTAATACTGTGGACAAAACCTCAAACAAAACACAAACATACACACCTCAAGTTCACGTTCCTGGGCAGTAACTGTAGTGTATTACTTTACTTTCCAACACTCTGACAAATAAGTGATACATGAAAAGCTCGCCAATTTTAAGGAGTAACTACAGCCAAAAAGCAGCTTTTGCAATTAAAAGGTTCGGGTCTCAACATACCCCAAAAGCAAACAAAAGCAACTCCAAATGACATAAATAGCATTTATTTTAAAAAGTTTCTGCTAAGTCATTTAAAATGCAGGAGTTTAGCCACACCAATGCTACAACACACATGTGAAAGCAGAAGGTTATTTCATAACTTTTTTTAAACAGCAAGCTCTGGAAATCAAGAGATGAAGTTCTCAAAAATCTGTGTAATATAATGCTTCACAAGAGTCTAAAGTTTTCACCTTCTTGTATGTAAAAAGTCATTGCATTACAGTGTTTAAACCCTTACCAGTATGTACTGTAACTACTGCAATCCATACACACAGTATGCTGAACTTTCTCTTGTTTTTCTGCTTTCTTATGATTGGTCATAGGAATCTGTGCATCTTCATAATGCTTTTTTGCATGGCCATTCACATATCTAAAAAAAATGGAAAACAAAAAGAAGTCTTATACTTTTAAACAGTTGCTTAACCAACATTCCCTGAAAATAATAAGAAAAAAGCAGCCTAATACACATCCAGTATTTATAAAGGCATTAAAATAGGCAATTCACCTGTGTGAAAATATTGGTAAATTTTTTAACCTTTTACCCCTTTACTCTCCCATGTTGCCCAAATTAATTTCTCCATCTTCTTCATAGCAACCCTAAACTGACATCCTTGTACCAAACCGCAGGATCTGGGCCCTGAACAGACTGATGCACCTTCAAAACTGAGAACATCATTAGCTCCCTTTTCCCATACTTCTAATGTGGTTAGTTTTCCATATTGCTTTCCCATATACTTTTCTTACAGCTCTACTTTTTTCTCCACCCAGCACTGAGCACTGATCATGTTTGTGATTACTTTTACAGTGTGCTGACTCCCAGCAGCACATCCATTTTAAGCTCTCCCATTCTGCAGCACCATTTAATATTCAAACATTTTGCGTTTTATAAAGTTCATGAATTTAAAAGGCTCTAGGGCTTGGGGTCACACAACTGAAAAAAAAATTAAAATCCTACAGCTCTTTTGCTGACACAAGCATTTTCACTCTCAACATTTGTCATCTAGATAGTATCTTTAATAAAGAAAGTGCAAGATCCCTACATGACAGCTCAAAATCATTAGCACTTAGAAGTGCATGGCCAGAACTCAACTGAATTCCCTCCTCCCCTATTACTTGCCTGTTGAACTCTGTGATGCTAACTGATAGGAACTGGACAGGCTGCACAGGAAAGTCTTTGTATCCTACACTTGCTCTCACATGCAGGTATAAACAATTCTGCTAACACAGCTGTGCTCATTAAGGCACAGAGGCCATGGGGTGACCAACATCGCTGTGCTCTCTGAGTCCTGCAGCAATTACATCCTAACCCCAATAAGACACTTGTGCTCAAAGGAGTTTGTTTGCTGCCTAATGGTGCAAATGAGAGGTTTGTAAATCACAGAGTCATAGAATGGTCAGAGTTGGAAGGGATCTTAAAGATCATCGAGTTCCAACCCCCCTGCCATGGGCAGGGACACCTCCCACCAGACCAGTTGCTCAAAGCCCCATCCAGCCTGGCCTCAAACACCTCCAGGGATGGGGCATCCGCAACTTCTCTGGGCAACCTGTTCCAGTGTCTTCCCATCCTAACCGTAAAGAATTTCTTCCTAGTATCTAATCTAAATCTCCCCTCTTTCAGTTTAAAACCTTTCTCCCTCATCCTATCGCTCCACTCCCTGATAAAGAATCCATCCCCATCTCTCCTGTAGGGCACTTTTAGGTACTGGAAGCTATGTTCCCACCAGAAACAACTCTGCTGCTGTAGCATGGTCAGTAATGTTCCCAATGACTCTAACTTGAACGATGTACTTCAAGTGAAGAACTGAAAAGCTTTATTTCTCTTCCTTTATTTCAAGCATTATCGGAACAGAAAAATATGCTATGTGCTTTCATGACCAGAAGTGCTCCCCTTACAAGAGCACTGCATTCTTCTCATCCAATTATTTCCCATTCTAATGACAGGAGCAGTTTGAAACATCAAAATAAACTGTAAAAATAATGACTTAACCTCTACTAAGTGCACACAAGAAAGGTCATGTGAGGACAGTAATAATATTTTTTTGAAAATTGGTAACAAATAAAATATGCCAAACTCTTTATTTCACACCATCACATAACTTGAAGTAGCTCCCTCTCTCGTAGCTCTCACCAATTAAAATTTATAAAATAAATTAATAAATAAAAACAGGGAAAAAGGGGAAAAATGCATTTGCGTTGAAAACTCCTAATAAGACACATTGTTAAAACTGGGGCACTTACTGCTATTCAGATCAAAAAAACAAAATATAGGGCTAATTGAATCCACTTTAAAAGACAAAGTCACTAAGTTTAGTGATGCTTTTCCAGAATAAAAGCACACCAGCACAGATGCTACCCTACGGATGAAAACATGTTCACATCTCGGATACTGTTTAAATGTCAGTACTAACTGCATTCTCATTAATATGTGCATCTAAAACATTTTTGCAGCAGCAAATTTTCTGCAATTATCCTGACACATAAATAACAGTATTGACTCTATCATTCTTTTACAAATTAATCTGGTGTACTTCAACTTCTTCAGATAAAAAAAAGGTGTACTTTGAAGGGATTCTGATGGTAACTAGTCCTTATATGTTTTGGCAATAACTGTTCTGAAATCACATTACAGTACATTTAAGGCATTTTTCTGTCTAAGCTGGACAGTTGCTCTTTTTCTTAAAATAAGCTGTGCCAACTTTGGACTTGAGTGTTTCCAAGAATTCTTATTCATTTAGCCTTATTACAATAGAAACACCATTTACAGAATGGAACTTCACAATAATCAACTGTACTAGCAGTTCTCCAGGCACTTTTTGAGCGGAGCCATCACATTCATCGCACGCTTTTTTTCCACAAAAGAAAAAAAGATGTTGAGTATAACCTCTGATTCTCAAAGTAGTAAAGAAGTGTGTTCAGTATAAACATAAAATGTTAAATGAGATCATGCAGAATTTATTTCAGAGAATCATAAGGCATTAAAGAAAATTTTGAATGAACTGCCTCAGAATCAAGCAACACAGGAGAAAGATAAAGGTCTGATTAAAAGATTTGCACACTAACACTTTGTACCCACCTTCCACAATGGACACTTGAGCACGTCAGACAGACCCACGGACTTTTATTTGACCGGCACACTATAAAAGATTTAAAATAAAATAAGTGTTAAATTAATTGGCTCTGATATATTACAGTTGTATAACACATCCTGAGCACTAGCAACAGCTCTGCTGATTCCAGCTTAGCAGCACAGTTCTATAAAATAGCCAGTCCTGTTTTACTAACCTATATTAGGGACTAATCTAACAGACTGAAGATCTATTCACACTAAAGCACATCGGCCGCCTTCCGACTTGGGTTTTAGTCTCAGGCTACACATTTACCTATTATTTTCCATGAAAAATTTAAACTTGCTAGTATTACATCCACATGAGGTCTACTTTATTTTGAAATACAATACAGAAATAACAGGAGCACAAGTAGCAAAAACACTGGTAAAGTTTAAACACCTTTCTTTTGAGCTTTAATAAGGCAGTACACCATACACAGGGAAAAGAGCCACAGCACTTCACTTCTGTTTCATAAAACTAGTTATACAGGAAGCCATTGTAAAGAAAATATTGTAAGAAAGCTGGGCAATCTGATAAGAAACACACAGAATAAATTGTTGTGTGATGCATGGTAATACACACCATTTATACAATACGTATTCCTATGCTGTAAGTACTTTATCCACAAAGATTTTACCCTTTCAGTCACCCACAACCTGAAAAGTTAAAATGAACACAGTGCTGTGTTTCACAATCCATTCACGACACCAGATGTTATCTAATTTTTTAGCTGTCTTCTAAGTCTAGAAAGCTTAAAATAAATAGACATGGATGTTTTTAAGCTAAAGGGCTAAAAGAGAAAAAAAAGAAGATACTAGAAAATGATGAAACACCATCCCAGAATATTCCAACTCCTACCTCAGTAACAAAGTCTGAAAATTCAGATTAGAAATAAAATCTCAATAAATAACCCATGTAGTCAGAACACAGTAAAACAAGAAAGCAGAGCAAAATTTCCACGAGTCAAATGAAGAAAAAGTATATGCATCTTTAAACAATAGCAATTTTGGAACTAAAACTAAATCAAATGAACCCTCAAATTTTGAGAGGAATTCCAGTTTCAACCGTGTCACTGAAGGGAGGATGCCACAATATATATCACTTAGATTTGAATGAAGTAAAGCCGTTAACAACTATGCGTTACCACAGAATTCAAAGACATAGCATTACACTTTTAAATATCCAACTAATATAATGAGAAAATAATAATAAAAAAAATCAATTGTGAAGTGCACTTCTGCAAGGGCAGAAAACAACAATAAAAAGACTACTTCAATTATCCCCAAAATACAAAAGGGTATGATGCCACCTAATTTTTCTACATGCCAGAAATAATTGCTTCTTGCAGCAGCCAGTGAAGAGAGTCACGGAGGAAAAATAAGACATCAGAAACACAAGTGTCTGTGAGTCCCAGGGGAAGAAGGGACAAAGAGAAGATGATTAAATCCTAGCATACATGTAAATTATTTAGATTGTTATTTATTGTAGAAAAGCCTGAGAACAGCCTTCCCTGTCTGGAGTCACACCTTAAAAAAAAAAAGTGGGGCAACTCAAACCATCCACAGAAGCTGCTCCAGGGCAGGACCACCCAAGCAGGCTAATTCAGGACTTCTAGCAAAACTCAAAAATAGGTTCACCAAGCTACAAAAACTGTGGTTCATATCACACCACTGAAATCAAAGACTATCAAAGAGAAAACTAAGCTAACAAAAGTGAAAGAAGTTTCTTTATCAAATTAAATGCTAATTAAAAAGAAAAAGCAAGGAGGTGATCAATTTTTAATCGGAAGAGAAGTGACTAGCTTAGCTGTATAGAAGAGCTGATAGACTTTTCCAACATTAGATTTCACCATTTTTATTTAAATCAGATAGAAAAATAAGCTAGCTAAACTGCTTCTTGAAGAATTGTTTTCTGGATTTGAATTCATTTTTATAAATAGTTGATGTATTTCAGTTCACAGGCCCAATCCAAGGAATGTTTAAAACTAACTGGAAAAAAGCACACTGCATATTTGAAGTAACTTTAAACACTTTAGTAAAGACTCCAGAATTCTTTTCTTCAATGGCTGCGATTATTACTTTACCTGAAAAACACATTTTCTCATGTCTCACTTTTCCCATTTTGGTTTTCTGCAATCAAACTCTCCTATTTCTAAAGTTGATGGGCTCCCACAACTGCGATGGTAATCTTGGAACAGATGGAAGACAGCCAGGTAGAGCTGTTCTGGTGCACATTTCAAGTTAGAAAAGCGAAAGAAGTTTGTCTAATTTGACCAAAATGTTATCAAGAAAACCAACCTTCAGCACTAGCAAACAGAAGAGAAAGACCTTAAATAGCCATCATCAGTTAAAAACAGGATAAATGCACCACCAGTCTAACCTGATACAGTCTTATTTTCCTAAATTATACAAACTGAAAGGTAAAAAATTAACCAGAAGGAAACAGAAGCCAAAACCATTCATCCGCTCAAACACAGATTAAGTGCTGCATGAACAAACCACTACCCTACACTGTCCTTGCCAGGAACATGAAACAGTCTTCCTAGCATTAAAATCTCAGAAGAAATCTCCCACTTTGAAATAACATTTTTGCTTTTACTATGTTATCATCTGTGGAAAGAATTGGTTCTCAAACAGCATTACGATGCAAACTGTTATTCTTACTTTCCACCATGTACCAGACAATTAGAATTTCACATTCAGATATTTTAAACATCAGCACTGCTTGCTTGTCAAGTGTTAAATTATACTGACGTAGCGCTCACTCTGCAGAGATCACACCAGGTTTAAGGGTTCTGCACAAAGCCAGCAAACAAGTCCACCAACTCCGCACAATGCCAAAAAAACAGCGTTCACTAAAATGTTCCATTTTTCATATCGGCGAAGAGGAAAAGATGGGTCATGTGTTTGCTTTAACTTTTAGGGAAGAACTTTGCCCCAATTGCATCACAGTATAAATGTGTAGTTTATCTTCTGCACAAACATCTCCTCCCACAAATAACTCAAATAACATGGAAGTGGCTCCCACTGAGATTAAACACAGAAGCAAGTATCAAATTTGTGACCTACAGTTGCTCTGTTCTAAGAGGATTACACAACTGATTTAATTTTTTTTAAAGGTCGCTGAAGACTGCATTCTGTATTTCTCTGAAATTGGCTCAATAGACACCTGCATTAAAGCTTGGCTCTCCAAGTATTCCTCAATTCAGATCTTTAAGCAGTTACTGTCTGATACTTACTATTAATAAATTAGATTAGGCTGGGAGCTTCAGGCATTAGTCAGGACTCTAACAAGACAGGCACCATGGAATGCACAGCAAAAGTACAGTCACTGCCCTGAATCATAGAATCATCTGGGCCAGAAGGGACCTTCAAAGGTCATCTAGTCTGACCTCCCTGCAGTCAGCAGGGACACCCCCAACTAGACCAGGTTGCCCAGGGCTTCATCGAGCCTCCCCTTGAATGTCTCCAGGGAAGGGGCCTCAACCACCTCCCTGGGCAACCCGTTCCAGTGCTCCACCACCCTCATTGGAAAGAACTTACTCCTAAAATCCAATCTAAATCTGTTTTTCTTCAGTTTAAACCCATTGCCCCTCGTCCTGTCACTGCAAGCCTTTGTAAACAGGCTCTCCCCAGCCTTTCTGTAGCCCCCCTCAGGTACTGGAAGGCCGCTATTAGGTCTCCCCAGGCTGCACTGCTTAAAATCTAAAGTCAAGGTAGACAGTTTGGCTTCATATATAAATAAAATGCATGTTCCTTTTAGACCTGTTACTGACATGAAGGCACTAGGCTTAAAAGTAGATCAGAAACAAGACAGACCAATAACAAATCCCTTGTGAATCCAAAGCATATTGCATCACCCTGGAACTCCGCCCTTAAAAGAGACTTGGGTGTTGAAGACTTTCAAGTCAGACTGTTACACACAGAACCATGAGGAAAGACTCACAAACCCATTTGTACAGGTATGCATGTCTTCCCTCAATAAACAGTATTCCAATAGGGATTTGGGGGTTGTTTTTTTTTAGTGTTATTTGAAAAAAGAGAAGGAGGGGTGCCCTATGTTAGCACCTCCTACTTTGGAATAAATTTATGTTCAAGAAACATCTTAGCCATATTAAAAAAGCCTTAATTATCTATGTTTGTTACACCTCATTTAGTATTATACAGGTTAAGGAACACTGGCTGCTTTCTCAGCTTGAACTAAAGTGGTTACTGCAATGCTTATCAACTGCCTCACTTTGCTACATTTTTAGAATAGCTTCAGGTGGTCAGGCAAAGATGATACTAATATGTCAGAAGAAAAGGGAAAGCAAACCTCCAATGCCACAACGTTGTCTGAAGCAGTAAGTCATTTGCCATTTTACACCAATACCAGCTTATTCAGAAGCTTAGAAACATATTTTTTTGTTATGTAATTGGAAGGGGAAATACTGTCTTTTACCAAATGATTTAAGTGAAATCTGAATACTCATTTGTTATGCAGCCTACAAAGTCCTCAGTAAATGAAGACTATCAGTCCACCCCCAAGAGAGCAAACAATCAAACATCACTACACACAGACTCAAACATAAGTGTAGGAACACTGAGAGATGTCTCTCCCCCTCCAGCTTCCACTTTCTGTAAACCATCCTGATAAGTAACATTCATCAAGTTTCGCCAAGTCCAATGAGTAAGATATGGCTGATCAGTTTGGCATTCTCATCGCTGGGCCCCCACCCCATCTTACTCTCATGATCACTTAAATATGTATTTCTGAATCTTCACTTTTTTTTCCTTATTGAAAGCTGACTCTAAGTGCTGTCTTGTGAAACAGGAATGGTCCTGGCAAACACTGGTTTCCTTAACAGAACAAAGCTGCACATTTCCACTGCAGGAAAGTTACAACTATGTAAAAGTATACAAACAACCCGTGAAACTAATAGTTTTGTTTAAATAGCACACTGCATAATTCAGAAACTGGCAAAAGAAAAAAAGCAGTAGGAAGAGGAGGAGACAAACAGGAAGCAGATTCTGTAAAGCCGCCAAGTTGAGAAACCTGCAAGATAGAGTGTCACCGGAGCTCTGGCAGCAGCACAGCCATGTGATGAATGCAAACCGGGGACTTCACCAGCCACAGGAGCACAAATGACCCGAGGCCAGAGCTACTACACAACTGTGCTTACATCCAAGTTTTAAAATAGTCCTTTATTACATCACTAAAGAAAAGGCCACAAAATATCAGCACAATAATAGCAATATTTTGGTCCTTCTGTAAAGAGCACACTGAATGGAAACAAGATCAGGTTCATTAAACTATTTCAAATAGTCTCCATGGCCTTTCCAAAACAGCCTGGACTTTGTTACTATCCAATGTTACTGTATTAGTTGTATAATTATAAGGTTAAACTACAATAACATAATGACCTGCACAGAAACATCTTCGGCTTAAGTGACCTTTTTTTGGTTCAGTTTATGTTGACATAGTATGTCAGCTATACTGATAGCAGCTGAACTGAGAAAGGCCACTGTTACTCCACTCCACTCAGCATCTGAACAAAGAGCAATAATATTTACACTGTTGTGGCGGCTCTGGTGTACTGATACTGTGCTGAGCAAACTGACCCACAAACAGAAGCACTTGGTGACAAATACATATATATGCTACATACATATAGCATACTGTTTGCGTGACGTATACACATGCTCTATGTATGCATGTGTGTACACACACACATACATGTGTGTATCTCAAAAAAAACCCAAACAAAGAATACCATTAAAGTACTCAAGAGAAATACTTACTTTTCCTTTCCCATACATTTAACTTGATTTTACCTCAATTCCCTGTTTAATTAAGCTCTGGTAGCAGGAAATCCCAAAAAGTAATCACAAGTGGTGGGAACACAAAACTCCACACAAACGTTTAACCAAAATTATGCAAACCCCTTTAGTAAAAACATCTCAAATGCAAAGTTCTTCAGTCATGGGATTCAGAGTATGTCATAGAGAGCCCACGTCCTATTTATAGACTGGAAAAGGGAGAATGAGAGGTCGATTAATTTACCAGAAGAATTTTATCAGCATAGATAAGAACTATGCCTACTAGCCCTAATGCCCGAGTCCTTTATGTCATTTTACTTGTAGGCAAGGGTAAGACATCCCAAAACTCAGCACTCTACACAAAACTTTAAAGGTGACACCTCAAACTTCCCATAAGCAATACAAAAGAAGTATCAGGCATCTGAGAAAGCCAGTATTCTAAGGAGTGAATTGCTGAAGTTATTAGTCTATGAGAAATAGCAAGGAGACAGATGTGTTGGATGTCCCTCATCTGGGTTTACATGCTGGGATTGCAAAAAGGCTCTGTTCCCCACTGGAATTTACAGCTCTGGAACACCCCCTGGATGCAGTCTTCTCAAATATTTTTATTCAAAGACTGAATAAATCAGCTGAGGAGTTTTCTCCATGCAATACCCATTCATTCAAGATGCAAACGCCTCAGGTGCAACGTACACAGCTCCTACCCCTGGGAGATCTTCCTTCTGGACTACTCCCAAGTGCTGAGGGAGGACTGAATACTTTCTTCTGTTAAAAGACGGCACCTCCCACTTCCCCATGTTTTCAGGGGGACAGTGAGACAAAGGAAGACAGAGAGTGTGACCTTCACCAAGCCTAGCATTAATGGTTTTTACCTAGGTTGCACTTTCTGCAGCTATGAATATCCATGCATTCTACATGCAAAATTCACCAGATGGAACACTTAATTGTTAGAATTGAGAGTGGAACCAAAGATTTTCCGCTTACAATGAACTGTCCAAATCACAATGTTATAGAGTCATGTGCACTCTTTCCTTCTCTCCCATAAACTTGATTATAAACCAGCACATACAATAAAACAGCTTCTCAGGGCAAAAATTAGAAGTCTTACTCATCATAGAACATCAGTCAAGACTGCAGGACATCTAGATATGTGCAGGATTGGACATTCTGGCACTGAAAAAATACTTTATTAGCTGAATCAAAGCAGCCTAAAAATATACCCTCCCTCTAAGGCACATCAGTATTTTTAAGGGCACCACGTAAAAATTCCTAACAGTCAATATAAGTTACTTAGTACTAAGTACACATGTATTAACACAATGGATTGTATTCCTACTTTTAGACTTTGCATTCTTTTGTGCATTTAAAAAGGCGGTTTTGCAAGCATACATGCAAGCTTTGTTATCTGACTGTTGTCTGTTTACATTCAGGAGGAATCAGAAATACCGAAATGAGTATCTCAACATGTTGGTAAAATCATAAGACAGAACAGACATTAACATACATAGAAGCACACTAAATCCAAGCAGAATGTTAACATTATTTTATAATCTAGGAATAAGTTCCAGAACTTAAATACTGAGCTAAATGTCTATGGTTGCTGATTAGTGGGGTGGTCTTTTTTGTTTGGGATTGTTTGGGTTTTTTGTTTTGGGGTGGCAGTTTTTTGTTGGAGAAAAGGTGGGGAGTGGTGTGTTTAAACTGTGTACACATGTGGTGTGGTAAAAGTATCTGCTCTATATTTTAAGAACTTTAAAAACTAGTCAACTCCAGATGAGTAACTGTAATGAAAACCAGGCGACTGAAAACAGGAAGTAAATGTTACAAGAGATTTTTTTTTAAACCTTTGAGTAGGCTGAAGCCCCACTCTAGAAAGAGAATGCAGGAAAAAAGAACATTATGGGCTTTGAAAACTATAGAGACATGTTCTACACCTTAATTTACAAGGCAGCTGTTTTACTGTTTAGGTTTAAAGAGTATTACCATTTGTTTTCAAATTTAATTTCACAAAAAGCCTTCTTTCTATCCTACCTTCAGCCCCATTACAAGAAGTTCATAAATGCACTAAACTTGTTCTAAACTGATATTAGAAAAATAAATACTCTATTTAATAGTATTTTAAATAAGTTTCATTTGTTAGACATCTTTATTACCTATTTTAGAAAAAGGCATTCTAGTCAAAACGAAAGCAGACAGAAGGGGAAATGGCTTTTTATTATATTATTTTAAATGTTTTGTTTTAAAAATCAGATAACACTGACACACTAGAGAAAAGATAAAAAAAAAAAAAAGAAATTTAAATTACATTTAACTCAAAGCAGGAGTATTTACAAAGAAGCAAGTTTCCTGGTAAGCATTACTAATAGTACAAAAATGTTAACCATTCGTTTGGTGTTTCATACCCTCGAAACAAGGAGATGCACAATTAACAGAAATCTCAGCAGTATCCAGTCTTACCCTGACTTAAATCACATTCAAATGGACTCCATTTCAAGAAAGAAAGAAACAAGCTACCCTCACCTTACATCTATGGGGGGAAAAAAAAAAAAAAAAAAGAAGTTATTTCTTCTGCTATTATCTTTCAGCCAAAACCAAAAAGATTAAGTTTTCAGTGAGAAAACAAATAAGCAGCCGTTTTGCAATAGTGAGGGAACTTATGAAATCAACTGTTTGTGCTCATGCATAACAGTATGCATGGTTTCCTCTTCTGTCGCTAAATAAAAGCATTGCTCAGTCTCATTTAAGAAATGGTTACAGATGGTTACAGTGAATCACTCTATTGCAATGGAAACCCATATATAATTCAGACATACTAAACATCAACTAAGTATGAATGTAAAACACAGGTAGGTGAACAATTTTTCCTAGAATAAATAGGTCACTGAAGTCCCCAACACATTCCTAGCATTGAAGAACATTTGTCAGAGAACAATGTGATAGCTTCATCTGCATGTTATTCACCTCCCTGGTTAGGCTCAACTACATTGGCTTACAGTTTGGTATTTTGATTACACAATCAGAATTCCACATTGAAAAACTTGGAAGTAAAAAAATGCATGCTTTTTAATCTGCCTATATTCTTAATCCAGTAGTGGAAAAGCAGACAGGTAGGTAGGGAAAACTTCTTTCAACCAGTGCAAACAGACATGTCAGTTCCTGAGGAAGTGGTTAAAGAAACTGGAGGGGGGGTGGGGGGGGGAACAGGGTGCAAACCCCAGGTCAGATCACCTATAGCGGCAATATACAAAAAGACATAGAGCACGCTGTGCTGCTGCTTTTGTTATGGTAAAGAAATAAGGTCACTTAGCACTACCAGTCACACACATACATGTTCAGCTCGCAGGCTACAGTAGTGCCATATTTTTTGGTAATTAAGCCCTTCTACAAGTCAAGTCAAACTTTAGGTTAAGAAATGTCAGCAGTTGATCTTCCTGCTATGAACCATATGAATCACATCCTGAAAGCAACAGTGAGAAGACACACATTACTGTAAAAAGAAAAAAAAAGAAAAAAAAAAAAGCAGACTTATTTTGCTGACCAATCATGGCCAAAAACATTTTTAAAAAGTTAGTGCGTCTATTTCTCCTTTGTATTCTAAATTACAGTTTCTAGTGATTTGACTACTTTGATAACCAATTAGTATCCAAATCTAAATACATGCACACACATCTATATTTACATATTTTCAAATTAAATGATTTCTAGCCCTCATTATAGTAGTAGCACACTAAGAAAAAAGAAGTTATTCAATCTTTATGTTAGAGAGAGACACACAAATACTCATTTTTAAACAACAGCCAGAAAAAACACAGCAAATCCAACAACATAATGTAATTTTTAAATGCTTAAGGAAAGGAATGTCCTTGAGTCAGTTAGCAATCAATCTCAGGTCAAAACATTGAAGCTGGAAATAGAAAGGAAAAGGGCGGAAAGAAGCTTTCTTTTTATAAAAACCTAGTAATTAATTTACTCATTTGTAGTCTCCACTACTTCATTCCTACTTTCCCAATACTAAGCAAAAGACACATTATTAACCATCCCTGGGAACAAAAAAGAAAGAAATCAAATTCTCAGTGGACGAAAACATCACCGAATGAAAAACTTATGAAGCAAAGGTTAAAAAAAGACATTTGAAAAAGGGCCATGGCTGTCTTGAGAAAATGCACCTGTATCTTGACATAGACAAGCAGATGCTCACGTTCACAAAGAATCCTAAATGATGTACCTATGAATTACCTTGAAAATCAGTATCTGCTGACTTGGTGTCGATAAGGACCTCCTACCTCCAAGCCTGATAGTAGCATGTCACTTGAAAGTTAGAAAGCTGTCTGTTTGCAATCCAGGGTGCAGAGGAGCAAACTTCCAGAAGAATTATCTTATTTTGCCAGGCTGCCTTCAGGTATTGTGATTAGATTCAAATGGGTAATAAAATCCGTCAAAGAAATTTCATAACTACGTTTACAAGATCAAAAATTATGCAAGATATTCCAAAGGGGGGAAAAAAACACCCAACCACCACAGGACTGTTTTGACATACCAGTTAAGATTGCTGAATGATAAGTGTCATATACAGTTTAAAACACCCTCTAATAATCAAGGAAATTAATCATTAAAGACACAAACGCAAGTGGCACTGACCAAACAAGAAACGGCTGAAAGCTTAATTCCAGACACTGGAACTTTCACTCCATGAACCTCAGACACAGATGTGACAAAAAAATTAACTAGTCTAACTCTATCAGCCTTAGCACCTTGCAACGATCAGAAAAACAGAATAAGAATAATGCACTGATCACACCTAAAGGGCTTGGGAAAGGCAGTGAAAATTATTATCCTGCTTACATTTAAACCAGCTGTAATGAGATTTGCACTAATCTGTGGATAAATCAAGAGTCTGCCATGCACAAGAGTCTCTCTCCTACACGCTTGTGTGTGCCTTATATATCCCATTTCCACAATGCCTGAGACTATCCTCTCTCCTTACCGCATGGTACACTTTGAAAAGTCATTTCAAAACAGTGATTTTTAGTTAGATCATGAAATACTTTGGAACAGTCAGTAGTAAAATTTGTCCTTAAAAATTTTTCTTCAAAATCATCATGAAGATTAGATGTAGTTTCGAAACAAAGGCAATGTATTCAATGCCTGACTACTACTTTCCTCTGAAGCTGTCTCTTTCCTCAGCTAGCTTTCAAGTTTTGTGGCAGATTGTAATTTTGTTGAGTAGAGAGTATAAACAAATTTAAAAAACAAAAAACAACAAACTAGAAAACATTAATCACCATCCATTTCAGTTTATTGACTTCTAAAACATACCAAGTATTTGAAAATAAGGACTCCCTTTTTTGTAATTAAAAGGAAAATTAGGTCTAGTTCATGAGACTGAAATTGAGACCCTTATCCCACCTCAATAAACTGCATCTTCTAATAGAATCAGTTCCAAAGCACTATTAACACACACGCAAAGATAATGACTGCCCCCAAGGTTAGCTTATCAGTAACTGATTCAAATGGGAAAAAAAAAATTTAACAGTTTTAAGGAAATCAGAACGGAGTCTAAAAAAAAAAAAAAAATATAACAAGCTTTACTTAAACTCATTCCCTGACGGACTTCATAGGTTCTAACAAGCATTCCTGCATTGCAGTGACCCAGAGAAACAGACAAAAGACTACCCAACTTTGAAATTAAATTTAAGTGACTGATTAAGAAAATGTAAGGGTTTTTTTACATACTTATTTTGTCATTTACAGTTCAGACTAAATCTGGTAATTTCCAGGTCAAATTCATTTTCCAGATGTGTGACAAATAACCCTCACACATACAGACAATTAGGTCCACACACTGTCCATAAGCTTACCCCCAGTCTACCTGCAGCTGGCTGAACAGTTTTTCACAGGAAGAAGGTCTTTATCTACCCCTCTCCAGCTTCAGTGAGTTCTCACTCCTTCTGTATTCTAGTGAGAATGGAAGCAAAAAGGAAATGACGAACCCTAGTAAGAAAAAGGAAAAAAAGCAAAAGGAAAGACAAATACTCATGGAGATGGAGAAGAAACACTTAACGAGGAGCTGAGATGAAAAGGAAAGCCAAGACAGTTAAAGTCTGTGTACCTGAGCTTTTACAGTGTATTTTTTTTGGCACTAACTGCTACAGTCAAACGCCAAAAAACACAGTGTGGCAGAATGTTGTTACCTACCCCAATGAAAAGAGAACAGTGTAACTGATTTAACTGAGGGGGGAAAAACAAAAACAAACAAAAAAACCCCGAATGATTTGGAGGGAGGAGGGCAAACAACAACAATAAAATCAAAATCAGTCTGACCCAGTACAGCCATGTGCTTGAAATTTCTCCCATTCAGCCCAAAACGTTTGCTCTCACACATAAATAAAGCATTCAGTGATATTTAAGGTTATTCTGAACTAACTGAATTTACTAAGTAATATAGTAAATTACTTCAAACACAGAAAAAATGTCATTAATTTAGCGTGTGGATTTCCACCATAATCATCGTTCACTGGCCTTTACACAGCTTCCTTGTGATAGCTCTCTGTACTTTTTCTGGTCCCAGTGTCATTTTCAAATGCCACAATGTATGTTTCTGACCAAATGTGAAATTACAGCTCTTATTCAACAGAAATCAGAATGAAAGAAACAGATGGCAGGCAAATATATTTAACTTGAGCAGGAAATACCAGTTTACAGCCAGAATTGCTCTTCAATATTTAAAAAAAATTATGTTAAGAAAAAAATGTATTCAACTGGCAGCAATCTGAAAAGCAACAGTTTTAAGTGTACTTCAGAAGTACAATTCCCCTTTAAAAAAAAATAAATGAATCACTAAGTATCTGTCTCAGCAGACACAATCCTATCTGTCTGCAGTTGCTCTTCTAAAGAAAGAACTTCCAATTCTACACCGAATGATCAATGAGTCCAGTGAGAACTAATGAATCCTTAACCACGCAGAAAAAAAAAAAGAAAGTTGGAAAAATTCTTCAGACTTGCACAGGTGTGCTTAGAAGATTGCAATCTCACTTAGGTGAGGCATGGCTCCCTGTGGTTTCATGACTCTATGAAAAGTTGTTGAGAAATACCACATCTGAGCTGTTCCAGAGTACTTTCATAATTACATGATTTGCACAACAGTGCTGAAGGTGTGGCACACCATACAAATTCAACTGATTCAGTCTGTGACACTTTGCAGTCTTGCCAACGCCTCCAGCTACGCTGCTTCCAACTTCAGCAGAAGTTTCAGAAATTAAAGTGCGTGGAAAGACTGCACTCCAATTGGAATTAGACATCTGCATGCAGTATTTCACATGACAGCACTGATTAAAAGCCATTTTCAGTTTCTGTACAATCTCTACTTTATATATTCATTGCCTCTCCTCTTAAATGCCCAATCACAACAACAACAAACTGCCTCTGGATCTGCAAAAAGGCATTCTGTCCTCTCTTTTGACAGTCTTAAAGCTCCTCAAAGAAAATGCATGCTGCTTTCTGCATCACTTACTGTACAGAGCACGCTTGACCGGATTAAATACTCAGGGGAAAGCATGCCAGGAGTGCTTAAACATTCAAGACTTCCAAACTACACAATAGTAACATAACAGACATTCCAGAGACACGTAAAAATGAACATACACCATTACTCTCTAATTTGGAGCAAAACCACTCATATTTGGATCAATGCACTTGTCAATGCTTCCTCTTACTGCTTTTTAAAGTCTTCCCTCATTAAAAGGCCTCCACAACTACTCTGTCAGGTAGCTTCAAGGGGAATTTATTTAGGCCAAAAGATTAATTGACTGATGCACATGCTCCTCTAATCTATTTCCTAACTCCAGTAAAGCCAGCTCCCAAATATCAGCGTCAAATGCAACACCCCTCCATTATACAATGACACAATATTCAATACCAAACAATATTCAGAAGTGCCTCCATGTTACCTTGTGAAGTTATTGTTGCAATCGGGAGAGTTTTTGTGGAGATGAGGAAAAAGTAGTTCACCACTACTTATCGCTCGGTCAGCAGGACAATTCCAGCTCTTCCAATCACAGAAACTCAATGATAAAAATAGCAACTGGCAGCATGAACTAAGAACTCACTCTCCAACCTATTCTGCAATGTTTTGCTATCACTAGCAGGTCACGTGGACACCAGCAAGCTTCCTGTATCAGTATCTTCACTTACTCTCCTTTTCTGGAAAGGTCAGCAGCAACTCTGAACAGGACTGATGACAAGTTCTGAGTCATTTTAAGACAACGTGCTTGATGAGAGATGCCTCATTATTACAGACTGCAGAAAATTACTTTCTAAGTCTTTTCCTCCAACTGAGGCAACATCAACAACTAAAAGAACTAAGTCCAAAGAACCTTAGAAAACAGCATCAAAAGCAATAGAAAATATCTTAAATTTTGACAAGATATTAACTTTTGCATGGCATTTTCCCTGTTTAATTTTATATTACCAAGTTGCAGCAAAACTAGCAAATCAGAAATGGTATTTAATATGAATTGACCAAAACCAGTACTACATACCTCCAAAAAATTAATCTCACTAAAACGAACACAAATAAGAAAAAGACAATACTCTATATATACACCATTAGGAAGGTAATGTAACATTAAGCACATATTACTAGCTGGAACTGAAAAGGGAGGGTCTATATTTTGCTATACTAGTAGAAACGTAGAATCCATTTTTAAAAAGAACAATTTTCATTTGCTTTGAATTAACAAGAGCCTGTTGTTTGTTCATCGGAATGTTTTAAATTCAATGTACCTACCTTCTATCTGTGTGAGTACTGTGTGTGACTCATTATAGTGTGACTTATTATAATAATTATCTAAAAAAGCATATATATTATTTTCTAAAAAAAGCATAGCAAACAGAGACACTCCCCTAAACACAGTATCTTCATCAAGCTATTCAGTTCCCCAAAGTGTCCACACCTTCCTCCTGAACCCCAGCTGTAATAAATCAGTTGATTGCACAGCAACTGTCTCTCTCTCCAAGTGCTGGTTTGGGAAAAACACCTCTGAACAACAAAGAAAAAATTATTCTAATTGTTGAACTTCTTTGTTGAGAAGCAGCACGCCTAACAGGGTCCTGTAGCTGTACACGGGCTGAATTTTGAAGTTGGAAAGTTATATTAAAACCTGAGCATGTATTTTCAGTTTTGGCAATTTTATCATTTTAAAATTCTCTGAAGGGTGGTTCCCTACTGCCATATGCTTCTGGTTGACAACTTTGCTTACCCTTGATACTCTAAAAGATAACAGAGGGACATACAGAGTTAGACTTCTTGTCATCAATATTTTTTTTTCAATTAAGCATTAGGGAAAACAGATTTTCCTGTACTACTCCTTTCCTTTTAATCATTCTCCACATTATCCCTCTGTAAAGTGTACTCCCTCTAAAATCAAAAGTAAAATAACTGGTTTTGCCAAAGGAAGCAGCAGAACTACCACACCTTGGCTCCAGGAAACTGCAATCAGGGAAGAACTGAACTGAGCAGCAGCCTTCCCACACAAAAGCACCGATACTGCAAGACAAAGGACAACCACCACTCCTTTAACAAAAACAGGTACGCTTCAAAACACATCTAGCATTTCAGTGCTCCCTGATCAGCCATTCCTGAGTGAGGTTTTCTCCCCGGTGCCCCAAGGCACAGCAAGTGGGGCCTACTTACTACCCTAAACGTACTTCTGTTCCATCTGCTTTCACACCGAGCAGAACTAAACACATTACACTTACAGCAAACAAAAACATGTATCAAAAATGACAGCAATCACCGGAGGTTAGTTATCTGTGTAGAGGGGAGCGATGATCTATTAGAAAGCTGAATTTAAAACAACTTGGACATGGCACCTTTAAAGGGAAAGCCCCTGAACAAACAAAATCACTCGAGGGACAGTACTGAAGAGAGGATCCATTTCAAAGACGGTAATTTGCATTATTAAATCAGCGAGCAAAGTACTAAAAAAAGATGACCTCCACCTTCCTACCGCCCCACACAGCCGAGTCGGTGAGCGTGACTCCCGGATCCCCCAAACGATCTTCACCGGGCTGCTCCTCGGATTGAAGGGGGGAGCCAAGCAGTCCAATTAAAACCATTCCCTAAAGTCCTTTCAAAAATGTGTATTAATAAAGTAAAAAAGTAAGCTCAGCCAGATTTAAAGAACACGCTGACCCTACAGCAGCCACCGGTTCCTCTCTCGCCCCCCGGTCAGGCTTCCCCCGGGCAGGGCTGAGCACGCAGCTCCTCAGGCAGACAAAAGGAGCCGCGATCTCGCATTCCTCCGCGCCCGGCGGGGCGGGGGGCGCCGGCCCCCAGCGGAGACAAAGTCTACTGCCCGCCCCGGGCCGGCGGGCCGCCAGGCAAGGCCGGGGCAGAGCGGGGGCTGCCGTCCCGTCCCGTCCCGCCGAGACATGTGGCGGCCGCTCCGGGGCTCCTCCGCCGGGCGCGGAAGGGGTGGAAGGAACAGCGCGGAGGCACCCCCCGCCATCCCCCAAACCGCCAGCGGGGCGGCCACGGCGGGGTGGGGGGCCGTGCCCCCTGGCCCTCCCGCCGAGGGGCGGCGAGGCCTGCACCAGCCGCGGGGAACAAAGGAGCGGCCGGCGGCGGGGAGAGGAGCCCCCGCCCGACTCGCCAGGGCCGCGGGGCGGCCGGGCCACCTCAGGCCGTGAGGGACGGCGCAGCCTAGGCCGCGGCGGGCGCACTCACCGCTGCAGCACCAGGAGGAGGGCGAGCCCTGCGGGAACTTGGCCGAGTCGGGCGCGATGCAGACGCTGGAGCCGAGGTGCGGGCACTCCATGGCGGGCGAGGCGGCGGGGCGCGGCGGGGCGAGCGGCTCCTCACGGCGCTACAGCAACGGCTCCCCGCGCACAACAGCCATCTTAGGGCCAGCCTCGCGGATCCGCGCGCCGGGCTTTGCGGGCAGCCGCGCCCCAGCGGCTCCCTCACCCCGCCTCCCCGCCGCACCGCCGGGCTTTCCGAGGAGCCGGCCTCCCGTCCGCCGCTCCGCCCGCCGGGCTTTCCGCGCTGCCGCCGCTTCCCGCTGCGGGGCGGAGGGAGGCCCCGCTCCGGCAGGGCTGGCTCGCGGCTGAGGAGAGCGAGGGGAGGCGCGGGCGGGAAGCGGCTGAGGGGCCGTACGGCGGCCCGGGCAAGGACACCGGCCCCGCGGGGCTCCGTCCCTCCCGCCTCCCAAACTCTCCGCCGCGGGTTTCTGCACCCGAGCGCGGTGCCAGGCCCGAGCTCCGCTCGCAAAAACGGGATAGAACTGTGCGTCTGAGGGGAGGCCCCGTGAAATTGGCGGGCAGACGCTGCGTTCAGGCCGTCCGTTCCGTGAGACCCGCTGCCCCCAGTGAAGGTTTGTCTTCAGAAGCGCCCTGGTTTAACCTCTCCCTGCGGACGAGAAGTCATCTTTCGCCTCTGCTGATTATTTGCAAACACCTTCGCCTCACACCTTATTTTTCAAAGAGTTACCTCGCCTCAGATGTAGCTCACTACCGAGCTTATGGTTCTATGACTGTAACGTTTAAGTTAAGTGGTAATTAAAGTACAGATGTTGTGTTACAGCTTTTCCAGGCAGTGCAGAATAACAGTTCTATGGCTGAGCAGTGTGCATGCTTACCCTGAATCAATACAAAATTCTATTGAATATACCCCTTTTTCAAATGTAGCAAATAAAGTCCAACACCATAATACCTGAAAAACGGGTGTGTTGTGTTTTTTTTTAATCTAAGGAACTGTGACTTCTGAATATTAGCAGGCTTAGACCTTTCCTCTCACTGTAACTAATGTGAGAAATAGAATTTTGTCACTGGTTTTGCCTGTTGTGTGTCCTGCATATAGATACAAAAAGCATCTATCTCAATGTATTTTACGTGGCACAGCACTATTTCATAGAGATTATCTTAGAAACTGACAGCTCTGTATAGATTTTCAGATGAGGCGCTTTAAATATGCATATCAAAGATGCCATGGTGGTCACAAATCTCCTTGGTAGAACATTGTTCTTTACCCTCTTTGTTCTTTTTCACCGTGTTTACACAACGGGGGGAAATTCAGAGCATGAAAGATCCAATTTTCCACAGCGTTAGAAACTACTTTGACTATGCTCAGCGGACTTAGTTTGTATTTGTAGCTGTGTAGTTAGAAGCAGAATTAGTTCATAGATACCAGACTGTGAATTAAATGGCTGCAATGTTATCTTGACACAAAACCATAGGGCTTCCTCACATATCCACTGGCCCTCAAAACTGTCTCATTTGATCCATCAGCTAAGTAACATTTCCAGCATATATTTTAGAGGTTCTGCAGAAGGCATGTATTTCTATAGTTTTCTAATAAATATCATCTAAATAGAGCAAAAGTTAATTGGGAGGACAGAATTTTAAAGATTGTTTCATACAACACAACTTTGATATACAGCAAAGAATTACTTGTACAAGTTTAAGGAGCAAAAAGGTAGTCGTGTCAGCATGTTTATGTATTAGCCAAGGGGTCCTTTGGGTTTTTCTCCACCCTCTGCCACAATATATAATGAAGACATAAATGAAATTAAAGCAGCAGTTTGACTGCAGTTGCTTTCTGTCTTTTCTAACCAATGCATTCGTTTAACTCTCGTCATGCCCCACCCGTCCTTGCACACAAACAACGAGAAGGAAACCTCAGTTGGATCTGCCCTTCTCTTTGCCCCTCCCCTCACTCCGCCTTCTCTCAGTAGTATTTTGCAACCGGAGTTTAACCAAAACGGTCAGTTCTTACTTCACTGTGTGGATTATGTTATGGGTATACTGTGTCTTTCAGAAGCAAAGAACTGGTATAAGGATTAAATATAGTAAAATAAACATGTTTAAATACTTTTAATTATTTACTTGTATTTTAGCACTCGCTTTCATGACTTAACGGTTGGTATAATATACCTGGAGAGGAAAACCAACTCCTTTGCTACGTAAACAAAACCAGGGCCTGTCTCAAAAGAGCAGTGAGGTCTCACACAGTCACTGGAGCTGAACCCCTCCTGTATTAACTATTACATCTCCACTAAAGGCCATGCACTGAAACCAATAGAGCCACAATACCTTACATTAGAACCGTTTTTATCAGCATAGCCATGCTGGAAGAGTATCTTCTGGCAAGATACTCACAGATCCAAGTATGAGGTAAGAATCAATAGGAGACGGTCATCTTGTTTGTTTCCCCAAGCCCCTCGTGGATTTAACATAATTACAGCGTGAATGGGGTAGTGAATAAGAGTGTTACAATTTCGGGCAGGGAGTGGTGGCGGAGGGTTAGTAGCATCTTGTAACAGAAGAAAGGCATGACCCATTGCAGCAAACCGTAATGAACATAGCAGACTGTGGAAGAAAGACATCCTCAAAAATCTCTAGAGATACAAGGCCTATTTACTGCTTTCTCTTAGAGTTCCTCTTTTTAGTCCAGAAGGCTGCAAGCTTAAAGGACTTCTCAAAGAAAAAAAAAAAAACACATTACTTTGGTTTAATTTAAGAGGCTTTTGACCATCATCTATTACCTTTGTTTTAAGATGCAACTATTCAACTTGCAATATTATGCACAAAGAAAAATGTCCTTTCTCCCCTGCTGTGGAGTTATTAAGATCCCCAGAACAAAAGAACAAAAGGTGCTTGGAATTGCAAGAGGCTGGGAGAGACTGCCTAACTCTGCTAAGCACAGCACTTCCCACAATGACAAGCACCAGTTATAACTTCTCTGGGGAGCATTTAGCTATGAAAAACTACTGAATATAAAGTCATTAGCTTATCAAGATAGGCCCTTTGTCTGCCATCCCTCATGTTTCATGTTTAGGATCCAAAACCATCCACACTGTGACACTTTGTTCCTTTGCAAGATAATAACGGAGATTTATTCCTCCTTTCATTTGTGGGTTGACAGCCATTCAGTGAAACTCTTTAAACAGTGTAATTTTACCCAAAAATTTGCATTTTTTTTTGTTTGTTTTAGTTGTCATGCCCACAGCAAGTGTGGCAGCCTTTACATTTTTTATCTGGTTGCCAAGATAAATACTTAAGTAAGGATGATTGAATCTGTTAGGGAGTCATGATGCAAAGCAGTTATCACATATGTGAAGATGTATAAGAACAATTTAGAAGAGCAGTAAGTGTATCTGTAATGCAGCCTCTTAGCCTACTGAAAATAACTGATCAATAACGCAAGTCTTTGAGCACTTGGATCTCAAAAGCACTACTACAACAAGGATAGTTTTAAGTGGCTCCCAGTGAGACATGTTGAATGCAGAGCAAAACTGGAGTAGAAGCTCTTGATGTAATTTTCCTTTTCAATTTGCTTTTTCAGTAACATTCCTTGAGTACAAATCACTTGATTTGGAGCTGAAGTCCCATCTCTTGCTCCCATCCTTCTTCAGATCAGAGTAATTTAGATGATAGCTAAGATAACTCCTACCGGCATGCTTATAATGGGTGTGATCAGTGCAGAACAGGAGCCTACAAACTAGCATTAGAAGTTAGAAATTTGTGTCTACTACAACAGAGAGATTCTGGTATCTTGCATGGATACTAACAATTTACAGTGGGGAAGTTTGCCTGGAGGGTTCTTTAGTTATGCTGTATCTCTCAGAAATAAAATCTGTAGTTTTAAATATTTGAAAATATTAACTTGCCTCCCTTATGTATGTATTATGATACGGCCTAATGATGCAGTGGCAGAATTTTCGACATGGTCTTGGCTTCCTTCAAATTCACTAGAGGAACATCACTCAGTGGATCAAGGGAAGCAGATTGTTGCCTTAGATGACTTCCTCATTTGCTGGAGAAACTGGAGAGTGTGGAATGAAGAAGGGACAACACTGGAGGAGTGAAATGAATGCTAACCTGAAGAACTATAATCTAATTCAGTCTTTGCCAGACAATTCTTGCATGCCATCTGGCAAGTTACTTAAATCAAGTTTTTTACTAACTAGACCTGTTTGCTTAAGTTAGAAGTCTAACCTCCTTCAGAACTACAGCTGAGGAACACGTTGGAGTCTTCCTGTTTATGGCTAGACATCCACCCTCCATTTCTAGATTAAAAGCATAAAGATAGAAACACTATCATCTCCCATCACACGTTTCTTCTTTTCCAAGTGGTAAATTCAGGATGTGTGGAATGAGATTGGCAGGTGCCCTGAACACTCAACTGAAAAGCATATTAGCAAGCGTTTTGCTCCGGATGCAGAAAGCAGTAAACACTCTGAAAACACTGCATGCCAATCCACTACGAGAAACTTGATATTGCCTTTCACCTCTTTATTTCCCAAGATATGAAAGTGAAACATTCAGCTATGATGGCGATGGCAATGGAGACAACACAGAAACCCACCACGAGGAAATTAATTCTTTCCTCAGTGCAGATGCAACTCTGAGGCAGACAACTGGCATGGAAAACATCAACAGAAAGCGTCAGAATAGAGATAAATTCTGATACAGGGTCTCAGCTTAATAAAAGCTTTTCTAGAGGCTGGCTTAGCAGCTCTGTGAGCTATATGCCATCTCTACAGCAGGCAGAAGCTTAGCTGCGTGCATCTGTGTATGAAAGTAAGCTACAGCACATTAAATACCACAAGCACATTTCCGGCAGCATGTTGCCTCATTAGCAAATCTATTTCCATTTCCTGCATGTCCTTTGAAAAAAAGGTCACATATTTTTTCAGTGTTTGATCATAAGACCACAGGTAACTTGACTTACAAGGATCAAGATTATTCTCTAAAAGGCAAGATGCCCAAGATGAAGGGCAAAAATTTAAAAGTAGGCAAATGCCCAGAGCAAGCATCTGTGACACTATTTCAAACGTAAGGTTAAAGCATGTAAATAGGCATGACTCCCTTCAAAGCATATCCACGACATTTCTGCACACATACCTTGAGGGGGCGGTGTGACACAAAGTACTGTGCAAGGGTACCAAAGGGACAGACTTGATCTTCATTCCCCTTGCTTATATCATCACTGTAAGAAACTACCTGAAATTCTGCTTCCATTGGATTAATGGGAATGGGGAGGGACTCTTTCAGGGATTGGAGCGATAAGACAAGGGTTAATGGTTTTAAACTCAAAGAGGGGAGATTTAGATTAGATATAAGAAAGAAATTCTTTACTGTGAGGGTGGTGAGGCACTGGAACAGGTTGCCCAGAGAAGCTGCAGATGACCCATCCCTGGAAGTGTTCAAGGCCAGGCTGGATGGGGCTTTGAGCAACCTGTTATGGTGGAAGGTGTCCCTGTCCATGGCAGGGGGTTTGGAACTCGATGATCTTTAAGGTCCCTTCCAACCCAAACCATTCTATGAGTATATAATGGTTCTCTCCGGTGCTAAGAAGGGATCCCTCATTTCTTAATGAGTTGCTTCCTGTGGGGAAGAATGTTGACTATAGCAGTACAATTGTACTAGGCTGATACATCAGAATAGAAGATTGCCCTTTTTTGTTTGTTTGTTTTAAGTCTAATTCAAGTTTGCGTCTAAGGTTTACAGAGCAGCTGTGTTCCCTAAAACGCACAGAAAAGAAGGAAACTGGCCAAGGAAATTGCATGCTATGGATAGGATCCATGTGGGCTGGATTGTGTACAAACATGCAGCACACATAGATTTATTTTTTCTTGTGTATTTCCCTCTGTGTGTGTGTATACATATATATATATACACATTTCTCCAGAAGGATGTTCCTTCACCCAATCACAACTATGGGTCAGATTCCCCAGGTGGTATCCACTGGGTTATTCTATTAACTCCAGTTCAGACTGGCTGAGAAACTTTGAGTCTTTCTTTCAAATGAAATCAACAGGTTTTTTCACTCTCCTTTAAGCCCATGAGTCAGACTGGGCCAAAGGCATAATTTTTAATGTGCTGCTGTCAGAAGAAAACATGTCCTTTTCCACGGTTTATGTTTGCCCAAAGAGATGGAACATTTTCTGGGCCTTGACAGCAACTTAGTATTCCATGAAGTCTGCCGTAACAGATTTGATTTTCCCATTGCTGAGCATGCCTGCAAAATCCAGTTCCTAGAAGTGGACATTGTGGAAAGGGTATTTTGAAGTGGCGCAGTCCCCTAGATTGGATATTCCTCTGCAGCAACAAAACAATGCCTTAGTATTAAAATCTCTCCAAGATAATCTTGTCATTTGCAACACATTGTTAAGAATGCTAAATGGGAATGCAAGAAATGGGAAATCTGCAGCAGCTTCATCTCCCAGATGAGTGGGCTGAAATCCTGAAGATGTGGCTCTAGTTCACTGTATTCCAAGAGCTGCAGCTGGGGAAAAGAAAGCAGCAGTAGAAGGAAGAGAGTAGTGCAACAGACAAGCAAGGAGCTGTGGTCTTTCAACCAGAATTCCTGTTTTCAATAAAATAAACGGCTATTCATAGAATCTTTGAGTGCTTTCATTTGTGAGAGCCTATGCTAATTTTACATCACTTTTCCAAGGATTGCAGAAGCATCTTATTGAACCAAGCAATGCTTTAACTCTGATCCAAACTTTGCTTTGTCTGCACTTGCTCACAATGCAAGGAATATATAAAGGTAAATGTGACTGTTCTGTGTGGTGCATTTTTTTGAATAGACGAAGAGAGATGTGAAAAATAAATGATACAAATAAAGTCAGCAGTTTTAAAATTCTCCACATTGTTTTCTTAAAGTGTTATTTGTACAGACAAAAGGTTATTTTTAATTCATGCTTTAAACAAATGTCTGAAAGTTCTCATATGTCCGGCAGCTTTCAACACCAGCCTCAACAGTTCTTATACTGTCCTCCAGAGTCTGTTCAATAATGCAAGTGCATCAGGGTGACATCCAGCAGTATTACTTCATGTCACCAGCATTTAGCTTTTACTGTAATCAGCGATGTAAATTTCATATGATACTATTTCCAAATGCAATCTTGACAATATAATAATGATTCTGTACTTGTGCTTAAGCTACTTTTAAGATCAGCATGTTTTATTTCATTCTATCCTTCTGGAGAGAAAGCCAAGTACTATCTGTCTGTCTGGAAAACATGATAGCTGGGACCAGGCTATCTGCCCATCTGTTCAGTCAAGGACAGGGAAACTGTTCAGAAGAACCTGAAACTCACTAGTACCATTTCTTACATCACATGGGGCAAAACCATAGATGTTTCTAAGCCACAAACACCTCATGTGTTTGTGTTCCAAATTCACTGCTATGATTAGCTTGTTAACAAATCTAAGTAAAATAGACAACAATCCAGACACAAAAATTAAAGGAAGTACTCTGATGATAATCAGGGAGGATTGCGAAGAGAATGAGATGGCACAGAATTATACAATACTATTTCAGATAAAATTCAGGAATCAGAAGGTGAAATCTATTTGCCTGTGAAAAGTGTGTGTAAAGAAAATATTGTAAAAGAAGTGTTAAGGTTAATTTCTAAAGTCCAATTCCAAGCACTTAAAAATAGTATGATGGGAAAGCCCCAGGATAAACTGGGTGAACTAATATCACTTTTTTCACCTCTAACATTTCCATATTACTACAGTAAAAGTATCATATGTATCTGTGAAATGTAACTGTACACAAATGATATCACTTTTCCCTCTACATTAAACAAGACTGTTGATAGCCAAAATACTCTACAAGCTATTTTTGCTTTTTTGTTTGCTGTAAGCTGCCAAGGCATCCCACCTGTTTCTTTGTGGCACGTACTTGCTTCTGGTTTTATACAAAGAATTTTGTACTGTACTGCACATGTATTAGATCTTGGTTCTACTTTACTGACCACAAAGAACTGTAAATATAATACCACAAAAGATACCAATGTCTCAGAGCATTTTGATTCTGAAGTATTTTGACTCCAAAGCAAAGTATCCCTGGGAAAAACAGCCAGTACATACACTTCATTGATAACTGGGTTGAATGACACTTGTATTAGCTGACAAATGGCAACATTTCAGCCTGTTTGGAGACCAGCTCCTTAGACCAGGGAAATAGTTTTTTTTCTTGCCACATCTTAAGAATATGTTATTTGTTGCAAAGTTATTCTTCAGGTTCAGTTATTCACAATATTGAGTAGCAATGTGAATTGTGAAAAGGAGACCTCTGGTTCAGATTTCTTTTCCTCACTCTCTTTGCTTGCCATCTGCTAATTCAAGGCTGAACAAGGCCTTCTGAAATTTTTCTGCCCTAGCTGGAACTTGAAACTGAGATGGTAAAACAGAGTGAGAGAGAGATATTCACCTTCTTGTGAAATAAGAAGCCACAGGGACACCCTACGAGCAGTACTAGATGTTTCAAAGAGGTCTTGCTAAGCTCCAAACACCAAACTGATTTACTCATTATAGCAAAAGGGGAATGTGCCACCGGCTATGCAGTGCCATCATCAAAGAGCTTCTGTGACACAGATAATCCTGAACATTGAAGAACAGAGATGTACCTGAGTTTTCTGGGGTTTTGACTTGCTTTACACTAAAGGTCAACACTCAAATATATTTTAATCATTTGAATGCACAGCATTTTGTAGATGGGGAGGATCAGGAAGTTAGTACACAGAGTGATACAATTCACATTGAATAAAACTATCTGAAGACCTTTTACAGAATTTTAAATCTTCAATGTCTATTATTTCCTTCACTCAGAGCTTTGTACAATTAGACTCAACGTTACTAAGGCAACTATTTAAAAATATCCAAAAGTCTACATTACTACTTTTCTACCTGCTAAACTCCAGAATTTATACCTGCCGATTTCTGTAATGCCTGTGTGGCCAGAAATTTATGATGCACCATGAAAAAAAGACTTATTGGCATTTCCTCTGGAAGTGCTTAGTAACTCATCCATGCTCACATAACGCAACCAACCCCCAATTCACCGTGAGACTGTACCACATTAACATGCATTTCTGTCTGTTCTGAGATCTGGGGGTCTAAAAGAATCTAAGGTGACACATAACCCCAGTAGTGTAAAACCCTTCATTACAATGATTCCCTTTCGTTAAAAGTGTGCTTTAATAACAGGGACCAGAATAGACATTCCAGTCAGTAAATTAGTAAGCTTGGTAAGACCTGCTGCATTTTGTGGCCCCTCCTTGCCCCATCATCAGTCACTTAAAGATAGTCAAGCTGCAGCTGCATAACTACATGGTGATGTCTCCACTGATTCACATATCCCTATCAACACCATTCCATATTTCATTGAACCACTTCCCCTGATTCAAACATAGAAGCAATGTAAAAAAGAGTCTAAGATCACCATCTATCCCCACTGCATGTAATCACAGTTTTGTAAAGTTGCAAACAGCTGAAAAAATTATGTTGGGATCTTAACATAGTGATCCTTTCATTAAATCATTATTGTTTCAGTAGAAGATTATTCTGAATGTCCCATCATGTCCTAAAAATTACTGAAGCCTACGCAACATGAGACTTCATTGCTGTACTGGCTCTATCCTAACTATGGTACTTTAAGTAGGTAGAGACCACCAGGCCTGCATTTAGAGCAGAATGAGATTTTACTCATGTAAATATGACCGAGTATCCAAGCCCAAGAAATTATTAAACTTGTGAGGTGTGTAGTGTAGTTTAAAAAAGGGCTTTTAATTCAGGACACCCAGTTCTCCTTTATCTTACTTAATACCACTTCATGCAAGCCCAAGGGAAAACGGCAGGCTCAGCATAAGGGCCAAAACTTTGACATACAGATTAACCAACAAATGTTTGCCAAACATAGGATCTTTTTCTTTTGATAGGTAAATGTAACAGCTGTAGTAGATTAAAAGGCTGATCTAAATAGCCAAAGCATTTAGGTCCTTACAAGCATGATATGTAATTATGAATCTTGCTCCCTGATTCAGGGCTTAAGCTATCAGTATTTCTGCATGAAGGTAAAGCTTCTCATTAGAGCTTCTCATCCACTTAGACAACATTGCCTTTTGCCATTCCTAAGATAAAAGTCTGAAAAAGAGCCATTCTAGCCATGAAGACAATAAGAGGAAAAAAAACACCCTGAAAGCAGCAACTTCAGTTGCTGGGCTGCTGATCATTCTTGATTCCAAACTTCGCCACAGCCATCCTGTCTCCTGCCTGAATACCAGCCGTAGCCACAGCCAGATCAATGGTCTAGGCTTGTGGCACAGGTGTTTCTGCTGCCAGCAGGCTGCTGTTCCAGGCAGCTGTTTTGCTAATGTCTAGAGTCAACCCTGACTTAACTACAGAAAGAAAACTTGTATGTCACCTTGTAATGTGGGAATATAAGCAGATTGTTGATGGTGCTGTAAAACTATAAGCAATATGAAACCACAATGTATCTGTCTACAAGAAAGGTAAGACTCAGGACTACCTGCAGGCTTTACTTCTTCTGCAAGTATGTGCACTCTGTACTTTTTGAATGTGGTGATGGCACATGCTGCTTATATTGTTTGCAAATTATTCTGTTCTCAGAGAGACCTACAAACATTTCAGAGTTTTAGCAGTTTGAACTTATATTTACGTGGCTGGCTGCAAGTTGTCTGGGACTGTGAAGATGCATCACTAAGGGCCGAATTAAGGGATGAAATCAAAACTGAAATTAAAAATCAACCTGGTTTACCATCATCTGGACAGATTTGTGCAGCTAATGTTGAAACACTCTCCATGTGTGGCCAGTCAGTGAAGGAGTCATTCCCATTCCCAGCAGTACCTCTGTAAGAAAATGGTTTGCAGCATTCCAGAGTTCTGTAGTAAGAGAGGCTACTCAGGAATGCTTACAATCTACAGTACTGGTTTATGCTGATCCCCTTTTACCCTATTTGCTATGACAATGTGCTTATCCCCATGTACGAAATATCATATTGCAGCCCTAGACACAAAACTGCTACAGTAAACAGGCTGGAGGTCCAGGGGCTGCATGAAAAATCCCTTTGTTGGGAGGTTTCAAACCAGCAGCTGCACCACTGGTGCACTGCCTTCCTCAAGGGAGAGAGGGCCAGAAGATGCCGACTCCATGCATTCCTAAAGGACAGTTAATATTTTTAAAGATTTTTGGAACACATTATTAAAATATAAGCAGAATAAATTTCATTTAAAACATACCCATTTTTCATGCCTTTATGCAAAAAAACAGCCCCCGTCTCCCTCTCCCTCGTCCTCCACCTTTAACTCCCTGTTCTTTGCAGTCACTATTAAGAGATTTACATTTCTGGAAAACTACAACACTGACTTCTTTCACGTTGGCTTTAAAAAAGCCAACATTTGACTGGCCAAGTGTTTACCAGCAAGACAAACCAAGCAGGCTTTTTATGTCTCCAAAGCTAATAAAATACTGCTTGGAGCAGAGCTTGCCTTGAGTTTCTGTAGGAGCAGAACTCATTCCGCTGGCCCAACATGAAGAGACAGCTATTTTGATCATCCTGTAGTTGCTTAAGCATAGGTTCTCCTGTTGATTTAGAACAGCCTCAACCCAGAACACTAAGCCATAAATACATCTGGAGCTGAGGCTGTAGAAGAGTTAATATTCATCTCTCTCGTTTTATTTTAAAATATACCTTTAGATCTTTTGATGTGTAGCAGACATCAATGAGTCACTCCAGACAGCTTAAAGATATTTTGGAAAAAGCTGTAAAATGACTTTTTGGGTTTTGTTTTCCTTGTCCTTTTTCTTTTCCTTTTTCTTTTTTTTTTTTTTTTCCAGTCACAAGCAAACTTGGCTTAGTTATTTTTTTTTGTTTTGTAATAGAAGGAGAACTACAGTTGCACAGAAGTTAATGAGCACATAACATCCCTCAGCCACATAGACACTCCCAGAGAAACGAAAGGACTTCTGGTCCAACTCTGGCCAGCCAGCCTGTGTTGATGAAGCTAGTTTGTGACATGGGCCTCTGCATTCATCCTCTGTACAGTAGCAGCAACTGCACTGAACCTCTAAGCTGAGGGTAAAGAGCAGAACTGCACCAGTGGAAGACAGCATCCAGAGCAGTGAGGCCATTTTTCCAAACTTGCCCCATTCATGCTGCTTTAATGTGTAAAGTATGCAGCACCTACAGATATTTACAAAGATGTAGAATCAGAAATTAAGCAGAAGAAAGTCAGTCACACAGTCAGAAACCAAAACCAGCATGGAGACTCCTGGTACCCTAGATCGCTCCCTTCTACCATGCCAGCTTAGAACTTAGACAAGGCCAGAACTGATGATGTACCCTGAATGCCTCTGTCTTCCCTATAGCAAGACTTTTATCTTGTTCCTCCTTTAATGTCTCATGTTTAAGCTCTTCAGCCAACACCATGACCATGTGTGGTAAATGAGGCAGACGTAGCAAAGACACCGATGGTGAGGCCAGCAACAAAAATGATCCTGTTATTCTGAGGAGTATTTCTGGCAGGATCCAGGAGTGCGAAGCAATGAGGAGGAGAAAGCTGTGTTCCAACTTTAGCAGAATGCCTCACTTTGCTGTACTCTGCTTCTTGACTTGTTTGCTTGAGCCTTTTTTAACCATACTTTTGGGCTTTCCAGCGTGTGTAGACAGGACAAATATAGTGACTCATAAGTGTATACCTATTATTTAGTTGTTATATAAAGCCCACCTGAGAGCATCATGAATTCACATTTTAGGTCTGCTGGAAAGTTGTGCTGGAAAATTGTTCTGGTCTGTTGCCACCTCGCAGGGATCCTTTCTCAACACCCCTCTCCCCTCTCCAAGCAAAGCCTCAACATGTTTTTAAATGAATTTAGAGAAACCCTGTTAGTCACAGCAGTGACCACAGAAAAGGTTTTGCCTTTCAGATTCTTTTATTATTTCATACAGCTTTACTAGGTAACCTTTCATAACACAGGATACCATTTGTGCTTTTCATGTGGTGGCAGAGGTCACTATCCTGGCAGGTGACAAGGAAATTTGTTGGAGCCTAATTTAGATACCAATTCTTGTTGCACATCACTCATACAGTCACCACCTCCCCTCCATTACCTGAGGACATCGGTCCTCAGATTCACTGTAATGATGGGGAAAGAGCTGATTCCCTGATAAAGTAGAACCAAGGACAGGCTGGTAAATCAAAGATTGTAATGGAAAAAAAAAAACAACAAGGGTCTTTCTCTAGAGGGGTAACACCATTATTCCAATAAATGGAACAAATAAAGAGAGCTAACTCTTAATGCATCTCCCCTATCTGCCTTACAAACCCCATTTTAATATGCTTCAGAACACAACCACAGTGAAACATTCTCAACTTTATGCCCCATCACTATTGCTCAGTCAGTACCAAAATACAGATCTCAGAAGAGAGTGCTCTGAGCCAACGACCAAAACAAGATGCCTCTGCTTTACAGAGGGCTCTGTGAATTCATGAATCTGGCTGGAAAAGCAGAGGAGAGGTACAGTGGAGTGAGCTCCCCTCCCTTCTGCCCCAAGCCACAAGGTAAAGATGAGCTGCATGATGAAAAAGGAATATCTCTGTTTTTTTTTCCAAAAAGGAAACTAAATGGTCATGCTCAGCACAGCCTCTCACTCCTACCAAAATGTCCATATTATTTTCTGGAAATTCTGCAAAGAATCTGGTATCCTACCGAAGCGTGCTGGAGAGGGAGAAAGGGCAGCTGAGAGAATGCACTGGTGCACATGGCACCCTAGCCCTTCAGGTAACCTCAGCTGGCATTGCAATCACTGGCTCAGGCTCATTAAAGGAGCTTCTTGTTGAATTACTGTCAGAGAAGCAGGAAGGACTCTGCTGTACAGAATGCTGATTCCCTGGCCATGTCTTCAAAGTCCAGGATCCTCACCAGGCAGCTCTACTAAGGATGGGCTGCATTTGGTTTAAGCTGACAGGTTCTGTCCTCGGTGTTCCCTATCCACATCTAGGCCTTCAGCAAATCTCAAATCTTCCTGTTCTCTTTGCCAAACCCTAAGAAGGCAAACATTGCAACACCACAGGGATGTAGCATGATATTAAAACACAGATTTCAGTAGCAATGACTCAAGATTAATGGCCTGTCTGCAGAGCTCATTTTCCTCCTTTCAGCTCACTCTACCCCTGCAGTTCACAGTTCCTAGAATGTTGAATGAGTTTAGGAACCAACAGTGGTTCTCTTCACAAGAGAATACTTTGATTACAAAGGACTAAAGAGGCTATTAGAATTATTTTCTATTTTCAAGCAAAAAACAATTCCAAATATTGTTTACTGAAGACAGACAGACACCAGTTTTCCATAATCTTTGGGAAACTTTCCACAGACCCACTGCAGAATGCTGCTGTCCTAATGACACACTTAGGACCAGCATCAGTCAGTCCCCTGAATAGGCTCTGGGAAGCCACTCGCATATGAGGTGATCTTTACATCCTAAAAGTCATATAGAATAAGGCATGTCCCTGCAGAGCATGCAGCAGCTGTGGCCAGTCCCCACATCTACACTTCATTATAAAGTAGCATATCTACCTCATCTCTGTGACTGAGAACCTTTATTAATTCATATTATCTATTAGCACCAAAAAGGTTAATATTTAGCTTGGCATATGCTCAGTTTCTTATTCATTCCATATATTCCCTATGTGCAACTAAGTAGGTACTTGACAGGTCTTTTTCTCAGAAACCAAATGTAATGCCTTGAAATTAACTGGCAATATATTTGGACTTTTGACTCACACACATGCCAAGATTAGAAATATTTCTAAATGGTTATATTTACAGCCACTGTAAATAGAGCATTCAGTCTGCTGCTTTTATGGGTGCTGCTTAACCTATTCTAAGCATCAGTTTAGTCTACTGTTTAAATACAAGTTGACTTTTCCCAACAGCTGGGATCTGAGGCCAAGCTGCTTTGCAGTGATGTTTTACTGTAATAGGTTAAATTCAACCGAAACCATTCAAGAGAAATGAATCCTTCTGAAAACTTTCTCTGAACAAACCAACATATACATGGAGGGAGTTTTAGTTCTGTGCCTGATGTGATTTACATGCTCCTGTAGATGTGTTTGAGAGCTGACTTCAGGGAAGACAGGCTCCAAATCTCAATACTATTTTGAAAGAAAAAAAGGATGGGCAAATTGATTTGAATTTGTGCAAGTGGCTGCACACAGGAGTGCCTGGCCTTCTCATATGGGAAATCCTGGAGTGTTGTTCTGCTGTCTGCCAGTTCCCAGCCCATTTAGTACCTACTTCAGAACATGCGAGAACCCTTGAATTTGACTACACTGGGCTATTCTGCCATAACAGAAATTTCTTCCATAAGAGCATCATGTTTTAGGATGGCAGACAGAAAATCACTAACATATAGGGAATTTCAGAGAGGTAGAATATAATTTAGAGGGCAGAGCATTAGATCTATGCATTCCTGCTCTAACTCTGTGGCTTGTAATGACCAGTGATCAGTATTTTGGTTTTATGCATCAACCCCAATATGAATGTTTTTTTTAAAAGTAGTTTTTACCTTCCAAACTTGCTGATGTAAAGCAAATGAGTCAAGAACAGAACGAAAACACATCAGAAAAAAAATCTAACATTATGCATTGTGCCCCAGGATGAACACTCAGTGCCTTTGCCAAGGAAGAGAAGGTTATCTACTGTCCCCACAGTTTATCTAACAATGCAAAATTCACTTCAAAACCTAATCTTTGCCAATATGGAGTTAATATGCACTTATCTTTAATAGCTAGGTACTTGATGTATCCCTTCAAAAAATCAAATGGATATGTTCATCTCCTTCTAGCTGTTTTATTACATATTTATTATATATATATACATATATATGTATACATATTACATATGTATACATATATGTATACATAATATACATATTACATATATTACATATTTATTATATGTTCTTATTCTGAGACACCCAAAATATTATTAACGAGTTGGGTTTTTTAGGGCTTCCTCTAATATAAAAGTTTTCTGGGATCAATTTGTCCTCATCTAGTCATTCCTCAGGTGCAAGTCCTTATTCTGCAGCTAAGAAGACTAAATACTAATTTCCAGGGATGAAACTACAGCTATCCCTAGTTTCCACTTTCCAAATGCCTTTTGAAGAGTAATCTGATGCCAGCAAGACCGAAGTTTTGGAACAGAGCAAAATATCTGCTGTTTCCGCAGGGCAATTATTTGTCAATGGAAAACAAATGCAAGACTCAAAATGAATTTATGGGATTTCCACTAAAATTCCTTTTTGGCCCACTGAAGTGCTTCTGGGTCACACTGACCTGTGTACAGATATAGATGTGCCTGTGCAATGCTGAGCCACAGGATTCAAGCCACAGAAGTGAAACAGTATCCTACAGCTGGTGCAGGACAGTCCTGTGGTTTTCACCTTGCCTGTGCATTGAACAGCATTGCAGGGAGGCATTCCTAGCACCAAGGTTTGGCTGTGAAAGGCAGGCAAGCAACACCTAGTAGGATTAACTATTCTCACCTTCATCTGCTTGTCAAATAACTAACTGAAAGTATGTGATCTTTCAGTAGGGTAGATATGATATAAGCAAAGATACCAAACAATTTCCTGCATTGCATAGTAATTTGTAAATGCAGTTTTGATAAAGTCCTGAAGGAAGATCATGTCAAGGGAACAATGAACATACCTGAGATAAAAATGCCACTCATAAAATCCCATAACCTGGAAATGGCCAGTTGAACAACAGAGTGACTTTTCCAGGGGAACCAGTGTCAAAATGAATACAACAATCACTGAAGCTCTGAATAATCTCTTTTATCTACACAACTAGAGCCTCCGAGAGGATGGACTTACATTCCAGCAAAGCTCAAACATGAAAACAGGATGCAGTTTAAAGGCTTCTATCTGGTGTCACTGATGCAAACTGCTCAACACCCAAGACCCCCCAAGCACTGTTAGGGTTTCTGAGACAATCAGACTACACCTGCTGTCAGTGCTGTGCCTTGGTCTCCAAAATTCCTCAGGCAGCCCTGGGGTTAGACACTTTGCTTACACATAGCTGGTTACCAGTAAACCTGCATAGCTTTGTATCTCACCCATTGTCACCCAGCAGCCTCCCCAACACCCACCAGCCTCATAAAGCTGGGGGGTGGATGGGCAAGACCCCACTAGATGGCACTACGATCCAGACTGGTTTTGCTTATTGCAGACTTTTAAGTTAATTTCTTATTTTGGATCCAACTGACCACCTTGTTTGTTTTCTGTGTGCAGTATGCATGGGCTCCATAAAGAGTCTGTTTGTTATGGCCATTTATCCATATGTTTCCTAAAATGTTTTTAAGAGAAAAGTACCCATGCAGTGTCAGCATCTCCCCTGACACTGCTCACCTCAAAGCCATCTTTTCCATTTTATTTCAGGTTCATCTTTGAAGCTAAACACATCAGGAAGAGGGAGTGAGGGTCATCAGTCACATCATCACAAAGTTTGCAAGTGAAAAGTCCAAATGTACTGTCTTACAAGTATATTTAATCCATTTAATGGGCAGGAAGTATCAAATATTTAATAGTGTCACTTGTACATATTGAGAGATCAGCATCCAGGCTAACCAGCTTGTGATAAGATAAAAAACATTCCCATTAACTTTGCAGGGAGCCCTAATATGTATTAACAATTAATCTCGTATACCTGCTTGTCAACTCATCTGTTGACACTCCTTGAAGAACATCTGAAAGCCCACATTGCCAATATGATTTCCTGCTAGAACAGATGACTCTTCATTTGATTCCTGCATAATTAGGATGATATGACCCTTTCCCATGCTTTAGCATGGGAAGTAATTTAGGAATTAATTTGCAAAAAAAAAAAAAAAATCCACAAGATGTAACAAGGTATATATAGCAATGGCTGTACAACATTTATTCTATGGGAAAACCAAAATAGGGCAAAGCACAGTGAGGACAGGAAAAAAAAGCAAAATAAATTTTGTCTGAGCATATGTTAGATAATACTGTCAAAACTGTGCAAGCAAGCTCAAAGCAATCATAAAGATACAGGGAGTATTTCTAATTTCTTGCAATCTGAAATTGCTTTCATTTCCTTTTTCCAAAATTCTTGAGTCCACCATTGTGAAATGTGTCTGTTTGACAATGGCAAAGTTTGATTTAGTAAATAAATTTGGCAATTTGCATGTCAGAAATATGGCTATACCCTGGCACCCTTGAATCTCAACTGCAGAGCTAATTGAACTTTTTCCATACAGTTTGGAAAATGGCTTTTGTGGCTTTATAGTTTGAACAGCTTTCATAAACAGACCTACTGAACCTATTTTGTATGTTGTGTAGTCATTAGAAGTCTATTGACTTATTGAAAATGGTGACATTTTGGTGGCATGCATTTTGGTGGAAATGGTGACAGCATCACTTGATATCTACATTTTTCATTTCTTTTTCCTGTGCCTCATTCTTACCTACTGTGATCACAGTAAAGCAGATTGCCATGATGAATTAATTCTTGGAATAACAAATATAAACAGAGTATTTATTAATCCAAAAATGAATGACAAATTAGAAAACATGAGCTAATAGGAAGAAATTTCGCAATATGGGAGCCAAGTGTCATTGTTGTGCCTGTCAATCTGTACTTGGAGTTTGTTCTGCGTGTGGTATGTTATGGGCTGGACAAAATGAATAAAGGGTGATGGGCTGATTCTGAGGAGGGAAGCCATGGGAACCCCAGAGGTCTTTGCCTTTGTAATCAGATTAGCAGAATTCAAAAGGTAAGTGAAATAGAGCAGAATTTCCTTTGCTGATGAACCACAGAACGTGCTGGACAACTAAATCTGCATAGTCATTTTCAAAACAAAGATATTTACCCATGTCCATCTACTTGCAACACTCCACCTGTGTGTCCACTGCAACTGCTACCCTATCAAAACCACAAACATCAGCAAGGAGATGCTCTTTTCAGTGTACTTAAACCTGAACTGCAGAAAGCAGCAGTAAAAATCCTGGCTGGTGGTCATGGCTGTCTCAGTGCACTACATTCAATAGAGCTCACGTACATATCTCCTGAAGGACAGCACATGTTCACATGTTCATAGCTCTACTTATTGCATACTGCATTGTAAACATGTATTTTAAAATGGCAAACACTCATATTCATGGAAGACATTTTTCAGCATAATGTGTTGCCTTAAACTTGTCCCTTGCACTTTCCAGGATGACTATGACATGTATCTCTATGTTACTAATGCCTTGACAAACACCACTTAAGTAAGGAGAAAGTGGAAGTTAAAGATTGATAAACCCACACCACAAAATTTCAACCTGACCATTCCCACTGGAGATCCAAATCTACTGCTCCTCATGAGCCCCACCAATCTATGAAAACCCTGCTTTGTCTCCACCTTGGACTGATGCTAGGATGAAAACCAGCTGCCAGCAACCTAAAACTTCTTAAAGATAGAATAAAATGGCAAGCTCTGTGTGGTTTATGCAGAATACAGGCAAGTAACTGTCAGGGAGCTTTTTTTTTTCTTTTTCTGTGGCTTGTATTTTGCAAGCAAACAGCTTTTCTATCCAGCTAGCACTGAAGGCACAAGCACCACCTGGAATTCCTCCCAAGGATGTCAAGCCAAACTACAGTAGAAACTGGGGAAGAAGAGATGTAGATTGTGAAAATGCAAAAAAAGAAAGCTGAGGAAGATTCTAAGAGTCAGAGCATGGTGAAATTCTCAAGAACAGAAAAGAGGAAGAAAAGAGATATGAAAACACAGTTTGGCAGATAGCTCAGCCCACACCCTCCAATACAACAGGGTCTTCTTGTAAAGGAAGTAATTTTCAACTGTAATTGATACCAGCCTTAGCAGCTTGTCAGACAGGTTGCCAGTTATGTGAAGGCTGATGACAAAACCATTTCTTCTACAGAAACCAAATTATATTTCCAAACTTCCAGCAGATTAGGGAAGGTCCTGCATGCAGTGACAAATGTGTACCAATAGCCCACATGCTTCAACAGACTGAGCATGCCCCTCTGTACAAACATGGTAGACAGCATCCCTCTTTTTTGGACAATGGCACTTAAAAAGCCATGTTAAAAACATTTTCCCTACAGCTCATGCCCTTTCCCTCTAGATTACATCTGGCTGAACCAAACCAGGAAGAATTACAATATAGGTTTACAAAATACCAAGGAGCTCTATAAGACAGAAACTGTACTCAATGACAGCTGCCTTCTAAAAGTCTGCAAGACAGTAATGAGTTGCTGTTGTTCTCTGCAGCCTGCCTCTGCCTGGCTGGGGACAGGGCTACAGATGAACGGCAGCAATAGGGCAGACTCATGCCCTACAGCAGGTAGACAGAAGTGAGCCATGCTCACTCAACTTTTCTTTATCAGCCTCATAAATGATGCTAGGAAAAAATAATCAACTCTGAGCAATTAAATAGCAGTTAATAAATAAAGCTGCTGAAAATAGTTTGACCAATCAAAACTAATATTTGTTACAAAGCTGCTGTAGTAAGCAGTTAATAACAATTATAAATAATAATGTACTCAACAAAAACCAATAGCCTCTCCAATCCTACCTCCCACTCCTCAGCTATCTGTGGAACACTCAGTTTAAGAGGTTATTCCTCAATCAACTTCAGAACAGGATATCAATTTATACCCTGTGCTCCTCTTTACCCCTCTCCATACATGTCCTCAACGTAACATTAGACTCTGGGGCTGTTTCTTCAGGAATTTTCATTCTCCCCTGCTTCATGTGTTCTCCCAGTTCCAAGCGTTTTTAGCTTAAAATAAGTCCTTTCCTGACATGTCAGATGGTTTTCATGCAAAGTGCCCATAGTCCCTCTGAGTTATTAACAGCCCCACACACAGCTTCTCTTCTCTTCCCCTCTTTCCAGTCCTCACAGTGGCCCATTATGCTAAATGACACTGGTCCAAAAATGGGAGTTGAGGGATACACTCTGAAATAGGCTAGAAAACCTCTACTGTGGCAGGGCCCATAAGAGGACAGCTTTTTTAAGCATTTGTGTCTCTGCTGAATAATTTCGGAAGTTCCACATTTAAATTCCCTCTCTACGTGCTGGAGTCTGCCTTCTGAGGAGCTCACTAAAACGGAGGTACTGAAGAGTATGATCAGTTTTCTGAGGGTGCTGTGACCTAGAGGCAGGTCTGATTACATCATTTGTTTTGGGTTGAGTCTCAGGAGGTTTATAAAAAGCAGTCCTAAAAGGAAGGAGAGAGACAAGGGGAGAAAAGGGCAATAACTCATTAGAAGAAGCTCTGTATGTGTGCATTCTGCTATTTGGCACACATCTACAAGAAAGTTTCTTCAGAGTGCAGAAAAACCTGTGAACTGTCGGAATATTATAAGTCTTTCCTTGAGATGTCAGTCAAGAGCTTCAGTACAGTCACAGGCACTACTGTGCTTATTTTCTTCCTAAAGATACAACTCTCAGTGCAAGCGCCGTTGAATGGTAAAGTCTTTCAGCTTTCTATTTTATTGTCACTTGTAACCTAGGGCAGCTAATGTATGAAGAAAACTGGCATCTTTTAATTATTACTACTTCAATAGCATGCTCAAAGTTGTATATTGCTGCAGTCTACAGTTGTTTGTTTGGAGTTAGTACCCTTCTTTCAATTTCTCTGAATAAGTTTTCTGATGTATGCAGGAAAAAGAAATTTGTTCTGTGATTTAGTTTGCATTACAGACTTCTTGCATGCTCAGTATTCCTTGCTTTGTGGTCTTTTTATTTCTCATAGAATGAAGAAGAGACTGGCCCTTCTCAGTTAGTGGACAAATCACACCTTTCCCTCTGCCTGTTTATTTTTAAACCAGAGAAAAGGAATGCAATCCTTGTGAAGCACCCCATATACTAGACCTTATTCTCTTTAAACAGGGACGGTTTCAGGAGGTCAGCGCTCCTCACTCTCATTTTAGGAGTTAATGTTCATCTATTCAAGCTGATTATAATCAATTTTCATCCATTCAAGCTAATTATAATCCACCTAGTGCAATTATATGATATGAGGGAGAATCATTGTAAAGGGTTGTGTAAGAGGACTTGCTCAGCATATATATTCATGGGACAAAAATCCTGAAAGCTGAAGTGTAATCCCGAGCAGTCAGATTCAGACAGAGCTTTGCCAAGACAAGCATTTTACCCTATTTTTTGCATGAGCTACATAAGGGGTTCAAGTCAAACTTTCAAGATCACCTTCTTATTTCGGGGATACATTCTCTGAAAAGTGGCTATATTCTCTAGCAGGGTCTCCCACCTGAAGGCTCCTAGAGCTTGGTGATTCCCAGTATAACAGAGTAAAGCTTTGTACTTTCCAGGTGCTTTCTCTGACAACGCAGAAGGTGTGGAAGTGAAAGGATGTGTCAAAAATTATGTCTTACAATACATCCTGAAGAGAATGCTGGCAAATTCCTATCTAAGAATTAGACAGCCAGAATCATGAAATGGCAAGAGCTACAGCATCTGCCTGTCTCTGACATCTTTCCAAGTCAGAGATACAACTAACACAGATTCTCACAACTAAAAGCATTCCCACTTTGCCAGCTCCCGAGTGACACTGGAAACATATTAATTCCCTGGATATATATCAGTGAAACACAGATACTCTGGCTCTAGGAACTTCCTCTGTCATGCACGGGCATTAACTCTGTTACTCATCAGGACTCACCCCAGCAGGAGCAGAGAGACAGGAGAGTGCTCACAATACAGAGCTGTTGATAGTTTCCTTCTCGATGTGAATCAGACACTCCATTGACTCTCCTATTTTGGGAGACTGTGTGACAGTCTGCCTCATCCTCATTTCACTATCAAGCAGAATAAAGGTAATATCAACCTTGCCCATAGCAGAAAATCACTTTTGCAGCTCTACATGCTCATTCAGGCAAAATCAAGAAGATTCTCATAATCTAAGTTAGATGAAACAAGCAGTAAATGTGCCTCAGCCCTACCTGTACCGGTTGCTATTATTGTGCGCATCAGTGAATTCATATGGTAGTGAATTGCAGATCATCAAAATGCTCACAGGCTACAGGAAATTTCACTTGGCGAAAGACTTTAAGCTTTCATTTATTTTTGTTTCAGTTGGCATAAACACCCAAAGTACTGAAAATCATGACTGTTTTAACATTGTTCTTCTAGGTTATAAAAATCCTAGCTTTGACACTTCATACAAATTTTAACGGGCAGTAAGAACATGAGCAGAGAGTAGTTATTGTAGCTAAGCCAGTATTTCTTCAAATCCTGCTCAGATGAGGATGTGGCAATTTCTAAAACATTTTGACAGTCAGTTACTATCTTTGTGAAAGTTTTACCTACAGAATATGCTGACCAGAGGACACAAGCACCTCCAAAAAAACTGAGTAAGAAATAATCCCCTGCAGAGACAAGGGGAGAGGAGAATTAGGTTTCTCATCTTGAAATCTAAGACAGTGCATGAATTCTTCTACACTAGAAACATGGGCACTTCAGTCAGAATGATTATACAGACCTTGTTTTGAAAATTCCAGTATAAAAGAACAAGATACACTGGTCCCAGCAAACTGGAAGCGAAGAGCTGAGTGTTCCCAGCACATATCAATACAAAAGGAATAAGCGCAGCTGTTTTGCACATCCCTACAAATTAATCCCAAATATTTCATACGACATTCTTTGGAGAAGAGCTGTATCTGTGACCACACTTCAGAGCATAAGAAATGTAGCCAAGAATCGTGTACTGAGCAGACATGTGCATGTAAGGATAAATATTTGCCTGCATGCAGGCATGCACACACAGACACACTGAGTGTTTGCAAGACTCGTAATTCAGGACTGTTTTCTAAGCAGAAATAAAATTACATTTGCAGAGAGTAAAGATCTGCATTAGCCTGATAACCAAAACTGTTCAGATCTGTCAGAACAAGCACTTGTAATTACAAGGCAAGCTGAATGACTGTGTAGGTTTCAGGACACACAAAAAAAATAATTAAAACAGCATGTAATAAATCAAGACATTTCCAAAGATGTGCAGAAACACTGCATACAAGTTCAGTTCCTTAAGCAATGGATGAATATTAATAATTTTAACAATTTAACACTCAATTCCCCAGGATTCTCAGAGTTATATGAGTTCATGTATCATACTCCCTTTTTCCAAAATCCAATTATTCCTATCTGTTGGCAAATCCCAGAGCCACTGTACAGAAATGACTGTCCATCACTTCTCAGTGTAACAACTGGCAATTCACTGATGTTTTCAAAGTCCTCAACTAGGCATGAGGGGGTTCATTATAGCTACATCTCATTTATACTCCTTCGTTTCCTAACCAGAAAAAAGTCAGGAATGTACCTATAAACAGTCTGTGGCTATTAAAAAAAACCAATAAACCAAACACCCCTCCCAAAACCATGACAAAAGTTTCACTCCAGGATTTAAGTGACCACAAGAAAGTCAAGCCCTATAGGCAGGATCACAGGGATAATTATAATTATAATCTGGATGAGAAGGGTTCATAATCTTTAGAAGTGTCTGTTTTGCTCAACATCTGGGGCTAGAAAGACAGATAAAACTATTGCAAAATTCAGTACATACGTTTAAGTGGCAATTTGTTCTTTACAGAGTAAGATCCATTTCAAATATTCACAGCAATATTTTCTTTGTCTTTGAACAGGGTCAAAATGGTCGTATATTGGTAAGTACTAACTGATTTATATGGAATAATTTGTGGCTTTGTTCTGTATTTTAAGGACAACATGCCAAATGTATCTAGGTGAGAAGCTACTGGGTTCACTATCTTTACCCAGGTTTGGATCTGACTCATTGTCTTGAAGTGTCATTCTTCCACCAGGTTTCGTATCTGGCTGAGTAAGAGTCAGTTATTTGGTTCTAAATTGCCTTGCAGAATGACAGGAACTTCAGCAGATTAAGACTGGCCCCACAACTGCAGAAGTTCCCCACAGCCCCGTGTTTCCTCACCCATCACAGACCAGCAGCACGTTTCAGCCTAGTTCTGCAGAGAGCGTATCTCTCCCTATCCACATGGGTCTTCATTTCTATGTAGAGTCAGAGTTCAGCAAGTCAGCTGTATCATGCTACTGGCGACTCAACTCCCTGAAAATCCCAGCACTGACAAGACAGAATAAATTATATTCAGGAAAGCAGTGTTATTGTGTTATTTTGTACACTAGTTCTTTAAGTCAGCTACTAACCCAGAACGATCTGATGGCTGCTCAGGAAAAATTATCTAGAGGGTTTTTTTTTAAGTTGATCAAATCCTCTGGCCAGTTTTTTCCTCATTCAGAGTAGTGTTTTATATGCCACATGCCCACAGAGGTAGGTAGAACTGAGAATCTCAGCAAAAAATGCTTGCTCTTAAGCCTTTGGTGCTGCTCCAAGACAATACAAAGAACCTCTGAGACTGAACTACTCCCTTTGGCTGTGCTCCAGTTTACCTGACTTACTTCACGTAAGCAAAACTGTCAGCTGCATGTCTATAGGTATTAATCTAACTGCCAGTATGCATACATATACTTATATGTACATGTATACTTCACATTCTCATTAGGAAAAAAACAGCTTGACACAGTTTGAATAACAAAGGCCTGGGTTTCCCACCTTGACAGCAGCCACCAAATGAACCTAACCCTGCTGGATAGTGAGGAAAGCGAGACTTCTACCATCACAGTAGAAGTTTTGCCCTCCTTTCCAGGGTAATGCTTGTTTAAATCAGTTACTTCACCCGTTCTGGGAATTCCAGAACCAGTGTTTATTTCAGAGTATGTCATTCTCAGTGCCCAACTCCATCAATTCCTATTAAGCACTTCCATGCTGCAGTCTGATTTCTAACATGTACTGGGGGATAGAGGGAAGGATCACAAAACAGATTCTTATTTTTTTCCTTCAACTACCAATTTTCAAATATATTTAGAACAACACATAATAGCAAATTCAAAAAATTAAAGTGACAACTGAACTTGTACAGAATAGTTCTTTTCATATACCAGGAAAAAAGCAGAGGTACAACATCGGTCTGCACAGAGAAAAACTGTGATTAGAGAGCCTTCAGTTAGCCAGAAAAGAGCCACTCTATACTCTCCTACTGAACCTGGTTCCTTACAGCAGCCTACACCTTCCAGCATTTACCTTTATCCCTGCAGCACTTTGCAATGCCTCCCACTAAGATTAAGTCAAGAGGAAAGGAAGTCAAGCCATTATAATTGCAGTGCAGATGATGTCAAGATGAGGGCCAAGGTACAAGATTGAGGGTGGAAGAGAAGTCCAGGTGCTGATTGTCACTGAGAGTTCTATTTGTTCAGAATGACAATATGTAAAACTAAATGTTGACACAGCATTAGCAGCTCAGGGCATGGTAGCAAAGCAAGATGACATTGCACGTGATCATTATCTTTTCAGTGCAAGCTTTCCACAGAAATGAACGCTTGGCTTGGTTATAATGGAAACTACTACATTAGATACAATAAATATAAAGGCTAAACCTCTGTTCTATTTGCTTCTCCCTTAGCCAAACTGCAGCAATGCTATTTATTCTTCCTGATTTCATTACTCTTGTATATAGCCCAAAAAAAAGCGCCTGGATGAAACAGCACAGGCCAGTGAGCTGGGGCATGAGCCCTCAGACCCCTCTGACCTAGGCTTGCTCTGTATCCTCTGATGGAACTCTTCACCTTCTGTAAAATGGACAAAGTAGGTGAGCTGTATAATGAGAAAAGTGATTTCAGTTAACGAACTAAAATAATTGTTCCAATGCCTCATAACTCAGGACAGCATGCACAGGCAGCTTTTGGCAATGTTGCTGTATGGCTGGAAGGTGCAGGGCCAGAAGTCCTCTGCCCCAGAAGGGAATTGGAAAGCCAGGCTCCAATTCTTTGGATTCTGGCTTTCTGCTTCTGTAATGTAAGAGGGCTGGAAAGAAATCAAAGAATGAGAATCACTCCTCAAGAGTGGACAAGCAGGTACAATGGAGAAAACTAGCTTTGCAGCCAAGTTTAAAGCAATAGTGCCAACAAAATTATTAACGTGCTTTAGCATGTGAGGAGACACAAGAGCTGTTGTTAACAGGCATTAGGCTAATTGAACTTGCAAACTCTTTAGTTTTACTGTTGCCAAATACTCTGCTTCAACTCAGTGAGGTGCTGAGACCCTGTGCTAAGACTCTTCCATTTCCCCTTAGAAAATGCCAGCTTTAGTGAGCACATTAGAACATGCCCAAAATTTCTCATACAGCACTTGAATGGAATAAGAGAGACAGCTACAGCCTTTGGCAATTCCTCTCTCTCACAAGCTTCCCTCTGGACATGTATGTGGAAGAGATACATATATTGGACATATGCACACAGAACAGTATAACTAAGCTCTGCCTGTGCTCTGAGCGAAATGGAAACCATGTGGTCACGTTACTGTGGCAGGGAGCCTGGACTCTCAGCCTTCACTACTAACTCAGCCCTGGGCTAACGGCAGCCTCACAGCTTCCAGCTGGCTGAAAACAGGGCAGAGCGCTCTGCCCTGGCTGCAAAAATACCACAGGCATTCTCTGTGTTACTGACCTAATGCATCTTAAGACATTAGTTTACTTCAGATCAAGAAAATTTGGACACCCTGTGAGAAGCTTGAGCATTCTGAGTATTAATTCATTATTATAGCAAAAGTCTGTTGCTAACACTGGTGTCTCATAGGCCTGTTTTCTTCTGGTTTTAAGTCAGCCAGTGTACACACCCTGGGAGTTGACACCACTGTTGTTCCTAAAGGAACACCTGTCCTGCATCAGCCAGCAGTGCTAGGGCTGCAGGGATGGCTGAAGGCTCAGGCATGGAAACGTAAAGGCTGCCAAAGATGATACAGTGGACACATGCAGCCAACAGCGCTGAGGGTATTTCACTCACCTCACTGCGCAGCTGGGCAGCAAGACTATCCAAAGAACTAATACTACTTTATTTACAGGCATCTTTTATAAAATAGACATGAGGGCACAGCCAGGCTCAGGTTTATTTACAGCACGGTAGAGGAACGTGGTCCTGGAGACTCATGTAAAAGAAGGCAGTCCCCAGGCTGAGCACTCCGAGTCTGCACTCTCCATAGAAGTATCATGTGTTCACGGCTGCACTGGGAGCAGTGGCAGCAGGACGGGTCTTGCTTCCACCCATACCAACTGCTCCGTACCTTCATTTGCTCATTCTGACAGCTGAAAATTAGTGTTGGGTGGGTAGGACAGGCCCGGGGCACAATTATTGCTCTGCTGACACAGTCCTGATGGGATCCTCATAGCAGCAAATATCACCTGAGATGCCTGGGTCTTTCCCTTTGTCACAAATGTTGTCACAAAAGAGGTAAATTAATAACTAGGATATTTGTGCGATAGTTCTTTTGCTAACACCTTTTGAGCCTTGTAGTTCAGGCCAAGTTTAATACATCCACATGCTATTCTTTATTCAGTAGTGATCTGACAAAACCTTTGTAAACACAATGTGATCTCCACTGAATTTATCTGAATGTGCTGGCACAGAAAAAGGAAAATCTGGTTCACAATCAATCATTCATTTTCAACAGAGGTAGCTGAGAAATGCCTTCCAGCTGTGTGGTTTATCTACCATGGAAATCTCAATTTCACATATGCAAACCCAAGCAGCAGTGAGCTCAGCTCTTTGAGACAGGAGGTTTGAGGCACTGAAATTAGGAAGCCTACGTGGCAGGATTTCTAGAAAAACTGGTTTTGTATCAAAAAGGGGTTTTGTTTGGCTTGGTCGGGTTTTGTTGTTTCCTTTTTTAATTAAGCAGGAGTGAGAAATAAGCAAAAATGGCTGTAGCTTAGAGGCCTGTGAGTGGAGATGCAGATTTACATCAAGAAAAGGATAACCGCTGGCAAAGATCAAGATATATAAATACTGCAATAACTATAGCTTTTTATAGAAGAGACAAAAGTTTCCCTTCTGAACTCTTGACGTTGGTGTGGAAGTTCCCATACTCTGTTGCCGACTCTTAAGGGCATTCTAGTCATCCAAACAAAGTACCAGAAAAGTGAGTAGTACTTCATGACATGGTTTCCGCTGGCTGGGACTAGACTTCTATTTTATACATCAATTAAAAATTACCTATTTAATTATCAAGTTTCCAAACCTATGATATGTAATATATTAAAGTCTTCTTGCAAACTCACTATCTTATCAGTGCACAGAAACCCCAAACCTTTTAAAATTACTGAAGTCTTTTTACAATAAAGGCTTCTCCCAGTTTTTCTGGCACTGCCAGCCTTAGCTCCCTGGAAAGTGTTAAATTTCAGTGTCGTCTTGCACATCAAGTTTCAGCCTCAAGAAACTACCGTTTCCAGGTATATCTTGATATATATTTTCCTGGGAAATATTCTTGAGGATCTATATTCCAGGGAATTTATGCTCTTCTGGATGGAACTGTTATTTGCCAAATACATGTAGAGGATAATATAACAGTCTTCTATTATGTCAGCATAACATTTATTAGCTTTTAACAAGAATTTCAATAACTATAAGATAGTACTGTGAAGATCTAAGAGAAGAGCAATGAATGTGATTGGCAGCAAACTGCAGTCAAAGATGTAAGTTACAGCAGCATCAAGGTCTATTTATACTGAAAAGCACTGATTGAGTCTGAGTATCCACACTGCAAACAATCTCATGTGCTAACCTACATCTTGAATAATCTTCAAGAGCTTTAACCAGGAAATAAGTCTGTCTTTGAGCACCAGAACTGAACTTGCCAATTCTGTCACATGTACTATGTTTAAGTCAGATTCACCTCCACTATTCATATCCTCGGAAACTTTCACATAAAAATGTGTGCCTCTAATAATGTTCTCCTGACTGTTAATTTTCGTTCAGAAAACATCTGAACTTGCTTTGCCAGTGATGACCCGATCTAACATTAGCTTCTGACATTCACAATTCATGGAAGATGTTAACATACTGGGGAGACTTCAAAGAAGCCACAATGAGTATTATAGGATTGGAAAAGCAGCCTTCTAACCAAAGACTCAAGGAACTCAATCTATTTCATTTAAAAGAAGTGAGAAACTATGTACTCTATATTATAAGTACTTCAATGAGGAACAGAAGTACACGAACAGGAAGCTCTTCAATTTCTAAGCAAAGGATTAAAAGCAATCACTATCTAAATAAAGTCAAAGCTAGACAAACTCACAGTGTTTGATAATTACTTGGCAAGCTGCCAGGAAAGTAATTATCCATTGGGCACTAATTAAGTATCTTTTACCTGCAATGCTTAAAGGAAGAGTAGATACTCTTTCCTTTCCGAAACATAGGGCCTCCTTGAAGTAGAAATTAATTCAGGGAGGCCCAATGGCCTGTCTTATACAGATCAGGTTGTGTGATCCTGAAAGACCTTCCTGCCTTAGAAAGAATCACAATGAATCTTCAGAGTCAAGGAGAAACACAAGTTGCAAGTATCTCTTTTGGTATTTAAATCCAAATGATCTCAGCTTACAGCTTGTAAACAGCTGCTAGCTATTAATGTGTAATTAAATCAAAGACACAATTAAAAATCTCTTGATATTATCTGTTCTTTGTAGATCCTGCCTAAGGCAAAACACTGTGATGAAGAAAAGTTTCACCAGAGTTTGAGCAAGTTATTGCAGGTCATATTATCATAACACCTTCCATTTTTGCAAGATAGCTTTTCACTGTGGGTTATGCAATATTGCTAGATAGAGCCAGACAGTTTGTACAATAAGAAAAAGTCTATAAGGCTCTGGCTTTCTGTGGACGGAGAAGTATGGAAACATTTCTCTGCCAACATGAAGTCACATCTTTCAGCCATTCTCTTCAGAAGGCTGGAATAGCTGCGTTACTGTGCATATGCCTGTTACTGCTATAGGGAAAAGTACTTCATGCCAGTAAATAATCCAAATACTGTCACAGATCCAAACTCTACTTGCCACGCTTGTGGGCTCTGCAGAGAGACAGTACCATGAGGACAGGGTGAGGGGCCCTGAGGCTGGCTGTGGTACTGCTGCCCACAGGCCTCACCTCCTGAGCTGCCAGCCCTGCAGTTCCCCAGGAGCATTAACACCAACAGCACCTGAGACTGACAAAAAATGGAGGGTTCAGTAAAGTGTCTCTGTGTGAGATTTCTGTTGGCATTTGGCCCTTTTCTATCTAATGGCACACTGGAAAGATGAAATTAAGTTTTAAAAAAAACCCTCTTAAAAATACTGAAAATATGTCTTTTCCAAATTTTGGGTGAAGGCTAAAATAGGGGAGTTTTTATATTAATTGCTTGACAAATGTGTCTCTGTTAATTTACACAGGTCCCGACGGAGAGAAGGCCTGGCCAAAGAAATACCCATTTTGTGGAGGAGTTTTCCAATCACCAATAGATTTCCACAAAGATATTCTCCAGTATGATTCTAATCTCTTGCCTTTAGAATTCATAGGCTATAACGTGCCCTCCACTGACCAGTTCACATTGATCAATAATGGTCATTCAGGTAAGGGAGCTCAATGACAGCAAGGGATTGCAAAGGAAAGATTTTTTATTTAATGGGTGAACTATTTCAATTAGCAGATTAAATTAAGCCATTATGATGAAGCCTTCACATCAACGTACCTACATCTAGGGAACAGGCTAGGGAAACTTAGGAATGTACTAAGTGCAAATGGATTTGCAGTAAGCCAAATTGCCTGTGGTTTTTAAATGAACTCTAAGCATGTCAAAATTAATTCCCAAGCTTTTCTTATTACTTTGGTTGGATTGCTCTGAAACAGATTTGGTGATTCTGTTAAAAAGAGATAAACTGATAAAATATGTGTCTCTGGCATTCCAGTCTAATCAAAGCAACTCAGTTGAATTACATGAGGGAGGGGAGAAAGAAAAAAAAAAAACACAACAAAAACTAGGAGCACCATTGTATTCTTATGGCTTGAGACAGAAACCTTTTTGTGTAACATAAGACAGGTAGATAAAAAGACACAAAAATAATTAGAAATAGCATACAAACATGCTCTCCAGTGTAGTACTGAATCAAAGTGTCAGTGCATTAGGTAAAAGCAGAGAAGCTGCAGTCTCATAAAGGTCTACTGTATTGACACAATATACTATCCCAGTAAGCTAGTCCCACCATTTTTTGTTCCTTCCTGAAACATCTGAAGATACAGAAATAAGAACAGTTATAAAGCCCTCCTTCTTTGTATCCTACTCTACTGCATAAGCAGCAAAAGAACCTGTACTATAAAACAGTCTCTGGCATGCTTGGTTAAAAGGCACCCAACATGCAAACAGCTTTTTTTCCTCAATCTTTCAGTGGGGTAAACCTGCTTTATAGAACATCATAAACCCATTCTTCAGTAAGGGCATGGTTCCTGGCTTTTCTTTTGATCAATTGCTCCATCAAAACCAGGTTGCTTTAGATTGGAAACGGCTGGAACATCCTTTCCTTGTGAACCTTCTTTTCCTAAGAGCCTTTCTTGATCCTGGGTGAAAGATTGTGCTGTCACAGGTGAATGTATTAGGCTGATGTAAGGGACAAGCAACGGCCAGCGAAGGAAACATTGTCATTGTGGACTTTAACAGTGCCATAGAGCAGGTGGAGACAAAAAAACAACACTGAGATCCTGTCCCTCACGTAATAGTCACACAGGTCAAAGCAAATTACTCATAAAGCCTATGTGATTAACATTGACAGATCTTGACCCTAAAACAAGAAGTTCAGCTGCTTCCTAATGAAAGCCAAGACAAAATATATAGACCCTCTCAGTAAAAACGGGAACTTACTTCTAAAGTCAGAGCCCTCCTAGAAAGCAGGGGCCATGTGACCTACTCGAGAAACCTCACTCATACAAATCTTAACTGCTCCGAGCAATGAAAAATTAGCCTCTGTTAGAGTGATCATTACACCATCTGCTGCTATCTTCTCTTATGGCTAGAGAGGAAATAAGCAGGATGCTTAATATTTCAGTATAAGTCATTCCTACATATCATTAATGTGCTTCACTGGCCAGCTAATCCAGATGCAATTACTTCCTTCAGGTAGAATGAAAACAGCAGAGCTCAGAAAAAACTTTTTTAGCACTGGCATAAAAATACATAGGTTTGCAGCTGTTCCTTCATTGAGGTTTTGAGCCTTGTTTGCCTTGCAAAACATGTCTGGGACGTGCCAGAAACAAACTGTATTAATACTGGAAAATAATACAGATAAATTTCAAAGCAATTGATCTGTTCTTTACATAAACTGTTGCTATATGAAGTACCAAACTTCTCCAGTGAACAACTCAGATTCCCCTGTGCTGAGAATTACTACTAAAATTTCTACACCAAAAAAATCCCCAATCTAGGCAGTCTTCCACACTGGAGAGCATTAGGGAGGGTAATGCGTCCAAAGGCCTCCCTCCAGCATGTCAAGAGAGGAAATGCTAGTTCTTAAGGCCTGCGATTATCTTGCTGCTTGACATCAATGCTCTGGGTTTCGGGGAGAGCAGGAAGTTTATTTGATTTTGCCATATGTTCCTAAAAGAAGATTAAGAGGCAAAGGAGTTCAATATAACAAGAGTTTAAAAATACCATGAGAAATATTAATTTATTAAGCCATTTTCAACTACTATAAGGGGACTGAAAGAAGGCACAGGAACCTAAGTTTTGCTTTGACACGCCAATAACTCTCTTCAATAAGACTGAGATAATTTTGCATCCGGGGGAAAAAAGATTTCCATTAGCAACAGTTCTCACATGCAGTTCCTTTAGTTTAAAAAAATAGAAAAAGGGTACATTCTAAATTCTCCTGAATTCCCTATGAAGGGTAAATGTCAACGAAAGTGTTTATCTCCTACCACAGACTGAGATGGATTTGAGTTAAGAATCTGCTTTGTTCATGCTCGATACATAATATACTTAGACACAGTATTTTTATTTGCCCTGTGCTTGAAAGCTGTGGTATCATTTAATCCCATCTGGTTTTGGTCTGCTTACAGTGAAAATGTATCTGTCGCCTACTATGTACATCAGAAACCTCCCGTTTGAATACACGGCATCTCAACTTCACCTGCACTGGGGAAACAGAAACAAGTCAGAAGGCTCAGAGCACACAGTCAGTGGGAAGCATTTTGCAGCAGAGGTAAAAGAAGCTCAGATCAGGGAAAGAAACAAAGAAGGTTGGATAGGTCCCACAGATCTCCAAAGTGGGATCCTTATCTTGCATATATGACTCTAAAAGGCTGCAAGGTTGCAATCCAAGTATTTATGATCTGGTTATATACTAAAAAATATATGCGTTGTGCACCACGTAAAGGGTGGACTCTGATGCACTGCCACAAGTCAGAGAGTTAGGATTTAGGTGACCCTGGGTCATTTGAGTAATTGCAAGCAAATTGCTAGATATTTGACACCTTGATTCTTCTCTGTAAACCAGGTATAACTTTTAGCTGTTAGTTTTTCATAAAAATTTACTACTCCTACAGTCAAGATGACTTGAAGCTTAAGTGATCAATTCTCTTCCCCCCACCCGCTCCTTATGTAGAGGGGGGGTAATTCTGCTACAGCGGGGCTAGAAGTGGGAGTCCCAGGACCTTTTGCTTTTCTCTAAAAAGATCTTACCACTATACCCAGAAATCACTGAAGGATCCCATTGTATCGTCTTAGCCTGAGGTTGCCACGCTGCTCCTTTTAAGCTGTAAAGAAGAAATGTCAGCATGCCCCAGACATTACCGTCACATAGTATCTCCTTCTTTGTAGCTGCATATTGTACATTACAACTCTGAGAAATACCCAGATATAACAGCAGCAATGGACAAATCGGATGGACTGGCGGTTTTGGCTATTCTTCTTGAGGTAGGACGCTGGACCCTTTTTTTTTTTTTGCTTAGAATAAGCTTTCAATCACTACATCACCAGAGACATTTAAAATACAAAATTACCTAGATTATTCAGTGATGGTGTGGCTGAATAAAGGTTCTTCCTTTTCTCCCTCACGAAAAAGGGCCAGATTCCAGCAGACGTACCTCAACAGGAACAGATTTTAGGAAAAGAAGAGTTCTGAATATTTCCTTGTAATTTTCACTAAATTCACTTCAGTATGTAAAATCTATTTTTGCATTCATTTACAAACTACGTATTAGTAGAGTTTATCAAACAGCAGACAACAGTGAATTTCAAGCTCACTCAAAACTGCCTATTGTGGCATGAAGCAGTTTTAACACAGCAGAGAGGCAGAGGCAGACACAGCCCTGGCTTTGGCCACTGTAATTAGGATTTGACCACAGTCTTCAGGTTGCAAACTTCCCAGATTCTTTGAATCACGGCTTACAGTAAACAAGTACGTTCAGTGCCTTTTTAAGATGACAGAAGGACAGCTTTCCAATTTTCCCCTCTAAAGCCCCACATACAAGCAATTATAGATAATGACAATCCGAAAGAAAAAATTTTAGAAGCTTGTACGTATATAATTTTCTTGAGGATTAAACTCTTCAACAAAATACCTATAAAGATGATTTTTAAATGTGAGGATTTTCCGCAGCATAAAAAAAAAAAACCCTGAAAACACTCAGGTTTTCACATTTCAAAGAAGTGAAAATGTTCTAGTTAGCATACAAAGGTCTCGTTATCATTAATATTATCCAAGCTCACTTCCTAGCAGCTATAAGATTTTGACAATAATTTTGTGTTAAATTTCCGTTCATTTGGAAGTTGCAGCTGTGAAAAGTTTCAGAGTATTGTATCTTATGCTAGGGAATCATACTGGGATTCTGGTTATTTCTAAGCAATGGTGTTTAAAAATCAAATAAGAGAACAATGAAAATTAGGTCTTTGAAAATGTTTCAGACAGCTGGTGGCTATTACAGTTGATCTAAGGCTACCAGTTTACTATGTTGTCTGGTTGTCAGAGGAGTTGCTAAGCACCAACCCAAAGAATTCATAAAAAAGGCATTGATTATTAGACTGAAAAGCTGCTGGTAGCAGTTGAAAAACACGGTCTTGTTTGATAGTTGAGTTATAGCCCTTGCCAGCCGCCCTGCGGTACCCAACAGTGTCATTCTTTATCTTCCTGGACTGTGAGGAGCAGCAGACTGAAAAATGTTTGTGGGTGGAAAAATGTGGCTTTAAGCAGAAACCAGCAGATGATGTGAGAAGCCTGTCAGTTGAGAACTTATGCTTGCAATGTTCCCAGAAGAAATGGTTTCTCTTCATTTGCACAGCATGCTCAACAGGCAAGGGCAATACGGCCTTTCAAGTGCACACAAGAGGTCTACACTGCAGTTGTTAAGACAGCATTATGGCAAAGCAGCTCTAATGGCTCTGAAGCAAATAAGAGCATTATTGGGGTTCCGAGGGCAGTCCTAATGTTTTGAGTAAAAAGAATACTTACACCATTCTATTATATGAATATCTGGACAATGGGGACGCCTTATGACAGGGGCTGTTATATACTGCTGTCTGCTGTGTGCAGAAGCAAAGACTCATATTCAGATGATGGTGATTTGCACAGCTGTTAATAACCTCCTCATTACAGATTGGACCCTTCAACCCGTTCTATGAAAAGATCTTCAGGCACTTCCGGAATGTGAAATACAAGGGTGAGTGGCCGTGAGCCTGCCATTGGATTGAGAATGGCTAAGAGTCACCCTGAGAGGGATTGAACTGCTTGAAGAAACGGTCCAGAAAACCCAGGCAAACCCGTCACAAGCTGTGAAAGACTTATAAAGGCAGTGCCTTTCTGTGAAGAGCGTATGGCTGGCATGCACCAAATGTTTCTGACTGAGCCTTATTTCTTCCACATGATGTTTTTTGGCTAATATGCCCACAGTTTATCTTACAGAATTCTGATTTAGTATCTAAAAAAAGATTTCTTACTAAACTGACATAATATCTGTTAAAATGTATTTGTTTTTTCCTAGTGATATGACTAAATGCATCCTACTTAATGAAAAGCAAATTCACTTCAGTGGCACACTACCTGTGTAGTAATGATGCAGCATTTAACATGAATGCCCTATTTTAGATCAGATGGTCCAAGTCCCTGGTTTCAATGTTCGAGAACTGCTTCCTGACAGACTGGATGAGTATTATCGCTATGAAGGATCCTTGACAACTCCTCCTTGCTACCCTAGTGTTCTCTGGACAGTTTTCCGACACCCCGTTAAAATTTCACAAGAGCAGGCAAGTTTAAATACAGCATGTGTTTTCTGATTGGTGTCTGCTTAAGAACAGTAAACACATGTTCTCATTTCCTGGATTTCTCTTACATTCCTGTACAATTGGAAGATGATCATTGCTAAAATCTTTTAAGTGGGAAGAATATCAAAGAACTGACATAAATCAATATCCTATTCCATTTGTGGTTAGCACTTTTTCAGAATCAGAATAAATAAAGGACAGACAACTGCATAGCAACTGGCATATTATCAGCTTGAAAAGTCACAATCAGTTGAGATTAATTTCTATTTTCACTATGTACTTACTCCCTGCTTTGAGTTTTTCCATTAGTCACTTCAAGATCATTTTTGTTCAGGATTCATGTCTGAACCCTGTTCACTATACTTTGATTCTACGGTAGGTTAGGTAGAGGTCAAGTTTCTAAAAAGCACGTGATGTGTTATTTGTCAATCTTGAATCCCCTGGCTTTTCTCCAATTTATGCTTTTTGTGCTCACCTAATTCACTTTTTTTTGTTCTTATGTGGCCACTTACATAGACTATAAACTCGCAATCACTATCTTCTGGTTAACCTAATTATAAACACAGGAGAAAAACATCATTATCAAAATCTCTGCTCAAATTACTGCATGCTCCTTGTTACGAAAGTCCGTTCTTAACTTTGTCCACTCTGCCAGATCATTTTTTTACCAAAGTAGAGAGAGTTCTTTCATAAAATAGCTTTTCGTGCTGCTTAGGAGAGTTGTGCTAGGGAGAACATGCCACAAAGGGTCACCATCTTTCCTCCCATCCAGTTTTCCTGGTGGATGGATCCTTACTAATCAAGATTAATTTTATCAGGATGTAAACAAAATACAGGTATGGGTTTGGAGATGTCACACTGTTTACACATTATTCTGTATTTGGCTCACAGCAATGTAAGACGTAAGTATTACTTCATTACTTAACTCTTCCCTTTGACTCTTTGATTTCAAACAAACACTCTCAGTGATCCTACACTGGGGTTGCTTTTTCTGTATTCTGGGAGCTGAACAGGCTGCTTCCCTTTATAGTTACTGGCACTGGAAACAGCCATGTACTGCACAGAGAGTGATGACCCGGAACCACTGGAAATGGTTGACAACTTCCGAAATGTTCAGGAATTTCATGAAAGGCTGGTTTTTATCTCCTTCCGTGAAGGTAAGCTCTATTAATCTTTCTATGCAAAGAAACAGTGCACAGTGATTTGTGTAAACGTGAAAGTCCTGTTGTACTTTATCACTATAAAAATACAAAAATCTCACTTTCCCACAGTTCACTTTGTTCTGTTCCCTTCTCTTACCGCATTGTTGCATGGGCAACTGTACAAGAATGAGGTACTCACGAAGAGTATATAAGAAGGTTATTTTCCACAATGAGTATCAGGCAAGCCCTGCAACCCTTCTGATCAAAGACAAGGAGATAAGAGAAGGAAGACATGCTTGGCCTTGTCATGCTTAGCAGAAATATTTGTTGTCACTCCAAACACTAAACAGTTCTCTGCAGCTGAGCTGTTTCAGTCAGCGTAAGTGCTCGAGCTGGCCTGGTCTCACCAGTGACATTTGCTGGTTCTCAGCAATATCAGGATTGGTTTTATGCTGAGCACACATTTAAAGGGAACCACAGCTTTGCCTTTTAGTGAGACTCTTTTGGGGAAATAGCATCAGAAGAGGTCCTTGAGGAATTCAAACTTGACAAATAGAAATAATTCATAACACTGGATTGTATGATCCAGTGTAACAAATGAAAAAATTTGCGATCTTATGAGGAAGAACTGATTTGAAAGCTTATTTAGGTAGTGTTACAATGACAATGCATAGGTTACGGGGGAGGAGGGAGGTTGCACAAAAACCTGCATATATGGTAAGAAGCTTAGCTGTGCCACACATTAAGGCATTTGTGTATATTGTTATATTGTTTATTCTAAATACATTGTTCCAATTTCTGTGTTGTCTTGCAAAAAAATACTTCCAAGCAGTTGTAAAGCTGGCACATACATTGAAGGCAGAATCTAGGCAAGCCACTATACTATTTGAAATTGAGAGTAAAAGATTTTTGAAAGAAAAAGCAGACTTCACAAAAAAAGACTGGTCAAGCAGTAAACTTTTAAAACAATAAAACATTGTTTCATGATTTCAAATTTGTCTGCTAATCTCTTCACTGTGTAGATGAAAGAATGGAAAACAGGAGTTGTCTGCATTGGGAAATTTCACACGATAGCCATGGCAGGGAATTGCAGGCAAACTGCAGTAGCTGTTCCTGCCATTCCCCTCTGCAGACAGTCCCTTTCATAGTATATCTTTTCTAATATAAAGCTATAAAGAAGGAAAGTGAAAATCAGAGATCAGCCAAAACAAATCCCAGACAAAACATTTCTCTGAAATCAGAGATGATTTAGAATTGTCATCAAAATTTGGCTGGTCTCTCTGTCACATTAGCTGCATCAAAACTCCCAAATGCAGCAGTGTGGAGCATCAGCAGCATTTGGCCCTTATTTGAAGGAAATCTCCATCTTTGAGATAAAACCCAGAGACAATTTCAGAAGTCATTCCATGGCTGGGGACCATATCAGCTCCCACGGAAACATTTTAAAATCTTTCTAAGGCTTCCCATAAGAGGAACATAATTGTACCATGAAGTTTCTTTTGAGTGCCTTCTCTGGAATTATTCCACATAACTTAGTAATTATTTAAATAAGAATGTTGATGTTATTGTCCGTGTACTTAAGCACATTTCTTTCATTGAGTTCTAATGTTTTAGACCTTCATTTCTCTCTACTTTTACTGAAGGAAATAATTTTTCACTGTTCTGAGCTGACTGACTATACAGCTTGAACCACAAGCCATAAATTCCTACTCTCCAGCTCTGCTTCAAATCTCTACATTTCATAATCTCCAGAGCTCCAGTGACAAATGCTACATCTGTCCTAATTTTGAGGTGCAGAGAAACAGCATAATATATCGTTTTGTTTAACATATGATTAAGGAGATGAAGATTCTATGTTAGACCCAATGAGTAAAGTCATCACTATGTAATGTACTTTTCACTGAGCATCTTGAAAGGTGCTCAGGTTCTCAAGGGCTCTCCTGTCTGTTCACAGCTTCTGGTTTGAAAATAAAGGCCTATAAAAATGACTTCCCCAAAAATAGCTGAGTAGTTTTCATCCTTAATCCTCATTCTGGAAGCTTGGAATGCAATCATTCCGTATGCCTCAAAAAAAAAAAAAAAAGTTGAGACTACAATGCAAAGGACTGTAAGCACTCACACTAGTTCTTTAGTTCTTTCCAGTGAGCAGCTGAAGCATTTTTCTGCTTTCATTGTCATTTCTCCATATACCTCCTTGCTTCTTTGCTGCCAAATGTATCCCATCATCTTCCCCATTACTAGTAGCAGATAGCAAAATATTTAAGTATAAACAAAATACTGAATACCATCGGCTACCAAAATTTTGCGTCAGTCTACATCAGCTCATGTGTTAACAAAAATTAGGATTTTTCCCTTTCTGGAAGACCATTAATATCTTTCTGCTCTGCATGACGAAGAGTCTCTGCAATCTCTGCTCATGCCTATTTCCCTGCATTAAGCAATAACCTTAATCTTACTGCTTCAGAGTCAAGAACAAGTAATAGAACAACCTCTCTATCAATTTATCAGCTAAGTAAACTGATTTGTTTGTATACTGTTGGTAACAAGTGGAAAGCTTTTTTCTTGACTGCAATACGAGCAGTCACGTTATTTCTGTGACTATATACAACTCCCCAAGTCACACTTGGGATTTTGCTGGTTGTTCTGTTCTCATCGTATACTATATAAACCCATAGTCATAATATTCTTCCTGCCTCTTACCAGGTCCCTATGACACCACCTGCAGATTATAATGGTTGGAGAACCATGCCTCAATTTAATCTCATTTTAAAATGAGAATTACACAAGTACTTCTCTTGTCACTAGATTCTAACCAAATTACATAAGAAAGTTACAAGTTTACTAGATCATCAACAATCTTTAATAGCCTCATGATTAATATACAATCTGGTATTAGTTGCACATAGAAGATTTTGAGTAAACTAAAAGATGGCTAAATAGTGAAAAGAGGAAAGAACTAGAGTATGTCAGTCCTTTTTTTGCTTTTGTGGCCAACTAGAAATATCCTGTCCTCCATGACATTCTTTTATGACCAGAAAGAGGGTTAAAACTTTCTTCCCAAACATCCAATCTCAAACACTGGCTACCAACTAGAGAACTTATTGGGTCCAGAATGGCTGTTTCAGTAATCCCCTTCAAATCTCTGCTCAAGGCAGATTATGTACGATTTTGAACAGCAGAATCAGGATTTTCAATACATCTGCCAAGTGTCTGAGACTGTAAGGCTTCCTCTGTGGGGTCTTTCTTAAATCCACGTACAAACAATCTACTATAGCAATGTCACTGCAGAAACACTTACTGAAGTAACGTAAGTTCTGGAGTAAGTAGCTACCCTATGTTTAAGACCAGTTCACCACAGTATCCTAGAGATCCATCTTTTACTTTTTCTACCCTCTCAATTTGTGCAGATTCAATACCTGGTGGACTTGGCAAGGGTATGTTGCTGATTGCTAAGTGCATCTATGATTTTCTGAGTCAGACTGGTCAGCCAGAAATGGCAAATGCAGTTTTCCATCTGTTTCTTAAGCTGACCTTTCAGCACCTGACTACCTTCTCTCTGTAAAACATACTCAATGCTTAAAAATAAAAGGTAGAGAGTTACAATTCATGGTCCTAGTAACTGAACATCAGATACTATGCTTTTCATCCAGGAATCTCTAAACACTTCACAGAAATAATGTAAGCATTATTATTTCCATCTATGGGGGAAAATTTGACCCAGATGTGACTTTCTCAAAATTGTTGCTGTGAACAAGTGCCAAACCCAAGAATAACATTGGCTCTCCCTCTATTAAGCCACATTATTTGGCTCCCACGCAGAGGTGACACCAGCTATAAAAGCATTTTCAATGTATCTTTAAAGTTGGCATGATTTACCAGAGTTGAATTGTACGGGTTATTGCCCATCCTGCTGTTCTCACCCAAGAACTGGTCTCTATGGCTACAAAAGGCATTGCTGAGTGCTACTTTAACAGAAACCCCATTCAGTCTAAGTACATTTAATTACAAAAGCTCATTGACTCCATCAGTGAACCATAGAAAATGTTCTACCCATTTCAAAAAAGGTATTCATCAATCACCCCTGTAATCTCACATTCCACTTATTATGGTTACAAAGGCTCCCTCACAGGTGCAGCCCCTCACCTCAAGGTAAAAAAGAAAAGGTACAATTAAAGTGCATCTGGTTGCTGGCTGCAAGTGCCCAGCCCGATGCAGCCAGCTGTGCCACAGGTAGGATCAGGGCATGTTTATTAAGAAGGGAAGGAGAGGCCATACACGGAATCGTAGCGTGGGACAGGCAACCACGGGAATTTGTGAAAGAAATCCTGTTGTGCACACAGTAAGCCCCTATAAAGCAGGTTTTCAGATTAATTTTTCTGCCTTTTCAATGCCAAGGGCTTCCATCTTTACCCAAGCACAGATGCCACAAGATGGGGCCGTTGAGCTGTGTGTTGTATCAAAAATGCAAACTGTTCCATCATCCACATTTTGATACCAATAATTAAAAAGTAACGTCATACTCACTATTAACAAGTACTACATCTCAAAATGTCTCTAATCTTAATGGATTATTCAGCAAAACTCAAACATGTTTATAACGTATTTTGCCTGTCAGCAATCTATTCCGATAAAATCAGTTTCACATACACACAGCTGAAATTTATTACAATGTTCAAACCTTCCACTGCCCACAAGTTAAATGAGAACTGGTATCTAGTTTTGATTATAGCACCATGCTGAAATAATGTCCAACTAAATTTTGCAATAAAGTCTTTTCATCAAACTGAAATGCCCCCTACCCTTTCTCTTCAAACTATAAACTAACTCTACAATTATCTATTTGGTGTTATATTTTGTGGTCCATTTGACACACCTTTACTATAAAAAAAAACTCTCCTTTTTGAAATACAGTTTTTCTTCAACTCCATGGATTGCAAGTTTCTTCTAATCAGTTGGACTTAAAATTAATAGAGCATATAATGGGTTAAATGATATAAGGTTAAACTCCACCTTGTAGACTCCTGTTTTCTCAACAGCTGATTTAATAAATGAAAATATTTACATGGAACACATGAAACCTGTCAGTTTCATGCCCAAAAGGTTGTGATCTTGCTTAGAAATAAAGTAATTTCATAAAATATAAAAAACGATGTGTAAATGAATTATGAAAATACAGTTAAATAAAGAGTGCTCAACTTCAGGATCTTTGGGAAGGCCAAAATAAAAAAAAATACTTTCATTGACAAAAATATATATGAAGGTCATTATCAAAGACAGCATTATAATGATAATGCTTAATGACTCAATGCAAACATGAAATTGCTCAGTTCTTATATCCCAAATTCATTCTTACCTTCTTAGATGCCTTTAAGCAACGTTCTCAACAACAAAGCACGTCATTCTTCAGCTGTCCACATTCAAGTCACTCTTCAGCTGTCCACATTCAAAAGTGTTCTGCCTCAAAAAAACAAAAGGCGTCGAATTTTAACATCCTTAGTTGCCTGGGTTTAATTCTTCAGTTTTGCTTATGCTCTCTTACACATTATAACATTGAAATCCAAAGACTGTCTGATCTGCTGTGCCTGTGCCTGCATGTCGGCTTTGCAACTTCAGTGGGTGTCTAAATGCAGAGATGATTGTGAACTGTGGATCCAGTTGTGGGACTAGGACCTTCCAGTAGATACCTATGCAAAGTTATCCATTCCATAATTGCAAAGGGTGTAGGAAAGTAGGCTGTAGGAAAGTTGCAGATGCAGCATGCAAATGTTATGACAGATTAGAGACTAACCTTCTCCTCTCAAGTAAATCGAATTCACTGTTTTGTATGCATTCCCTCTTTTCCTAGGTTTTGTTGTTTCTGTTGTGACAGGCTGCATTCTGGGAGTTCTCATCATTCTTGCAGTAGCCTTCTGGCTACTGAAGAGGAAAAGGTAAGATGCCCAGCTGCCACATCACAGGAAAAGAAGTCAAACCAAATTTTCCTTCTCACACAAAGAAGAGCTTGTTTGTCTGAAACCTTGTACATTTTTTATAGTGGTGATATTTGGTCTTTTATAAGATACAATCTCTTCCTACAAGCTTTGATCTGTTTTTATCATTATAGATGTTATTTCTCCTATATCATATACTCTAAAGTAATTCTATTTTACTGACAGCAAAATATGTTTATATGGCTAAAACGTCTCTACTTGCTGCAGCCTTCGTGCCACAGGGGCCACCATTCTGCCATTGTAGGAATGGTTGGTTTTGGTGAAAAGCAACCATATAAGGTTCTTTTTCCACAAAGTAACAATTACTGGAACAGTGCCCATGTAAACCCCTTAAAAGATACACGAACAGGAAATAGGGAATTGTATATGAGTACCAGGGAGAACACAAAACTACTTTCCACTCTATGTACAGACTGCTCCCACAAGCAGTCAGGAAATAAGAGTCCCTTTCCAGATGAGGTGGACAAGGAGGCTGCATCAGTAACAGACTCATCCAGTTTTTATGTTTCTCAATTGCCATTTGTTCTTTTTCTTATTCTTTTTGCTAGCACTGCTGCTCCTAATTGCTTCTTTAATTCTTTCATTTTTTCCTAGAATAGTAATTAAAACAAAAGGGGAATGGAGTTTTAGAAAAAAACCCTCCCAAAGTTCACATAATTTAAGAGGAAAAAATCTGTACTGACAGAGATCATTTAGCCAGGCTGTTTGCCACCAACGCCAAATTGTTGAAAAAAGACTAAAATTACAAACCTTTCTACAGCCTGATTCCTTTGCAACCAGCTTTGACTCTGCCACACAGAATGTCTTCTCCTGAAATATTTCTAACAATAAGCTACTGTGACATTTGCACTGGTACAGAGAAAAATAATCTCATGCATGCATAATGAGCCATTTCCAGTAACCAGTGGTGCCTTTTCTTCATTGGAATTACAATTATTTAATACGTTTGTTTCATTTTAGCTGCAAAAAGGAAGGTGAAGACAACAGAGGAGTCATCTACAAGCCAGGCACGTACAAGGAGGACGAAGACATCTCCAAACTTTGATGCTCTGCTCTGTCACAACAGCCCCTTTTCATTCATTGCACTGATTCATTTTGCATTGGTGGAACACATCTCTTGTTCTTGGCTAATGATAAGCCTCACGAGTGTTCTGAAAACACACCAGCCAAAAGTTTTTTGTAGCCCTTGTTCTCTTGTTTTCCAGGGAGATATGATCAGTGAATACTCCTGAGCTAAATTCCTCACCACATTCTTTTCATGTTTGCTGCTTACTGAGACTGGGTCTTTTAATTGATTTTACAGTTAATCCTAAACTCCAATTTTATGGTTTGTTTAGCACAGATTTTCCCACAGGTATTCAAATCTGAAGACACTCATTAAGCTACAAGCACTCTCTCCTGCTAAATCAAGGTATTGGGTTTAGCACCATGAATATAAACAAGGTAAAGAGCAATGTGTATTTGAGATCAGAATTTGAACTAGGTTGTCCAGCAGACACAGTTTTTAAAATCACAGCAAATTATGCCAGTAAATTCACCAGCGGCTTTTAACAGAAATATTAGAGGAAAAGACAAGTGTAAATGCAATGAGAGCCACATGGATTGTTAGTGGGGTTCAAGCCCAGGAACTCAGTGCTGAAAAAATACTACTGCCAGAGGAACAGCTCACTGTCCAGTTATTACACAGCCTCACAAATCTGTTATGGAGGTCAGCCTCTGTCTGTCATTGGAATAAGAGAAGCATCTTGTCTTACTATCCTGCTCTTATTTATAGTGTGTGTTTCAATGATGTGGAGATACTGTAGCTGCTGCTGCTTTTAAGCAGGCTTGCCATTCTATCATGAAATCTTGATTGATTTTACAGTAGATATTACAACTGCAAGTATACAGTAGATGGTTTTGCTGATTCAGTTCTCTGAATTTAGCGATTTAATTATTAGAAAGCAATCAAAATTATTTATTCCACTCTCATAAACTAGATACTTTTGAGTCTTATTATGCATTTTTGAAAGCAAGAAGCATAAACCTAACTCTGTTTCCACTGAAGACAGCGTGAAATGTCATTGACTTCAGAAGAACAGCATTTAGCCAGTCTAGCCCCAGATGTATACAGAACTCCTCTTGAATTTGACATCTAAAGTGAGGGTCTGAAATGCTTGTACATCAGTAACTGATCTTTTCAACTGAACAATCTGAACTTTATACTTCGATCCATTTTACATTCAGTAGCACCATCACCATACTTGTAATTTTAAATAAATAAATTCTTATTGTATGTGTTTTCCCCTTTAAAGATGGCAAATACATACTTATGTTTTAGATTCTTACCCTTCCACCTCCAAGAAAATTGTCTGATGTCAAAAGCAAGCTTTTGAGTGAAAGAACACTTACTTATCAACACTTACTCGAAATTTAGGAGCATAAACTTACAACTAAGTACCTTGCATTTGCCAGCATTTTTATCTCACATAAACAAGCACATAAAGATCATTTTGTTTAAATGTTTGAAGCTATTTAATCAGCAGCATTTGTGTGCTACAAGGAGCATTACTTACTTTTTGAATACAGGTGTTTAAAGACACCTGTATCGTTTCTCATATTTCTTCTAGAAGAGTAACATTTTCATTAGTATTTTAATCTTCAGCTGAGCTGATTTGAAACATTGATCAATTCTTCTCTTTTGCATGCAACATCCTCGCCATCTGTAAAAAGCAGCATAAAAAGCTCAGCGAAGAACCATACACTTAGTGTGAGGAAAAGTCTCATGTCACATACTACACTACACATTAGGCAAAAAATACCTATTTCAGAACTATTTCTTAAGCAAAAGAACAAACTAAAGAGGCATTCACACAAACAATATTCCTCCTCCCACTTGTAACACTAATTGCATGGTGTCCTCCTGTGAAATCCATGCTGTCTTTGAAAACACGAGCACATGGGAATTTTTGTTTTTCCTTAATATTGTATTACCAGATTGCACTGCCAGTGGTCTCTAAGCTGAAAAAATCTAAACCCATATGTTTTCTGGGCTCTTCAGCCACTATCATTTCTATTGAAGTATCACATTTTTTTAATACTTTCTAGAACATTTCTTTCGTCATTCTTACATGCACAAGATTTCAGATGTCTGGAGAAATCAAGCTTGATCAGAAAGACAGATGTAGTGAACACGCTACCATATTAAATTAAATCAATTTACAAAAATTAGAATTCACTCCTTTTTTAAATGGAATGACCCATTTTTGAGACTCCAATAGCAGAAATGAAGCCTAAATAACTTAAGCCAGAAAAGAAGTAAAAGATTTAGATGCCAGAAGGGGTGTAAAGTTCTCATTCCATTTCCTTGTAATATAAGGAAACCCATTCCTTTGTGTTACAATGCACCCATAACATGACTATATAATCTCAAGTCCAAACTCAAGCGTATTCACTTCCTGTAAGCAAATACGAATATCCTCACAGAGGTGCTTTACCAGCTGCCTTACTTCCTGGTTAGGTCAAGAATTTCTCCTCTCAGAAAGAGGTTATCAAAATAGCAGCTGTCAGGTTTTCTTTTTTTGATTCAGAAAGGAGAACTTACCATTTCAGGACATCCTATCATAGTTTATATAACAAAGGTTGAAATCAAATTGGTCCAGCTTTGTCCAAACTGGTTGACCAGTCACAGGACTATTCTGCTAAAAGGTGTGTACAGCGGGATCATGACAAATAACTTATTTTTAAATGAACAGTGTACAACACATCTCATGCAACTAAGTGTATTTCAAAATTTGCTCAGGAAGCATTGAATCACAAAAAGTTCTGCATGTATCATATCTAATGTACAAAAAACAACCCCCAAAGAATTACTTTTAATATATACACCTGTATTAAATACAGCAGCTTAAAAAAAAAAAAAAGGCTTCCTGACTTCAGCTACAACAGTGGAAGAAAATGGAGCTGGTTTGCCATTGCCAAGCCTACGGTGTTCAAGCAAAAACTTAATTTCGTTAATTCTGTAGCAAGATCAATACATTAATTCTCATCTAAGTTTAAGACCTAGTCTTCAACTTTAAATCTGTTATCTGTAGTTAAACATATACATTTAATATTGAATCATTTGTCTTATTATTGCAGAAAGCTACAGCTGAACTGTTAAGTCCTCAGTATCCATGAGGAGGTCTGAATTCTGCATTTCAAACGGCTGCCTGACCAAAAAAAAACCTATGAAGTAAACAAATATTTTTTTCCTCCCCTAAATCCAAGAAGGTATCAGTTGCTCTAAATGTGCAGAGATATTATAGAGGATATTAGACACTATCTGAGATGCTGATGAGCTAAAAGGAAGTCACCATCCCTGCATAACAAGCAGCTTTTCAGAGTTTGCAGGAAGCCACCTGCAGTGAAGAAAGTTGAAGTCCCCCTGAGGCTCAGGGTAATAAAGGACAGTACTACGGTACCTTCATAGTGAGGTTGAGGATGAGGATGCAGGGAAGTCTGTAAAAATAAAAATACAGGCAGTTCAAGCAAGTAGCAGGAATGTAAGTCCAGAGTCCTTCACATGAGAAGAGATGGTTGGTGTCAAACAGACAGTGAGGTGAAATGAAAACGCAGAGTCCTGTAATATGCAGTGTGTTGGCTGCAGCTGTCTGTCCCAGAACTTCATCCATTTCAGGCTCAGGATCAGCAGACCCAATAACTCCAAACTGAAGGAACATGGCACACTACAAAGAGACATGGGAAAATTAATTACGTCCCATGGCTGGGTAGCAGGACACCCACAATTGGACAACTGCTGGGTGGAATATTCCCCTCAACTTTCATAGTACAAATAAATCATCCGTTTGTACCTCTGCTCATTTTATAGTGGCCTGATAATCTGCCCCACTTTCCACTTCTCTTACTGTCAAGGCTTTAAAGAAATGAAACTGATCGGTGAACTAACAAGACCCGATGCCATCAAGTGGCTCAGAACAATCAGCACCACTGTCAACCATTGCTTTTTTATTATTTCCAAGTAATCAGATTTTCTGAAATTCTAAAAGGAAACTGCAAAATAGTTATTCTTACATATTGAGTGTATTTTGAAAAATCAGTTTGTGACTTAATTGTGCTGTGGGGTTTTTTAATCACAAATATAGGTTGGGACATAAAAATTCAAAGAGACACTTGGGGGGGGTATTATTAGCTTGCAAGAAATATTTAAGTCTTATTAACACTTTCACTTAATTTTATTTTCCTTGGTTTCTTTCTACTTAAACAAAGTCAAAGATCTTTCTTCATCACTAGAAAACATAAACTGGAGCTTAATCTACCCCACAGAACTCTTCAAAAGAAGGCAATATTTATATATTCTACATTTCAACATGCCAGATAATCAGGAATATTACAGAAAAGTAAACTCCGACACCCTTTTCAGTTTTGGCTGCCTATTCAATAAGTGAATGTTTGCAGACAGATTTCAAATTCTCTGTACTTTAATTAAGCCCAACAAAAGCAAACAAAAGACTTTGTAACACACACACAAAATTTCCCATCGTGTTCATCCTTCACAGTGGATGAAAAAAGATGAAAAACCACCAGTAGCTGCTGGATGGGCTCACACGGATGTACAACACTTGGAGTGGGTGCACCCAACTGCCAAGACAAGTGCAGGCTGCCACGAGGATAGTATCCAGCACCAGGATACGCTGAAGTATCCACTTCTCTAGCAAGAACACTCATAGAATCACAGAATAGTTAGAGTTGGAAGGGATCTTAAAGATCATTGAGTTCCAACCCCCTGCCCTGGGCAGGGACACCTCCCACCAGACCAGACTGGCCTTAAACACCTCCAGGGATGGGGCATCCACAGCTTCTCTGGGCAACCTGTTCCAGTGTCTCACCACTCTCATGGTAAAGAATTTCTTTCTAGTATCTAATGAAAATCTCCCCTCTTACAATTTAAAACCATTACCCCTCATTCTATTGCTACACTTCCTGACAAAGAGTCCCTCTCCAGCTCTTCCGTAGGCATTTAGTAGGCATCTCCCTTCAACATTTAGTACCTGCTTGCCTCTTCACAAAGTAATAGGTAACAAAGAGATGGTGTCTTGGAAGCCTCGGGGAATCAAGCAACTCACACCACCAGTTAAATGTTTCAGTGGAACCGGTTTTAGATCATTTGATCACATTAAAAGCCTTTCTTAACTGTCTCGGAGGCTCTGCTCAAGCTCTAACCTAGAACCGTAACCCACTTACTGCATAGCTTTAGACAAGTTATGTATTCACTCTTTTTCTGAAACTTATAAATTTGTTCTATAGCTAACCTAATTCATTGCACCTTACTCCACTGATAAGACAACCTTCTAACACAATATAGCAGCTTCAGCTTTAGAACATGGTTCCTCACCAAGAAAAGATTGCTGGCCAGCAAATCAAAATCTGATATTAGGATAATTCAAAATGAGTAATTTTATTAATCAAAAGCATTCCTCTGAATGTTTAGTTCTGCTTTGCCATTCTCTCAATTTGAGCTATAACGAAAAAGTGTCAAAGCCATTTCACCAAAATGGTTTTGCAAGCCTTCCCATTTCTGACCAGCTAAAGAGAAAAGTTAGTGGTTAAACTTGGAAATAATACCCATCACTCTTAATCGGAGCACAAGTTATGAACAATACGCTAAATAACCACATAGCTTTTTAATGTGAAATCATGGAACAAAAGTTCCCCAGACAACTTTTAGCCTCTTACACGAAACTGCACTAAGTTGTTTCTGTGGTATCCCAGCACTACATTAAGATACATAAATGAGACACTGTTGACTCTCCTTATTTTCAATTCTTAGTACAGTCATAGAGAAATATAGAGCAATTGTCCATGGATGAAAACCACTATACCTCAACTAAAGTGATCCGTATCATAATTCACATTAGCTGCAGTTATTTACCTGAACCTCAAGAAGAAAAGAAGAGTCTCAAAAAATTCTACATTTAAAATGTGCATTTTTATCAAAACAGGTCTCATCATCAAAGTCAGTAAAATAATCAAAGTCAGTAAAATGTAAATGAATGTAAAACTAGAAGTTTAAGGCAATTTAAAATAATAGAATTTGGAAATTTCGCATATTTTCATTAATACATTAGTTTTATTTGAGCAATATATATAGACCATAGTCCCAGGAAAAAAGTGATAGCTCCAAAATGGAACTCAAAAGTCCAATTATTTATTTTCTTTAAAAAACATAATTAACAACTGTTACTAAAAATAGTATGTAAGACAAATGGTTTCTGATTCTAGAGAAGTGAAATGGCACCATCTAGTGACTTACAGACAAGAAAATCAAGTCAGCAAATTTGTTGCTTCTTTTACTTTCTCTGACCACCACACATTCAAGTTTGGAAACAATAGCAAAAGGAAATGTAAAAGCAAACATGAATGCTGGAACACTTACTATGGAACAAGGAATTGAAAGTCAAGTGTTATTACTCAAGGATTATTTTTCTACCAAACTAGGTACCTATATAGACTTTAGCATATTATAATATTTTTGGAAGCACATACAATATAAATGTAATAGTCACATACTACTGACACAACTTATCTTCCTGAGAAAGCCAAATGCTTTTTAAGCAATGGCAACAAAAACTTATTAAGGATTTTTTCTATTAATTAATGATAAAACACATAGCCATCAAAAATTATGAATAAAAATCTGGGAACTTGGGATGCATCTAATGCTTCACTGATAAAATCAAGTATGGTAGCGGCCCCTTCTCTTCAGTTAATAACAACACATCATATTTGCACTAGCACCGTGATCCTATGTGTATACATTCACTGATTCCATTTCCAGCAGATTGCCTAAAAGCTGCCAGCATAGAAAATTTTTAAGCTATTTTTACAGAACTAAACTTTTAACTGCTTCTGTACAGATTGCATACATTTCATAAAAACTTTTAAGAATTAATCCACTAGAAAAATATAGACAAAAGGAGAATGTTTACTACTTTTAATACTTTTTCCTCTATGCTTTTCTTATGTTGAAAAAAACTCAAATTTTCTCCACAAGAAGTCATACGACCTCTGGAGGACTATCAAGGAGGTCTTTTCCATCAAGGATGTCTTCTCCTTTAAGAAATTTGGTATACAAAAAGTGAAAGAGTGAGGGAGGTTGTGCAGTGAAGAGTCTCTACTCTTCAGATATTTTTCACCAATGTTTTCTCTTTTGTTCTTTGCTTCCTGTGTGCAGTTAATAAATACAAAGAACAGTTTCTTGCCTTGCTAGAAAATTTAAGTCTCTGGAAACTCAAAAAAAAACCCACCAAAAACCTACCACTTTAAACCTCTAGGGTGTCCCAGCCTAAAAATGGGACAGGTTGAAATTATAGCATCAGAAAATTATCTTCTTTTACACGCTGAGAAACTGAAAATACTTTGTGAAAAACATTACAGTGATCTGCAGCTCTGCAGGCATCTCACTTATCCATAGCTCTATGGCAGGGCAAAGCATACTACCTATTCCTAATCAAAATAAGATAAATAAGGTTAACTCTTTATTGTGACAGGGTCAAAAGCTGTTAAGAAAAGCAAAAGACGGGAGAGCTGGCATTGCTCCATACTGCTGCAATCTTCAGCAAAGGCAAGTGAAAAAAAAAAGTCATCAGGGAAAACATGGAAGAGCAAGCATCTACAGGTATGGCCCATATTCCAAGAACGTATGGATAAAATCATTTCTGGGTAGAACAAGCACTGGGTCAAACAACTTAATTTTATTCATTAACCTCAACATATGCAGCTGGCCCAGATAAAATTATTTCTCTATTTCTATGAATCACTTCACCACAGATACCTATTTTAGCTTTAGCAGAGCACAGAAACATGCTTTTGAACAGACTGCCCTTCCTCTTTCAAAACTGAAATGAGTTTAAGCTGAAACTTCTGCCTGTAAGAATGGTTTTCACCTGACACACAGTCAATGGGACTCTTGTAATCAGTCTTTTGAGAGCACCTGCAGAGCCCACTTGAACTTTTTCAAAAAACTGTATGATTTTCAAAATGTGATTTTTAAAAAACTTTTCTGACAAATACGTGGGGGTATTATATATTTTCATATAATATATTATATAATATATACTAAATAACATGTAATGTATAAATAAATATATCTAATATATTTTATATAACACATACTTTATATATTATACACATAATTTATAAAAATTGTCACTTTTTTAACCATCATGGAGTCAAATACAATGGAAGTCCACAGGCTCCCATTTGAAATGATGACTTTTCCAACCTCAGCTACAGATACGGTCATAGGACTTAAACAGCTTCCAGTCATAAAAAAAAAAAAAGCAGCAATATAAGGAAAAGACTTGTTAGAGTATCTTCTGATTTTAAAATTTTGTATGAATACCCTGAAGGAAAAGGCATGCAAATAATTCAAAGAGAATACATGAGCAAATATGTCCTTTTAGGACAAGCTGTTACTGTATTTTGTCTTTAAGTTAAGCCTAATAATAAGGAAATTCACTAACATTTAAATCTTAGGACACTGTATGTCCCAAAATGAAGTAGCAGAAAATTTCATAGGAAAATGTGCTTGCACTTTTGCTGTAGGCGAACCTCTGCAGGGGAGGCTTAGCTCACTTGTTGGAAACCACTGCTCTAGATCAAGAATGACAGACTCGCTGTAGAGTCTTTCAAGAGGCACTTAAGCATCTGACATTGTTCAAAATACAAGGAGCACAAACCTTTAGATCTTGAATTAGTGAAACTAGTGAGCATGGCAGTACATAATCAGGGTATGGGGGGGTCTCTGGTGACCAGCTGAAAATCAGAAGAACAGAGCAATTTTATTAATAGGTGGTATGACTTAAAATATTCTAACTATGGTAAACACACAAAACATACAGAGGTGTTGACCATCTCAGCCACCTCTATAGTTGAATCTTTAGATTATTAATGCAATGTAATAGTCAACATAGTTATCAGAACAGTCTTCATCTTGGTCGCACACAAATGCTTAGGACACTGTGACTGACTTCATACTTCTTTGCATTCTCTAGACACAATCATGTCTCCACACAAGGCACGCACATGTGTCTGTCAAAAAGCTGTCAGAAGTCCAGTGCAATCAGGTATCTAATTCATTGGTATGCAGAAATATACACTAATCAAGAACAGTATTGGTCACCTTTGCCCTAAAGCAAGAAGATTTTAGAAATATTTTTGGAACACACATCAAAGTTTTCACTTATTATTTGGAAACCGAAAATAAAAGTAAAATCTTCCTCTCTTGATTTAACATCAGAAATCAATGTCTTGAAAGATAACTGGCAAAACATCTCATTATCAGTTTGTACTTACTACATGAATTATAAGAACCTACCCATAAAGGACATTTACTGTTTGAGTCATTAAAGATCACATTTCTGTCATAAAATGGTAATTACAGGGCAAGGTAAGTATTGCAGAATGCTATGCATGCAATTCCAGGCCAGCGAAGGAAGCTGTTGCTTTTGCACTCAACTGTAATCACTCATCTGACATTTTATATAGCAGTCACAAGGCAACACGTTATGATATCAAAGGCTACCATATGACACTGCAACCCACTTCTCAGAAAACTTACCTGACTATTAATTTTGTGTTCTTATTTAGACAGTATTTTTAAAAAGGGAAAAAACACTTTTCAGGATCAAATTAAATTTTTCATTCTATATCCTTAAGCAGAACACAGTTTGGAAAGTTTATCGTCACTTAATCACTTTTATCTTTATGGATAGAGTGTCATAAGTTGAAGAAAATTGGCAGGCAGTAACAACAATAACTCATGAAAACTTCCAAATATATGGCTGAAAGGCAGTTTGCTCTAACTAATAGTAACTTGTAATGGAAAGCCATGATAAATGAAATATAAACTACTTCAGTTTAAACTCTCTTTCTTTCCAAGAGGTGGCCCTTACTATGGAAGAAAGTACAAGGGTTAATTAATAGGTTTAACCCTATTAGCTGTGTTAGATCTCCAATTTGTATCATAGACTCAAATTTAAAAATTAAAGTCCCCAAGTTTTATTATTTACTTTAAGACTGCAATAATTTTATTTTCTATTATTAAACGTAACTCTTGAGAAAGTACGTTGCCACAAGACAACTGCTGATATTAGCTATTTCTCCAATATGCTTCCACATTTAAGGAATCTCTAGTAAATGGAAACATCATGTGACTTACTCCAAAAGTCTATTGTAGGTAAATCAGAATAGTCCCTGGAGCAGAACTGAAAACAGGGCTCCAAAGATGAGCACATTTTTCCATACTGATTCTTAATGGCTACCACCAGTTAGCACAGCAACAAACCACACAAGAGAAGAAAGCAGCAGGGAGACCAGCCAGATGAAAGCCCTTGACTCAAAGATGGGGGGAAAAACCCAAAAGAACTGTTATTCATATTGCATTTCCCACTAGCGTCTGAAATTTCTAATAAGGATCTCCATGAGGCAAATAAATTGGTTAAAGTTGCAAAGTAAATACCACAAAAGAAATACATTCTAAAGAAGAGTGCATTTCCCATGACGGCAAATTACTTTTTAAGAAAAATTAAACTAGCAATTTTACCTCTGATGTGGACAGGGTGGTTAAAAAAACAGTTAAATAACTACCCATTTATGCAAACTACATTACTATTGAAAGAGGAAGGACTAGCCTAATTACTGTGTGAGAAAATACAGAAAAGCAGGGCCAGCATCTAAAAACACTTCTGGTACAGTCTGTTTCCCACCGTAGCTGTGTTTCTTGGGAATACCTGCTAGGGATTGAAATGAAATGGCAACTCGAAAATAAAGTGCATGAGAACGGTGGGCCTGCCTAAACACGGAAGCTGGAAGGGGGGCCCTGGTGCTGAGCTCGGGGCTGGGAGTGAGGCCTTCCCCGGGTGGGCCACCCTGGCCCCCTCTGCAGGCCACGCCAGCCCCGGGGGGCAGAGGCCAGGCCGGGGTTGAGCACCCCTGCACCCAGGGCCTTCACTGCCCGTGCCCGCCTACTGCAACCCGGCCGTGGGCGAGTCCTCGGGTATGCCCCAGGAGGAACCAAACCTCAAGTCACCACCACGGGATTTTTACCGTTTTTTTTACCCCCAAGCACTACAGCACAGCAGTGAGGTGCCCCGCCGGCACAGCCTGTACCTCCCATCCCCAGCGCTCGGCCCCAGGAGGGTGACTGAGGGCGCGGCACACAGCCTCGGGGACATTTATGGACAACGGGCGCAGTTGCCAAGGATCCCTGTGGGGAGCCGGCGGCGAAAGGCCCACGGCGGGGCTGGCTTTGTGGGGGGATACGCCCGGAGCCACCCCGGGGGGACAGGACCCCCGGCCGGTGCCTGTGGGGTTCCCTGACGGGGGCCCGAAAGAGGCGTCTGAGGCCGGGCCGTCACCACGTCAGAAATGCGCCCCACCCGTAGGGACGGCGCCGGGGGAGTGCGGCGGCCCTGGTTGAGGAAAGCGGAGCTCAGGCCCCGCCGGCCCTGGGCCCGGCCGCTGCCTCACCCCTCAGCCGGCCGGCGTGATGGAGCGGGGCGGCCCAGCGCCGGCCCCTCCCCCGGCAGCGCCCCTGAGGCGGCCGGTGCCCGACGCCCTGCCCCACCGGCTCTCCCCGCCTAGCAGGAAGCCGCGCTCGGATCCCGGCACCCGGCCTGTGCACGGGAAACGCCGCGTTTCGTGCCAAAAAGCCTTACAGACGTGCGGTAACATCCCCGCCTGCGCCGCCCCCGCCCTCTCCCCTCTGTGCCTGAAGGCGGGGCCGCCGCTTTCCCCGGTATCCTCGCAGCCCGGAGCTTCCCCTTACCCGGTGCCCGCCAGGACCGACCTGCACCCCCGGAGCCGGCCGCCCGCGGCTGAGGAGGAGGGGGAAGGGCGCGGGTCCCCTCAGGCGGCGCTGGGCGGGAAACGGGTGGGCGGGAAACGGGGTCTGTGGGAAATGAGGGGAGTAAGCTTCACTGGGGCCTTGCGCTGCCGAGGGCTTTTTTTTTTACCTCCCCTCCCTCCAAAGAGATAAAATATCTGCACACTTAAAGGAGCAGCGTGTGCTAAATAGGACGTGTGACTCGGAAAAGTGTTAATTAATTAATTACTATTTTTAAAGGATTGTCCACCCCCCACCCTTGGCACAGGGAGTTGCTTAGCTATTTCCTAATTTCAAGAACACTTACCAGTGCTGTTCTGGAAAATTACTTACAAACAGTATTTAAGACACGCGTGGTTGCCTTTCCCCCGTGTTTTATTGGTTCAAAGCATAAATGTGAGTTTTACAAAGTCATTGCCTTTCAGGTGAGGAAGCTCAGAAGCAGCATTTGGCAGCACTAGAGACTAATCTCATGGTAGGAACTGGTTCAGGCTCCTTGGAAAAATTCCATCCTTCATCTAGAATACATACCAGAGCTAGTTAGTTGGTATGTTGCCTGGAAAAGAAGAAAAAAAAAACAAAGTAACACTAAGGATTTACCAACAGCCTTGAAAATAAATTAAACATTCATTTTTTTAATTATTTTTTAAAAGCATTATTGACATAATTGTGTATACTTCACCTGTAGTTAATGGGGAAAGTAAAGACTGCATTGTACTTCAGAGATAAGCACATTGCTAGTGGTCCAACTAAATTATGTCTGTGGATGAAATAGTGTTGAAAGTGTCACAAATTGTGAATGTCAGCAGTTAAGAAACGAGCCAGGTGGGCAGTTCTGGAGCCTGCCATTTTCTGTCCCAAGATTACTATGTTCACCATCACATCATCTCTTTATGCTGTTCCACAAAGGTGTTAAAACCAAGTCAAAAAGGTTAGTGAGCACAACGGTACCATTTCCCTGAGAAATCAAAGACCATTTTGAAACAAGTCCCTCAGCACTGCCTAACACAAGGCCTTGGCATCACCCAGCCAGAGCTGTGAATCACAGACACACCTTTGGAGCAGTGGCATCAGCAGAAAGAGTCACAACTGCAATAAGTCACCTCAATCAGCTACTCAGGGAAGGTATCGAAGACTAAACAGGGTGAAATTCTCAACACTTAGTGAAGGTTCACAGAATTTTTCTTCACTTTGAAATCAGCACACACTTTCCACAATTCAGTAAACACGTTAATTCCTCGTACGAGGAAAATGCTCATGTCCTGCTCAAAACTTATAACTTTATTTCATAAAATGAAGGAACAATATGTGCTGAATATGTGCTCAGGGAACTTTTATGTAATGTTTGTTCACAGCAGAAGTTTAGTGCTGAGGTATCGTGCTGAAGACAGTAAAAAATTTTTTGAAGCAACTACAAAACATCTTAAAGCACTGAAAATTCTCTTCAGTATGTTTTGCATTCCATTCCATGCCCTCTCTTTAAACCTCTAATGGCAAGAATGACATTATGCAACATAAAAGCTTCATTTGTTTATTTCTTGAAGTTTAGACTCTTTCTAAAGAAAAATTATCTTGAATTCTTATACTGATGACTTTGTTCTACAGAGCTGTTACTCAATCAAGTTGAAAAAAGAATCATTTAGGAAAAAGTCAATTTACCAGATTATAAGAGCTAGATACATTCTACATGTGTACCAACAGCTTGCCTCTGGTCTACAAATGCGCACTATTTGTACAGTAATTGCTAGACTGCAACCAAAAATAGATCCAGGAACTGTAATAAATCACCATTTTAAGGCATTGTGTGTATGACTGCTATTTCCTCTTAACAAATGGAGAACACAAAAGTGTTTAAAACATTATTGGGATGCAGATGCACACCACCAACTTCTGCAAGTGATTTTAGGACTGCTGAGCATCTAGAACCAGTTCGGATCAAGGGGGTCTGCAAGATAATGTTTAAACAGCTGGTCCTAAAGCAGCAAAGCTTGTCTGCCAGAAGCAATCTGAAAAAAAAACCCACAACAAACCAAAACCAACAAATAATAATGTGTAACAAGAATGTAACTCTAGCTTTCTGTTGCTTAAGGTAAAGAAACAACACATCCTTTCAGCTACATACTGTGTGTTAGATTAACACATAAAAAGCACAAACTTTAGAAGCTACTTGTCATCCATGTTTCCCATTTACTCCTTAGGGTGTCTCAACCATTAACCTGCTTTTGTCTTGGGCAGACAAAACCATTCTTTCCCTAGGTTCGCTAATTTTCATACCCATTGGAAGTTACTGCCAAACTGCAATAATTTAAAAGTCAAAAACTATTGCTAATATAATAACCAACAAATATTTTTGTCAAATCCCTAAATATTTGGTGTTTCAGGCAGCTGGACAAACAATATCTGCTATATTAATTAACAATATTCATACCTTTCACATAAGGCTGATTTAAAACAACAAAAAAGAAAATATTAGCAGCTTGAGTAGATAATTCTTAATCAAATTGGAGATTGTGTCTCATGTTATCTTTACTGGCATTGCTCAGAAGGTACTTTGGAAAGGTAGTTCATGACTCCTGACATCTGAAAAAATGGTTCCTTATAAAGCTGAAGGTCACTCAAATAACAGATTTAAGCAATCCCTGCAGGACAGAGGATGTTTCGGGAGAAATCAGTCACATTTAGGAACAAGCAAAGCCATACAAAACCCCTCATGGTTTGCCACTGAAGTTGAGCAACACTTTACAGACGCAACTCCGCTGGACACCTTTCCACAACAGCTGTACCAAAAACAGCAGAAATGCCAACCGTATAAAAACTACGTGGAATATTTCATACAGAATACTCCAAATACTTTTCATTATGTAACTTTTATTTGAGACACACATTGTTGTAAAAAAGTTCACATGGAATAATAAAACCATTGGAGTGTGAAGGGCTTTTTAAAGGGGTGGGTTTGTTTTGTTTGTCTATACACATCAATACACAATTAATGATTAGGTTTACAAGTTAACCACATGACAAGTTCACTTTTATCTGCAGGAGCTTTTCACATTACACTTTTATACCAGAGATAAAATGTGCTTAAACACACACAGTAGAACACTTCTATTTCAAAATTAAGCATTTTCTCAAGGACTATATTTTTTATTCTGAATTTAGTAGCTATATAGCATTAAAATAACTGTAATTGAAGTTTTATTTGCAAAAATGTTCGTAAGGCCATAGGAATGCACTAAAATACTTAAATCCATCAGAACCAAGAAAAATGGAAATCCTGCTTTTGTGGAAGAAAGAAATACAAGTTTTATTTATAAGAATGAGAATGGCATAAGCAGTGCAGTGAATGGAGGAGAATAAAAGACCTATTATCACCTACAGACCAATCCTTAAAAAGTTTAACATTGCAAAATTTCTTTTACATTAATAGATAATCAAAAAACAGGTGCATTTTCACAAATAACACATTTATGCATTTTACATATTATTCATGTACTTTCAAATCATTATCCATTCACCATATTTTAATATGATATGTATATTCAGGATTCTTTTATTCACTTGTGAAAATGATCCACTTAATTCTCTTGACTTCAGCAGACTAGTGTGGGAAATGTATTTACAATGGGAAATACTTTCTGTAAAAAGAACTACAGGTCTGAGAAGTCAATTAGCACTTTTGAGACTGTCCCCCAAGTAGAAAAGTGAGCCGTGTGAAGTTTCATGAGTGGTTTAAGCTTGAGCAATAATAGAACTTCCAGACAGCAATAATAAATCAATTATTCTATATACACTCAACAAAAACATCTTGTGAATGTTTTGCTGAGCACAGACTGAAAGCTAAAACTGCAAAGCACTGAGACCAGTTTGGGTTTTGTTTGGCTGGGTTTTTTTTTGATTTTTTTAAACTATTTAGAAAAATACTGGTCCAGGTTACAGTGCACAGACATGGGGCTGAGGGAGAGACTTCATAAAACTCAACAGCATAAGTAGCATTTTCATTTTATCGAAATCCACCAAAAAATGTCTGCCTTTCCTGAAAGGTTAATGGCAACTTCTGGAACAAAACAGAAATACATTTGCTGCTTAATGAATAATAATTAATACGACTTTGATTCTAATGGACATTAGAATACTAACTAGTTGACTGAGGTATAGTTAAGAGTCCTTCAAAACGTAGATTATATAGTCTTGAGCAAAGTATTAACAGAGACTGCACAAAACAATCATAGTGATATCAGAAAAGCCTGTAGTACCCAGCATCTGATGCGTAGGCAGAACATACCATTTATCACCACCTGCTCATCTAAAGGAAAATACAGCTAAAAAAACTCCCAGTAAAACACAGCTGATTTGCACGCTAAGATACAGCACGTTTTTCAACGTCTGATACGGCAGACTGTACACAGAAAGAGGTCTACACCACAAGTTAGCACACCCATAAAGTGCAGCCACTCAGCCATTATTAATACTGCTGGAAAAGAGGGGCAGGGGCAAAACAACAAAGAAAGAGAGAGAAATCTGCATTTTACCTTATCCATAAGACCACATGAAATTAGAATTCTTCAGTTTCAGCAGGGGACAACAAAATTGCATTAAATTCTTCTACAAATAGAAAAAGATGAACTTTACATGAACATTAAGCAAAGTGAAATATTTACTGCATTATTTTATCATGCATAAAGTGAATTTCCTATGGTCTTACCTCACATTTATGTACAAGTTTAGCACAGCTAAATGTAAGAAAATAGCACGTTTTTCTTCTCCCCGCCCTCCCCCCCCCCGCCCCCACAGAGCAGATACCCCAAATTCGCTGCTGCTTCAAGAAGCACTTCATAGACTCTACTACTTACAGGCTCTTTCAAAGGGAAGTTCATGGAGACTAATATTGAATGAACATTTAACCACACAGCGAAGACAGGAAAAACAACACAAAGCATTCTGTAAACGGTGCCAAACACAGAACATGTCAGTTTTGGTTTGCAGACAACCCCTGAGATAAAAATCAAAGTATTACGACACCAAATAAGTCAGAGGTAAATTACTGAAAATAAACAACATTCATAATTGGTGTCACAACACTTTCTGTATAGAAGCACTTTTTTAAACCATACAGAAAACACAACTGCTTTAGCCTGTCCGAGAAAAACATCAAGGGTAGACAACACAGCAGTTAGGGTTGCTTTGTTTTTTGTCACTAAACCTTGTTGCCATGAAGATTTTTCTGTTTTACTGCAGCAACAGCAGTTTATGAGATTTGCCATCTAGTTACAATCACTATTTCTATCAGACTACGTGAGGGGACAGGCTGATAACCACTTAAAACTTTATGGGACCAGCTACCAACACTAAACCTTTCAAAATCAAAAGTCTTTAAATCTAACACTATTGGCCCGTTCACTTTCAAATTATTTACAACAGACCCAGAGATGACAAATCCAGTACCTGACGCCACAAAACAAAGTGGTTACCTGTGGGAGCGCCCAACTGACTGTTTACAGCTCTCGACAGCGCAGAGAAGGAAAAGCAAGCACTAAAGCCAGACCGTAACTTTGACAGAATGCACTATCCCCTAATAACAAACATGCTGGACACAAACTTGTAAAAGTTAAAGCTTACAATGGTCCAAATTTGGCACATCAACAGAACTAAAGCACCTGTTTTCATTGCTCATCGAGGAACTTTTCCAGAAGACAATAAAAAAGTAGTAGAACAAGGACTAGGTTATACAATGCTCAGTTGAGTAAAAAAGGCAACTACGTTTCAACTCCGCTTCTAACAGTCTAGGTCACTGTACCAGTTTTTGATGAAAAAATAACTTAACTGCTTGAGCAGACCAAAGAGGGCTTCACACATTCAGTATTAACTGCTTAACTAATAGTACATTATAGCCCTAATGTGACTGTTTCCATAGTGCCAGAACTTGACAAACTTTAAGAACTGCACAGGAAGCACTAGTTTTTGGACACCTCTGTTGCCAAGGGTCAATGTTTACAGACACAAACAAACTGTCCTTAGAATTACAGCAGAAATGGAAGTCACCTTTAGAAGCAGTCATTTCTGAACAAATGAATCCACAAAGCGGTTACTCAAAACTCATGCATTCAGCTTCCACAAGCCACTTAAGTGATAGTGATGAGGCCAATCTGTGACGATGATTTCAACTCCAGAGCGTACTTCCTCATCAGAAACAAAAAAGGTGCAGACAGTTTGAGCTAATAAAGGGAAGTTAAGTGAGGAAAGACACTGTGTTTATTCAAATAACTGAAAGGTGCATCTGTGAATCAGTGACTGGCAATTCAAAACACAACTTTGCTAAGTCTGGTAAAGAAAGAAAAGCAACATACCACATTCAGAATAGAAGCCATAGCTTCTGTGTGAACAGATTTGTGCATCTAAGAAACAAAACCCATACAAATTGTTAAATGCCAATTGTTACAGTAATTCTCATCACTAGAGCGTCAACATCCATACTGCAGTCATGGCCACAAGTATACAGCATAGAACATAATGGAAGTGAGACTTAAATTTTTCCCCTGGCTCTTCTGCTTGAAAATAAAAAAATTTGTTTAAATAAAGAAAGAAAAACCTGCACAAATCTGTTAAGTATCTTTTTTACAAGTCAAACTGTGCAAATACAAATGTAAGATTGTGCTGTAACAGGCAGTAAGAGGCCAATATGGATGTGCAAAGTTAAAAGAAACATAGCAGCTTTTGCGACAGGCAATAAAACAGAAAGTAAAAAAGGAAAACAAGTTAACTCTTGCATTTGTGTCTCCACTTCATAGCTTCCGTATCTGAGAAAGAAGAGCCTGACAGGTCAATAGGCTTAGTGAGCAAAATCCACTTGGTATTTTGTGTATCGCAGTCTACGTTCAATGGAGCTCTCAGCAGCAGCTTGGTGGTATTATTTCTGAGGCTTTGTGACCCTGTGCTTTCAAAGAAGCAGAAAAGGTTCTAAGTGTGCTGCAGTCTATCATTAGAAGTTCATCAAAGTAGCGTGCATCGAAAGAAGCTGCTCTTCTTAGATCGGTTTTCTGTTATTTTTACTGGCCCACCTGCCCCTGATGAACTGTTGTCATTCTGAAAGAGAAAAAAGTATCATCATCATGAAAGCAGAAAAAAATTAGTTTAGCCTTCCTAGTTTTCTTCCCCACTTCCCCCCCCTCCTTGCAAAGTAATAACCAGAGCAGAGAGGCGAGATCTGTTGCAACTTGAGCTCCTCAATTATCCATACTCTGTTAATCACTCAATAAAACTGCCTATTTTAAAAAGAAATATTTATCCAACAACCCAGATCTCAAGTATTAGTTGAAGGAGTGACTACATAATTTGATGTTTAATAAAGCAAGAATCCCACTTGTGTATTTCAAAAGATCACATCAGTTTCATGCTGCCCAATGTCAATGTTCATGGAAAATAAAGAACAATTACACACAGATGTGTAATAAGATGTGATAAAGCACTGTTTGCTCAAATTTGATCTAGCATCCACTGAGAGCCCCACGAATTTTCTGTCAGGGCTACTACTCAGCCAATTATTATGTCAGTCATTTCAATATATCTAGTTTGAATGCCAATTGGAAATACAAACCATTTTTCTGTTGAGTTTTGTCATAATGTCCCGTGCAAGTGTGAAAAATGCCTGGTGAGGAGTAGAAATAAAAAAAGAAAACTGTTAGTCATAAGACACATTAAAGACAAGATAGATTTGGAGTAGCCAGACGCATTAACAACACACTGTTCTGTAGGCCACTGCTAGAACTTTGAGATGCAAGGCATTCTATGTACAACAGCTGTTAACTTATAAACTGCAATAAACATGCTTTATAAGAAAAAACTACTTATTTTTAGTCTCCATCCCTCCAATCTTTGAAGCAAGTGAATAGACTTCCCCATCACGTACCTTTTGGGGAAAAAAAAAAAAATCTACTGAAGAGAAGGCTGCACATACTTAGAGTTGGGTGGGGGTTTTTTGGCCAAACTGTATTGTACATCCCAACTAGGAACCCCCAGCAAGGCAATGACTGGGAATTGACATTAATGTTAGCTTGCCTTCTGTCCTCCAAAGTTTTGCCTCTGGGCTACCTATAATGTTATTTACGCTTCCAACATCCCTATTAAAAAAATAATAGTTAAAAAAAATTATTCTGGCAAATCTCAGCATCACAGACTTCAAAGTATGAAGGAGCAAAGAAACTTCTGTAGCAGAAAAATTCTGCGATTCTCCAGAAGCAGGGAAAAGCAGTATTTTAGGCTATCCAGAGATATCAAAAATCAACAGTTCCAGAATGTATAAAACCAAACATTTCCTTTCACATTGTGTTTGGAACACATCCAAAGAGAAACACTCATTTAATGCAAATAAATTACAACAAATAAAATAAATTAATTCACTGCTGATCACAAGAATGTGTGTCATTTCCCACAAGTTAAGCATTTGGTGAAAAGAAGACTAAAGCATTACTTGCTGAATGCCTATCCCAGCTGCATTTTTTTAATGCTTTCTTCATTTCTGAATTTAAAAGAAATAATTCAGATAGCCAAGTGGATTGGAGTAAGTGCACACTAATGTTGTACATTTAATGACCTACAGGAGTTAAAATTAAATTGGTGGGAGCGTCATGAAAGTGCAAGTCAACCGTCTGGAGGAACTAATGAGGAAGATAGGTAATCTTCTATTAGGAGACTATTGCTATCTAATGTTCACACTTCTGTTGTCTGCTGTAGGAATCATAGTGACACTGTGAAAACCAGGTCAAGCACTATCTCAGATGCAGCACAATGCAAATACGTCCAGTCTAACCATACTGTGTAACAACCATCCTGTGATCAGAAAACAGAACGCTTTGCAGGCACAGCATCAATCACATTATTTTAAAGGAACAATCTATCTAGTTTCTAGTTAATTCGTTAGCTGCGTGATCCAAATTAAGTACGTGTTTGGAAGGCTTTTAAATGGTATAACATCGATAGACTTGGAAAGACTTTTAAATGATTATGTACAGGAACAACATTTAAGAATAAGTCTACCTTATCTGAATGAATGAATCTTAATATAACTGCCTTTTGATATCATGTTATGTTCTTGTCCGGGCTTTTTACAGAATTAAGATCCTCCCCCCACCCTCCCTGAGACAAGAGTGATTCATGATAAAACAGGCTGGATTAGAGCCTCTCTTCCTTCCAATCGTATTTCCTGATGCTCTCATAAATAGGGATCTTGTGTTTTTCACAAAAAAAATATTTGCAGGAAAACAGACTGCAAGTCCATAGATAGAATATATGATACACCTTCCTCCTCTTCTACCATGAGCCTATGACAGTCTATGCTGATGTTTCAGGTTAACGTACACATTTTCATTCTCATCTGCAAAGAACATATTTAGTAGCAACCTAAAGGCTCCTAGACACAATAGCATGTTATTCTGAAAGTGGATTCACTTTACGTGAATCTGATCTTGAATCTTGAACCCAATTTCCTGCACAAAGCATCGTTCTAAAATTACACTGATTCCCTGTCCAAAAGCACTTGCAATTTCAGTAGCAAGGCACAGAAGTCTACAGCAACTGTTTGCTACAGTAACAGTAAAGCACTCTGTTAGCATCCATTTAAAAAAACAATTCCAGACACTGCCAGCAAACAAGAAATGCTGGGTTTTACAGCAGCTCTCTAAATACAACACAATTGGTGACCCAGGAGCACAGCTGGGACTTCACAAAGCAGATCAGGTCAGAAAGCCCAGTAGATCATGAAACATGCCTCCTTAGTACTAGTTCCAGAAACACACTTCAGTTAACACCCATCTCTTACCTCTTCCACATTTATGCTGGATTTTGCACTCGTCTCCAAAAATTTGATTCCATAATCAATCGCTAACTGGAAGAGAGGATAAAGTTATTTAGTGTATTTGAAGTTCCTTTGTAAAAAATGTTTGGAATGTTTCACGTACGTCCCTAATAGAAGAGATGCTGTATGTTGCGGCAAGCTTTCAATACAAAACCAAACAAGCTTCCTTTCTGCTTTTCTCTTGCAATAACATTAAAATTACTGGACAATTAGACAGAATATTGTAACAGGTCATATCCTCATGTAAATTCAAAACCAACAAAGAAATTAATTGCTCACAAAAAGACTCAATTAGGACTTAAAAGAACATTAAGATAGAATCTTCATTGATATGGAATTATGGACCAGATAACTACATACAATCATGCCATAAATTCTGGTAGCAGCAGCCACGCTGCTTTAGCTGTGTACATCATAGATTATATAGTATTCTTACTTGCTTGTTTGTTCCACATAACAACTTACTACTTAAGCTTTAATAACAGTACTTATGACAAGAGTAAGTAACCATCACGGTGGAGTGAGTACAGCATGATCAAACTATAACAAAGCTTTACGTTGAGATTTAGAATACTTGATGCTAGAGCAAAGGTCAAAATTCTTTACAGCGTCTTCCCCTCGAGACAACAGTACCATTAAGTTTATGCAAATTTGAAGACAGTCAAGTGCTATTTAAAAACAAAAACTCCAAACCTGGCATCCTATAATATATGAAAGTTGCTGAAATAAGAGGTTTGAGGCCCATTATCTCTCATATGCCTGAAACATACCAAATATCCAGCAGCCAAAAAACCCTAAGAAGAGAAGGCTTTCAAGTAAGGGAAGTCACCAAAGCTTACCTTCTCCCCTTTTTCTTTTGAGACTTGTCTTTTTTCGTTCATATCACACTTGTTACCCAGGATCATTCTTTCTACATCTGAAGAGGCATGCTGAATGAAGAAAAAGTGATTTCTCAGAAATGAAGCACAACACTATTTAAAAGAAACTTATGTGTCAAACTCATCCCCAAATGAGTATTTTATTTTTAAAAAGTTATCTAAAGTGAAGGCATTAATGAGAAAGAAACTGACTTCTGAAACAGGCAATTTAACATTTAAATATTAAAATAGGCTGGAATACATACTCCTAGATTAAATTTGCTTGAGTATTATTACAGACCAGATACAATACCATGAGCTCTGTACCAGGCTGCAATGTGCACAGGCATTTGGCTATTCCAGAAAAGTAATGGTACACACTTTACTTCCAAGCAGTACATGGACATCTGGAGTATTTGGCTGGAGTATCATTATGCAATATATTTGCATTTTTAAAATGGACTGTTAATAAAATACTTTCTAAGTAATAATGACTTCAGCAAGAAAACTTCAATAAGAGAACTTTTCTCGCCCTGTCACTATTGGATTAAATTGGTCACTAGTACAGGAATTTTGCTTAAGAGCCAAAAAGCAATACTAAAGAAAAGCCAATAGATTTTATGTTTAAGGAAAAAAACCCAGTAAGGTTCTGTTCCCTAACTACAGCTTTACTAAAACTAAGGTTTCTCCTCTAACTTCATAATAACCTATCCCTACTTGATAGCATGTCCCATTAAATAATTTACGGTAAGTTCGCATCAAGGACACTTATTCAAGACCAAATGGAAAGGTCAAAAATCTCTAATTGAATAAAACCACAACACAGTAACAACTGCAATTAGACAGATCTGTCATCATCTTGGTGAAAGGTAGACACCCCAGGATCTTGCTCCTTCCCGTACCTTAGACACACCCAAAAGGAAAGAAAAGAACAACAGAAATCATATAGTAGGAGCAGCTTTTAAACACTTTATGCTTACTTTTTAAACTTAGATTTTCTACCTTCTATCCCTAGATAAATGAAGTAATATTCTCCCTATTAATAACCACTATTGTATTCACTGCATAGTCTAATTTGGCCATATATGTTGCCTAGTATAATGAAAGTGAGTAATTACTTGATTACTAATTGTCCCAGGGAAATCATAAGATGGAACCAGTAAGAAGTACTCTCCAAAGCACCTACCTCCTCTATGTTTCTTATCCAGTTTTTTATGTTGTCAAAAGACTTTTCATTTGTGATGTCATACACCAGCATAATTCCCTAAATAAAAATAAGAAAATCTAGTTATATGAGCTACCACTACTGATTCACTTCTGATGTATCATATAGGTTTGATACATCAAGCAAGAAATTCAGCATATGACAAAGTGATAAGAACATGTGGTAGCAGCATAGGTAGTAATCAGCAAGTTGAAATTAACAGAGTCCCAACATAAAGTATCACAAATCGTAGCGTTAAGAACCATTACAAGCAGTTGTACCACAAAGAATGCAGGCTCCAAGTCAGTTATTGGACTTTGATTCTTAATGGAGGAAAAAGTAACAGTAGCTTTTGTAGGTGACTGTATTTATAGCCCAGATTTTACATTCCCCACTGGCTGAAGAAAGAGCAATTCAGTGAAATACACTTTTAAAATTAAAATAATTCATTATCTTTTTTTCAAACATTTCAATTGTTTAAAGGTGTAGATTGCATTAAAAAACCTTGTCTGATTAAAGCCTGGCAACATAAGCCTATTATGTTCTGCAGAAATTTTAATTATATTAAAAAAGACAATAGGGCATGAAGTTTCGTCACAAAAACAGGACTAGACAAAGTACCAGCAGGTTCAAAAAACAAAAAAACCCAAATCAAACCACAAAATTTATTCCCCGCATCTCAAGCCACAATTATCCAGTCCTCCAGTTAAAGACTTACATGATCTAACCTTAGGAACAGCAAACCAGTTACACTAGTTATGACTAATTTTTTTTTTTTTTTGAAGTGAGAGCACTTACCATGGCTCCTCTGTAATAAGCTGTTGTGATCGTGCGGAATCTCTCCTGGCCTGCTGTATCCCTAAAATTCAGCGAAAACAGGTATTTGTTGGAGGTGATCTTTACACCTTTCTGTACTTAGAGATGTCTTTTTAAATAGAATAGCAATGTAGTGATAGTCACTCATTAAGAAAAAATACCATTTAGAAGCTGTTTGCACATGTTCCTTCAGCCCTCAACATCTTCCTCGCTCCCAAGCCACCCTACTTACCTCAGTGGGTACAGCAGCACCATAAATATGCCACAAGGGCATTTACATTTCATGGTGCAATAATAGCACTACACAACCTTCCCTAGAATAACTAAAAGGCACCTCTGATGCATTCGAGTCCTGCATTAAGCAAAAATTAAAACATGCAGCAGTACAATATGTTAGGACAGTGCATTTTCACCTACTGTTTCACATATTACAATCAGCCATTATACCTTAGCATGCTGCTATTTTACCCTAGACGACTTGCAAGCAGTACCTGTCTGTGAGTGAACCAAAGAGTTTGGCTACTAGTCACACCTAGGGGGAGCTGGACCCTAAAGGCCTGACAAACACCAGCTTTTTGACCTAATTACAGACAAAACGTTTATACCAACCATTTCTGGCACTTCACTACTTTAGTCACAAGAATTCTGGCTCGCACACAATTATCACAATATCTTCTCTAGAACTTGAGAAATCAGCGAGAGCCCTACATTCACCAGTAGCATTTTAAGAGTTCAGCACGTGTAATAATTCTACTCGAAACATACTCATTTGCTGCTATCAGGAGGCTCAGGCTCTACTAACCCGGTGTGCAAGGAATGGGAGCGTTATCACTCACCCGTGCCCCTGTGACTACGACCTAGTACCAATGTATCAGAGAAGATTACATTTTATTAGCTTGCATATTTTACTTTACAGCTATGGAGGTAATATTTCTCTTCTGTGCGGAACAGCTAAAAGCGCATTTAAGCTTTTGACAAAACGGGAAGTTGCTGCACCATTCACATGTGAACGTTATTTCCTGTGCTACCGAAGCAGAACCACTCCAAGAGTAAGCTAAGAGAGCAGAAACCTTATAGACAGTCAATGAATAAAAGGTATGAAACTTCTGGTACAGCCAGGCTCAACAGCTATGAAGCACTCCTGCTCAAAGATTAATTCAATACTCATTGAAAACTTTAATTACTCTGGAATACTTACCATATTTGTAACTTGATTTTCTTTCCGTCTAATTCTATTGTTCTGATCTTGAAGTCAATTCCTGCCAGAGAAAGAAATACTCTAAGTTTTGCAATAAATGAAAAAGAAGTGTTCGGTTTCCTTTTGACAATTTGGTAAGAGCAAATTTTGGCAAAAGAACTATTTTGAAGTTCTCATTTCTTCCAAACACTAGGAAGTGCTGAGGATGCACAAAGGTTTTCAGCTGCACCCAACACGTCAAGGGTAAATTGTTCTGCACAATGAAAATAGACCAAACTCAGACTTACTGCTAGAATTAGTCAAGATTAGAAGATTTAATCTCAAAATTCTTTCATTTTACACTGATTAGTTCACCAGCTTGAGTGTATATTTTTCTCAACTTTTGACTAGCCCCTGCAGTTCAAGTGAATTCCCTAGAACCTCAGCTGGCTCCGAGAAAAAAAAAAACAAACATAGTATGACCCCTTAGTTCCTTCTCAAAACTGGCATTTAATTCTGGAAACTGATGTTTAATGCAACTCAATCAGCCACCACAGTAAATGGTAAAGCATCACAGGAGATAAAAGCTATACAGATAGTTACGGAAGGCAGCTGAAGTAGATCACGTGTGGGACTTCTACAAGAACACCAGGTTAGGAGCAATTTAGATTTCCTAGGAAGCTGCAAAAGGTATCAAGGAAACACTTCTCTCCCATCAGTTCTGAGACTGATTTTGAATATAGATTTTTAAGCCATGGTTTAAAAAAAAAAAAACAAAAAAACAGAATTCATTCAGAAAGGCTTAATAATGTCTTTTAAGGTTTAGAGGGATCAAACAGATCTATGAATCAAAGCTAGGATTTCCAAACAGACTGGCTATTTCAACTTCCTGATCTCCAAAACTCTACTATAACACAGCTCAAATTGAGATTGCTCAAGTCCCACTGCATGGTGGCCAGATTTTTGAATCCCAAGATAGCCACCCCTAATATCCCCTGACTAATGGCCCATTGTTTCTTCATGGCATCTTAAATAGTTACTTGATATTTAATCATAATTTGTAAAAGATTTGGGGAGGTGGGGTACTTTATTTTATTTATTTAATTTCTTCTTTCCTCAGATATAATTTAAGTGACAATTAGCACGAGTATCTTAATTGGGAAAATGCAAGTTTTGCCTTAAGAATTCATTCATCACTTAGGAAGCCATGGAATTTGTTAATATACTACAGTAGCTCTTGAATATGAAATATGGACATTCATTAACTGTTAGACTTTCATTCTTCTTGCATGCGATATTAATATTTTAATATACCGAAAATACCAAGTTTCAGCCACTTAATCTTGATATGCTGTGGATAGAGTTTAGCCCATTAGTTAGAATACAAATTATGAGCAGAAATATCACATCAGCACTTTTAACAGCATATGAAATTAATTGCATTAATTTAAAATCCTATGACTACTGCTACAATTGCAATTTCCCAAGATTCAGTAGTAGATTTACAGGCACAAAGGTACTTCCATAAATTCGCATTAATCTAACAATGACATGATGTGCACTTTAAAAAAATGCTTATTATATGTAACAGAAGTTTGGCAAGTGTTTCCATTTTAAATTTGATAAGGATTTTGTGTCTCTTGTTCTAAAGATTTTCCTCCTAACTAGGCGTAATATCTGCTGAAATTGCAGGTAATTGCACTCAGGTCTGAAAAGACCTGACCTTTGCTCTGAATAAATCTTTTGGCCGCAAAGGTTATAATGTACAAATACAGATTTTCCAGGAAAGGGCATTGTATCATAGACAACAGCAAATTAAAGCAGGTTTAAAAGCTCCTTTGCGTCTAGATCTGAATTCTATAATTAAGTACAAGCATCAGGAAAACTAGATTCAGAGACTGCCGTGGTTAAAAATAATTCTGTATGTACTGTCAGCTACTGCTGCAAAGAGACATCAGCGTAAACACTGAAAGACTCCCATAGGGATGGTGTTCTGAGAAAGCAAGGTTAAGCTGCAGTTAGGTATCTACGTGCACCAATCCATGTCCTGCACAGACTGATTTCTTGGGTTTACTTATTTCCCTCACAGGACCAAAAAGATTTATACGACCACTCCTTTAATAATTTCTAAAACTCAGGATCTGCACAAAAAATATCTTCTCAGAACTTCAGATTTCTAGCAGGATCTTCACCAAAATTCTCAACTATTTCAAAGCTAAAAGAATAATACAAAGGGGAAGGCCAAAAATACCTGTGTTGGATACTAAGAAGTTTAAGAAATGCAACTGCAACTTTTTGGAGGCTAAAACGAGGTAGAAACTAGTGCTTCTTTTGTTCTTTCTCGCCAGTAGCAGGAAGTGGTGAGCAGCAAGAGTCCGCGGAGCAAGCCTGGCGACATGTGCTACCACTTCCTGCCAAGCACGCTCGCCTGGCCAAGCACCAGCAACGCTTTGCTCACAGTTAAATTTCAATTACACCACGTAAAACACTCCAATGACTATAGCGTTTCAGAAATTATTCTGCAGAGAAAGTTTCCTTTTTTGATGAATTCTTATTTTGCACAGCCACAAACTGGGATACCAGAGTTTGAAAGGATACTCGGGTCTAATAAAGAAAAGTCATTTGCAAATCGGAAAGTTTGACTGTGAAGGATCACACAGCTTTCGCAGTTTCAAAACGCAATGTGCAATGCTGTTCTCTCCAGTAGGGAGGAAAAGCCCAGACATCTGGATGGCCAACTGAAGTCAAGTTTTAGATGCTTTTAGAAAACACTGACCCAGATTAAGTCTTAGAATGCAAAGGCTAACGGGTTAATTATTTTTAACTGCTAAAGAGGAGCTGCCACACAAAAGTCTGACACACTGGTGTCCACCAAACCAGTCAGTTCATAATAAATATGGATACGGGAGCATCTGTTGCAGGAATCACAACTCGCAGTTTGCAAGGATAAGGCCCAAGTTGAGACCCGAACCACGCACTGATTAGGACCGTAATTGCTTGCATTTCCCTTGCAGCATGGGCTAAAAGCAGATAAGGGCTTATTGGTCTTCAAAATCCTTTTCAGATCCTTGGTAACTATCAGCCAGGGACACATGTTCTCTCTCCTCACTTCACTGAGAGCATTTTCTCCCACAGCTTGCAATGAAACTCTGTCAAAGAACACACTGCACAGAGAAGTCTGGACACTAAGAGTCAGTGTCACTAGTGACACAAAAAGACTTGCACATAAAACCACAAGAGCTGCCCACTGCTGTATTTACTATTTGTATCACTACTCAAAGCCAATAAAATTCAACAGCTAGGGAATGCCATTGTCCACCACCACCCTGCCAAATATCAGAAGCCAAGGAGACCAGCCTTACCTAGGCCTCTTGATTTAAGCCAAAAAGTCATGTCCATCTCATTCACCAACACTACCAATACTCCTTCTTTCGCCACTCCGCTCCTACTTACATGTTCCTTCTTATTCCAGCCAAACTAGGCAGATTTTACCCATAATTAAGCTCTGATGCAATCATTTTAAAGAGGCCCTGGGAAATGTTCCAAAGAGCTGCATTACAGCAGTACATATTGAGAGGTTTCTTTTCCAGCTTTAGTACCAAAACTAGTCTGACACAATTCTTACAAAAGACAAACTAAGCAGAGATGCTGGAACAGTTAATTTTGCTCCTTTAGTTTTTAGAACAGTAACTTACTCTCAAGGCATCACCGTTACTCTTTTGTTCTTCCCTCATCTGTGATTTTAACCCTGTATCATCAAAGCTTGTACCTCAGGTTTTGCCATGCCACAGAATCAGTCCCAGCCAGGGCTCCACTGCTCCACTCCACTTTTCCCTACACAGTGCCACTCAGCAGCCACCAGCAAACAAATGTCAGAATTCTTCATATTTACCTGTATTACACAGATAACCAGTATTTTAAGTTAATTTTTCATGTGGCTCAACATTAGTTTACAGCAGCTGGACCTTACATGTAAGACAGCTAGATGATCAGACAACAATTGCTGTTGATTTTAACTCAAGTTGATTTAATAGTTTTCTGATTTCACTAAGTTCATAGAGTCCATATATTTAATAATATTTTTCTGGTGCAGTTGTAGCAAGAAATCAGCCAGGAAATGAACCCCTTTCAGGATATAAATAAATGGCAATCGCTGATAGCATACACTAGCCTGTGTATTTACCACAACAGAGTTTTTCTCCATCTACGGCAAAGCAATACTCTATTAAAAAGAAAAAAAAAGTATGCAATGTACTAACATTTTAAATGGTTTAGTGGAGTTTTGTTTGTTTGGTTGGAGTTTTTATTTCTTTTTAAATATACAAGCCAAGGGAATTAAACACAATTAAACACTGAAAATTGGCAAAGGAGCTGTGAAAAAATTAATACCTCATTTGCCTACTGTGAAGAGTCTCATTTTAGACCCACCTATCAGAATGTTAAAGATGCACCACAGTATCACATCTTGTTTATTAAACTGAAAATTAAAGATCTGGTGTGCATGCCTTGCACATAATAAAAACCCCACCCTCTTAAAGAAGTTATCTTCCTACGCACTTAAATCTTACCATCCTCTTTTAAAGTAAGAATGGAAGAAATAAAATATAATGGGAATAAAACATTTTTCCAGTGGGATTCCCTGATAAACAGAAACTTTGTGGCACTTATCACTATTGGACATAGACCACAATAAAAGGGCATTCATTGCAAGATGGGGCGAGGAGCCAAGGTACAAAGTCTTGTTGCTCTTTTTGAGCAATAGAACATCAGACCAACCAGAGTTTATGCACAAGCTTCCAAACCGAGCTTGCTCCAACTTCACAGCATTGGCCCTTCCTGTCCTGCTGTGTTTATATGCAGGTCTGGGTGTGTGTGTGTGTGATCTTTTTTTCAAGGGGCAGAGCTGAAGAAGGAGAGAATTTTGCAACTTCTTTACTGCAAAAGACAGCACACAAGAGCCTTCAAGATATACAAAAGGAAAGGAAAATATTTTCCTGAAGTTGCTGAGTTAAGGCCAAATTAAAAGCAACTTAGAAATGAGCAGGCAGATTTGTAAGTTACCTTCAAAAAAAGGAAGTGAGAAGTGGCACATGACTGAAAATCAACACGCTTCACCTTCAGTTTGTTGAATTCTGGGAGAGAATTACTTAGAAAATACTTCTGCCTATAGACTTTGCTTCTGGAACAGCAAGTGACTAAGTTGCATAGACGAACACCAAAACTAGCGAGCGGTACTAGTCCTGTAGCACAGCTGTAGCAGCTGGTATTGTTCTGCTGATTCTCCAAAGGATGGGTTTGAGTTTGAGAGCCCTGGCACAAGCCTGTGATCTCCACAATACTGCAGCAGTGTCTCAGTATCAGCTGTCAGCAGCACATTTGTTTTTCGCTGTGCTTTGAAGAGGTGTCTGCAATCGGTGCTGAGGGATCCCAAAGTGCTCACTCACACACGTTGCTCCCCGCAGCACGACAGACGTGCAGCTACCAGCACGGATCACACACACGCGAGCTTTTGTGGACACAGAGCTGAAGAGTTTCAACATCTTCCATGCAGGTTCCAAGCACAGACAGACCAACAGAACACTCTTCCAGAAACTTGTTCTTGCCCGTATGGTATGCATCCAATGGCTGAGGGACATCAATTTGTTCCCATAGATTTGCCCCAGGAGCTTACCCAGGGATTTTATTTTATTTTTTTCTGGTTCTCAGCAGCAGTTGTCGCAGGTTTTGGATTAAATACACAACTATTTTTTGAATGGTGCTTTTAAGGGAATATTTTCTTGTGCTACATCGGTTTACTGTCTCAATCTATACAGGCAAATAAATGAAGCCTCAGAAATTAGCTTTTATGTTAGATCCTTTCTTGAAGGATTTCAGTAAACATAAGAAATTACCAAGTAGGAAACAAGATCAGTGTAAAAGACTGGGTGGGGAACACTTGCAACACACCAGTGTGTCATATAGCCTCATGCAAAAGAACGAAGTCTAATCATTTTGAACTTGAACACTTGGCTTTAGTCCCTAGCAACATCTGCAAGGCATTTTCAGATGATCTCAGCAATGTCTTGTATCATTACGTAGATTAAAGACGCAGTAGTCTTTTATTGCAACCATTCAAAAATGTAGCAGATTAACATGAAGTAACACACCAGGGTGAGGGTCAACATTTTTTAAAAGTTGTAAGATTGTTGTTTTAGAATGTTACACAAGTGCAACCAGTTTTATTCACCCTTTCACAATTTAAAGGGACAAAGCTGTATTCTATTCTTTCTGGACAGCCCTTTAAGAACCCACAAAACACTACTAAACTCAAAGTGGACTGAACAAGCTCCTTCAGGTTAACCGGTCTTTCTTCGTCTTGCCATTCACCCATACAACAAATCTAACACCAGCGTCCTACACCGTGATACCCACAGCAGTGTCTTTCAGCTTGAAAGATATTAACATAATAAGGCATAATAAGGCTCCTTTTCCTGCTCATAAGACCTTGAAACTTACTACCAAGCTCAGGCCAACGTTCCTAACGCTGAGCAAACGGCAGCTTCCTTCAGCGACCGCTCTAAACTTCCTTTCGTAAGATAAACTACTTTCTATTTAAAAGAGAACAAGGGATTCAGAATATAATTTATAATCATCAGAATTAGACCAACCTACACTTTGAAACACTCAGGTTTTTGACAACTCAAAAACCTATGGTGTAATCTGATTATCATATTAGGATTTGAATCCAGTGCTCTCCAGCCACTTGTTCCTACCAGCGCTCCTACGAGTTCTGCCACCACAACCCCGCGTTGCAACCGTGCATCGCAGTGTTTCCATGCAAACACTAGGAGATCCTGCAAAGTGAAATTCTCTAACCAGCATTTTGGATTCAGAATTTACAGATTGCTTTGAGCAGCCTTTGAGTTGCATGATTTTTAAACACCAAAAACACTCAATCCAAATGTAAAGACTATAAAACAACACAACAGCAGAAACTTATTCCTGCTTGACATGACTAAAATTACTGTCACAACAGACCAACTGGAAAAGGGCTGAGTGACTGCAGAATTTGTCTTTTAGAGTTTACAACCCAGGTACTACAGCTCTACGAAAGTGCACAGAAATTAGCCTATGTCTATGTCTCCTATTTTGAATGTAAAACAAGCTACACTTGGTGGTAAAACAGTTTCAACTAAAATAATTTTGAAATAGATTAGAAATGCAATACTGATACAGACAGCAAAGTTTGTTTATTCTGAGGATTATTTATAGACTGACTGTCTCTAAGAGGAATGCACTAACTTAGCTGCTCTAAGAACACACTCCTTTCAAGCCAACGCGCAAGTGGAGAGCAGCAAATGTTACAATCAGCCAGGAGGCTTCAGGCTGCAGTTCCACAGCCAGCTCAACTGCTGCCACTAAAACATTATGACTGTATCCTCTTCTCTTTTGATCAGTTTTGCTTTCATCTGGGTGACTTCCATACTTGAGCTTACCATCATCTGGCATAATTTAGAGAAGAGGTAGAGTCAGCCCTCCTCCATCGAGTAGCAGACCACAGACTCTGTTGAACCAATCATTCAACCCCCCGTTAATAAGGACCAAAAGGTGGCCCACAAGTAGCTTGCAAGCAGCTCCAGTGTGGATTCTACATCAGGGTATCACCTGACCAGCTGTGGCCCCATGCTAGGACAGGAATGGCCGTGCATTTCACACTCCAACTATGGCTAGGTACGGAACAGAAATGGTTGCAGTGATCTCCCAAGGACCCAGCCCCACACTCACTCAACCTGTCATGCAACAATGGGACATGAGTGCATCTGTCATCTACTTTGAAGGTCTTCTTTCCTTCCCTCAGGTCTCTGGGATGTGCAGCACATGGCTTTCTACTGCACACACACAGCCACATATAAAAAAACCCTCGCCACATGTCTTAACGGGTAAGAAAACTAGATTTTCCCATTCAGAAGCTGGCTTCAGAATACAAACATTTGATTATTCTTTCAGAAGCCCAGTGCTTAGTATGAGATGATGTACGCTTAGTCTTTATCAAAAGCATCATTTAACAGGTAAGACCCAAAAAAATTGAAAGTGGAAGAGAAAAGATGATCCTGAATCTCCTACTTGCATACAGGTATGTTTCTAGACGCAGAAAACAGGAAATACTGTCTTTAACCAAGATAACTCCAACTAAATACGGTTGTCTGGAAAAGGAAAGCATGCTTCATCCAAAAGTTAGCAACTTAAGCATCCAAAAGATCAAAAAAAGTGCTTTATTAAAAAAATCCTGTGACCAATGACTCTCCAGTAAGAAAGGAAGATGCCACTTCTTGTTTTTTTAAAAAACCTCTTAAAGTTTTAAGGCTCCCACCTGATCTGAATGTCTGTATTGAACTGGTTATTCAGAGAGAAGAACTAAAGACTTTTGTGGGCCATACCATTGTCTGATTACAACAGAAGAGCAGCTACAGGAAAAGCAATCATACAGAGTTCACAGTGCAATGAAAGACTGGGTAAGTCATTGATCACTTACAGATTAAACAATGCACTTTGTATCTGTTACTCCAGCAGTACCCATGATAAGTACTGCATACATACCCCATCAGCTGCAGATTTAAGACAGGTATGAAAGACTTGATGGGAACATTCAGTACGTACAGTTAAGCACTGCTAGAGCCCAACAATTTGCACCACCAAGCACCTCCTTGAGAGATTCAGGGATATCGAGATAGGGGCAGAAGCAGAGGAGAAAAAAAAAGCTGAATTAGATAATGTTAGACAGAGGAGGTATAAATTATGCATGACCACTACAGAGATATAAGTGATTAAAAAAGACAAGCAGTGATTAAATTTTTGAAAGTTTTATAGGAATGCAGGAACTCCCCACTCATTGAACAGAGGAGACTCCAGAGGGCACAGACGTGCTAAAACTGGAAGGAAATGTACATAGAATATGGGTACTACCAGCAACATAAACAGAAATAAAAACACACACAAAAAAGCATACGTCAACAATGGTAGTAAAACAATTACTGGCTTTGTAACTGATACTCTGGCCAAAAGGATCTGGGTTATTTATGAAGATCAAAATATCTCATCCAGTAAGAATTATCTCAGTTAAGATAAATCATCTAACCTAGGAATTTCAGTTAGAGTCTGAAATATGGTCGTGTTTTAGAAGCAAGTGTGCGAGGTACCTAGTGAGGCAGCAAAATCAGGCCAGAAGGTTTAAAGTTACTGAAGTTATTTTTAAAGATGGCACTCTAGGCAGACTTTGGGCACATCATTTTTATCGGAGGCTTTTTTAAACTCATGTTTATACATCTAGGTAAGTATGTGGGAGTTTTTTTGATTGGGAAGCAAAGGGCATGAGGGAAGAAGGGTCAATTTATTTCACTTCTTACATGAATTATTAAATAAGCCTTTTTTTAAAAGTCTTTTACTACCTAAATTAACAGACAAAACCACGTAACTTATTAGCGAAGGCTATACTTGTCTTTCTGGCACATCACAGTTTTCTTTTCCTACATTACACAAGGTTCTCTTAATGGCCACTTCATCTCCTTTTCTTGCATTGCATAGTCCAGGTTCTCTCTAGTCACTTCTGCTAAACAACAGAAGTTCTCCCAGCCAGCAGTTACTCTGATTTACTGCATTTTCCTCCTTCCTTCCGTGCTTGTGTTGACATAGATACCTCATTTCATCTCTAATCCCATCAGAAATCACACCATACAGACAACATATTTTGTTTCAGTAAAGGAGAGCTATTTCTCTCTGGCAGATGAAAGAAAGGAGGATTTTGCTGAGGGTGGGGAGCAGTGTATGTGTTCCCTGGCTGACAGCCACTTTAGCTTTACTCAATTTCTTAAAGTCAACCTGTTCTCCCCAAGTTCCAGAATTGGTGCCGGACTCTTACTAGTGACCAGTCTGCTTTATGCATTCTTAAATGTTGCCCTACATATAAGAGGCAACATTCAGCATCAGGTTTTTCTCTGGTGTGCAAAGCAGTACAGCCTGCACAGCAGCAGTAAAACTAATACACATCATCTTAAACCTGGTCAACTGCTTGTTCTCCCTAGCAGAAGAGAAGTCTTCTGAAGTATGCAGTACTCTCGTTGCCTTCAAGACTGCATACAATCTTATCAAAAGTATCATAGCTTGCATTTCAGAGGAAATCTACTATAAACCACAAGATTAAACTGATATTACATGCAATTATTGGCCAAAACCCCTTTAAGAGGCACTAAATTACAACCCTCTGCAACCCCTGTTGGGACAGCAAGTGGCTGACTTACTGAGTGGCAAGTCAGGCAACTAAAAGCCTCTGGATCAACTCTGCTTGTACAAGAGTCTTACACAATGTAACGTTTTTGAAGTTACTATTATTCATCGTTCATTCACATTAGAAAAAGATCAGATCTATTTTACATATCTACAGTCAGCTTGATGGACTATATCGTTTCAAGTACAAACACCTAATTTGTATTACAAAAATAATCAAATAAGTGACCACTACAAATACTGCATGTATTCTTCATCACCTATTACAAATTTCAGTTAAATTTTGAAATTACTTATTTCAAAATTAATTTCTACTAGGAGATGCCCTATTGTACAAGGACTAGGAAATCCTTCAAAAAAAGTAAATAAAAAATTCCCAAAAGCTATATGCCTTCAATAGCTCTCTCAAAGCCTGTATCAAGCAATCAATACATTTGTTCCTATACTCAATATTAGTCTGTGTTCTTAACTTTGCATTCAAACCAAGTAACAACAGCAGCTCTAAGCTGCCATCCTGTCACTCAAATAACCAGATAACACACAACCAAGACAGACCTCCATCTGCCAATTAGGAATAGGCACACAACAGTCAGACATCTGTCACGCTGTTTCAGAGTAACACGCAGCAAGAAAGCCGCAACAGCATTTTTAATAAAAGCCAAACAATTTCACTTCAGTTGCTGGCCTGTTGCAGAACACAGTAGGATAATGCAATCTTATCAGTGGATGAAAATCAAAGTCCAAGATGTCTCTGGTTACCAGATAGCTGTTAGTATCAAATTTAAGGTCACAAGAGATACAATTTTAAGTATTTTAACCTACAATGTCTCCAACCACAAGGGTTTCTGATCAACATCAGGATAACATCTTGCTGACCACCCATCACGAAAACGGAATAATTCAGTTTCACATTTGCCTCCACAATGCTGTCTGCCCCTATTCCCATGTAAACCCTTGGTCTTCTTCTTGCACTGTACTGAAGAGACAACACCCAGATCCTACAAACCTTGAACATGGACTTCCATTCTGTAGATATGAAGAATGGTGCCACCTGAGACACTTAGACTAGTCTCAGTCACTCTGACTTACAATTTATTATAACAGCCATTAATAAAGTACTACTGACAATGCCTTCCTGACTCTTCCCTCCCTTTGCTCATCTGTCATGGATGTGGGTCGTCTTCTACAGCTCTGGAGAAGCCCAAAAGAATTTGATCGAATGAGGATAGGGAATGCTGAAGCTTAACAGGAGGATGGAAAAAAAAAAAACCAACAATCAATCTCTGGTGATCATACAAGTAACCATGGGGAGGAAGAGTAGAAATATTCGGTGAGGCATAATTTGACTTGAGTACACAAAAACTATTTCCATTACACATTACAGGCATGGAAATTTCACTGCAAAAGGGAAGTTGATAATTTTGCTTATCAAAGGATTTTCATCATAGTGTTCAAAGGTCAGCATACACGTGCTTGATTGCCAGAGTACTGCCCTATTTTGCAAGATGTAGGCTAAGGAAAAGTTACTTCTGTAAAAATCAACAAATTGTTTCAGCTCTCAGATACAGCACTCTCTCGTGTGGGCAACTTCCTGCCAAATACTGATATCATCTTGGATTAAAAAAATAAATATGATAGATTTTGCTTCAGAGTCAGCAAGCCTTTGTACTGTGTAAGTCAGAAATGCTATCAGCTAAAACATTTAACTTTACTCTTGTAGAAACCACTTTAAACAAAAAGTTGAAAGGAATGCAAAGAATAAGGTTTATTATTTAGAATGACAAACCCAATCCAGTTTTACCAGACAGCACTACTTGAACAGCAAGTTAAGATACTTAGAGGCTGCTAAATTAGTTATTCTTATTCCTGTACGCTGCTCTGAAACTACTAGCAAAATGCACAGAAGATACTCCAAGATAAGTTTTGCTTTAGGAGCTGCTAAAGTGTGAAAATGAGCTGACTCAACTGCATTTTACTTTCCGTGCAGAACTGCGCAAAAGCAGAAGTTTCCACTCAGGAAGCAAACAAAACAACGTAACCTTACATAAGGCATTCCCATTGTAAAAAGAATGATCCCATCTTAACAGTGAAAAGCTGATCCTCACTAGGGACTGCAACAGTATTATGACTTGTTGACCCTTTTAGAAATTTTCCAAACACAGTTACAGAGCCTAACATAAAAAATTTGAAGTTGCTAAAAATGTAAAGGCCAAGGACCTGCCCCGCCTAAAGTTGCTGAAGACCAATCTGTGTTTTCGCAGATTCAAAACACATCCTAGAATAACCAAAAGGATCATCTGAGACAAAGATTGCTGGTTCACTTCTTATACAGGTAGCAAAGTTTCCTAAAAGTATTCGCTATGCCAGGTACTCAGGACAAAGACAGAAAGACTCGTGTGCCAAGAGTTCCCCCAAAAAAGCATTAAAAGTCTGATAGATTATAAATACACATGCACTGCACTTTTATCCTACTTCTTACGCAACCATTGGCCACAGGACACCTGGCTGGAAGACCTTGCTGTCTGAATCAATTCAGCCATCAGCATGACCGAAGTCTTGAGGAGAAAAGTCAAAGAACCATTCACAAACCTCCAAACAATCTCCAAAGCTGTAGCCTGACAGGCACGTTTTGCATGACAGCAGAAGAGCCAGGAATGTGCAAACTACGACACAAGCATATCATGCAAGATGACAAAGTAACTGCAAATCATTATTGACTCATTTGTATAATATGAACATTGATACTAAGTAAAACAAATATTCTATAATACAGCAATGTTTCCATATCCCCCTCCTACTTTCTCCCCCCCTTACCCCCCCCATCCTCACCATGGAAAGTGTTTCTATTGCTCTGCTAACTGAAGTGTTGTGGTTTAACCCTGGTTAAACTACTCAAGAACAATAGGAGTGGAAAATTATAAGAAAAATATTCAAGCTTAGACATGATGCATGCCCTTTCATCATGGCAACAATGTTTTGATTTAAATTCTGGATGTAGAATGTAATAAAAAAAGCTGAAACATTTAAAAGTTTAACCCCATGTAGTTAAGAAAAAAAAAAACTCTCAATGACTCACCTCACCCACAAACAGCATTCACATACATACAATTAAACAATAAAATTCGACATCAACACATCTCAAGCATACGCCTTCTCAGACTTCTACAGTTAAACCAACTCTGATCTTGTAAGCAGGGAGACAGACCAGAGGAGAACTAGGGCATCACTAAGGGCACATAATATCGTGCGTGCTAATTAAAATCATCCTGAATTGAACACACATCTAACAGCACGTACCATCATATTACAGAATCTACATTTTGGACAGCATATAACCCAAACAGCCTGGCAGCTTATACTTCTGGAAGACTCAGTGTACTACCAATTTGGAAGGCTATTCTGGAGACCATAAAACTTCAGCTGGCAAGGGGGTCTGTTTGGGAAAAGCATTGCATCCCTGCATCTCCCTCCACGCCATAGTTGGCTATGCTTTATCAGTCCAGGAAAAAAAAAAAAAAAAAAAGTCAGAATCGTTAGACGTGGAATGTCCCTAAGCTCATCAAATGTATTAAAAATGTATTAATGATGATTATAAACCTATTATTGAGCAGCCAGAATGCACTCAGAGAAAGAGCATGCATACAAGCCTGTCTTCAAGAACAAAGTATATCTACTATAAGATAGACCTAGAAGTAACAAAAGCAATACACGAGGAAGACTGAAAAAAACCCAGAGTAACTTATTTAAGCATAGGTCAGCACTTTATGATCAGTTTCACTCTTTCCTGCACTGTCAACTTTCCTGTTTGTAGGTCCTTCGTTAAAAGATAAAAGGGACTGGAAGAAACAAAATATAAGGAGGAAAACATAACTGTGAAATCACAAATACTACCAATGGAATCAGAAGTATGCCTCAATTATTAGTTTCTTCAAGTTGAACAGTGTTGAAAATAAGACCCTTGTGAAAGCAAATATAAAGTAAGGAAAAGAGAACTAATCTTATATTTACTGAATAAAGTAAGAAAAAACAGCATCACATTGACAATCCTCAAGACTTCAAAGCGAATCAGTGAGAAATATCAACTGCTGTTCAAGAAACATCAAGAAAATGGTTGGAAGTCAGACGCACACATTCGTGTTAGCTATTTTTTTTTTAAATATAAAGAGGTATTTTATATTTAGCACAGTACTAATATAGACATGTTTTTAACTACTATAGCATTTCTTAATGTTTATTAAGCCTTTTATTCTAGCAGACACAGAGCAAAATACCATTTTAGGTAAAACGCTAGTCAGGCCTTGATTAGCTGCTGTTACTGATACAGCATTTTGAAAATGGTTGCAGAGAGAAAAGGAATATGCCATTTTTAATTCTTCAGAAATATTTTTTGAAATGCAGAAAACCTGTTCTTACAACATTAGAAACACCAGCTATACCTCATTTAGTGAATCGTGTATGCCTAAATAAAAATTTCTTTCTTCCCTGTACACCGAGTGCATCACAACAAAGTGTCTGAAAAGGATAAAGCATTTGTGTAACACAAACCAAGTCACACCTTGTGCCACATCAATTTCCTTCCAATACAGAGTCTACTCATTCTCCTAAGTGTTATTCTATGATTATATCCAAGCCAGCATTAGTTTCGCCCTCCTAAATACTAGCAACCTCCACTGCACGTCACCCCTTCATCCTGAAAAACGTGAAAACCATTTCATTTTAAAAGTGACCTCAACTACGAGTAGCTAGCCATGACTCCCAAGTGTTGTCAGACTGACACGCTGCAATACCTCTGTGAAGAACGTGAAAACTTCATTTATGTTTAGTTCAGCAGAAATTATCTTCAGACTGACAAATCTTACACAACTACGAGCCACGACAGTCTTTTTTGATGTATCACATCTCGCTGTCATTAAGAGAGGTCAGTAGAGCTTTAGAAACCCCTTTTCACCATCAAATTTATAACCGAGCTCAGCTTTTGTCAAGGAGGTTCCTCTGCCTAGCGGGCTAGGGAGCTGGACCAGAATTACTCCAGATCTCAAACCCGTGAGCTCCTCTGCACAAGCCCACGCCGGGGAGTCCGGCCAAGAGGCGAGTGGCTGCCGAGGGGAGCGGCTGGGCGGCTGTCAGTCACCGGGCAGCTCGGCGGGACCCACAGGCAGCTCGGCGGGACCCATGGCCAGCTCCAGCGGCCCGAGCCCCTTCCCCTTTCGGGAAACGCACCTCCCGACAAGAAACGACCGACCGCGAAAGCGCAGGAAAACCCGACAGGGAATTTCCCCCCCCCCCGCCCCGTATCCCAGCCGGGGATGGCGCAGGGCGGGTGCCCGGTGCTGCCCCGCGCCCGCCATCGCTCGCGCCGCCCCGCCGAGCGGCCCCCCCGCCCCCCCCCCGCGCAGACCGGCGGCCGCGCACGGCCCGGGCCCGGCCAACTGTTGCTGCCGCCGGGGCGCGGGGAGGCGCCGGGGCCGCCCGAGGACCGGCCGGCATCCCGCGGGTGGCGGGCAGGCCCCACCCGGCCTCCGCGGCCCCCGACGGTCCCCACATCGCCACAGCAGCGGCGGCGGCGCGGGCCCGGTAGCGGTGCCCCGGCTCTTCCTCCCGCGCGGGGCCCGTAACGGCCGCCTAACGGCCGCCGGGCTCCCGCGCAACGGCCGCGCACGGGCCGCCCAGCGCGGCCCCGGCCCCGGGCGGCGCCCCCCGGCCCTCCCGCCGGCAGAGGAGCCACCGGGAGGGCCGCGGCGAGGACCCCTCCCGCCCCCGGGGATGGCGGCGGCGCCCCCTCACCCACCGATGGTGGAGATGAAGGTGGTGTTGAAGGCGTCCTCGCTGAAGCGGAAGAGCAGGCAGGTCTTGCCCACGCCCGAGTCCCCGATCAGCAGCAGCTTGAAGAGATAGTCGTAGGTCTTCGCCATCTTCCCTCGGCCTCGGGCTCGCCGCCGCAGCAGCAGGAGGGGGCGGTGGAGGGCGGGAGGAGGGAGGGGACCAAGCCCCGCCACGCCACGCCCGGCGCCCACTCGCGACAGGCGGCGTCGTGCGTCATGACGCGCCGGAAGCGCAGGGCCCGACGGGAGATGTAGTCTCCGAGCCTTGCCCGTCCCTTGGACCCCGCAGGAGACGGGTGGCTCCGCCGAGCCCAGCGGCCCGCCGGACGCTGCTCTGTGCGTTCCCATGTGGACACCGCTCATAGAACCACAGCATCATCTGGGTGGGAAAGGGCCTTCAAGATCACAGTGTCCAACCAGCAAGCATCACCGCCAAGTCCGCCACTAACCCGTGTCCCTCAGCACCACCGCCTGTTAAATACCTCCAGGGACGGCGACTCCCCCACTTCCCTGGGCAGCCTCTTCCAAGGCTTGATAATCCTTTCTGTGAAGAAATTTTTCCTAATATCCATCCTAAGCCTCCCCTGGTGCAACTTGAGACCGTTTCCTCTTGTCCTATCACATGCTACTTGGGAGAAGAGACCGACCCCCTCGCTACAGCCTCCTTTCAGGATGAGTTTTAAAAACCAGCACAAACTGACGCTACAGAAGCTAACGCTCAGAGGGCCAGGTCTGAGACCTTGCATTCTTGGTGCTCAAACGGCAGGGGACGCATGAGTTTTCCACACGGAAACACACATATCCCAAATTTAACGACACTTGGAGCATCACCATCACTGGGCAATCAGTTGGCCTCATTCTACAAGGGACTGGGCTAAATTATCTTTGGAAACTAGCTAATTTTTTTAAATGGAGTCATGTATTTATCTGCTCAAGTGACACAATAAATAATGGCATCATGCTGCACGTCACCAATATGCACAGGGGACACGTGAGCCTCAAATATTTACGTGTTGCTTCGGGAGTGCCAAATAAGGAAGAAACTGTTTGTTCACACAACAGAAAAACTATTTTCACACAGTCTCAAGTAGCCCCCAAACCATGGGTATTCTGGAGAAACATGCGGTTATTCTAGAGCACTTCAATAAACACCTTCCCCCATCTTTTTCCACTGATAATTATCTCTTGGTGTGAGGCAGCCTCATCAGGCATTCATTATGCTGTGTTCCTCAGAGGATATCACAAGGCGCTATAAAAATAAATAGCATTGCTGAAACACTTTAAAATGACAGTGAAAACCTATTGTTTTAATTTAATTTAAAAATTGTAGCCTTTAGACAAGTGATAAATAGGAATCTCTAATGCTATAAGTCACTACAATAGTTCTCACCTCCCTTTTGGGAAAACAAAGGAAAAAGCCATTTTCCTCAAATCATTCCTAAAGGGATTGTCATCCTGCAAGGCCAGGTGGCCTGAGCCACCAGCTTCCTTTTCAGCCCCCTCCAGGCTTCTCCTCCCCTGGGTGCAGACTGGCCCATTGGCACCCACTGGCCAGGGCATCACTCCTGCTGGTCACCCCGTGGGGGGGGGACACGCTGCTCAGCACTGCCTGGAGGAAGACAGCAGTAAGGAGTCTCTGGATGGGACTGGGGCATGCTAATGTGACTCAACCACCTAACAGCAGTCCAGAGATCCTATCTGCTGCCACGTCTATTAGTTATAATCCAGGCTAAACCTGTAAAAAGTACTTTCTCATGGGTTTTTTTTTTTTGTGTTAATTTGGCAAATATATATGCTGAGTTCCATACAGAATCAAACAAAATTAGTTTTGAATATTAAAGCTCTGTCCTACACAGCCTCCGTACTCCAAGCACACAAAAAATCACTCCATGGCATTAACTTGCAGTTTGATGGGGTGAAACACGGCTCAACTAGTCTAATGCCTGGCTACTGCTGCATTTGTGCAAATCACACAAATCACTCCAAACAAATACTTTCAGCTCTTATAATCCTTGGAAAAAAAACAACAAACTATTCTTCTCCTAGTTACTAATTATTCCAAATCTTCCTTGTTAAGGGTCTCAGTTTGGTGGTGTTCCTAGCCAGTATATGGTGGTGATAACAAACTGTTAAAAATCCAATGACAGATCTGCTGTAAATCTCTGTAAAGGTGAATTTGGTAAGAGCTTGACACGAATGCTGACCTAACTTCCTGTTAATTGTATCAAAATCTCATCTTACATCATAGATGACGTATTGTGATTCAAGTAAAAATGTCATTGTTTGTTTGACTGAGACCTCTGGGAGACCAGGATACCATCTGAGAGAGAGGAATCAAGGCGGCAAAACAAGGAATTGCCACTTCATTTTGTTTTGTTTTACACTTTTGAAGACATCAGCCCAGTTCAGGGTGGAATTAGGAAACATGGCTGCTTGGTTCATTTTTGTGCTGTATAATTAGCTGTTGGGCTGTTTAGCTGTTAAGATGGGTTGTTATAATACTTATTACAAGATTTAGGTTCATAAATGATAATGGCAACCTGGCACTGAAGCAGTCAAACCAAATTGGTTAATTATTTCAGATTAGCATTAATAATTAGATTATAGGAAACTGCAAATGAAAAACTAATCTCTGAAACATTTCCCTGTATCTGTATTTTCAGAGACATGAGTTGCTATGCACTGTAATTACAGCCATAGTGGAGATTACTACGCAATCGTATTTCAGCATTGAAGAGAGTAATTTTGGGGTTAATATTCACTCTTCAGTTTTATGGAACAAATAGACTTCCATATGTCTCTGGAGCAGTATGTTTCAATTGCCATCTGTTACTCAAGAGTAGTTTTATAGAAAAATAATGCAAATTACTTCCCTCTTTAATTACACTGGTGCTTTGCAATATTGCATTCTGTTCTGATTTGGAAAAGTGCCAGTTTGCCAGATTCAAGGGACAGATGTTTACTCAACCATGAACTTTAAAAACAAGATATACATATATATATATATATATATATATATATAAAGAGTTCCATTTTTTTGTTTGTAATTGTACAATTGTATACCTTGCAACATCTTAGTAAAACTTTGAGGAGTACTATCAAAGCTGCTAAGGATCAATAACCAAGCTGCTACAATACCTGTTCCATGAAAATACTTTGAAGCCCAATCTTTGTAATTGTACTAAATTGGAAAAGACAATTATTTGTTTTATACCGCATTACAGTCAAACAAATCAACAACAATTCAACATTTCTTTTTTTTTTTTGACATGGGAGAGCCACCAAGGGGAACACTGAATGTGCAGGATACAGAAAATGCTTGATACTATGGTTTCCCTTTTGTCACGATATAAAAGCCGTAGCACCATAATAGTGTGATGCTGACTTGTACATTTCAAAAAAGCAGAACTTTAAAATTCTTCACAACCCATAAATGACTGCCCGAACAGGTCTGCCTGAATACCGCAGCTGCTCCGATAAGCAGATGTTGAGTCCCAACCAAGATACGGCAGAGTTCCATTTGTCACTGAGGTGCACGTAAAGTGCATCAGTTAAAGCACTCAGCTTCAGAAAGGCACTAATATGAATAGCAAAATGCAATTACTCCCTCTATTCGTGTGCAATAAATTTAGCAATCTTTACATACACATTGAGTAACCAGAAAATACTTGTGACTTTTCCAACTCCTACATTTTATAGAAAAAAACAGATTCCTTCCCACTCTCATTTTCACTTTATCAAATGACATCATTACTTGTAGCTTTCAAAAATACATTTTTCCTCTCAGTTCAAAGGTGAGACTGGTTAAGTAAAGAGAGGTCTGTGTGAAAATCAGTCTTTAATTAAGCTCTTCTGTTCAATGCATATGAAATTGTAGGAAATCCTACATCTTAATTGTTTAAGTACAAGGTTTCAAAAAAACCCAACAACAACAAATAGAGTTTAGAACATGTTGGTAGAACCAGGATCCTGTTGTTTTGGCAATAATTGGAATCTACAGGTCCAAGTCCTATAAAAGATAATGTTATAAGGTAGTCTTGCCCTGAATGCCACCTAACTGCAAATCATTAATGGGAGCTTTGCTCCTTAGCTTTTGGACTTCGATAGCTAATATGATAATATTTTTGATGTATATCTTTAACGACTCTGGTTTTGGCAGATGCCTCTGTATTTTATTTCTGTTTGATGACCATCATGCGACACTCCTTTAAAAAAAGGTCACTTATTCCCCAGTTCCAGGAAATACGTCTTTTACTGCAGGTGGATAATTCTACACTTGTCTTACTGCATTTGATATCCATATATCCTGCTTTTAATTCCTAGTTGTAAGAAGACCAGTGCATGGGCTTAATTTTTGTGGTCTTTACAAAGAACAGTACTCTCCTTTACTCTAGTGATCTGAATGTATGAATTTTCCACATGTACACACTGCAGAACTTTACATAAAAGAGGTTAAATAAGTAATTATCAGTGAAAAAAAAAAATCCTTAAAGTATGCACAGTTCCACTCCAGAAAGGAAAAATACTTATAAGTGCTTATAAGACTCTTATCTATAAGTTCCATTAATTTCAAGGTTTGCTATTATGGTAGTGCTAAAAGTGGATCTTCTTTAAGTTCCAGTGCTAATCTAAACCATCTCAACATAAGCATATTTAAGCCAGGTGACTACATGCCCTGGTTTACACCATTAATTTATAATCAATTAAAATCATAATACTTATTTCTGCAGTATAGGCAAAACCACAGACAGACAGCGTTCCAGATCAAACACACCACTTGAAGTGAACCTACTTATTTGGAGTGCAGTTTAGAGCTGGTTAGTGTATGGAAATCTAAACGGTCTTAATGATAGTACTACAGAGACACTCATGCAAATTTTAGTATTCTAGACAAACCACTATAAGCATTACTAGGGTGAATTTGTTTTTTTAAAAATCAGTCAATACTAATTTCCTCAGTGAACACAGTAAATTACAACAAGGTTTTGTAGTAACAGCCCCCCCAAAAGTCTGTATTCTTGCAACATCAGACAGCAAACCCTAAGAACCCACCCAACTCAGCTGTAGGAGGCCACAAACGGAGCAGGACAGAGCAGCACTGGGTGTCAGTGGGTGCCCTCCCAGCCACCACCTCCCTCACCGCAGGGAGGGCTGGCTGTACCAGCCCCCGAGGAGACCACCGATGGGCACCTCATCAGAGACACAGGTTCTGCTTTTAAACAGCAAGAGACTGACACTCACAAAGCAGGGAATAAAACCCCTCCCAACTGTCACTATGTTGGTTTTAAAAGCCTCCAGATCAGTGTTTGGAAATTTTCTATTGTCATTCCAGCAGACACATAATGTTTCTTGTTCTTTTCTCTAAAATGACATCAAAGCCTTTGTTTGCTGGGAGGAGGCTGGAAAGGGGAAGTCCTTCTCTAAGACCCGAATGTGTCTCTGTCTCCGTAGGCCACGCCACCGTGGTAGGGACTGCATTTCTCTCCTTGTTAACTCACAACTTAAACTCAGTGTTGCATTTCTGTGTTCTGAAGAGAATACTTCAAAAAATGCATCTATTGTAAGACTGAAGGTAATGCATTAGAACTGACTCATTCAGTAGGTCACTGAACTACAAGCAGTTACGAAAAGGAAATGAATCTCCAAGTTAAAACCAAAATAGAGAACCAAACAGAGGAATGTGTCCCAAACACATCCTGTTTTCAGATCATCCTGTGTGCCCCTCCTTCCACAGAAACCAATCTTTAATGTAAACTGTGACTCTTTTAAAGTCTTCCTCAAGCACCAGAGGCTCCTTGCAGGGAAGGCAGTTAAGAAGGGAAAGCCAGGAGGAAGAGGTGAAGGAGGGTGGCACTTGAGAAGTTCTGGGGTGGTTTTTTTTTGATGGCGCTTTATACATTGGGAAGGCATTTTCCTAAGCAAAGAAAAACACAATTCTCCTTCAGATTCTGAATCAACAGGATTAATGGAGTCTCCCCTTTCCATTCTGCTTGCAGATAAGTAGCATGCATTTGAAAAAGACTGAAAGGGAGTAGGAACAGCTAAGACTAGAGCTTACTCCGTGCTGATAACAGGACAGCATGCAGAGGAAAGTATGAGTCAGAGCCTTTCATATTAAATTCCCCATGATATAACAAGAAATGCTTCCTAAATACCTCCGTCTGTGTGTAATCACCACTCCAGAGCGTAAGGAAAAAACATTAACATGTCATTACAACGTTACAAGACGATGGTTGTGACGGCGAGCAGAGGAAAACCAATATAATGGCTTGAAACACTAAAACACATTGGTCTTTTCTTGCAGAATAATGTAGGGTTTTGGGGTGGAAGAAGTATTTTGAAAGATGTGTACAGTGTCAGCACAGGAGATGCCATCCCAGCTTTGAGAATACTGTTGCCTCTATAAAACTTATATCTTTGCTTGTGCTCATGGCAAACTTTTAAAATCATTTTTGCTAAATGCACCAGTTCTCTCTTCAAAAAGGATGTGCGTCAACACACTGCCTGTTGTACATTTTGAAAGACCTTTCATAGGAAGCAATTTTCATAAGGTCTGTTTGTGCCACTTACTGGACTTCTAGTGAATTACACTTTTAAGCGTTCCAGCCTTGATTAAATTAAATCCAAGAGTCTCTACAGATTATATTTGTGATTATTTTTATTGACTTAAGGAAAAAACCCGCTCAACCTCTTATTGAAAAACTAAAGAAAAATGTTTTTTGTCATTCCCACTATCTGCAATATTTTTATTTCTCACAGGTTGCCTAAATGGTTTTGAATGCATAAATGGTGACTAATAGAAATTCTTCCGCATTTTTTTTTTTTTGACTGGGGTGGGAAACTGCAGAACACGCACATAGACCGTATGCACAACTTCATGCAATGTGTCATTTAGCATGAAGCAACAGATGAGTGACAACTTACTAAGCATCATACATAAAAGTAGGTGGAACTTCTAGATTCCGTTAATTACCTGAAAATACCTGTCATGTAATAATCTGTTAGAAAATGAGCAGAATTTTTGAAAAGAGAACTGGGCTCTCATTAAGACTCTCTTTCCCCGTGCTTAATCATTTTTCCAGAAACCAGCAGGCGCCTTACTCTGACCTCCTGCAACAACCCAACGAAGGCGGACGCGCTCTCTGCGCTGATTCCCTATCCAGTTAAGCCGATGAAGCGAGGAGCCGATGCCATTGTGGCAATCAGCCTCCCGCTCCAGGAGGAGCGCCCCCCCATTCCTCCCCCCCCCGCCAAACCACCATAGAGCCGAGTCCGCCGGGCGGCCAGAGCGGCCCCGGCCCCGTGCCCGCCGGAAGCGGGCGTGGAGGGGGCGGCCCAGCGGCGGCAGCGACCATGCCGGTGAGTTGTTTACCAGCGGCGCCCGGGCCTTTCCGCGGGTCAGGGATGGCGTTGGACGCTCGTACCCGGCTGATAGCGGCCCTCAGGGACGGGGCGGAGGTTTGGGGTGACAGGAGCCCGCCCGTTACCGCCGCCTTTTGGGGGGGGGCACAGGGTGCGGCCGCTCCCGTCTCACCGTCCGGGAAGGCCCGCGGGGGGGTCTGACCGTCCCTGCCGCCCCCAGCCCGCGGGGAGGGTGGCTCTGGAGCCGCGGGCGAGCTCGGTCTGACCGCGTATTCCCAGCGCCGCTTAACGCGCAGTGCCTTCTCCTCTCGTCCCACCCAGCTGGCTAAAGACCTGGTGCATCCCTCCCTGGAGGACGAGAAGAGAAAGCACAAAAAGAAGCGTCTTGTGCAGAGCCCAAACTCCTACTTCATGGATGTCAAATGCCCAGGTAAAGATTTGAAAGGTTTACATCTTACAGAAGGAACAAAACTAATTTTTCACGGGGTTCATCTTCATTAATGGTCTGATTTCTTAACATTATTCTTTTAAAATAAAAGTGGTTTATCTGTTCTGCAGAGGAAAAAGTCTATATATTGCTTTGGATTCTTTTAACAATAAAAGTGTTTTCAACCTTTCACAAAAGTTCATTTGAGCAATCAGCTTTTTATTTTCTTTTCTGGAGGTCTGGCATGAGGGTTTTTTTTTATGAAATCCTAACAAGTAAGGAAAAAACCAACCCCCAGATTTGCCTGTATAAGAAGTGAGATGAAATGGATGCCAAGCATCGGCATCACAAGTTTCAAATAGAAGGCAAAGTTGTTTTCCTCCTTTTCCAAGTTGACTCTGGAAAAGCAATCAGAAAAACTTTCCACCAGGATCTACACAGGCATCCTGGGAGTTTACATAGAAGGTAAAACACACACAGCTGCCTTTTTCACATGTTGCTGTTAAGCAGTAAGCTGACATCTCGCTCTCGTATACAGGGGTTCTGTTTAAGGTGTTGCCTGTGTCTGCTTTTCACAGATTTTCATTACCTTGGCTCAGAAACATCTGCATAACCAACTTCTCTTTTATAAACTAAAACATGGGGTCTTCTAGCACAATTACAGGAGCGTGCTCTACCAGCAAACAGCTCCAATCAGCACAGCTACATCCATATCGAGGCACACAAACTGTCAAGTGGTAACTTACCTCCTAGAAAGTGCCACGGTGTAAGAAGGTCACAGCAGTAAGCAAAGTCATAGACTTACATACAGTAGTGATCATCCCGACTAGGAGGAGGGAATTGTTGCTGCATTCATCTTTCCTTACTACCTTACTCTTAGTAGCTTAGATGTCTAAGAAGCTCTGAGACATTGTTTTCCATCTAAAAATGAGGTAAATTCATTAAAAATGTTTGAAAGGAAAGTGTGGTTACTTTTAAAAAATGTATGGTTGCAGGAAGGCTAAGCCACTGTTTTATTTTTTTTTAAGCTAACTTCAAACCAGTGTACCTGCATGCACATACTAAGATACTGTTAATGTCAACATAGGCCCATAGGTCATTTGTCATCTTCATTATTGTTGGATTAATTGGTTACTGAGTTTGAGGGACACACAGAGCACAGAGCAAAGAGTAGAGCTACAATAATGAGAGAATCTGAAGCACGAAGCACTGAAAACACCAGACGGTGCATCTTTCACTGCTGTTGAAGTTGCTAGCTAGTTACTGAAATGGATTTGGCTCTTTTCCCTGCAAAATCCACAAAGTTAAAATCTCATCAGCGTGGAAGTACATATTCATGGGAGGAAAACAACATTTGTTATGGTTAAATTTTAGCTGCGGGCAGTTTTGTGCAAGCAAAGATTTGTGCAGTTACTATTTGTGATTTAAACAAAGCAGAAATCTGTTATTCTGTCTTAACAGGAGTTCTCTCTACCAACCAGTACTCGTTAGAGAGCTTTCTGAGGACCTTCCTCACAACATATACTCTATCATCTTTCTGGTCCACATGTGCTGAAAATGGAATCTATGCTTTCCGTTATCTCTTTGTCTATTTTCTATATCCACATCCAGATTAAATCCTTTACAAGTTTTCTCTCTCTGATAATTACTTTTGGCTAATTAAAGATACTTTGCAGGCAAAAGAATGAAAACAGTGAAAATCCCTTTGTCTAAGCCACGTATGAGTGATTTCATTCTTTGTTAAGTCATAGAATTTGGAAGTTGTAAACAAAGTGTTGCTGGTGCCTTTTGCATGTGGAATTAATGAAGTTATTCTGTGCAAGTCTTCTCATTTAAATATGACTCTGGCTTTGTAGAATGCAACCAAGCACATGCCTTGCGTGTACCAATTATTAAACGGAAAGCAAACACAGATTTGAACAGCAGTGTTTATATTCACAGCTGCCAGACTTTGTCAACAGCAATGTTCTAGTGTTACAAGTCAAATATTTCTCTAGCTAGATGGGTTCTTCTCTTCAGCAGAGAAGGCTAGTCTAGAACTCCTTCACTTTTTTTTGCAGGAGACAAACTACAGGCAAATGAGCTGTTGTCAGCCATCCGGCTGTGTTGATTTTCAAATGGGGAGTTGTAACAGTTTCAGTTAACTATTTTGCTTTCCTACTCACGTCAGTAAAAGCAAGTACTTCAGACCACAATAACAATGTTTTGCTTTGTTTTACTCGGTGTGCTGTGTAATGAAATACAGATCCATTTTTGGACAAGTGCATTTACAGTATCTGATTCAATTGCACATACAATAAACAAAAAATCATGCTGGAAGTAATGGAAAGTTTAATAACGCTGTTTTCCAGGATGCTACAAGATCACGACTGTATTCAGCCATGCTCAGACAGTAGTTCTGTGTGTAGGCTGTTCAACTGTCCTGTGTCAGCCTACTGGGGGCAAAGCCAGGCTCACAGAAGGTAAGGGGCAATGTTTAGCAGCCTAAGTATTTCACTTATATAAATGCATGTATGTATTTATAGCCTGTGAATATTTTAACTTTGATTTTGAAAACTGATATTGGAATGCTTATTTTGCAACTTGCTTAGAGTTGGCTAGTAAAAATGTTGTTAATGGGCCCTGAATTGCAAAACTTTTTTCAGATCCTTGTTTTTAAATGCTTATGCAGCTATGCCAGGCAGCTAAGCAGCTACATTGTGATCAAACACACTCAAGTTTAGGTGGTTTGTCTTGTCATTTCCTTTAGCTTATCTGTAATAAGTACTACCTGTTTAATTCTGAGCTAAGTTTAGAGCATTAAAAAGCAGCATTAAAGGAGTAGGGTAATTCTACCAGGCTAAAGTCATTCTGTCCCACTGCTAATCAGTGGTGCCTTGCCTGTTTTTGAACAGTTGTACTGTAAGGCAGCTCCCTGGCTTATCAGAATTTATTTTGTATAAATGGTAAGGGAACAAACAACCACTGATAATTATATACAGATAACTAGAATAGCACCAGTATATCTTGAAATGCAACACAATGTCTACGGTATGTGAAAAGCACTGGAAGTACTTGAGGGTTTAAAAAAAATCTAAAGAAGAAATCCAGATTTTATTCATGTTTTGTTTAGAGGTCAAAAGGTAAATATATATGCAAATTGCCTATCATAGTGCTAACACCATGTGCTACTCTATGAATGTAGTTTATGAGGACAAACTACCTGAAATAAGGCTGTTGAGCAGTTGAAAAGATATCAGCATTCCTAGCAGCTGTTTCAGTTTGGGGTTTGCATCACTAAGGGATGGAACAGTGGACTGAAATTTTGAAAAGCATCTGGAAGAAAAGAAATATTAACACCTTAGCCTTACTTTAAGCTGAATTATATGACAGCCATATTGTTCTGGTTGAGTTAGAGCAAACTCAAAAGTGCTAAATCTTCAGCTCTTGTGGTACTTGAAATTTATTCATTTATTTATTGCACAAAAGTCGGGTGGGCAATTTTCTAAGGCAGTCAAACAATTTAAGGACTATTCATATCTATACTCATGTGATTTCTTTGCAGGCTGTTCATTTAGAAGAAAGCAACACTGAACACATCAACATGTGGGTTTGGATCTGTGTTCCTGAAAGCCTTACCAGTTTAAAAACGCCTGTTAATACAACAATGTAATTACGATTGAATTTGTAAAAATTACATGCTATTGGTGACTAATGAGCTGGAATCTCTTTTTCAATAAATGATTTAAAGTGCAAGATTTTCCTGCAAGTTTGCAAACAACTGAGTTCTATTTTTATAATTTTACTTTAAAACAGTATATTGTTAATTGAGTGGAGTCATTTAATATAAACGCCTTGGACTTGCTGCTTCCTTCTCCTCATTAATCATCAACTGCAGCAGTGTAACACATGGTGACAGAAACTGCTGTAAGAATGCATTTTGTGTAGTTTATTACTGCAGCTACCCTAACTGCAAGGGTTGCATAGATTTAAAATGGATCATTTAATTTCAATGTTGCTTTAATCCCTTTATTATGCTGAGTAATGGGGTGATAAATAAAAATATAAAGTTACTTATGTTCAGCTGTTTTTCTGGAATGCATGTTTTTTCCCTCTAATCTGGTCTTGAAACTGCAATTGTTATTCTATACTGAAACTTCTAGACAAAAAAAAAATGTCCTTTGCAAAACACTGAAACCGTTCGGTAGAGAAGGCATATGGTGTGTATGTAAGCAACAGTAAGTCAGCAAACGACACTAACAGATGTAAAAAACTAGTACAGCAAAACCATGCACATTTTCAGTATTAAACGCTGACATTAAATAATTACCTTTTTGCAATGAGGAAACAGGTTTTTAAAAGCCATCCCTTTCTAAATGGCTGTTAAAAATATTTTTTTAAGCCATGAGAAAACATTTGAAGTCTTATATGTATCTTATTTTACTAAATAGTATCTCAAGTATTAACATCTCTTTGAAAGTATCAGGTGTCTTGGGGAGCTAATTATTGTTGGGAATTTTTATTTAACCTGTATTTTTATGACTTTTAAAACTTGTACATTTCTAGTGAATTAAAAAAACCCCAAACCCAATGTTATAACTTGTTGCATTGCAAGGTAAGTTTTATTTCAATTAATTGAAACAGTGAACACTTATAATTATCAGATGCAAAAAGCAGGTGTTTGATACAGAAATAGATGCAGCAATTTAGTACACATGCATTTTAAGAAAAGTACAGCTTTATGTCAGTGTCAAACTGTGTTTCACAATAAAGGTTAATGTAAGAGCAAGCTTATCACAAAAGCTGCTCTTAATTCACTAGTTTGCCACACTGAATGCTGGTCCATCAAAAAATTCCTTTCAGAATAAAGATCAAAATAGCAATATTAATTCACTTGTGACCTGAATACATGTGCTAAGACCAGACTGATTCCTAGTCTCCTGTATCTCTGCCTTCTCTTCCTCTACCCTAAAAGGTAAGGACTCATGATTAAGTAAATACCAATTCAGAGGAAGTTGGTGACCCACATTGTCTAGGTACTGGAAGATGAAATTCAGAAATCACAGCATCTCCAACACTGTACATGTGACAACAGAGATATTTTTTAAAAGCCTTAGTTATGGGAGATACAGCATAAAGAACATGGTATGTATATAAACAGTTGGTGGCTAAACATAGTCTATGAGGGGAGTGAGGCACTATCATTAAGATCTTGGTGTTAGAAACACCTCAGACACTTGTTACCATTATTCTCTTTCATTCATACTTCAAATATTTACATTTATTAGTGTTTGGTCATGTGCAGACAAGCATAATGGTAAACCTATGCCTTCTACATCCTGAATCTTTCTCTAAATCCAAACACAATGGTCAGTGAGTAACACCTGTTTTCTGTCAAGTATGCAAAATGGTTTGTAAAAATAAATACCATTTACAAAGAAGTGTAAGTCCTAAAATAACAGCGTCACTTTTCAGATTTTCTATATTTAAAACTTTGTATTTGGTCTATTTTACTCACATATTCTTCAACACAAAACCAATTCCAAACTACTTACTCTTGTTCCCTGTGTGAAACGGGCAATAACCTCTGCTGCTGCACATTTACCCAGCTGGTGGCTGCTCAGGACTGGGAAAAAAAATATACATTGCTATTGTAGAAACCACTCACCTCCGGTACAACTGTATTGGAGCTCTCAAACACTATTAAAGACCTCAGTGGAAGAGTAGATAATTTATTGCGTGACCAAAGGCTGAGTTCGTTCAGAAGAGTTCTCTCTGTTGTCTCTACTGATTTGATATTCTTGAGAGAAAGACAACCCATCGTTAATGAATGAAAAAGAGAAGGATTGGTGAGTGGGCCAGAAAACCCAAGAAAATAGTTTAGGTGTAAGCTTGAACTGTTCTAAGGCACAAGATTGATTATAATTATGACGAGTACTAAACCACTCCTACTCCCTTCAATGAAAAATGTAGGTATAACACCAACAACTCAAAATAGTAAATTTCCCAGTCTGTCAGTCTTAGGCAATAAATGTAACCACAGGCATGCTGGGAACAGAGCCCACAGCACAATGTTTCATCACGGGGCAGGTAACGACGACGAAGTTAATACTAAAAGCACTAACTTGGGAAAGAGGCAAGTAAGGCCAACTTCTGCCAGCTGTTATCTTGCTCCTTCAATTCAGAGGCAGAGCTGCCGAGCAGTGTGGGGACGTAAGTATTCAAACCTTTCCTGAAGGGTATTTAGGTTTGTCTCAGCCTGGAAATACTGTCTGATGTAACTGCAGGGAAAGTGAGGTGAGGGTAAATCTTGGAGATCAGGCAGATCTTCCATGCCATTATGGAATACATAAAATTAACATATTCAGATGTATTCCTATACAAAATCTGTTTTGAAGATTAGAAAACGCTGCTTTGGAACTCTGTTTGCTAGAATTTATTGTTCTACCTTGTGTAAAAGTAACTCCTTGAGACAGGTCTCCAAATGGAAGAAAAGATGGTTTTCAAAAAAACATCTGAAAGTCTGAGATTTCTACTACTGGCTTCAAGTAGAGTTATTTGAGTTTTATCTAAAGGAATATCTGCATTACAGAACACAGTGCCATTTCTGGGTACCAAAAATAGCATGTGTATCCTTCAAAAACAATGAGACAGTTTGACAGCTCACCATCGTGTGCTATTCAGGCATATTCGACTGTAGAATTAATACCCTTATCTCACAGTAAACTAGTTTCACACATTCTCTGTGTCCAGTAAAAAAAGAAAGGACATCTACATTGCAAAAAAAAAAAAGATTTTTACTTACATTACCTTAGCTTCATTCTTTTCTAATTCCTAACAATCCACAGCTCTGACAAAAGTGTACTTCTGCTATAAATCAGCATTCTGGATGGAGCTTCAAGGTTTGGGATTTGTTGCATTTTTTTTGCTTTTTAAGGAAGTAAGAAAAGCGTTACATGACAATATAAAAACCAACAGTAAAACTGTTTTTCTGTAAAAAGTAATACTGAACATTTTGGCAGACTGAAACTGTGAGAATAATGAATGATGTCTGTGTGTGCTCTAATTAAGATGTGAATTTTTTTTAAAGTTTAATATTTAAGGTAGGTAATTTATTGTTGTACTTGTCAGTGCAAAAACCAATGCTAGTTTTTTTAATCTTGGTCAAATGCTTGACTGGATGAGAAAAAAAACTGCTAATACAATGGTAACTTGCACAGGTACTACAGGAACTCACATTTGACTGTTACATTCTCCTTTTCTGTAAGTTAGGAACTTCCCTGAGAGATGAGTTCCAGTTACACATAAGTTTAGCACCACTAGCAGAAGTTAAGTAAGTGAATTTTTGATGCTTTTTCTTCACGTCTTCTTAGCGATCTCCAAGCCCAATTACACCCTTCTCCATTTGTTTTTCATGTTTCAGCACAGTGAGTTCAGTCACGCGTACCTCTTTTTTTAATCTATATATTGTGCCCGTTTTTCTTTATCAAATTCCCTTGCAATCTTTAAGGCAGTGCTGTTGAGTGAAACGGATTGCATATTGCAGATAATACTAACAATTACTCCTCTAGGTGGTGCCACTAGCCCGGTATCTATAGTGTCAGAGTTCAGCTCTTCAGGAAGAATCAGGAGGACACTACTTGCCCCCACTGCACCACCGGTATGCGATGCGTAGTGTCTCTGCTGTCTGCAACAGCCACATTGTTGTTTTTTCTCTACTACAGCCCAAGCCATTGCGTATTTACCATCCCTGTCCCACGATACTTCCGTTTTTGGCACTGGAGTCCACATCATCGCCACTGTGTCTGGTTTGAGGTACCCAGGAAGAAGTTTGCCGTGAGTGTTTTTAAATTGTCCGGCTTGGTAACTGTACAACAAGGCATTTCCAAATTTGAGAAGGTCACCTACTGACGACAGAAAGCCACCACCAGCCCACTTGTAAGAGTTGTCCACATACGGTGCGTTTACCAGACGTCCCTTTTTGTTGTAAACATAACACCTAGAATTAAAGAAAATTCAACTTGTCATTCTCAGATACTATACACAACTATTTTAAGCTCCCTTACCTTAAAAGGGCAATTTGAGCATGTATTAACTTGTTCTCACAAAACTTTAGAATTTTTTAAAATATATTTTTCTTAAACATATTTCTTGCAGAAAAATCAACAAGAAATTCAGACAGGAAAACAGAATTTAAGGTAATTTCTTAGGTTAGAAGCTTAGTTTCAATAAAAGTACTAATCCTTCTATTTACTCTTAGGATATACTCAGAGTAAAGGCAAAATACAAGTAATACATGTGACAGAAATCTCTAGATCATCCAGCACAGGATTTTCCTTAAATCACTGTACTAGATTTAAAGAATTTAAGAAAGAATCCTACAACTACCCCATGCTCATCAGACACTGAGCTGAAATTTCACTGAAGTCTTAGGTGACTGCTCTGAGACAGTAGTTTCCATTTATGATGGACTTCCCCCCACTGCTCCATTACAGTTACCATATTCTACAACAACTGAATATTCAGGAATTACTACGAAGAATGAGAAGCATGAAAGAGTCTTGCAAAACCTGTCATCAAAATACCAATTAGAAGCTACCAAACAGAATTGCAGAATGGACTACCAGGAACAGAACAACAAGAGTGCAGACTGAAAGACTGAATTATGCTTTTGAAAGAAACAGGCCAATCATGACTGGATGAATGTTATACAACATATGAAAAGGAATGTTGAATAAATATATAATCTGATAAATTTAAACCGTTGGCGTTTAGACCACAAGATGTCCATGTACTACTTGGAGAGCTGTGAAGAGGAACCAATAAAAAAAAAAAAAAGGGGGGGGTAGGTGGGAGCAGGACAAACCTGCTATCAAACAGCAAAGAAGCAAAGATACATTCCATATTGAGTCTGCACTTATACTGGAAAACTTGTAGGGAACTTCTGAAAGCTGTAATACTGAAAATCAGAGGTTGAAGCAAAGGAAGAGAAAAGAATGGTCCAAGACTACCATCAGCTCTGCCAGTGCCTTGATTATCTTGGTGTCCCTATCATCAGAGTTTCGATCACAGTACCTGTCACAAAGACGCTGAAATGCCTGACTTCTACACCTCTAAGGAGATCTATGACACATTTTTTAAACATTTTCATGTCAGTGAAATATGGTATAACTCAACCATTAAACACACCACATGTCAACGTGTTTGAGGCACCAAGCTAGCTACTTGTGGAAGCAAAACCATCACATTAGCATCTCATAAAAAGACACCCAAAAGCAGTGTTTGTCCCAATTCTTTCATCCCAGCCATACTTCAGTTTATAAAAGAGTTAATATACACACATATATTTAAAAGAGCTTGACTGTACAAGCTTGATAATTTATAAGAACATTGCTGGCGTCCAGGTCGACAGCCAGAGAAGCCTCTGAAAATTTGCAAGCAAGATAAATAACCATTACAAAGGATCTTAGAACACAGCAGTAAAGCTATCCCTAAAACATTACAAACTGCTCTGTATGTGTGTGTAAGCACACACACACTTTAAATATACACTTATATGTAAGTACTATAAACCTTGGATTCAACTCGTTCATTGCCATTTTCACTCTCAGAGAGCATTTTAGAAGCCAAACTTTTCAAAGGTTTGATTTATCATTTTCATGAGACTTTTTCCATAACGTACTTTTGTGATTCAGTTTGAATGCTTCTCCTACACTAAAATTTACCGGATGAGTCAATAAAGGAACTTCAATTTCAGAACCCAGACAGGTAGGTCAATAAAATAAGACTGGAGAGAAAGACAAGAAACTCTACCCTTATCCAGTACATTAGAATGGATTTTCCAGTTACGTACATTTCTTTGGGTTTTTTTTGTCGGGTTTTTTTTTGTTTGTTTGGCTGTGGGTTTTTTTTCCCATAAGTTAATAAAAAGAAATCAATTGGTAAAACATGTTCTGTGTTAAAGAGAATTTTAATTCTGGTTAAAAAAAGACAAAAAACACTACACTACAATTAAATTTATAAAGGCTTGTGTTACTATTACAATTCCAGAGAACCCTTAAAAAGTCAGTATATTAAGCAAACCAAGGTAACTATATATTCTAAGATAATCTCCAAATTACCCCTTTATTTTTCTTTATTTAGACATACCTGCTTATTTGTACCCAAAATAAATGCAAACTTCAAAGTTACCCCTGCCACTCCCCCCTATAAATACTTTTATAATATGAAATGCTTTTTTCCTGTTCTGTAATTTTATATGGTAATTACAGAATCAATACCATAATGCTGACGTAAAATCAGTTATGTGACTAACTTTGAAATAACATAAGCCTCTTCATTTGCAAGCCTGAAAAAATAATAATTCACACATTCTTAAGTCAGTTGGCTTAATAAAGACAGAAAGAGCAACAATTGTTGTGGGGAAAAAAAAAAGTTCCTGATTTACCTTGCTCTGTTATATATCATTGCTTCATTGTCATCTAGTACAGTTGATAGCATATCCAAATCATGAAACATTTTTAGCATATAATCTGTAAATTTTTGTCCTGAAGCTCTCTCCACAACAGCACTTAAGAGAGTAAAGCCATATGTTGAATACAAGAACTGACTACCTTGAGGAAACACAATGAGAAAGGGGGAGGAAAAAAAAAAGTTAGCTGCATGATGCTTAAATAGAATCTGAAGAATAAAATTTAAGTAATCACATGTGCAAATAAAACCATATATAGCAATGAATAATCAATTAAAAGACTCTTCCTCTATCCCCATTTTAATGTGAATCACAAGCTTATGATACTGGGCCCTAGGAATTTCTGTACCACAGCAGACACAGACACTTGCTATGTGCAGGTAGCTCTAAAAGCAGAGCTAAAAACTTTTCAGGGATCTGCGCGTACAGCCAGGTTTCATGCCAAGATGTTAAGACTGATACTTAACATCCTTTCCACAAGATTTGCCACACCAGTTCTAACAAGGATCTCTGGATTTGGAAAGCTGAAGCAAACCATAAAATCACTTCTTAAAAGGCACTCATCTACTCTGACTTGTTTGTGCACCTGTACCCTAAAGATGGAAAGACAAGGGTAGTGCTCGCTCAAGGCTTTCAAAGGTCTTGACCACCTCTGCCATAGTGTTTCTAGTTCTAGCTCTCTAGCTCTAGAATATCCTGAAAGACCATATGAACACTAACATGCATCTTATTTAAGACAATAGAACTTAGAATTTAAGACAATAGAAACAAAACAATGTTTCATTTTTTAAAATCTCATTCTTGTGTGAATGCCCTTTATGAAACATTTATGTTTCATAGCAACTGCCACACTGGCTGCAGGCAAGACAGATCTCTTACTTGAAATGGTTCCAAGAACTCTCCAAGATGGCAAGTCATTAACTTCCCCCCTGTCCTATCTCTCTACCCAAAAATGCACATTATTTACTGTTTATCAGCAATGCACATCATTTTCCTGTTAACCTAATTAACTTAGAATTTACACCCAAAGTTCCTCAGAGTCATCTCTAGAGTTAACTTAAATAATTCCAACAATAAATAATCTTAACAATTCTGTGATTCTATGGCCTTTCTGTAAAGCCTTTTAGCTCTGGTTTAGTGTCTGACTAAAATGATTTGCTTTTGATTTACATCTAGAAGGCCCAAAGCACAAATAGAGCAAGTTGGTATCCACTTACAAAATACTTTGTAGATACAAATTTGTTACCAAAATTATAATCTGCTTTAGCATTTATAAATTCAGTAACATGTACATTTTATAGCACTTACTCCATTACTTAGAGCTCCTGGGAGAGCTCTAAGTACCTGAGGTCCCTCTTTCTCTTCTCTCCTGCATTATCTGGGACTCTTTGTATTACCTTGTAAGCCTTGGCTACACCATATTTTGAACCTGCTGGATTACGGTGCAGATGCACCATTAGAAGGTATCCATATAAGCATAATTCTTTAGGTCAGTAGATTGGTAAAGATATCTAGTCAAGACTGTTATCTAAAATTGAACTGATAAAATCCTGATCAGTTCAGTCCTCAAAGGTTACGTCAATTTTAAGACAATTACATGACTAGATGGTTTGTGCAGAACAGCCCAAATACTGCCCCATTGAGCTTTTAATGGGGTGCAAGAAGACAACAACAACAAAAAAGGGGGGTGAAGGCAGGGAGAGAAAAGCAGAACAAAACAAAAACCCCACACAAACACTCTTTACTCACTCTACTATCCTCCAATTTGAAACAAAAAATTCACCAGAAGAGCACATCATGGCTTAAATGAATAGAAACTCACCTGGTTTAAAGAATAAGGGATCATTTTTAAATATCTTCAGTGATTCAATCACACTTCCAAATTTTTCCTTCAAATAATACTCCTCTTGCTCAAATTCCTTGTCTCTCCTGCCAGGTTTTGAATTTCGGCTTTTTACCTCACCTTCGTGTTCTTTCCTTGGTTCAGTCTTTTCAATCCCTTTGCCGTCGTCTTCTTTTTGTTCTTTATCCTGACAGGGCTTTGTTTGTTTAAATGCTCTGTTTGTCTTTTCCTTTCCTTCTTTTACTTTTGTAATATCTTTTTCATAGTGACGAATCCCACTCAGGTGTGAAACTAACAGTCTTGTAGTAATGGCAACCTAGGTAGAAAGGACAATATTTAAATGTGAGCTCTCTTCATTAAAGATATGATGCATACTAAATCACCAGAAAATAAAAATTCAACATGACTAGGAACAGACAAAGATATATATAAGATCTTTTAACTATCATGTATTAAACCCAGTTAAAATATATACATATTTAGGTGCACGCTACACACTTCACATAGAACTGAAGATCCAACTTTCCAGCATTGCTTTTTTGAGCTGCAAACATCACCATTTGTCTAAATGTGTTTTGGTGTTTTACAGGAATAGGTCCAAACATATGGCTGTGCAATGACTGGAACAAAAATCAAAAAAAGTGTTACCAGTAAACAATTACAATTCCATACCTTTTCACCCTCGTAGACTTTTTCTGGAAATTCAGGGACATATTTCTGCACTGGAGCATCTAAATCCAGTTTCCCCTCTTCCCACAATTTAGCAACAGCCATCATCGTAAGACACTTGCTAATACTAGCAATTCGCATGATCGTCTCCGGCTTACATACCACACGATTCTCTACATCAGCATAACCCAAACCTTTAAGAAAATAAAAGCATTGTGATAAAAATTTTGCAGAGAGACATGCTGAATTAATTATTTGCAATGAATTAGATTTACTGGCTCCTTAAAATGTTTTTCCTCTAGCTGGGACATGAACCACTGGACTATCCCCGCTCCCACTTCAAGTAAGTTAATAACATTTTAAAGTAGTAAGATCCATTAATCAAAGCCCATTTTTTTTGGCCAATGGCATCCCAAGTTACTGATTGTCCTGGTTTGAGACTACAAAACAAACCTAATGATAAATGAGATTGATGATTAACCCAAAATATATACTCTTGAGGTCAAATAGAAAAACTAGAGACCTGTAGAAAAACTAGAGACCAAAATCTAGACTGTAAAGTAACTGACCAACTGTCATAAATATCATTTTTATTGTTCTGAATTAATGGCTGAAACAGTAAAGGGTCTTATTTTACCAACACAGAAACTCAGAAAGGAAATAACACACAAACTCAGCAATTACCTAAGCTGTAAAGCTTCACAAAACAGTGGTGTAATACACTATGTTTCAACATCACTCATAACTTCAAATAAAAGCTTAATAGAATCATAGAATGGTCAGAGTTGGAAGGGACCTTAAAGATCATCGAGTTCCAACCCCCTGCCCTGGGCAGGGACACCTCCCACCAGACCAGGTTGCTCAAAGCCCCATCCAGCCTGGCCTTGAACCCCTCCAGGGACGGGGAATCCACAGCTTCTCTGGGCAACTTGTTCCAGTGCCTCACCACCCTCACAGTGAAGAATTTCTTCTGAGATCTAATCTAAATCTCTCCTCTTTCAGTTTAAAACCATTCCCTCTCATACTATTCACTCCCTGATAGAGTCCCTCCCCAATAGTCTCCATACCAGTGTCACTATGTAACCTGTTGAGGGATATTAGTTGTTCAGAGTTCTAATTAGAATACATTACTTAGGATTATAATATGGTGTGATTTGTGCTGCTTGCCTAGCTTTACTTAGCATGAGCAACTAGATTTGCTGAAGCCATTAGGCCATGATAGTTATGTTTCTTAGTAATTTTCCCAGCAGCTGGTACTGTGCTGTTTAGTCTTTTAATACAGGAAAGGGTTCTGATATCACACTGATGTTCTGGTAGTGTTTCTCCCAAGTCTGGGACTCTTCAGTTCCCCATGTTCTGCCAGCAAGTGCAGGTGCACAAGGAGGATAAAATCAGAAGATAAGGAGGCTCCAATCCTTGGCAGAAACTGCAATCAACAGGATAAGAGCCTGCCTGCCTGGACACTGAAAAAAAATCCAATAAGATGCTAGAAGACCCCAGACCCAAAATCACCATCGGACTAAAGGACACGTGGACAGTGCGTGAAGAGCAGGTTGCATGGATCACAAGGGTGTGTAATTGCCCAAGGATTTCTTTGTTTGGGGTCCCTCTCTTTGGAGGCACTCAGGCCAAGCTGCCCTTGTTGCTGTACCTTTCAATTAAATTAATTATTTTATAAACGCCTGAGACTCTGCTGTGGGAAGTCTGGTGTGCAACACCATGAATGGTGAGTGGATGCTCGGGCAGCGGCTTCTGCGTTAACACAACGGACCCATGAGTCTGGTAGCCAGAACTGGAATTAACAAGGCATTATCAGGCTCCCACAAAAGTCTTCAGTTTGAGCTAGATTTGAAGAAATTATGCAAGTGATGTTGCAGCATAAAATGTAATGAAATGCAGTAAGGACATAATTGCAGTTTTCAGTTCAAGCAAGGCCTGCAAGCAATGCACGTCCGTCTACATAAAACCGCAGCCTAATAATTAACTACTCAGGAATAAATAAATCTTGCCAAAATACACAAAATAAACCAGATGACATGTCTTCCTTTTACATTAAGTTGCTACTGAAGCGCTTGCATGGTGCTTGTGAATGCAGGTGCTGTATCCCTCAGTGAAAATACCTTCCAAATCTCAAATCACTCCCATCAGTTTAGCAAGCAAGCAGGTTCAGTACCGTGACCACAGAATATATGCAACTTACGCCTGTTATCCCCATGAAGAAGGGAGGAGGACAACAAAACAAGGCAAAAGTCTGCTAGATGGGATGTTTCCCACCTCCCAGCCACCTTACTAAAGGCAGCATTGCTCTCTGTGTCCATACACAGCAGGGCACAGGACGCTCTGCCACGGCTCATGCTCCCACATGAAGGTGTCTTGCTACTGGTGATAAACCACAACCCTGGCACTAGCTCCCTCAGGCACTTACTTCCCTGCATGTCAAGGAAGGGATTCTGCAGAAATCTTATAAAACATTCTGCTTTCATTGCTAGATAATTTGTGATCAGAAAAAGCTATCTAGTTTGTGATTAAATGTCTAGAACAATTTTCCTATTAGGCCACATGACAACAGGTACCAGAGGCTCTCCAACCCACTGCTCTCATGATGAACAAGAAATTAAAACCTATAATCAGCTTTACACATACATACAACAACAGACTGTCAGAATAAAGTTAATAACAATCTTACTTACGAAGATAATTTTTTCAACTTCTGTATCACACTAATGAAATATGTTGCTATTTACTACTACCATTTAAGATGTTCAAAAAAAACAACCCCCCCAAAATATTTCTGAAAACAGACATACAGTTTGGTGTGCTGTTTTAAATAAACTTCAAATGTCTACATGATATGAGCAGTACTAACAGACTCTATTTAAAACTAAACTGTGTAACCAGAAAAACCACTTGCAATTTCTGGAAGGAAGACACCTGTTCAATCTTGGTACCTTCCCAGCAAAAATCTACACCTCAGCCTCCAAATAGGAGACAGATCATCAAATGTGAGCCTTACTATTAAGTAAGTTCCCGTGGGGAGAACAGTTCTTCACCTCCTACATACAATTCTACCAGAGCACTCTACAGCTGCGTGCCTGGAGTGTTAGTATATTCAAAGACCGATCTGGCAAATTAATGGAAGAAAGGTTCTTAAACATAACTGTTGAGATATAGTAGCACATTCGGGAAGCGAATAACTTATCAGATCCTGGCAATTATTGATGCCTAACAAGGAAAGTATAACTTCATGCTCCCTAGACACCTGTTTCTAGCCGCTGTCTGGAGATGGGACATCAAATGGATGAAATCCCAGCCTGATCCCAGTCTGAATCGTTCATTTTTAAAACATTCATCGCTTCCCAGCAGCATGCACAGCTACTGCTCCCACATACTCACCTTCTGACCAGACTTCCTTTCCATCTACAGAAACTCCAACAAGTATACCCGGGATTCCCGCTTCATCCTGTCAAAAAAATGAACAGAGGACATTAAAAAGGATCTTCACAGTTAAAAAACACTTTTCCCAAGCCCTATAAACACAAAAGCCATCCTATAAATACACCTGCATATTGCTGTCACATTACAGTTGAAACTTTGTCAGGTATTAGTTGGGCTGAACTGGTAGAAACTGCTTTTGAAAAGCAGACGTTTAAATCCAGCAACTGGGAAAAATATAACAACAATAAAAATGTAAATAAAATTATTTATTTAATGATTTAATAAGTTAGGGATCAGGACATGCAAGAGAACCTGAACAGAAACAAACCACTACAAAATTAGTAGGCAACGCACAAACTGCATAACCTGTTAGCGAGCAGAATTTCAAAGGAGTTTGAGTCAGATTTTCAAAGTAAGTATAAGGCGTTTTTTAAACTCGCTCCCTCCCTCCTCCAGGCCCCCCCTCGCTCTGGGACACCCCCACAGCCCCGCCCGGCCCGAGCTTCCCGAGCGCGGGCAGCCCGCCCTGAGGCCTCCTTCGGAAGAAAAACACTGAAACGTTCCCGAGGCGGCTCCCGCGACACCCGCCTGTGGCGGCCGAGGACCCGCAGAGCTCGGGATGCGCCCCGGCAGCTCCTCCTCCTCCGGGCCCCCCCAAAACCGACACCCACCAACACCGGTTGCGGCCATCGCGAAGCCCACGGGATCGAGATACCCGCCCGCCTCCCCCCAGCCCCCCTCGCTCACCACCTTAATCCTCCGCAGCAGGTCCCGGCTCCTCTCGATGGCCGCGCCGTAGCCCCGAGGGGGCGACAGCGGCTTCACCTCCGCCTCCTGCCCGCCGTCGGCCTCGCAGCCCGCCGGGGTCGGCACCTTCACCCCCAGCGCCAGCCCCAGGGCCAGCCCCCAGCCCCAGGGCCGCGCCCCGGCACCGCCGTCCCCTCGCCGGGCCCCCGCCACCCGCCCGGGGAGCGCCGCCCGCCGCAGGGCCCCCGCCAGGCCCTGCATGGCTCTGCCGCCGCCGCCGCCTCACCGGGCGACCGCCAGGCAGCTCCAGCCGCGCCCGAGCGCTCGATCGGCCGAGCTCCGAGCGCATCGAGCGCCGACGGTGGCGGCGGGACCGGAGCGGGGGCAGCCCCGTCAGGCTCCGCTTCCCCCCGCCCCGCAGCGCCTCTCCCGAGCTGGGGCCGGTCCCCCTTCTCTGGGTGGGAGTGGGATCAGCGGGACTTAGCCAACGCTTCCATCGCAGCCGTGTAAGTGGAAAGGGAGGGAGCGAAGATGAGGATGGGAAGATGAAGGACGCCCCAAGCCCCGGTGCAATTTCTCACCTTAACCCGGCACGTCACAGCCAGCAGCCGCAGGGTCCCGCCAAAGAAGCCCGCTGCTGAATGCCCAGCGGGGCAAGCTAGGCTAACACCCAGATAAACCCTTTCACCTGCAAGATGTGCCTATATTTAACCTAGATCCGTGAGAAATTACAAACACAATTTTCCAACGCTGGTTTTGGAGTCAAGCTTCAGCCTCGAGCAACGCCAATGACACCCCAAGCATTTCCTCACAGAAATTATTTTTCCACGTAGTTGCTTTCTTTAGACAGAGACTACTGAGAGACAGCACTGCCCTTCAATTAGCGCTTTTGAACTGTCTCAAAACCTTCCACAGATTTGAATGTTGACTGAGAAGGAAGCTGAAGAGACTGAAGAGTGATGACATAGTGATAATATTACTCAAGAAGGCAGAAGGAAAGAAGGATTTTCAGTGCATCAGCAGATTCAGATTGACAGGTAGGCAGCACGTCACCTAGATCCAAGTGCCATCCATGGATAAGTTCAAAAACCAGGACTCTCACGAGCTTTGCCAAGCAGATGAGGCTGCAGATTTGGGATCCTCACAGCAGCCTTTTATGACAATTAAAGGGATCATATGCACCTAATGCAGAATAAAATCCAGAGCCAAAGTCATCAGCTGAATTGTTACTCCACGTGTCTAACTGGAGCATCAAAATATCTTCATTAGTATGAAGATATTGTCATCCCCTTCCTATATGTCATTGCTGGGAAACTGCGAATTGCAATGATGCTTGAGCAGATGATGTTGAGTTCAAAGGAGGTTAAAAAAAACCCTCATTAACAGTTTATTTCAATCTTTGTTTAGCACTCCTATTGCTCTTGTTTTGGATTTCAGACTACCTAGTCCAATAGTCCAAATGCAAGAGGGGAGGACAGGGAGGAACTAGTTTATATAAACTAAGCACACTATGGTCCAAGACGAGTAGAACATTCTAGAGATGATACCAAAAGCAGCAGAGCCCTTGGCATACTCTGGGGAAAGCAGTCGAGAAATGCTCATGGTAGCCTTTAACTCTTCAAAGTCAGTCCTCTCAAGGGAATGCCTTAGACAGGCCTGTTCTAAGGACCTTAGCCCTGCACATCACGGATAGATGGGGCCGGGATGTATCATTATTTAGCAATCCAGAAAGCTCTTTGTGCAGAAAGCCCACAGGGTCCCGTCTGATGGATTCTGCAGGGGGTTGCAGTTCATTTCTTGGGAGATTTCCTGGGATATTTACACAATGACTTAATGCCCGATGTATAGATGATGAAGGATTCTTGAACAACAGCTACAGCTTTTAATAACAGCCACTCCATAAATGTTAGAAATGTTGACAGAGAATACAATAGCTTAAAAAAATTAAAAAAAAAAAAAAAAAGCCATACTTGTAAGCAAAAGTGGGGTGTCGTGTCTGTCCTTTTAGAAATCCACATATGTTCTGCTAGGAGAAAATCCTGAGATGCTAATCCAGGGATTTCAATCTCCTTCATGTCTGATGATCTCAAAAACTGCAGGACTTGGCAGGAAGTCAGGCCAAATAGCTTTCACGCATGAAGTCAAATGCAGACCAGATGCTACACTTTTCACTGCAGGCATTTATATCTCATTAGTATTTTCCCAATAAAGCTCTGTTGCTTATCACAGTACAACGTCATACCCGACTGGTACAAGATGCTGTATTTACTTTCTCATAACTCATTTTCACTGTGTTAAACTGCCTCTGGAAACGTTTTGCAGCAGGATTCTCTGCATTCTTACATTAACCTTCTCAGTAGGAACACTCTTGGGCATCACGCTTGTGAATGGGCCCAAGCCAGAAACTTATCTTGCCATATTTCTCTGATTGCCTTAATGAAGAACTTTGTGTTAAAGCCAGCAGTACAACACGGCCTGCTGTTATCTGTTGTGCCTTCCTCTAAGTTGCTGGTTTTGTTAACTTTGAGTTGAGATACCAGGCTTAGAATGTTTTGAGAATTTTCTGCTCCCACCATTAGCAACAGAAAATGAAGACAGCAAGCACTAGGCTAATCCAATTCTAAGAGAAATGTTTAACAAAGATGTTTTTCTTCTATCCTCGTCCATCAGTCACTTAGAAGGATAGGCACAGACTCTCAGCTGTAATCCATCTTCCTTATGTAACACAGCCAGAAAACTCCATCTGGAGACCCCTCTGGCATGGTGGAAAACCTCCACACAGTTCAGGACTGAACCAGCTGAGTTTTCCTCTGCTCTGCCTTCTTGCCAAGTTGTACTTACCCCATTTGGAAAGCCTGTGTGAAGAGATATGCCTTATTCTGATGACAAAGAATGGTGCAACACAACGGGTCTCTCAGCAAAGCAGGGCTGCGCTCGCTCCCCACAGCACGGGCCAGCTCTCAAGTCTCATCATCAAGAATCCTTTTTTAAGGCTTTATAGCCCTTGAGCAAGACAAACACCAAAGACTCAATGACGTGAGACCCTAAAGTGCTTGTGTATCTTCCAAGTCATCTCGCTCTTGTAATTGTATGCTATTTTGTTCACTGGCTTTTTCACAACACTGTCAGTGTGTGAGCTGAGGAACACCAACAAGGCGGGCAGCAGCTTTCACACTGTTCTCCACCATCAAAATATGTAAAATGCTCATTCTGGTGGTCAGCAGTATGTGGAAACATCAGGTATTGCAAATAGTGAGGCTTCACCAGTATTTCCTAAAACAATAGATCTACAGGCATTTTGGAAACAACTTCATCACTTCTGTCAGTTCTCCTTCATTTCTGCAAGTGCTTTTGTGGATCCTGATGTCTCAGCAACATTTAACAGATGTTATTACGGCTGTTCCTGCTTGTAGGTCTGGACTTTGACCTGTTTTTTTTTGCTACGATGATCTCATTTACTTTTTGAGCTCACTGATGTGGCAAATTTCTACAGCGACATGCCCCTAAATTTAATATTTCCTTTGAAATTGAAAAGCTGGCTAATGCTTTAAACAAACAACATCCAAGGCTTGAATGATAGGAAATAAGTGAGGCATATTAGTCTTCTCCTAAAAAAGGGCTGGTCAGTTCTGAAATCACAAGCCCAGCTCTACTCTTTCATCCTATTAAATACCATTTATAGCTTTTGTACAGTAGGTGGCAGTAAGAAACCTTACCAGTTTAACCACTTATTAGCAAAATGGGTAGTTCCACTGCAGTGGGATCTCTCTTGCCTGTCACATCTTACTGAACTGAGTTGTTATTACAGATTCCTTACCCACATACATTTTTTTTGTTTGGTCTTGCTCAGTATAGCAGTTCTCAGAGTATTATTATTATTTGCTTATCAAATAAGGTAACATCTGCATGATTACGGTCCATGTACAATTTCAGTAACAGTTTAAACCTACCAATGCAAATCAGTAACATTCTGTGCTAGGACAGTTACACCCAGCCAAAAAACAGACAACCCTTCCCCAAAAGGTACATAAATAGGTGCATACTCACAGTTTTATTTTAAGATTAAAGTCTTCCCTGAGTTATTTTTTGGTGTTTTTTTTCCTAAACTAGGGTCACAGGTGGGTGAATTCTTCAACAACGTAGCTGAGAAACATTAATCAGGAACAAATCTTTAAATATGTAAGATATCTGGGCCAGAACAAAAAAAATAGCATTAAAAACAGTAGGTCTACAGACATGGAGATCAACACATTTATCATCAGGTCTGCTTGCACTATGATTCAGGTATTTGTTCATCTTAACTTCTCGAGGAGTTTAGTTAAACCTAATGTATTTTTTCTATGCTGCACAGGAACACTGATCCTGTTGTGGTCACACCAGCACCAGCAGCACAGTTGTGCCGTGCCATGTCTGTGTCCCCACCACAAGGTAACAGACAGGGCAGCAGTGGTGGTCCTCAAGCTCAACCAGGAGCTCAGCAGGGCTGGCCCTGCCCTCCAAGCCGCTGCTCATACCTGAAGACTTGTGCAGCACCACGGGCTGGTGACTTCATATTCCCCCTCCACCCCCAACACACACACCATAAAAGGAACATAACTCTCCTTAACTTACTCCATTTTCCTGTGTACTCTGCATGTGTCACCTGGTGGTTGTTTACTTTCAATAAAACAGAACATAAGAGAGTTTTATAGTGCCACATTATTACTGCCTTAGTTTTACAAGTTGCATGCAGCCGTACACGGTTCCTAGAAACAAAAGGGTGGGAGCTAGGGAAATACTTTGTATGTCAGGGAAAGAAATGCTGAAGAGACCATGCTGTGGTTACAGACCAGCCAAAGGCCACACACATTTCTTTTTCTTCTCTGCAAAGACATTAGTTTTGAAACTCCAGTTTCTCAGTGGTGATTTCCTCATACTTTTAATTCAGGGCCTGCTTTAAAGCTCTTGAGACTTAGAGAAAAACTAATTGTCACCAGCTGAAAGTAAGTAATGAAGGAACATTTGTGAAATACATCAGTGTGAAAAAAGAAAGCCACTACCATCACCCGAGGGAAAAAAAAAAAAAGAAACCACACAGAATTATTTCCTGTTTTTTTTTTTTTTCTGAAGTTATTCTCCAGGCAACAATCTCTTCTGGTAAAAAACTGAGCACAGATAGGACTAAGCAATTTTATTTATTTCACATTTATCATTAGAATTCAGTTGCTGTGTATAATCTTTTTATCCTTTCCAGCTTCTCTTCTGATTCAGTGGGTAGAGGTACAATATACCATGGAAAATGATGGCTTGTGTAACCGGTACTCACACAATGCAATAGGTACCAGACACCTCTTTGACTTTTCCAAGTATCACTTTTCAGACTGAATTATGTTGCTTCAAAACAAAGTAATAAATTATGGAAGGTGTAAAACACCTAAAAGGTCACATATATTAACCATAAAGTATCAGTCCGAAGCTCATATGCCCAAAGATACGACTACAAATTGCAGGTGCTTAGGAAAGCTTTCTAGCTTGCTCTAGGGAGAGCTCCTCACAATAACTAGCTCTCTTTCCACCCTTTCTCCCCAAAACATAAATCTAAATGATTCAAACAAGTCCCAGAGAACTATGCATCAAGAGGTGGCAGCGAGAACTCTGCCTGCCTGTCACTGACGGACTTGCTTAGGAGAGAAGCAGCCCAGGCAACTGCATTCAGTCATCCCGAAGTGCCAGGGGTGAGTGGCACCTTCACAGCGTGTGTCCACAAGTCAGGAAGGAAAAAACCAGGCACGTTTGCTTTGAGAGATAGAGCAGCAGGAGGAAAAATGCCTCTCCAGATTTTGTATGTGAATGTTTAGGCATATTCCTGTGTGAAGAACACAGTCCTGATTTGCATTTACTGTCATCTTCTGTTCTTCTAGATAGAAGACTCTAGAGCTTTCTCAGCATCTATTCTCCTAGCAATTTCCCCAAACCATTCAACATTATTTAAAGTTCCAGCATGTGTTTTTACTGATAACTGTTGCCATAAGCAAATGCTTCTCTGCAGTTCACACCAAATGCTCATCCATCTATTTGCTCATGCTGGTTGCCAGCCCATTTTCCACACACTCTCTGCTATGACTATCTATCTGTTCTAGCGTGGTTTCACCTACCTGTGCTGCAATTACACCTTCATTTCGCTCTGCAGACATGTTCTGTGCCACTAAAAATGCTCGTCGTGAGAACTGAGCACAGATAGCTTGAGAAACTGCACAGGCCAGTGAAAAACAGGAAAAGGCCTCTTATCAAATTAGTAACATCTCGGATGTTTGGGTGGAGGCATTTGGCACTGGGCTCGTGTATTCTTATGGGAGCGAGTCCATGCATACTACAGGCTCCATTCCTTTGCTTCATATTATTGTCTCCAAGTTGAGGCATGTTTCAAAAGAGCCTCTCTAAAGATGTGCAAGTGCACAATTACTATGTGCCACACAGATCAGTAAGAAAGGATTTTATTCTATCCCCTTTCCATACCTGTAAAATAAGAGTAAATCAAGTTAATGGCTTGTGCTGCAATAGGATTATTGCAAAAACTATATTAGGTATTTCTTTCTTCTTTTGTACCTTTGCATGCAGACTACTAAGGGAAACTACTACTACTATGGGAAACTACTAAGAAAAGTTGAAAAACTTCACCATTGGGGGAAGGCAATTGCCTGGGATGACTTATTTCCGTGGTAAGCAGTAAGTGTGGGACAGTTTGTCCCTCTGGCCACCTGGAATAACCCATCAACTGCTTAAGTTGGAAATACTATCACTTATTTCTTTGACCTTGAATCCAAAGCTCAAACCAAAACCATTTCCATGTTTTAGACACTATATATACTTTCTGGTGTATGTCAGGTACACATACACACAATTAACTTACAATTATATTTCAGTGTGATTAATATTACTCAGAAGAACAGTTTTACTACCTGCATACTCATCTTACTGTCTGCCAATCAGCTTGCATTCTTTTTCCTTCATCTCCAATAAAAACACCCCTGTAGTGCGAAGGTAAGCAAGATCCTGATGCCTGCATCAGAAGAGAACCAAGCTCAAGGTGTACTGGTGCTGGAAGGGAGCTGTGCTCTACTCAACGGATGACGACATTTTTTCCAAGTGGTGTAAAGAAATTTAACAAGTTCCTACTTGACTTGGTGCCTGTCAAATTTAAACAACAGGTGTGAGTAAAAAGCACTTCTCATACGGACAGCTGGTGTTCTTGCAAATTCTCAAACAGAAAAACAAAATAGAAAGCAAGAGAAATCCCCATGTTGTCTGAGAAATGTATCTATAACTGAAACAAAGTGAGGCACTTAGTTTTATTGTTCACACTGCAGTACAGAGAGTAATTTCTTCATTATTGCTTCAAAGGCGAAACAGACATTGGGAAAAGAGAAACTGGGAAAACAGATTTCAGAGCTTTCTGGTTTTACTGTAGTTCAAATAATGATTCTGCAACCTCCCACCTCTAATACAGTATGCAGGTGCCCTACTCAGATCAAAAAGAGCTGCTCAGCGCCTTTGAACATCAGTCTTTTTCTCTGGAAACTGAAATACTGCATTGCAATGGGAAGGGGCATGTGCTTTTTAAACCTATATATCAAATGGCAGAGCAGCTAAAGATGCAGCAGCTTTGACACAAGAAAGAACTTCTCATTGTGCAATGACTCTATAAAGCTCAATTCTACAGCCCTGAGACTTTGCTCTAATGGAACTGTTTGTTTGACTACAGCTTAGTCAAACAGGTGGGCCTTAGCTGTATATAAGCCTCTATGGCCAAGACTGCACATGCACGTAAAGTCATTTTACCAGGCCACGTATTCAAAACAACTTAGCTAAAATTATACAAACTCCCATGCGATCTGCACTCAATTTAAACTTGGATATTATCAATTTTCCTTAATTAAGTGCAAACTGTTGATAGCAAGTGATTCACAAAAGTAATGGATCCAGAGTAAACTCTTTCTATCAGTTCTTTTGCTGGCTGCAGGGTTCCAATGCTAGCAGCACGCCGTGATGGAGAAGCAGAGGGAGGACTCAATAATTTAATTGCTCACAATGGCAATAATCCCTGCTCTTCCTCCACAGACAGAGACATAATGGCCTGTGTGCTTTTTATTTCAATTTACAAGAGTAAATTTCAGCACGGAGTGCCTCCCATGGATTAACAACCAGCTTGGGTCCCCTGGGCTGCTCTATCCTTCCCACCCAGTTGTTAATCTCCAGGAAATGCCTTGCACTCAGACATGGCTGCATGCAAATGTAATAAAAACACACACACATTTGCTATATGCTTCCTAACGCTGAAAAGCTGCAAAAAATGGTGGTGTTGGTGTTGTTTTGTTTTTTTTTTTTTACAGTCATGGCTTCCTGGTGAAGGAAGTTGATAAAGTCCTCACGTAGAGAAATTTAACTCTGATTCCATTGGTGTGGCGAGAACCACCCAGAAAAATTATTTTTATTGATTTTTACGGGGAAAAGGTCCTGAACACTGTACTTTAAACCCAGAGGAGGGGTGACACAGAATTTGCTACTACTTGGACTTTTCCAGACACCCTCTCCTGTGGCAGAGGAACATGGTAACTGCAGGAACAAGCAGAGGTTACAGGAACAGGGCAAGCCACAACTTCATGGTAGCATTTAGAGGGGGAGGATTCATTCTTCTGTAGATCATCTTCATGCTATCTATACCCTCCTGACTGGCCTTTAGTCCCCAGCCTCAACTCTATCTTTTTGTTTCTCTTTTAGCTGCTTTCTCACTAGTTCATCTCCTAGATATAGGTTGGTTTTGTTTTTTTTCACAAATGCACAAATTACATCATGCCTGTAGCCTATTTTACAGCCTACATTATGTACAATAAACAAACAAGGAAGTACCGCAGCAATCCAGATTAAGTGGAAAGAAGTCTGGCAGGCTCCTCCTTGCTGGCTACAGAAAACCATAATCCAGGAAAGATTTTGAAGCTTCTTTCCCAAGCTGTTTCTCTTGTCAAGAGAAATATGCAAACTATTGGTGGACCTGCAAAAAAATGCTCTAGTTTTATACCAGAAAATCACAGATCTCTATGTTAATATCAATACCAACGTGTCCTAAGCAAGTTAAAGCAATTTACCAGAGCTCTGCAGCTTCACTTTTCCGATTATTCATTCACAAGTTCTCCTGTAGAGACCCCAGACCTGCATCATTTTCCTCAGTGGCACAGACAACTATCACTACGTGTTAGGCCTTTGCAGGTTTTATCCAAATAAACACTCTTTGCCATGAGCTTTGGCTGAGACAGATCATATTTCTGCTTGAATCTCAGGGCAAAAAACAGCAGCAATGAAAGGAATAATCCCAAGAAGCTGTTCATGGTCAGGCCCTGGAATAGAAGGCATTCAAAATACTTTACACTATCATGGCCTAAATATATTTCATCCTTTTATACCCATGATCCATATATGCTTGCTGTACATGAAGGAGAGAAATGTTCCCATTTCCCCATGCATGTCAGTATGTTATGACATGGGGTACTGTCAGTTGCAGCTAGGTCTGCAGGTTTGGTTTTTGGGGTTGTTTTTTTTTTTGGTGGTGTTGACTATATTTTTAATGAAAAAGATGCTGTTTAATCTCTATCCCGCCATTCCTCAAGCCAGCAAAGAGACAGGAAGAAACCAGTGCTGACGTGCCCTTAAAGGTCATAACATTAAAACCCAAAATACTACATAATGTCCTCTCATTTCAGCTCATTATGAGTCAAGAAATAACAAATGGGAAAGAATAGGTTTTTGTATGTCTGTAAGAATCCTATTTGCTTCTGCTCCCCTTTGGATTTGCTCTCATATAAATTAATTAACTGGGATATCTAGCTTGCTCACTAAGATGCGGGCGGGATATCCTGCATTCATGCAATTCTCAGCAACAGCTTAATAATTGGCAAGGCCACAACTTAAAGAAAACTAGATCAGTTCACAACTGAAGCCAAGATGATTATGCAAGCTTGTACACATTTTCCATCATTTGGAAAGAATACATCACACACTGAAGAAAATAAGCTACACAGCTTCCCTCTATTCCTGTGTGCATTCTCAAAACAACTCCATGAAGATAAAAAATCATTATCCTTATTTTCTCTATTGCTTTGACCTTTTTGCTGTAATTCCCACCAAATCTTTCACTGATGCTCCTTTCTGCTTTTGCTGCTACTAACAGACATGACAGCAGTCATAGGCAGCCCAGTGTAACATATTCCTACGATATTAAATGTACAGCAAAGTCTGTCTACTTAGTCCAGACTTTGAGTAGTATCAAAGACAGTAGAAATTGGCTAATGTGCATAATACCTTATAGATTCAGTTTTCTCACTCAGCTGCTAGAGCTCTGAGAGGCAGTGCTCTATAGGTGCAGGCTACTGCCTTATTTTTAAAGGGACTGTGTATATCATTCTTCTCTTTGTCTCTCATGCCATTCAACAGCTCTTGAACTGACTATCTAGCTTTCACCACATAGAACTCTCAAGAAAATTACATTTCTGCTAGTTTTGTGAATGTAAGGAACCATTAAGATAGAAAGAGCATGCCTGTGAGTGTCCTGATGGAAGGAAAGGCACAGCCTGCAGCATGCCCTGCATGTTATTAGACATCAGAGAAATCCCATGAGGGAGCAAGAGACAACACAAATATCTTGATATCTGTGGAAAAAAAAAAAAAGCAAGTTTACAACCAACCACAAGACACAAACCTGCAAGAAGGCAGGTTTTGCCAGTTCTGGTGCTTAATGAACTACTCATTTCACTGAGACAGGACAACCCACAAAACAACCGAGACAACTACACAGCATGGCTGCACAATAATGCAGTATTTCAAATTGCCAAATGTGTTTTTTTGTTGAAGAAAAGGCTAAGTAGCTCTGCAAACCAAGACACACGTCTTGAGGAACACTGAATGATGCAGGGTTCTGTGATTTAAGAAATTTTTAGAGGTAACATTTGGGAGAAGCAGCTGCAAGAGGAAGAAATTCCCATTTGTTTGGAACTGGCTTAAATCAAGAGCTCAATTTATTTATTTTTACAAGCCAATACTTTCTGGCTTCAATGTGTTTTGTCTGACTAGGCACTGTGTGCAAAGGATCCATAATGGGTAGTGGCTTATGATATATGGTAGAAACAGATTTTCCTGCTACAGCAAATACATCCATATGCCTATTCATGTGTCTGTTGCCACATAAATAAATAAAGCACAGCCACTTGGTGTGAAAAAAAGGTCAGAAAAAAAAAGGTCAGAAAAAGAGCTGCTTGATTCACTATTGTGTTCACTGCTCCCTTCAGCTCTCCTTGGAACCGGAAACCTTTTATTTACCTAACATGAAGCTTCATGGATTCATCTGTAACAGTGCACTTGGGGAAGTCTACTCTACAAACAGATTTTTTTCAGATTCATTCTTATCTCCTTGCTTGCACATGCTTGCCCTATTAATGGTGACATGATCTCATAAAGAGACATTAAAACCACAACCTCCTCCTCACCCTTAGACATAGTAAGACGTGAATTCAGATTCCCCAAACCACAAAGCAGTTTGTGGCCTCCTGGAAAGCAAGCAGTTTTAAGCAGCAAAGGGTCTGACCTCACTCAGACACAGACCAAGGGGCCATAAAAGCAATCCAGCAGAGCAGGCAGCACCCTCCGCTGTGCAAGACTCATGGCCAAGTGCCAGGAACCCCCTCTGTTGGGCTCCCAGCACAGCCCTTGACTCTGAGTGGCTTTGGGCCCTACCCTAGAATCTACCCCCCAGCCAGCACTTCCTCCTAGAAGCAGCCTTACGGACTCCTCCAGCAGCACTCAAAGCCATGAGAACATGGAGGCTTGAAATCTTAGAACCCAGTTACCCAACATTTCACCCTTGTGCAAAGGAAGGAGAAAGAGATTAGAAGAACTTACCTGTGCACAATTGTTTTTTGGAGCTTTAGACTGTCGGCCTCCAGTACAAGCTTAAGGCACTGTAGGTGCCTTGCAACATGTATTTTGCTTCCCAAAAACACTTAAAGGGAAACACCAAGAGAGGGATCTCATCCTTTCTGTTCAGGATGACTTGGTAACAGCCAATAAACTATGCAAAAGCTTGTAATGTTGCTAAGTTCTCCCCTTTATAACAAAATAAATAAAAAAAAGCCAGGGACACACTAATACATCTTCCCTCTCTGACTTCTATTTAACCTGAAATTATTGTGTGTTACTTTACCCTTTGATCACTACACCAGCTGCTGAGAAAGTCACTTGCTTTCAGTTGCTTGCTAAGGGTCCACTAATGGAGATTCTTTGATGACCTGTCTCCTACAGAGCTCCTTGCTGCTAGAAGAATGGACAGCATCAACTTTCAGCAATGTACTACAGAAAAAGAAGGAATATGAATTATTTTGAAGTTCTGAAGTTGCTCAATGACAGACCTCATAATTCAAATAAAGATACTTACACATGTAGAAATTAGCAACCAGTAGTGAAAAGTTGGGTGAAAGGCTCTCATGAACTTGACACATTTTAGAAAATTTATCACTGTATATCAAAGTAAATTAACACATCGTAACAGGTAAAATATACAAATACATAGTAGTGCTTCAAAAAGCACGGCCTCATTTCCTACAGAGTTCTGCAATGATCTTACTGAAAACAGTTTTGGTCAACAACAAATAACTTTGGGAAGCTCTATCACCTATTAGAGGCCAGTTGCACCCTGCACGCATTTGAGAAAACAATCAACTGATGGGGACAGGTTCCTGCAATATGGCCCTAAAAGGGCCCCTCTTAGCAGCTGTGGAGCCACATCAGCCCAAACAACTGCATTTTCATACATCAGCCTAAGAACACAGATGAGATGGAAAGCCAATTTGTTAAATCTATCCCCAATGAGAGACACTGTACACATATATATTTTACACAATGATAAACAAAAAGCTAATGTGATGAAATACAAATCACAGGAGAGCAAAATTTAAAAAATGTCCTAAAATGTGCATTTTATTCCATATCATTATACAATGTTTACATACAGGTATACTTTTAAAACTGCTCAAAGAAAGTGTGAGAAAAGTGAGGCGAATATCGGTTTATAAATTCCCCCCCCTCCCCAAAATCCACACAAATAAAATACATTTTTAAACAAGCTTTTCCAAATTTATGTTTTCTCCTGAATTTATTGAATCTTTCATTTCAACATGAAAAATACAATTGAATGAATACTCAAGGTGAAATGTTGACCTACACTTCTGTATTGAGTTGCAAGACGACAATTTAAAACCTTCAGAACCATTCACTTTTCTCTGTTGCTTACATATCTTTGTTTTATTGAATTAGACAGAACGCCCAAATCCTCACAGATCAATAAAAACCTGATAAAATAAATTACTGTGTTGGATAACTCCTGACTTGTCTGATATCAAACAAAAGACTTCAGTAGAACCTTTTGTTCAGAATAGCACCATTTCCACCCCATCTCTCTTGAACATGAATTGTTCTTGTTAAAAATTGTAGTTGGCACTTGAGGTGGGACACTTTCTGCCACTGCCAGGATTCTTCAAACGACTAAGCATACTGAATTGCTGAACTCTCTACAAAGTGTAGGTAACATTTTTGTTGGGAAATGGCACATTTAAACCATAATGTAATGTAGCTTAACCCGCATATGGCTTGCCCATTTTGGTGTTTCCCTGACCCCTGCCTGATAATTTAGCAGATGTTCTTGTGAGTGTGGTGAAACTAAAATAAAGACATGTTTATGGGGTTTCACGGCAAGCAGGTGTAAAAATAATAAAACAAATATTGTGGTTGCTGCTAAGAAGGTTTTCACATGTTGTTTAACTCCAGTAAAGTTTGATCCAGCATCTGATGCATACTAAGGTTTTCTTCTTTAGCATGCGCCACTTTCTCTGTTGTGGAATTAGAAAATTAAAACATGAATAGCAGTTCTTTGGAGGCACTGATTTTCAGAACATGAAGGCATGCAATCATCATTTCTAGTGGACAAACAAAAGTTAAGAAATGTGCATGCTCATAAATACCAATGTCCCCAGACAACGTAACTAGACAGAATTCCAAATTAATAAAACAAATCTCAAGTAATGCAAGTTTAGAACTGTTGACAGCTGCATTCGTTAAGAAAATGCACTGCCAACAGAGATGCAATTATTGCATGTTCTGGAACTGTTTGCTTATAGGAATGTGGGATGGTGAACAGCTTTTTTTTTTTTTTAAAGTAAGGCAATAAAGAAAATAATTTAGTTCTTTGCAGAACCATACTTTAAGTTTCATGTAAATCAGAACTTGCAAAGAACAAGAAGTTTAAAATTAATCTCTTCTTCAGTGAAGCGAACTTTAAGAAATTTATTTCTTCTAGAAAATACATAAAATCAAAGTTAGTAGCTTTATGTTGCATGCACACTTTTATAGGACAGTCATTTAACACACTTATTTGATACAATAAATGAGCACAATGTTCTAGAGCTGCATCCTAAAGAATCCCGTAATAATAACTTTGTACTAATGCAAGCGTACCTTTAAACTGACCGGATATTTTCAGATGGAGCTCCCATTCCTAGTTGTTTTGGTTTTTTTTTATTTTTGTTTAAAGTCAAATATAAGTCCTATTCATAGTAATGCAAAATTATTGCATTAAAGTCTCCAGATAACAAAACAGCTATAAGTATCCTTTATGTTGGTTTCGAAATACAGAAACATGAGTCTTCATGAACATTTTTCTCTTGGCCACTAAGTATCTCAGGGCCCGCTCAGGATGTTAGGTACTGAGTGTTTCTCTACAAGGCAGGCTGTTACTTCTTGGATACTTTTAGCCAAATGTTGTAGCTGTTCACCCAAGCGGAATGGAGCTACTGCACAGCCAGAGCTCGCTGCTCCTCCAAAGCAGGTGTGCATACAGATAATGAAAAGCCTCATCTGGAAGAAGCATTTTCATATTTTTCCAACACACACCGTGAATTTAATCCACTAATTTACCACATAGTCAACAGCCTTAAAAAAAAATAATTTATAGGTTTCTTGCTTATTTCTACATTTACTGATTCATTCTTAAGGAAATTTGGAAGTGTTTTTTAAACAAGTTAACAAATATAGTCACACTAAAGTTTAATCCTCATTCAATGCCAGCTTTAGTTCATTAGTTAGACGACTGTTTTGCTCAAGTTGCTGGTAGAGTTGGTCTGTACAGGCAGCAAGCAGGTTAGAAGGGAAAAAAAGAGGCAGAATGAAGACAGATTAGACAGAGAAAACAGTTAAGTAAGAGTTAATAAAGAAACTGGTCACACCACAGACAGTTCAGTAACATACAGAGAAACATTTTACCTTTGTTTCTAGAACTCTAGTAATTAAGTAGCTACTCCAAGGAAAGGCTATTATAACCTAGGAAGAACTGGCTAACGCTCCTGCTGTGGGGAAGAGCTGTGAGATGGTAAGTGGGAACAGAAATGGAAGAACTGCAGCTATATTCCTAGAACCAAGTCCTACTTTAATCTTTATGTACAGCGTGTGGAAGACTTGTTTTGCGAGTGCTGTTTTAATTTGTAAACTACTTAAAATGAGGTGGAACCTCATCTGTCAGTGGAGGCAATTATATTACAACCAGGGGAAGTAAAGGCAAGAGAGATACTGACAGCCAACTACCACCACTCTGACTCAGCCCATACTCCTTTCCTGGGGAACTTGACAGCTGAAATAGTATTTTTGGTAGGGAAACATACTTCTGTTACTGGTGTCAACACACTTTGGCACTTTAAATTGTCCAGTTGTACTTGCTACGAAAACAAACCCACGCATTTGGTGAATATGAAATGGAAGCATGAAAACCTGTGATGCTCAAACACAGCAAACAGAGAGTTCACGGTCTAAGAGAACAGTGCAATTAGTAAGAGCTGTTCTGCAGAGTGAAAGAATATTCCATGATGTTTTTTTACTGTCCTGTTTTCTCAAATTGTCCATATTCTTCTTAGTAGTCAAGATTCAAACTGAAACTGCACTACTGACCTCTTGATACCAGGTTACCTCCCTACAGGAAATGACTGTTTCTGATTCTTTTCCACAAGCTTCCTAACAGCTTTCACAGAAATCCCCTTCCCCTGCAGGCTCTGGACACAGCAATGGCTCAGCTGCAGGACGTATTTATGCAGTGGGTGGTTCCTCACAGCTTCCCCCCCAGCCCAAACTCCACCAGCCAGCTCAATAAAACCAGGGCACATTTCAGAGCTCTGATCCTTCACTGGTAAGAACTGGGTCTTGCCTCTCTTAATCAGGATAATGTCACATATGCATGGAAAAAACATCAAAATCTCAGAGTAACTAAAATTTCAATTCTTTTTTTGTTTGTTTGCTTCACTTTGTATTTAGTTGTTAGTCAAACATGACAACGTAATTTGAACTAAGAAGTTGATGCTTACCTTCATCACAGAAAACTCCTCTCTTTAATTGAAGCAGAGATTTACAGTATTTCTCAACATCCAAAATGAGACTAAAACCCCACGTAAAGCATGGAAAGAATTTCCTGCATCTACAGTAGCCCTGGATTACCCATAGGCAGCCTGTCTAGGTTGTGATTTACCAGAGGCAGAGCCCAGGGCTGGTGCTGCAGGCAGCCACCTTCAGGCAAGCGGGGAGTGGAAGCTCTGGTGCAGGGTGCCCAGGGCAAACGAGGCAGAGCCAGCCCCGCGCTCCTGTACATGACTAACTACACGTGGCCACACAACACAACGCACAGGTCAGGTCCAACAGTGACAAGAGGGCTGAAATATGCTGCAGTGAGAAACCACAACAGCTCTGTGGTGTCAAGATCAGCGCAGCAGGACCAGCTAGGAATTTTGTATCCAGCTATTTGGGTATCTGCATTGCATTGCCCATTCCCAGTACTCTGTCCAGCAATACATCACCCTACAATGCAGAGAGCCAATTGTGTTTGGAAGAAAAGGGAAGATTTAAATACTGATTTTCAAGTTTATTTTGATAAAAATTACCAAGTTCCTACACTGTATTTTGCTTTATTACTTCTCCTAATAAACAACAGTATTATTGCAAGGAACTGAGGCGAAAAACAACACTGCTGACACAATAAACCAAAATACAAAATAGATTAAGGGGTTGGAGTTGCTCTGGCATAAATTACTCTGGCTCAGCTGGCAAGTGACAGCTGATCATGTTCCCCATAACTCTTCCATTTGTGAAGTTAACCACCTTAGAGTGAGTCATTTTGCAAATGCTCATCCCATCATATTTGGTTAACCTTCACACTAAACATTTTGCTATTCAGTTGCAATACCCAGAGTGTACAGACCCACTTCCTGCACCTCAATTGATGAACAGTAGGTTATTGAACTTTATTATTGGGACCCTGAGACTGCTGATACATATCCTATACTTGGGCTTCTCCCAATAGCCTGTAACATTAGGACATGTGTCATGGAATAAAAAACTGGCAGGAGACGAATGGCAGGGAAGAAGATGACGCAGCCATTTTCAAGCCCTATTTGGAAAACAGGTTTGGGGGAAGGGAGGAAATCTAGCCTAAACTACTCTGCTGAATAATCTTGAAGTTGAACAAGAAAGTCACATTTACATTATTCTACAAGCTAAAAACTAAAACTCAGCTACACTATGATGAGTTTATTTAGCTGTGGTGACTCAGGAACTGTAGCAATATACATATAGACAAGCATAATCAGAATCAATCCAGTTTAAACCAATTCACTTTAATGTTAACTGGAAAATAACTTCTTTCATTGTGAAGAAAATGAAGTTAAAATAATGCATTGAACTCTCTAGTTGCAAATAACAATATATTAAAAAAAAGCAAGATGTCAGTATTTAATACTTTGTCCCTAATTAGGCACTGCTGAATCAGCTAAAACCCAACATTCAGGCTTTCAAACCTGAAATCTATATCTTCCACTTTGCAGCACAATCATGTAAGTATTAGTGTAATGATGAGTTTTCCTACTCCAGTTCTGCAACACTTCTCATGAGTCCATAATTCAAACTCACAAGTCTGAGTTAAGCACGGGAGTGGAAAGCTATTGAGATCTCCCTGCGTACAATCCTGTCATGCTGCTCAAAAGAAATATATTGTTAAAAAAACCCAAAAGTTAACAAGCAACAACTTTGCTGAGTAATCAAGGTGTGAAAGAGGGGAAAACTTTTTTGCAAGACATTTAAAGGACTATTTTGGGGTGAAAACAAGAATTTAAAGTTTTTGATATTGCCCCTTTAAATCTGTCTCAAATATTTAAATTAACAAATATATTTACATAAAGACAGAAAGTCTTCAGCATCAAGCTAGGAGAAAATTTCAGACTTTAAAGTGAAAAATCTGGTATCAAAGACTTGACTGCATTCTCAGCTGTGCTTCCACAACAAAGTGACCTCAAGGAAGTAGATTTTGGCCCACCAATAACAACTGAAAAAATTCGCTTTACATCTATTTGTCATTTTATCTGCATCAGATTTTGAAAAAGACTAAGATCCCAACTGGATAGTTTTGACCTCAAAATACCAAAAGTAGTATTCTCATCCCATAGGCTGCTATGACTGGCTTTGCATTGTCAACATATAGGAAAAAAAGTGTTAGCAGAAAAAAATGGCAACAAAAAATTTTTAAATCCCTAATGGCAAAACTAGCAATTTTTATTAATAACTGAAAGAGTTATTTAAATAAATAAAAGGCAAGGGAATAGCAAAAGGGATACAGCTGGGATGTTTATTTTACATTGATAGATGTAGATTTTCTGTACAGCAGAGAACAAGTAGAGCATGTTCTGAGACAGGTGCTAGAGGAAGAGAGTCAACTAAGCTAGAAGACAGGACAATGAACCCATGAAACATCCAAAGCTTGGAAAGATGTTTTATCCGACCCGATGAAGATGTCTTTGGAGAAGTGAAGCAAAGAAAATTATCTGCATGAAAAGAAAAAGTGACATAAGGAAGGAAAAAAAAAAGGTGCAGTTAAGAGTTCCAAAAAAGCAGCAACAGCCCAGCAGAGTCCAGCATGCCAAGAGGACTACCAAAGAAACACCACATCATGCTGGGACTGGAATGCTACAATAATGTCATCATGTACCAGTAGAGTACATTTTAAAGTCTGTTTTCTGTTTAGAAATACCCTGAACTGAAGAAATACTCTAATCTCTGTACACAGAGGAGGAAAAGAGAAAACCATTTGCTTGATAAGCCACAGAGCAAAAGCATATTTTGGGGGGTGGGTGTGTAGTGTGAATTAAAATAAATAAATAAATAAAAATCAAAGCATGCAAAGCAGACAACATTAGACCCCTACTAAAAAGTTGGGAGAGAGTGTGAGGGACTAATGAACAGATAGAGGGAGAAAAAAAAGCAAAGAAAAAACATTTAAAGTATGGTGCATGTAAAATACATTCCAAGCTCTGAGCAAAGCCTGTGCCTTGCTGAAGGCATGCTTGTTTTCTAAAAGAAATGCTGCGGCTACACATCGTACCTCACAAGCTCTTGAGAGCCACAACTCTCCCTCTTTCCCATGTCAACCGCAGAGGGTTCATGCACGTGAAAAGTATGAGCATGGGAAGGTGGGTTTAGCATAGCTGACCTCTGTTCTGAGTTTTAGGTTGGAGGAAGAGGAGTCCGTTTGTATCACACACTGCATGGACTAGACACACCTCACAATTGATCACTCTCCTGCTTTCCTGCAAGAAAACTCTATTTTTCTCCTTATGACTAAGCTTGATATTACCACATTTTGGTATATACAAATTAAGTTCCTCCACAAAATATGCAGAAGCAACCTACAATTCAATTGTCACTTCTAATGAGTTTAAATTACAAAATATTTTAAATCAATTTCTACACTTGTAATTTAGAGGTAACAGCTGAAATTCTCAGAGCAGCTAAGGAAATTTAGATAGACAGTTTCCACCATCAATAATAGAGAATACAGATACATCTGTATTTCTTTGAAACTTTTGTAGGAACTTTGTCAGAGAAAAACTGACAAAGACAGCATAAGAATACACTCTGAACGCAACACGTACTGAGGCAATTTTCTTCTGGTAAACTGAACACAATGAGCTTAGAAGACACTGCTTGAACAGAGGTGAACTGAAAGAATAACTGCAGAGCTACACACAAAGGGGAACCACAAGACATAAGGATTGCAGATACAGAATGAAAGAGTAAACACGAGCTTATTAGGAAGCTTACAAAATCACCATGAGTATTTACCAGGCTAGGCACAACACTCACCCACACTCTGCCACGGTAAAGAAATTGTTCATGGTATTTTGTACACCTAGTCTCGCTAAAGGAATGCGTCTCCCACTACAGAGGGAGTATAATTTCACACGGCGGAACTGCGCAAATAAATGAGGGCAGGGAAGCAGGTGCAGGCACAAGCTGGGAAGACATTTACATGGAAGTCATATCGTTGAGAGCGTGGTCCAGCTCCTCACTGATGGCTTTGTACTTCAGTTTCTGAGCATAGAGCTCATCTAACATTCCCCCAGGGGAAGGCAGAGGTGTGCAAAGAAATGGAGCGTGATCGCGGGATGGAAGGTGAAGGTGGTGGCATGGGATACCATCCAGAAGCCGGAGGAAAGGGGAAGAGCGCACAGAAAGAGGTGTTCCGACAGACAAAACAAAACAAAAATTATAAAATTAGAGAGAATAAAAGAAAAAATCAACAGTGAATAGTTTTATGTGACAAGTTCATTAACTGCACTGCCAGTGGGGCAACATGTGATACAGAGAAACAAAGGAAACGAATTGTATAAGGGAAGCAAAATCCATGTTTTGCTGCCCTAGATTTTTGTTTTAATGCACATTAGAAGTGCACACAGGAGCTAAGGAGAAAAGATCAAAAAATGGGGCTTTTTTTGATGATGTTATAATTTATTTTCTACCGCTTTTTTTTTTTAAACTCTCTGGTTTGTGTGATGTCATAAACTGTCTCTTATAGAGATTCTTGTTCCTTCTAAACACTTATCTTTCTTCTGTTTCCTTCCTGAGTCAGTGATCATAATTTTTCAACTGCTATCTAGATATTTCATACCTTTTATGCAGAAGTCAGCTTGCCATGCCACACAATCAAGCTTCTTAAAATCCTAGGCTTAGCGTAACCCATCTAAATTCCATATAATTCTTAATTACAAAGCACTACTAATTATTTTCTCCAGAGGAAGAAGGCACATTCCACTATTCTACCACAGTTCTGAAAGATTTATTTAAACCTCAAAACAAACTCTCTGAAGTTTAACAAGCTATCTCCCTGGTTATGTATACAATCTATTAACTTCACTGAAAACAGCAACTGGTCTATGTCACAAAACGCCTGCCTTGACCCGGACTTATCGCAGTCATAAATGAGGTTAGCTCGCTACATTCCCAATTATTACAGACATAACACAGCCCTTCATCAGCTTTTTAGTAAGACAGTAATAATACTTACCATCTAATCATTTACCCTATACATTTATATACCTCCAAGTGGAAGAATATAAAGCAAATAAATGAAAGGAGTCTTGAGAACACAAGAGAAAAAGGAACAGGCAAGAGCAAAACATTGATCCCCTGAAGCACTTAAGTGGTCAATACATTTCAATTGGAAAATATTTTGCCTATTTTACACTTCAGGCAGACCTATTTATATAAGCAGGACAAGTTAGGTGAGTAGAATTGTGTACCAGAAAAAAACCCAACACAAAAGGAGAATTAAAAAATCTGTATTTCTATAATAAGTGAGAAAAACAAAATCCCATACCTTCTAGGTCATCAATGCTCTTCTCCAGCTTGGTTACTGACCTCTCAGCAAATTCAGCACGGGTCTCAGCCTGAAAGTGAGACAAATACAGACTACTTCAGGAAACACACATATAATACTTATGAACAGAAGAGCAACAATTCAACTGAGGAAAAAAGTACAATGAGAGGAGCCAAATAATGTGATACTAATTTTTAGGAGAGACATTTAACACTTAAGTGTCTCCAAAATGACATGTTTATCCTTAAATCAAAGTAGTATTTATATTAAAAGAATCAAATTTACATAGAAATATCTGTTGTAAAGAACGGCTCTAAATTTACCTCCTTCAGTTTGTCAGTCAGGACTTTAATCTCTTCTTCATATTTGTCTTCTTTCTGCGAGTACTGTAATTAGAGGGAGGATCACTGATATTAGACCAGGTATTCTAAATATATAAAAAAATACCACATTAGAGAGAGACTCTCTTCTAATAAAGTAATTGAACACAGGATATTAATATGGGTATAACTAAATTAACTCCACTTACCAGACTGTGGTAATACACAGTTTATTACAGGAGCCCAACTTCCCTTGAATTACATACCAGTGCTATATGGTGAGAACTTTAAGTAGAAATTAGTACTATAGTTTTAAAGAGGAGTGCCATTTTGAGGGACATTCTATAAATGAGATTTAATCTTGTCAGACTACTTCACAGAACTTGTGGTTAAATATTACTGACCTATTCGGAACTAGAAGGAATGCCAGGTTCCGATAAGAGCCAAATATGAATTGAGCAGTAAGTCCAAATGCTTCTACTGACAATGGCCTTGCTGAGATGCTGCAAAGTGACCAGTGTATAACGAAAACCCCACAGGCCAAATCCAGATGACAAGGTAAGGGACACATTCTCACACGAGTCTCTAGCCTACCTTCTCAGCCTGAGCCTCCAGCGACTTCAGGTTGTTGGTCACAGTTTTCAACTCCTCTTCAAGCTCAGCACATTTGCTGTTATTTCGGAAGGAAGGCAGGAAAGGGGCGGATGGAAGATTCAGTCAAGCAAAAGAAACAGGAGAAAACAGGGGGAAAAGATAGAGAAAATGAAAAAAAAATTATAGAGCAAAAGAACAGCCTCAAAAGCAGCTGAATCCATCACAGATTGAAAGCAACTCTTTACGATGCCAAATTCCATTTCAAGCGTACATTAAGATGACGATGAGACAGAAATTATCTACAGCCCTTGGCTTACACAGAAATATTTACATAGCTTTTACACGTGAGACAGTTCAGCTTCCTTTTGGCTGCACAAGAAATCAGTTTTAAAGGTAAAAATGAACAAATAAACAAAAAAAAGAGACCAAAGAAAACCACCAAAGCAAGATGCAAAGGGAGTATAGAGCGTAGTGAGGACTTAGTTGTTACTACCGAGTGAGCTAACCAGCTATGGAAGCTGAAAGACTTGGGTTGCAGTTAAACCTAAAAACTGTTCATTAGTATCAGTACCTTATCCTCTGCAGCCATTAATGCTTTCAAGGTTTGATCCATTATTCTTAACTGTTCTTCCAGCTGTCGGACTTGGCTGTTAGTGAACACATGAAATGCACAAAAGCCATTCACAAAATCAGTGTGCAGGTACAGCATGCAGTGACAAAACATACGCACACACATATGAACACATTTACTTTGGCGTTGACTATTTATTTCAACCATTAGAGTAAATGAGCAAAACATAGCTTTGAGCTGAACACACAGTGTAGTGCCAATGTCTCATGCTGTTACAGTGGTCTTGTAGCACCTCACACACATTTCGGGGCAGCTCAACACTTACCTTTCTGATAGTTCAGCACGTTCCTCAGCCCGCTCCAGGTCACTCTCAATGATCACAAGCTTGCGAGCCACCTACAAGAAAAGACAATCAGGGATATTAAGTTGTAGCCCACATCACCTGTTTCTAGAATGTAAAAAGCAGGGAGTTGGGCTTCTTTCCATTTTTTGGTCAATACGTGAGATTTGATTACGTGACATCTTCATTATTCATTTCAGTCTTGGTTATCTGACATTTTTCAAGACCTCTCATTCAGCAAAAGGCAACTGAAACATAATTTTCTCCCTAAGAGACCAAGGAATACTCTCAACCATTTAAGCACAAAGATCTGAGCACAGATCTTTTGCCATCTTGAGCCCTGAGGTCTCCAGGGTGCCCACTTTTCATTCCACAGCTGTGAAGAGTCACATATGCAGTATTTTGAACTTAAAAAACAAAGGGGGAAAAAAAAAAATAGAACTTCAGGCACAGCCTAAAGGGCTTCAGAAAGACATGACCTGCACTCAATAACTGACCTCTTCATACTTGCGGTCAGCCTCTTCAGCAATGTGCTTCGCTTCTTTAAGCTGGATCTCTTGGATTTCCATCTTCTCTTCATCCTTCTGGGCTCTATTTTCAATGACCTTCATTCCTCTGAAAAACGTGAAAAACAGGAAACGCAAGGTTCAGGGCTTGCCAGTTTATCTCCAGCTCTACTACTACTGGAGTGCAACTTTCAGGCAGGTGTATTGAGGTGAACAAAGTATGTCAGATACTTGATTCTTCACACCATAGATCTAGCCCTGTGCTTCAGAAGTTTAAAGGAAAAAAAACACATCTCAGGAAGAAACAAAATCTAATTTGTTTAGCTCTTACCACAGTTAAGCCAGACTATTCTTTTTCATTATAAATCGAAGGAAAACTGATCTTATGGAAAGAAAAATAAAGGGTCTTGCTTCTAAGGACAAAATAAGATGACTAAAGGCATCTGTGCTTTTACACTCATCGTGAAAGAGCATGTAAGAGCCCCTGCAGGACTGACAGACATTATGGTTGTGGGCCAAACGGACTCCTCTGAGTTTTGCCATGTTAGAGCCCTAGAGCACTGAAGCTCTCTCTGCTCTGCATGAGCAAAATTTACCTCCTTCAAAACAGGAAACATTGTGTATTCTTCCTTCCATGCATGTTTGACCCAAATTCTCTTAACTATTTCACAGTAAACAATGAATCGTTAGCAAGGCAGAAACACACATGCAGAACAAAACCAATAAAAGGTTACTATCACAAATATAAAATATAATTTGTAGAAATAAAAGAGAAGATTTTCCAAAGTCACAAACCTTGAGTTCCTAACTTACATGAAATACTTCTGGAAATTCTAGCCTAAATCTGAAGGAATTATCATGCTCTCTCGTCTTTGCTCACCTCTACATACCAATCTTGCTAAAAGGAAAACCAAAGCCTCTTCCAGCACTTTGTTACTCTCCAGGTGAGATTTTCTACCCAAAATGAAATAAAAAAATCACCTGACAGCACCAGAGTACACATTACCCTCAAAAAGCTGTCATCCAAATACAGAAGTCTGGGCTGGGCCAAGCAGTTTTCCCCGGATGTGGCAGGATACATCAAAAGCCCTACCCCATTTAAATCTTATCTTTACAACTGAGACACGAAAAAGAACTCAAGCCTACACATTTTGGAGATCCCTACAGACAAGCTGTAACCAAAGTCCATGTAGGCAAAGGAAGAGTGAATTACACATGTTCAGAGACATAGGAGTGGTTTATTTCCCTAATCCACACCCTAGCAATTACCATCTTTGTCATAAGGGTAACGACCCATTCAAGAGTGGCCCTACCCACCTTTCGCTCTCATCTGCAGCCTTCTCAGCCTCCTCCAGCTTCTGCAGGGCAGTAGCCAAGCGCTCCTGAGCCCGATCCAACTCTTCCTCAACCAGCTGGATGCGTCTGTTCAGAGAAGCTACTTCACTCTCAGCCTAAGCACAGAAAGAACAGAAATTAATTCATAATAGGGCACACATCACTTCTTGTGAAAAAGTATCCCACGTACCTGCTAGAGCCATTTAACAGCTCTTCAGTAATCTCTGACTTCATCCACTAAAAAGCCCATACACAGAGATGTACATGCCCTCATTGAATTGTAAGGCTATTGCTTAACAGAGGAAAAAGTGATTAATGCTTCCTTTAAACGAAGCGCATTAAGGACTGTACAATTTGTACTAGAAAGAACTGCAATGGAAGAATTATGCATAGTTCTTGAAATATTTTGTTATTGTATTTGCAAAAATAAATCAATTATAGTCTCCCTCCCATTTTTATCAAATCAACACAAACTAATTACCCCATTCTTCTATGATATCCCAAATCCTTTATTTACGACCTTTGGCCACATTTTGATAAGAATTATCCCAATGTTTCCTTGAGCTCCTTAAGAAAGGTTCAGCACAAACATGCAAAAATACACCTAGATCAGCATTTGCAATGAGACAGCTGACACAGAGAGAGCATGAGAATATTTAAGAAATACCCAAATACCCACAAGTTTTGTTTACAGGCAAGCTATGCAAGAGCTGGCAAAGAAGGCACCAGCAGAGGCTACATCTTGGAAGGGCCCTGGTACAGGCAACAATTGCTTAAAAACAACTACTTTTTTTTCCCCTACACTGCCATCCTCAAACTTCCCCCAGATTTACCTCTCTTGCATTACCTATTCATTTACTCTTCTGTGTAACACTTGCAACTCATCTGCCTCTTAACATTACAAGCTTTTACTCCTGACATTCTCAAACCTACGCTTCCCAAAGTTACAGATTAAGTTCTACAACGGCCTTATCCTAGTAACCTCATTATTAAACTTTATTTCATTCAAAGAGATACTAAGCACAAAATAGATATAGAAAGGTCATTATTCTAGAAAGTTAATTACATTCAAGAGCAACAGTAACTCTTAATTAGTACTGAAAATGATTTGGCTATATATGAGGAAGTACATATCTGAATTTCCTACAATGTGTAGTTGCGGGGCAAGGGAACCTAACCCTTTATCAAAAGTAGAAACCAAAAGTACCAGCTTGTTAGTTTTTCTTTAACTAGAAGTTCAAGGAATTGCTATTTGTTGCTTTTACTAAACAGAGGCAGCTGGATACAGTTGGCCACAGCTAAAATTTTGTTGCACAGAACACAAGAATAACTCACACACCAGACAAGTAAAACAACCTTTGACATTACAGTAACATCGACCCTCTAGAATGATTGAAAGTAACACATAAACAGGGAAGCAACTACATATTTGAACATTAATGGGCATTGGCAGTGAACGTATAGAACCAGAAGCAGAAGAGACTTCATCCTTAGAGATCCACATTAAGCTAAATAAAAAAGTCTTTAGCTCTGTAATCAAGCAGCAGGGCGCCAAACTCGTATTTTCAAACTTCTGGCTTTAAACAGTAAGAATTTGAACATTCTGATTTGAGAAAGAAAACAACTTTTCATAAATGTTACCCTTGGGAAATCTGTAATGTTAAAAGTTAATTATTATCATGTCAAGACTCCTCATCGTGATAAGAACATACAATATGCTTAGAAAACACAGGGAGAGTAAAGTTCAAGTCTTTACTTCCTGCTCCAGTAACTCAATAAGGGTTTACCAACCAGCCTTATATGGCCCAAGTTACTCTTCTGCGGAGCAGGACTTCTCTCCTTATATGGTAAGGAAGGAAAAAACCCCAGTGACATTAAGGGGCACTCCCACAGCTCACAGACAAACATAACCTTCTGCGTTTTTGCCATAGCACTTATACACCACATATTTTCGCAATGAGCGATGACATGGATAAGTTACCACTGGGTGTTAATTATTACTGTTGTAAGAGATTCTGTTTTCCAGAAGAAGGAAGAAAAATGCATTCTGAAAATGGGATTACTGACAGCCCCTTTGAGATGTGTGGACTCAAACCAGAAGAGATTATTTTTTAAAGCAATGGCTGCCAGTCACAGCCTCAAAACTTTTAACAATCTGGTTTAACAATCAAAAGCTGTAAGCTGTGATGTGTTTTGGCCATAGCTTTAGCTTTTTCATTGTTTGCTTATCTGTACCTTGCACAGGAAGAAAAAAAAACCAACAAAAACCAACCCAGAACAACCCTAGCTGGTCACATGCTATACATGTAAGGCACTGCACTAAGCGAAGGGTCAGATTCACACCTCAGTGTGCTTGCTGCAAAGTTATCAAAGCCTCCCTCCTCAACCATGCAGAAATACAGCTGCCACAATTAAAAAAAAATCCATCCATTATCTAAGAGGTACAGCTCTACATGGGTCCGTGAGTTCAGTTTTCTGCCTTTATTCACCACAGCACTGACCCCTCCAAACACAAAATTAAATACCATGTAAATGTACTCTGCAGAATCCCACATCATCTGCATAAACCAACTCCAAGGAAGCGACAAACATTAACCTTTAGAATCCTAAGCCTCATAGCAATTTGGCTGAGCTCTACTGGGAAGGCTTCACCAGCAAACTGCAATCACTCCTCCAGAGCTATTCTTTCTGCCACAAAAACTAATAGCAAAGCTTCACATTTTAATGGAAATCCCTTGATATGTTGTTTAGAACAACATACATTACTGAAAGCAGAAATCAATGTCCTGTACTCCACAGAGCTTAGAAAACAAGTGCAGTTTTTTTTTAAAGACAAAAACCCTTATGAAACAAGTTAATGGCTGAGACATGATCCCTCACTGAATCAAATGGATATGTGAAGTGATTTGCAAGAATGCAGTAGTTACACAAGCTTGAGGAGCCATATTTTGCCCCTTGGGAAGATCACCTGTAAATTATCAGAAGGCTCTTCCTTTGAACTTGCTGTCCAGACTGTGCAAAAAGCCCTGTTATAAGGAAATCCAACCATCATTTTTTTCTATTGTAATAAACTACACGAATAAGAAATTTGTCCTTCGCTTTTACCCAACCACTGAACACACTAAAACCACTGCAATGGATACTGTACATTTTATAGCAGGAAACATTAAGTTACAGCTGCTAGAATTCCCCAAGGTCAGTGGCAAAGCAAACAGCCGCTCCATCGTTTTTTTTTTGCTGTAACTGCCACCAATAACTATATCTCTCTCCTACGTCAGTCTGTGCTGCTCACACCTGACCCTGTCTCTGCCTAAAACCGTGCCTACTGTTCTCTTCCCATCTTAGCTGTGGAGTTCTGACAAGCTAAACATATTACAGATGTATAGTGACACATGATCAGATTATCATGGTGTTACCAGATGCTGAGGGTAAGTACTCAGACGTGGACATCTCGGGTTCAGTCCCAAGAACATCACCTCTCAGCAGCATACTGACTTCTCACAGTTGAGCTGGTTTGGACAGGATAAGCGATAAAAAAAAAATTTTTAAAAAAAATTAAAAATCATAAAAGCTTGCTCAGAACCTAATACAAAGCACCCAATCGCAAACACCTTGCCTAAATTCAACCTCGTTCCAGCTCGGTGCCTTGCTGTTGCACAGCAGACCCAGTGTGGTCTACTTACGCAACGCAGCTCCATCTGCCCCACGCACCGCCGAGGCCACCGAGCAGCACTGCGGGCCCCGACCGCGGTGACCCATCCTTCACCTGCGGCCCGGGCCTGCCCGTCGGGAACGGCGGCCTCCGCCCGCAGCGCGGGGAGGCGGCCGCCGCGGCCGGCAGGTAACCATCTTGTCGGAGACGGTGGCCAAGGGAGCGGCCGCCCGACCCACGGCGGGGGAGCGACGAGGGCCACCCGCGCCCCGGCACCCAGGCCCGGCCTCCCCTCCCGCTCCCCCCGAACCGGGCCGAACCGATCGGGCGGCCCTACCTCCTCCCGCAGAGCCCGCTCCTGGTCCACCTCCCGCTGCAGCCGGCCCGCCCGCTCCTCGGCGGTGTCCGCCTGCTCCTGCAGGCTCCGGATCTTCCTCCGCACGGCCTCCAGCGAGCTCATCGCCGCCATACCCGCGTCTCCACCGGCCTGCACCGCCTCTCTCCGCCCGCCCCAGCCCCGGAAGTCCCCCCCGCGCCGCAAGGCACCGCGCACCGGGGCGGGGCTGCCGGCACCGAGCTGGGAGCGGCGGGGCGCACCGCCGGGGAGGGCAGGGAGGCAGGCCGCGGGGAGAGGCCAGTCCCGGCCGGGAGAGGGCTCTGCGGCGGGGCCGGGCCGGGCCGCGGGGACCAGGGGCGGCGGCCGCGGCCAGGTGGGCACGATGGGGCGGCAGCGCCCCCTGGCGGCACAGAGCGCGCGGACCGGGACGGGGACCGGGACCGGGACGGGGACCAGAACCAGCGTTACATAAAGTGACACCGAGCGATCCGCTGCTACTGCCCCCTCCCAGGTGAGGTGGCTCCGGGGCTCGGCCCGGCTTTTGGGAAGTAATACCGGCGAGGTGAGGTTTCCTCATCCCCCCGTGTCAGGGGAGGCCATGCCGGCTCTCCCTCCTCTGCTCCTGTCTTTTTCCCAAGGCTCGGAAGTATCCAAACTTGTAGGGCAAACACTGGGTCAACAGCAGTGCCCTAAAGATACTCCACATCCCCCAAAACAGAGACATCCTTTAAATGTCAGACATATTCCATGCACACCACTCAATACAGTGTTTACCTTGATGAAAACAAACCAGACACTTGCCCACTCTGCGCCTGAAGGATGACTGCAAATACAATTGCCCTCAACTAGCTTCCAAACACTGTTTTCCAGCAAAGGAAAATGGCATTGGGATTGGTTGGGAAGATTATTCTTTTCAAAAAGGGAATCTAGTAGCATTTCTCCTGCCTTCATCCTCAGCGAGCTATTTCCAAATAGTCTGCATACTTTTCCTTATAAGGAATATCTCCCCTGGATCTATATGCGGTTCCTTTGAACAAGTCGAACAAACGTCCTGCTAGGAAGCTGCCCCTCATCCACGCAGCCATGCACAGAAGACGACAGACATCTGATCCCCATTATACACAAAACCCCTCTCCCCCGATTCTGCGCACGCTTACGTTCGTTAAATTCTTGAGTTCTCTTTCAAAGCTATACAACTTAATTACCATGCTGAAGTTAAACCTTTCCTATCCTTTGTTCATTTTAGAAGCAAAAGGAGATAAAAGCATATTGTCTTTCAAGCAAAGTGGTTTTTTTTAACATTTCTCCTTCCAAAAGTATTCTTTCTCCCCCCAAAATGCTTTGCTTGATTCATCTGTGGCAACTCCTCTTTTTGTTATGGCTTTGAGGTTAATTTTTAAAGCTGAGTTATGGAAAAAGGATGGTTATCGCTTTGGAAATACTGTGGTTTCACCTAATCCTGTAATCTGGGCCTGAGATTTACTCAGAGAGAACTGGATTGTACAGCAGCAGCCACAGAGACCTGGACCTTAACCGCAGAGACAGAACCTCGCACGGTTCCGTGCATGCGATACATTAAACATGTGTCAGGGGCAGACAGGTGGGTGGGATGAGGGCCTGGGAGAGGCACAAGCTCTTACGTTATTACCATATAAAGTGCTGAGCTATATATATCTCCCAGCTTGCTCCCAGGATCCCTGGCCTCTGAACTGCAAACCTAGCAAGTATCGTCTTCCGGACAATTTTCTCTCACACAAGCCTGTACTTTTCTTTGACAAGTGAAACAGTTCTAGCGATTTCCAGGGGCGGGGGGGAAAGCACCTAAGAGAGGATCTTTTACCTCAGGGACCAGTGGGTGAGCCAACTAGTATCTAGCAGGAATTCTAAAGCATGAAAGCCTAGAAACAGCTCTCGAAGACAGAACTAGCAGCCCTTGCTCTTCTGAATTTCCCTCTCCTGGATCTACTTGGTATTAACTCTCAGATTCTGCCTCACTATCAAGATAGTCTTGTTCCAGCCTGAGCAGTTTTCCCCATCACCCAAACGGAAAATCCACTTTTTCTTCACTTCCACACCTCGACCGGCAAGTACACATGAAAAGCACGTGTCAAGTGAGCACAAACCCAATCAAATGCCTCTGACAGTGTGCAAACCTCATGCAAAGAGGCAGTGCTGCGTTTCCCACCTCCCTGCCCAGGAGGTGCCTGGACTCTGCCCTCAGCAAAGCTTTGGAGAGCTGTTTGGTAGGAGCTGTCCTGTGCAGAGGGAGCATGTGGTTTCTGTACTGGGGTGGTGGTGGTGAAAGGGATGGGGGTAACTTACATCTGTGGCCTTTTTGTCAGCCAGTTCCAACTTTTCCTGTGCATCTTTAAGGGACTCGGAGTATTTGTCCAGCTCATCCTCAGTGCCCTTCAGCTTCTTTTGTAGAGCCACCAGCTCGTCCTCCAGCTGTGATTCGGGTGGAAAGTGGTGGAGAGGGGAGGGCAGGCAAGAAAAGGTGCAGCAGGCAACGTGACCGTGCAAAGGGAGAAGTGCGAGTGCAGAAGAGACAGAAAAGGACAGACGGACAGAGAGAGAGAGAAGGAGAGACAGTTAGATTCTCTTTGCTTGTGGCAAGGGCACGATACCTTGGCAGCATTCTCCTCTGCGGAGAGGAGGCTATCCTCAGACTTGTGTAGCTCTTCCAGCACTTGGTCCCTTGCATCCTCGGTCACATGCAATTGCTTTTCCAATTGCACAATGTCATCCTCTAACTAGGTGCACAAGAGGAAATACAATGCACAAATTTGTTTCTCCCTGGGCTTAGAAAAGTGGGAAATTAATTTTTAAATCCCTCTCCCTTCCTCCCTCCTCCTTCAGGACCTCCCAGAAACGTGCAACCAATGCACTCCCCTCCCCCAAATGAATAAAGCCCCCGGTGTAAAGGAGGGGGGATTAGAGAAGACCGGAAAAATGGGATACTCATCTGGAAGCAGGGTGAGGGGTACATACACAGCTGAAATTGGACAAGTCTGCTGGATGGTTCTGGATAGGACAAACACAGCTTTAAGCGTCCTTTGCCAAATCTCAGCATGTCTGTCCATTGCCAACCAGGTGCTCGAGGCAGCCTCTCCCAGCCGTGCCCCGATGACAAAGGCACAGAGGCCATGCGGCCGTCCCAGGGCCCCGCTCCCCAGCTGGGGTACTGGGGGCGGAGGGAAGGACCCCCTGCTGGGCCCCCGGGAACCTCCAGCCAGGGGCTGCCAGGGTGAAGCTCTTCCTTAGGAAAAGTTCAACCGGTTCTCGGGGGAGAAGGGGTGGGGGGGGGCAGGAAGAGGGGGCGAGGGCAGTAGAAAGGGGAATACAAGAAGGTATATTGGACGGGGGGAGACAAAAAATAGAGAGAGGGGATTCGTCTGGAAAGACTTGCGCCCCGGCGCTGGCCGCGCCGGGCCCTCGGTGCAGACCTGCTTGCTTCTCTCCTCCGCTGCCTTCTTGTCCGCTTCGGCTTGCTCGGCTCTGTCCAAGGCGTTCTCCTTGTCCAGCTTCAGCATCTGCATCTTCTTCTTGATGGCATCCATGGCGGCGGTGGGCTAGGGCGCGTCCCCGCGCGAACTTCCAACCGAAAGCAAAACTTGAAAAGCTGCGGGACAACCCGGGGTCCGAGATCCAGCCGCGGCCCCCGAGGGAGCAGCGCGAAGCGGCGCGGAGCTGCCGGGCGGCGGGGCCGGTCGGTGCGGGACGGGGCGCCGGCGGAGTGCAAGCGGCGGGCAGGGAGCGCCTCACAGATATGTACTTTCCCAGGGGGCTGACTGCATTCCTCAAGACATCCAATACTTTTTTGGAAAGGACTTTTTTTTTTTTTCCCCTCCCTCCCTCCTTCCTCCGTTCGTCCCTACCCCTTTCCCTCTCTCCCTCGGCTTTTTTCGGAGGCTCAGCGCTCCCATTCGCTGCCGCCTGCCATTTGACCGTAGATATGACTATATATGGGATGCGATGGGCGAGGTAAGGCGGGGGAGCAATTTGTTCCCATTTCCAAATAGGCTGGACGGGACGTTCCGCTGCTACTCCTGGGAGAGGGAGGAAAAAAAAAAAAAAAGAAAATTAAAAAAAAGGTAGCAAGCAGGAACCCGGGGAGCAGAGGAGACGGGCACGCAGGGTGCTCGGGACGGGCAGGCGTCCCGGTAACACCAGCCCGGTGCTGGAGCCCTCCCCACCCCTGGAAATCCATCCGTTTTAAAGCAGGAGGGTGGCGGACCCCCACGGCCGGAATACGCGGGGCTGCGGGGCCGGCTGGAGGGGTTGTAAGGGGTTAACGGCATGCACGTACGGAATGAATGCGTTTTAAGACCTTCCCCCCGGCAGTCAGAGGCCGGGGAGAGGAGGAGGGGGCATCTACCGAACAGGCAGGCAGGGCGAGCGCGGGCGGCGCGGTGCCGGCCCGGCCCGTACGGCGCCGAGCACGAAGACCAGACTCGGCGGCGAGGCCTCGGCCGGGCGGGCAGGGCTGGGCTTCCGCCGGGACCCACACCGAGAGGGAAGGGGATGAGGTGCGACCCAGGCCCCGGGGTCAGGGGACCACCGAGGGCACGGCAGGGCTCTCCTTTCCTCCCCAGGCCGTGCCGGGGCAGGGCAGAGCTGCCAGCGGCAGCCAATGGTTCCCAGGTCTACCCCTCTCCTCTGCTGCACCTCGCTGGGAGACGTGCAAGGGGTGCAAACACTGAACTGAAAAGAAAAGGCAGAGGAGAGTTACAACGCCCCTCAACTGGGACAGTGGGAGGTTGGCTTGGCCCTCCTGAGGTAGCCAGAGCTCCGAGAGATAGGGGCCAGAGAAGCTGGGACAGAGGAACTGGCTGGAGAGTCAGCTTGCACCCTCCACCCGCAATGCCAGCGAGAAACAGGCAGCAGAGACAATTAACAAAATAACATATAATTAAGTGGAGACCTATTTTTGCTTCTGGCGGGTCTCTCACAGTCTCATCAGCACAATGAACAAGACACAACACGCTCTGTCCCCACGACGCATGCTCCTTGTACAGTGCAGAAAGTGCACGGACATGCACGAGCCCCACACAGTTGGGGTTGCACAAAGAAAATTAAGCAGCGTCTTTGTCTGCGCTCAGTATTTACAGGAGAAAATTCTTCCCTGGTGCTGTCACTGGAGCAGCTGAACTGACGTTACTTTGCAACAGGAGGGAATGTCCTACGGCTTTCAGCCCGCTGTACCTGCCGGGGCAAGGAGGGCTGGGTTTGTAAGGCAGGCCTTGGAGGACAGCTCCTGGAGAGCTTAAACAAGCTGCACCGTGAAGCTTCTACAAGATAGCAAAGCCCCCTCATCAGGGTTTCGACCAACACTCATCTTCCCCTGCTCCTGAGAAAGGCCATGCTATGAATTCAGCTATGAACTGTACAGAATTCAGAGAGGCTTGCAGCTGGGCGCAGGGGCCATTGGCAAAGTAGAAGCTTTCCTTATGCTTCCTTAAAGAAAAGATGATTTCTCACTGCATTGGTTTAATAACTAAGCTCCTATGACAGTAATAGTAAAATAATAGTAACGGTAGTAAAAATTATGAAGTAAAACATTCCTAGAAGGTGAAATTCTCTTTGTTATACATCATTCATTCATCTCTATCTATCAGTTCCAATAAACCACTATTTAAACCCATTAAAATGACTAGACGATCTGAAAGGTCCCTTCCAACCCAGGCAATTGGGTGATTCTATGAAATATAAACAGCACTGCACTGTCACAGGACGTTTAAAAACACCAGACAACACAGTATTCAGAGTATTGAAAAAGTCTGCAGATTTAGTTGCAGCCAGCTCTAAAGTGTAGTTTTCCTCTTTACACTTACCCTGCTTTTACAAAATAGCCTATTAGAACAGATTAGGGCCCTTCTGAAGAAGTACAGTGAATATTTAAAAGACACTTAGTTACATATTATTCAACAACCTGAAAGCATTATGAAATTTATCAGTATATTTTGTTCCCAGTTAGGAGAACTGACTCTTCTGCCACACAAAAAAAACATTCCTTAAAAAGTGTAGATTATCATGGCTGGGAATTCACTGAGGTAGCTCTTCTGGCTTTGGAGAAAGCAAATGTCTTGCGAAATTAAATAAACAGTATCCTGTCTGGCTAATTTGGGAGTGGTGCTGATAGGCTCTTAAAGAATTCCTCTGCAGCTCCATTTTTCTGAAAGAATGTTAGCCACGACATGGGAGCCTCTGGGATACGTGAGAAAGTATGAGATACAGGGAAAAGGAAAGGAACTAACAAGTTTTTTTTTAAAAAAATACCTGGAGGATGCTATCGCCACCATGGAAAAAACAAAATCTTGAGCTTCCACCTACACGAAAATGTCCACCTAATAAGCTTTGTTTATATCAAGATGACCCTGTATCCATAGGGCTGAACTGGTTCATGGTGATTTAACTATTTTTTCCTTGTAGACAGGATATGAGAAGTACAGACCTGTGTAAACATGCTCGCTATGCCTTTCATTAACGATTTCAATTGCTTGGAAATTTCTGTTCCAGCTGGCTAAGAAAGATAGGCTTGGAAATCAAATAGCTTGTATAGTCTCTCCCTCTTTAATTGATACGTGAAGAAAGACTGTATACAAATTATTTTTGCATACTGAAAAAATAAGGCAGCACAAACTTTGCTTTTCTGACATAATAACAGTTCTGCAATGTTATTGTTAACCACTGTGCTGAAAAACAAGAGAAGGTACCTCATCTCTCTCATTGACAAATGGTGCAGGAACTCCCTGGCAGCAGTTTTACTTGCTTCCAGGGAGAACCTACTGCACTCATTTTGAATTCTGCTAATTTATCAGAGTCTATAAGATTAATCAGAGTCTATCAGATTAATCTGCTATTAATCAGAGTCCTTAGGAAATCAAGACAGCCAACACAAAGAGCCAGAGAAGGACAGACTTGTTTTGAATTTCACTACTCTTCCTATAAGTAGGTGATGTTGCACTTGAGGCTTACTGTTGGTTGGGTGTCGTTTCCCAGAGCAAGGCTGGAATGGGTTTATATCCTGATTTTCCATCATATATATCCCTTAACACAGGCAGAAATTTGCCTTGAGAAGAACCTGCTTTTCTGTGCATGGATTGGGCTGGTCAAAGGTAGTTCATACTGTTGATTCTGGTAACAGAAAAAAGAGTAAGTGAATACCTTTCTCTTTTCTCTCTCTCTTTTTTTTTTTTTTTTCTTTTCAAAAGGAATATGCAGGAAATGACACCTAACTTTATACTACAACTGGTTCTGCCAGTTCTATGAAAACATGCCTCTTAAAAGATGATTAAGGATTCAAATTAGGTCAGTCAGAATGAACTCATAAGCCTGTATGTGTCATTTGAAAAGTGGAGTGTTCCCTCATAGGGGGACAAATATGAATAAAACACATACTGATTTCTCAAAGGTCTCTGAGACTTCTATAACCCTTGCAAAACTACATGGTTCGTTCCAGACAAAGGGAGCAGCAACATGAATGTGGCATATCATTAAAAAAAGAGGAAATTCAAAGCATCTGTATTCACCTGCAAAACAAAATGATAGATACTGATGAAATTAGGGAGGATTTACCACTACAGTTAGCACATTGCATCCTGTAAGGATCTCTGAGAAATAAAGGAGCTGAGGGACAATATTTCTAAGAGAAGCTTATAAATGGCAAAATTTCCCCTAGAGAGAATCGGTCAGATACACTCCAGCCATAAGGCAAGAGAAGGCTCTAAAATAGAAGGTCAGAATCCTGAGCATCAGTTCTCTGCACAGCTCCATAGGCAGCAAATGAGTACAGAAATACCCCTGAACATACCAGTCATGCTTAATAAATACATGCTGTAACTCTGTAGCAGGTTTATCGTAACATTTTCAAGGTAACAGTGAAGAGTATTTTAGCTTCTATAATTAAAAATTATAGGATGACTTGCTGGAAAACAAAGCTTTAAATTCTTCTAAAATTATTTTAATAATTTTCTTCTTTGGAACTAATATGTTGCTGTCCAGTTTGTCATTCAAGAAATTCGTGAACTCCTTAAGGGTAAAAGTATTTATAGTACACTCTTCTGCACCTGCCCTGATCTGTAATCCAAGGGTCTACTCAGATACCACACCAAATGCCAAGAAGCTCATGACCGAACTCATGACCTAAGATGTTAAAATAGCTCTGAGAAGGTCTTTTTTTAATTTTTTTTTTTCAAGACCCCTTTCACCCTAATTACACTACTGATATTCACTACTTTTCAGCTGAGCAAAAGTGTCTCCCAAGGTTTTGTACTGTGTTTCCTTTTTAAATCAGATTTGCTTTAGCTGGTAGTTATGAATTACTAATGTAATTCTCTGAAAAAAACCCACAACCCAAAACAAACCCAAAACCCCCACCAAACCCCCAAGTAATGGAAAGACAAAAAAAGATCACTTTTGGTAAGATGTTTCCCACGCCCTTCTTTTTATAGCTTCAGAGAGTTTTAGGCCAAAAAAGATAAATAGATCATTTAAAACTGTTTGCTTGTGTTTGTACATTGTTGGATTTACGTTCCACTCAGCAGAGTCTCTATTGAAGCCAGTTACTTGAATTTGACAACAGTAATCTGGTGTTTGAAAAAAATATAATCTTGCAAAAAATCACCCAGTCCACTTTGATTTAAAGCATGTGAAAGAGAAAAGAAGAATGCTGAAGAAAACAACTAACAGAAAAGGGCAAGTAATATGAAATGTGGGGGAAAGAGAAAAGAAAGACTAAAATCAAGTTTACCCCGAACACCAAACTGAAAATAACCGTGAATCAACAAATCCAAAAGGAAGTGACTCTCTCCTGGTGAAAAAGTCTAGTCATAACCCTACACTGTTGCAGAAACTGCATTAAATTTTGTGGATCTCCTCTAATTCACACTACACCAAATTATATCATACCCAGTTCTATTGATGCAAGGTGGGAAAAAAGTTGTAGAAAGACCCACTGCCCTTAACAAGAAGGCCTGTACCTTCAAAAGGTAGATCCATCCTTGTTAAGCAGTTCATTTGCTAATGCTCTGAGCTATATATAGATAAATACACTATCATTGTAATATCTGCTGCCACATCTACATGATTACAAGCTGTACTGAAATGTAGCTTTGCACTTTTGTCAAAGATTCTTTTTCTTTCCTGGCAGAACAAAGAACAGAAACCATTACATGTCCTCAACAGATTTATGTTACTGATCTTATTGGTACAGCAACATACGATGACAGTAAATGGTGAAACAGAGCAGGAATGGAAAAAAAGAAAGACAAGAAACCTAATGATATGTCTGATGTCCACCCCTTCACACAACAGAACAGAAGGACATGCTCATATGTCATATGTAAAGACATATCGGGGCAGACGGCTACTTCTCTTGGCTGCAGCTGAGAAAACAAAGTGTTTTAGGAATGTCCTGAAATCATACAGCAGAGTTCATAGCAGGGAATGTACAGCAGCACAGAAGGCTAGAAAAGAAAAAGCTGCTCCAGTAAGTGAATCAGCAGAAGCTTCTGGCCTGTCTATGTGAGCGCTCCTCGCCTGCCAAGGAATTAGTTTTTGTTTTGCAGAGGTTCTCAGTTATCATACAACAAGACATCAATCTGAATTTGGACAAGATGTAAGAAAATATGTCCACATTCATACAGCCTAAATTCAACCTACCTGTCTATGACTGATGACGTAGGAGACTAGATAAAATTCTTCAGATATTCCTAGCCAAGAAATACCAGCATGGGGAATTTCTGCTGTGTGAACCTGGTTCTGGGAAAAACAAATTTTCTGATAGCAAACAGGGCTATCATTACACTTGATCTTCAGCAATTATTCCATTTCAATCAAACTGTGCATATACTTCAAGAAAATAAGCAAGTAATTAAATTGTCAAAACACATTATATAAGCCTACAAGGTTAAAGAAACTACTTGTGGAAGACATCTGAATTCACCTTTCTGGTGGGAAGATCCTGAGAACCTAACTGACTGTGCCTTTAAGTAGTGTAAGTTTTTGTCAACAGCTAACCCTACCAGGTGTGGCCAAAGTTTTCTTACTGCCATCAAAACTACAACCACCAGGCAACAACAACAACAGCAACAAAAAAACAAAAAAAAAAAAAAAGAGGAAAATTTCTCTACTGAAACCTAGAGAAATTTTTATCCTCTGATCTGTTGAGTCTTTTTTTTCTGGGAGGAAAGAGAAGAAAGATGCATTCAGCCTTATTTTATAAACAATCGTTCATCATGTAACAGAACAAATACCACTCTATCCCCTTTCACTTCAAGCCTTGTATTTGTACAGCCTGAAACTTCCTGCCACAGCAAGAGAACTGTAACAGTGTTTAGTCTCAGCTCAGGAAAGAAGAGCATAGCCCAGGTGATAACTCTGTCCTTCCGAGTTCTATCTCCATGTATCCCCCAACCTTAGCTTGCTCTTTCCTACCCTCCCTGACAGCAAACATACATTTTGTATCACAGATCTTTGAGCTAACAACCTGGCATGTTAGTAACATGACAGCAATGCTAAACACAATAAATCCAATCCACTAGAGTAACAGATACATATTAATCTGTCCTCTCCTTAGTTCCTTATACTTCTTTGTAACTCTGAAGCCTTCCATGAATTAGTTGGCAGTTAACGCTTTTCTAGTTAAAGAACTTACTTGATGTTCCCATTAGTCTTCATGCTATTTTTGTTGTGGAAAGCTGTTTGGATAGAATTCTTGGGTCTGTATAATTTGCATTTGCACGTTTCTCCCTGCCCCAATGAAACATAAAAAATAAATTCCCAGATCATTTTCCTGGAATTAATCATGATTTGAATGTACTTCCTCAAACCTCAGAAGACATACCTTCATGTCCCAATGTAAGGACCAAATGACCAGATGCAAAAGGAGTATCTGAAACAACAAGTTGCCAAATTCCATGAAGAATACCATTTTTCTTCAGAGAAAAATGATCTTTGAGTTAGTTAAAATTATCTCACATATCATAATTGCAAAATTAATGACTTTCCATTTGCTTGGGAAAGCTACACAAGAAGGTCGGATACAAGACTGCCATGGGATTGCCACACAACAGCCCTTGGATAACAGCAGAGAGAACAGCTTCTGCATGCCCATTGCAAAGGTACTGCAATAGTTAATGCACTGTATCACAACATGCATATTTCAGCACACAGATGGCAGTTTGAAGGATTAAGATCATTGCAGATCATTTGAGCTCACAGCTCTTTTTCATTCTGAAGGTAAAATGGTCTCTGTATTTCAAATTACCAGATCAATTTTTCTGAGCAACACATTGTTTTGAATCTGTCTAGAACCTGGTGTCACACTTCTCCCAGCTAATGGCTGGCACTGTAACAACAGTTAGCAAAACAGCAGCTTGCAGGTGCCAACAATAAAACCGTTTGAAGCGGTAATCCTCTGCATGTCAATGTGTTTAACATCCATCTCAACCAGCCCATGGTCTGCATGAATTGTTAATCAAGTAGAATTGAAAACTGGCACTCAAATGGCATAGCTGCTGCAGCAGGATAACAGGCTAGGAGCCAGCCAGAAGCTAAAGTTTCTTTAGAAGCTATTTTAACATTCATTTGTCTACAGGGACAACAAGCTTAGCAAACAATTGGACTTTTACTCGAGCCCTCTGCCAGAGCAACTCTTGAAAGTTCATGGCTGAAGTTAACATTTCACAAAGAATCAACTACATGCTTTTCCAGCACAGCCAACAGTGAATGAACTTAACCAGAGGCAGAATTCCCCAGTGGCCTTTTTGCAAAAGTTTTACTTCGTTGATTACAATTTCACTTCAGCTGTTTATGAGAAAGGATCATAATTTCTCACAGACACTGTATGACTTTACATTCTGCTGCTGACACCAGCCCATCAAACACAAATTCTGGTGAAGCTGAAGGCTGCTCGCAGCTCTTCTTCTTTAGCATGCAGCTTTGGAGTAAAGGCTTCAAAAATACAACTGCTGAGAGTCAGTGAGATTTAGATATTCTGGACTCATTCATCCGAGCTACAGAGATGAGTGGGACTGCACATTCTGACTCGTTTCATCACCTATGGAATGAGGCTCCGAGTGCCAACAGGTACTCCTTCTAAAGACCTTGTTAAAAACTGACAACTGCTATGAGCCTAAGCTGTGCAAAATGGAGGCAGTTTTTGGGTTCCCAACAAGTTGCCAATTCAACTTTGTACAGGCAGCTTTTAGTTCTTGCTATTGCCCCTGAATGGTTTGCCAGTGTTAGCTCATCTGCTCCTGCTTTTATTAATAAAACTAGTAAAATTCAGCAGATATGTAATGTGCACACAGACACCAAGTAAACACTAAGGGAAAAAGTGTGAGTTTTTAAACACTTTAGTAATATATTTGAATTTGAGTGTATAACAGGTAAGTTGTATTTTTAGATCTGTTGATTTGCTGAAGTAAATCCTACATCATAAGTTGGGGTTCATGCTGAGCAGCTAACCCTTAACTTGCATTAGAAAAGCCATCCACCAGGCTTTTGTCAGGGCTGGTGCTTAAAACACCATTGTTTCATACATTACTTTCCTTGCAAAAGGGAAGTGTTAATTTCATTCTATTGTTCCCCACAACTGCTCAGATCAGAAAAGTACATTGTACACACCACAACGCAGCCATTCTTGCTCACACTAAGTACTTTCCAAATTACTTTTCTGTAAAGCAAGATATAGGTGTCTCTTTCTATAATAGTCCAGGGTGTAAATGCATTTCCTGTACTCAAGGCAACGGCATATTTAAAACTTACTGGTATTGTTATTATTTATTTCTTCCCCTCCCACCAGTTTCACTTTGCAGGTCCTTTGGGCATGTGTGTATCATGTAACGAGCACCTTGCAAAAATCCCCAAGCAAGTGTTAAATGAGTTAGTGTCATAACTGAAAGAAGTTAGCTGCATTAGTACACAGAGGTATATAGGCTAATTAGCACTTAGCACTGCCAGGACCAAACTCTGCTTAGTATATCTGCATAATATTATGCTGCCCAGTTGAATCAGTAGCTTACTTGGAGTTAAAGCTGTGATTGCTCACATGGGGCTCTCCCCTGCATAGTAGGTCTGACCACTGTTTTCTCTAATTAACCAGGGTATCTGCCAGGGTAGGAAAAATACCTAGTTCTGGCTGTTGAGTGCTCTGCACACAGGGAAGATAAGATTTCAGAAGAAGTTATCTTTTATTTATTCTCTTTTTAACATCTGATGCAGGAACATGTTATGTATGGGATATTTCATTTTAATGAGAAAATATATTTTAAAACAAAATGACAATTTGAGGTGCATTAATTGTTAGAATTACTGTAGAAGCCTGGTGTTTAGAATAAGCTGTTTGTATTTCTTTGTATCCTTTTTGATTTGTAAGACTTTAAATTTCACTCCTTCCTGCATGCAGTTATTTTGTTTAACAACTGGCTCTCAAGAATTCTGACAAAATTGTTGCTGGAGAACGTGTTTACCTCCCCTCCCAGATAAGTAATTTATTCAGTAAATTCAATGTCAAGCTTCATAAGAACTTTGAATCTTGTTCTTTAAATTTAAATATGGTAAACTAAACACAAATGTAATTGTTTTGATGGGCTGGATTGTAAAATTTTAAATAATTTTCTTAATTAAAATAAAAGTTTTATACTGTTTTAGGAAGAATCCCTACTCTTCATCAGAGCCTATCACTCATTCCCAGTTGGTGCCTTTGCCATGTCACTTACCTACTTTGTGCCCCTGGTTCTGAGCCTGTATACTGTGAAAAAGTTTGAAACTGGTTAAAAATTGCTATTTGTGAAGCACTGAGAGAATTGTACACAAACTAAGTATATTGCCATCTTCCACTACAAAGCTTGTTATCAAGGATATATCCTAATTATTTCTAGCAATCAATACAGCATATCTCAGCATTAGTAGCAAGGTAAGAGGGAGGAAATTTTACCAAAAAATTTAAAAACCATCAACATGAAGCATCATTAAAATCACTGGAGCTAGAAACCATATGGAATCACACTAGTTCCTTTAACAGAGGATCTTGTCTTCCAGATAATCTAGCTGGTGACAGGAGGCTTAGACTAACGAGGCATTAGACTCCCAGGCGAGGCTCATGTCAGTTTTGCCACAGACTATCCAAGCAATCTCTGACAAAGCAAACACAATTACTCTTGGTCTCAGTAAAACAGGGATTACAGTACTTTTTCCTCTTTTAGGATTCCAACATGAACACTCACTACTCAATGAATTTGTGTTCTCATACCTTAGGGCAACAAAACCCCATTTTGTACCACAGACAGCATAACACTAATAAGTAATACTCTAAATTCACGTGCAATGTACAAAGCAAAATTCAGACCCAGAATAGTGAATTCTTTGTTACCTCACAGCACATTTCTTGTTTGAATTTACAAAAAAATCTCAGGGCTTATGTTACTCAGTACTGAAATTCGGCATGGAACCTCCACTGCTTATTTTCAAAGCAAAACTAGAAACTCAAGATAAAAAGAAAAATGAACAAGTCACTGAGTGATTTTCCCTGCCAGGCAAGTATTTTTCAGCTCACAAAATCTTGATTGAACCCTTACCTATAAATTAAGAACTCTCAATTTGGGGTTCTTAATTACAAGTAAGAGATTTTTTTTATTTTTATTGTTCTTAATCTCTCTCTAAATTAAGAAGTTAATTTCTTAACATTCTCCCTCTTCCAAGTTCCCATATTATTCTAAATTGTAATGAAGTATTTGCTATGTAAAAGATAAATTTTTCTTCCCTAGACTAGCAGAAATTTGGCAGTAGAAACATGGCTTCAAGAGCATTGGTACTAGTTCAATTGCGCTGCTACTGTCTTCATAATAGGCCATTTACTCCAGAAATAGCTGAAAACCTGGAAGACAGTTATGATGACTGGAGAAAGATGACGACTTTCAGGACATCATGCAGTGCTTAATTCATATTACACATGGCTATAGAAAGCACTCACCGAGGACAGAATATATAACCAAGATGTAATTTTCCAGAAGTTCCCAAAGAAACCCTCAACCGCTATCAAAAGTCAATAGGCATAACCAGTTATGGGCATTTGCAAAATTCTAAATGAATGAAAGACAAAACCAAGAAAAAGTAAACCTACAACTACACTTTTATCTGTCCCTATCACAGGCTGTGATAAAGTGCAACAACACAAAATAGATTTGCTAAAGAGAGGCAGAATGGGGGCAAGGTAGGAGGCAGAGTCCTATTAGTTCCCTAAATATTGCCTCTGAAACCATAACTATGTTAGGAATCTCCACCTTCAAAAACACAAAGTTTTTTCCTACTTAGAAATGGCCAAATGGATTTAAGGAAAAAAAATAACAATCCTGGACTCCATCTTTTAATGCCAAGTTTCTGCCTGGAACAAATTTTTGTGGTTGCATATTAATCCCCTAAAAACAGCACAGAAATGTTGACAGCTGTAATAGTTATTCATGCTGGTCCTTTACTTCCACAAAGTTTCTAAATCTTGTATTTAATTATCCATGCCTAATTAACATGCCAAAATTAAAAAAAAAATAAAATGAAAAAATCCCCACTCCATTAATTTTCAAGAAAAAGATCCAGTATCTGTCTGTAAGACCAACATGGGTGATCTTTGGCCATAAACCCCCAAGCTCTTCACCAGTACAATGCAAAAAAGCAGGACTGGGTGAAACCCTTTTAGGTTCAGGGAAACTAATGGCACAGAGGCATCTTGTTCCACTGGGAGCCAGCTTCTCCCCGTAGAAAAGGGGCCTCACTGCTCTAATTCTGCCTTTGAAAATCTGCATGTGACCTGATTCAGCATCCTGCGCTTACAGGTGCTGACTACATCTCCCATAGAAGCTTGTGGCATATGAATTAGCCAAAAATACTGCAGGAAACAATGGTTCAGCAGAATAAAAGACACAAAGACAATGCAAGTTTTTGATTTGAAAAGTCCAATGTAAGTCAATTTTAGCCTGTAGCTGGGGCCAGATGATGTTTGATTGTTTGATTATCAGCAGGGAGTTCTCCAAGGCTGTTGACAGTTCCTTTGAGAACAGTTGACCCAGGGTTCTTTTTAGAGATGGTTTTGCTGTACATCACTGGAACCGCTTTAAAATATGCAGCTTACCTACTATGTTGCCATTTAAGCACACTGCCTGGTAAACCAAGGTATTTCTTTACTTACCATATGTGGCGTAAGGTTGGAAAATGAGCCTACAGTGTTAACGCCATTATGCAAGTTTAATAAAACTTGTTGAGGGCTAGAAGTCTTTAATTCTTTATTATTAACAAGTTCAAAAGCACAGCAAGAGGAGCAGGGGATACAGAGCTTGCAACGAGGAACTGCATCAGTGTCCATTAGTCAGAGGGATAGGAATTTCGCAATTTCAGGCTGAGCTGATATGAGAAAGCAGGACCAGGATGGGGCAGGGAAACACCAAAGGCAGAGTTTAACTGGAAACTGTCTGGGATGTTAATGGATAGTTAGACCAAACCAAATTAAACAGCTTCCAGCAGAAACACAATAATGAGAAGTGCTTTTTCTGCACACAAGCTGATGATGCAGTGAGGATTAAAGACTCAATACCTGAGATCTTGTAATTCCTATTTTTACAGTCCAACAGAATATACACTTGTCTGTCTTTGTCAACACAGAGCAGCTAGGGTAAAACCAAACCAACCCAGATATTAAGCATCCTTTTCTAAGTGGAATTGCAACTAAACTTTTTGCAGAGGAGTTTACCACAGCGTAGTGCAACTGAAATCTGAAAGGTCTGCAGGAATACGTGCATTGCTACAAAGTAAAACTGTTTTCTTTCTGTTTTCCACTGTAATTTTAATACCACCAGTATTCTACAATATAATGAAAAATCCTTATTATTATTTTTTTTTTAACCCTGCTGGAAATTTCAAAATATGGGTGGGTTTTTTTGTCCAATTTGATTTTTTTTTTACTTTAATACTTTTCTATGGAACAAAAAAGGCTGAAATCGGGTTTCTGTTGACAAACAGTCTAATGATGATGTGTCCCACTTCGACTGTGAAGAGAGAAATAATACTAAAACAGAATTTTAGAGAACAGACTGAAAAAGGAGGAAGCTCATCATCAAAGATTATTGATTCTAAAAAATATGAAATTATTCTAATTCATAATCCTAAATTCAGAACGATTAAAAGTCCTTTCATTCAGCTACTTCAACAATGACAACTTATTCACAGAAATAATCAGAAATTGTTAAAGATTTCCCAGTTAAAGTAATTTCAACTGGGTAGAAATAAGAAAAGCAGAGAGAATAGCATCAGGTAAATTCTTTACTTTTCAGAGATGTACTTTGGAAAAAATGTTCTGAGTTTTGCCTCTTCATAACTGAGTGTAGCTGCTCATGGGGGCTAACTGTTGACAGTTCCGTTAAAATCTCAACTCGTTGGGTTGACGAGGTTAGAAAGGTTAACACTCAAGCAGAGAAGAAAATAATTACAATATTAAAAGGCTACTTGAAAGTGAAAGGGGTACCTTCATCTGTATGAGTGGCATCAGTTCTGCTGAGCAGGTGGGAAAAAGCAAAGCTGAGGAGACTGGTGAGGGAACTAGATGAAGGAAAGGAAAGACTTCTCTGAAAAAGACCTGGATGAAAAGAACCTATGGTTTATTTTAGAAAGGAGACTAACAACAATTAGGCTATATAAAAATAATAAATGGTGCAGGAAAAAAGATAGCCAGGAATTTGGTTTTGGCTACTCTCACGTTAGAAGAAAACTGAGACATTCAGTAAGGAGCTGGAAGACAGAAATTTTAAAACAAATGAAAACTTGGATAAAACACAGTTAATCTATGAAATTTACTGCTGCAGATAAAATTGAGGCTAATACTTCAGTAGATACAAATTAGGACCAGTTATGAGATCGTCAGGAATCCAAATACCATGGGAATTCTGCACAGCATAGTTTTTTACCTCTCTATGCTGCCCTTTCTCCTTCCCTCCAAAGAAACAAAATCAAATGAAAGACTCAAACAGAATATAAAGTCCCATGCTTCAGGGAGGAAAATCAATAATTAAAAAGAAATCTAAAGCATAGACAGGCCACGTCAGAATTGTACTTTACAGACTTTGGGTATTCTCTTTGAAACATCTGGCACTGGCTATACGGACAGACTTCTGGACTACATTCCTCTGAGCAAGCATGGCAAGTTTAGCTTTTGCCTTTATATTGTGTGTATTTTGCTTTTCTGTCTCCCTATCTGCTAGAGACATAGTCAAAGCTTCCTGTGTTTATGGAATGTCTGCAAAACCCACTAGTTTTTTGGGTGGGGAAAACAGACCACAAGTGCTGAATGTTCAGAGGTTGTCTCAAAATTCATCTGATGATTAAAAACAGGCTTTGGGAACAGAAATCTCTCTTTCTTCCTTCCCCCAAATCAGTGTGCTGATTTAAATGCATGTGTTTTTGAAAAAGGAAGATCAGTGTGTTTTGGGTTTTTTTAATAAAGCAAAAATATAGGAATTATTTTTTTTTCCTAGTAGCAAGAACTTGGATTGTGTCAGCTTTGAACTTTACAAGTTCTGTTTCATTTGTGTTTGGATCTCAGTTGGGCATCTTCTCCCACTGTGCACACATATGCAAATAATCTTCAGCATTTTCTGTGGGGGAGGAATAGCAAGCAAAAACCCAAACACCCTCCCACTCTGCCCAAAATACTAACTCTTTCACCAGTCCTTTGAAGAACCACCACACCAGCTTGGGTGTCTTCCTCCCTTTCTTATACTCTCTGACCAGAGAAATGAGAATTGAGTGAAGTCTGGAATATCATTTGGTAGAACCACAGTCCAACACCCTCAGCAAAAAAAGAGGAGCACCAGTGCTCCAATGATTCCTACCCAGCAGATATCCCCTTGAAACCAGAATAAGCTGGTATTTACTGCAGCAAGCTGAGCAAGCTGTTAGCCTTGCTCTAGAACGGAGAAGCTGAGGCACAGAAAAGCAAAACCACTTGCCTACAGTAGAAATTCTCCTGAGAGAAGGGACTTCTATACTTGAGTCTCCTAAATATGAAAACAGTGATCCAGTTGCTGGAACATGACTTAGGAAGTTCTGTTCAACTCCCTACCTTGCTTTCATGACTTCCTTATTTAGCTGAAGTCTCCAGCCAGATATAGAAAAATACGTAATATTGAAAAAAATAACCATTCCTTTTTCCTTTGTACTTTTTTGATGTAGTAGGGAAAAAAAAAAGTGTGTGTGGGGAATAAAGAAAAAAGAGAGAAGCGTTTTTTCTTTGTAAAGACTTGGCAATACAAAGCTCAGCAGAGAACTGATGTAGGACAAATTCTGATGAGACTATGAGTTCAGTAGCTTTCTTTCTTCATGACAGTTATCACATAACAAATCTCAACTAGATGCTGCCCATGGTATTTATTTTTCATTGCAACGAGGATGTGTCTTGGACTCTATAATAAAGAGCAGTAGAGAACAGTGCTACATACTAAATTCATAGGGATAAACCTCCCCCCGACCGTCCTCTTTCTCAGACAGATATTCTCACCCAAAACAGAGTTAAGAGTTGGCACTTGCCATTTGGCAATTCGTGGGCTGCACAATTTAACTACTGAAGTGAAGAAGATGTTCAACTGAAACTGTAGAGGAATTTTAGGTAGGAAGAATACAGTTACTCACACTAGACTTCAGCTAGAACACAGGAGTTATCAGCACTTGGAAAAAGCAGCAGGTAGCTTATATATGTGTCTCTTAGAGTCTTCAGTAATGACATACCAACAAAGAAAGATGTGGAAATTTCAGCTTCACATTTACTGTCAGCTCCATTTTCCAACCATTGCTATTACTGTCTTTGTTTCTATAAAAACAGAATACCGTTGAAAATGGTGGAACATAATCAACAAAGCACAAAAAATCAGCAGCAACAGCAAAAACTCTGGAGCCAAAGCAGTTTAGTTCAATTGCTTGAAAAAAGAAAAGGGCTTTACTGCATAGATCTCAACCTGAGGGTAATTTCTGTAGGGCCCTCCTGCCAGGGTGGTCCCATACTCCCTTTAACAGTCTTGCAAAAAGGTTGCAGAATCCAAAAGTATCATCTGTTAGAAGCCAGGGTGAAAGTAACTTTGACTATAAAGAGCGGAGAGGAGAAAAAACATAAAATCAATCCTTGCATTTTGTTAAGTGCTGCTTTTTAAGAAGTCAGTTTTACTGAAGTCCAGACATTGCTCCCTTAGCAGACTGCCTGTGGAGCCATTCACTAACCAAGGGTATTTTGGAGCAGCTGGCTTCCTTTAATACATACATATATGAGAAATTGGTGTTACTCCCTCCCTTTCCCACTGTGACTTGTCTTTGAGCTATTCTCAAGTGCCTTTGCCAACTTAATTAGTCGAGTCAGGCCAGGCTCATTTCTCTGGCACCAGCGCTTAACAGCTCTGGTCAGCAGACAGATATTTAGGGATAGGTTTCATGTGGCTTAATTTTGAAATAATGAGAGAGAGGAAAATTAAAACAAAAAAGGAAAAAAAAAAGGAAGGTTAGCCTGTGGAGGTGGTGCCATCCATCCATTTGAGATGTAAGCAGACAGCAGAGTGACTTCACCTCATACTTCACACTTTCACTCCTGCAACGCTAGAGCTAATGTGACAACTGACAGCAGTAAGGGCTGTGTTTTCTGCAATAACAAACTGCCGAGCAGCAGTTTAGAGATGGGGAAAGAGACAACAGTTACAGACCAGTATTCTTGGGCCACAGCAGGCCAGTAGACGCAATGCTGGTTTTTTAAAAGGCATGAGCCTAATATAGTAATTCTTCAAATGCATAGGCTACCAATTTATTACATTAATTTTGTTTCCCATTTATAATTATGTGAAAGGACGAGACAGAACACACCCTGAAGATCACAGATACTCTGCAATGGCCCTGCTGTTTTACATGGAAATACTCCCATTCTGTGGTGATGGGCAGCAGCACCAGTGTCTAATAACTTAATATTTTTTAACACCTTCCAGCCTCTGTTCTTACAGACATATTTTTAGAATACAGGTACTTGTGCTTCTGGAAAGCATAAGGAAAGAATAATAGAATTATATATTCAAACAGACAGGCTTTCACAATGGGAAAACAGATTAAAATAATGAGAGATCGTTCTTCCGGAACAATCATCAAGGGCAAGAGAGAGAGACCCGTGAAAGAAGCACTAATGAAGAAGGACTAGAGAAACCAACAATAGGGTATATTTGAGGTGATAAATTTTGAGAGACTTAAATTAGATTATTCCCAAAGAAAAACTGTCTGGTAAACAAAATTATTCATAATTAGATTATCTCCTGATAAGTTCCTGTTGAAAGAAACTAGTGCTGTAACACAAATAGCAGTGAAAAGACAAGAATGATCCTCCCACCTGTGAACTAGACAGATTCCACTGAATTCGTCTTCCAAACAAAACCATTTCCTTTTGGTTGTTCTGAGGGTGATAAAATGTTTTCATACAATACAATTAATTCATTGAAATATGAATGGGGTTTTGTGCCAATAGTTTTTAGTAACTAATGGCTTGAACAAGACAAGATGCGAAATTATGAAGCCACAGCATACTAAAGACCTGATCAGAACTTTTCTCTTCATCAAATATTCAAGTGCAAAATTCTCTTCTGGGATTCAGAGATTTTTATGCCACACTGTTGTTGTCCTTAATCACAGAATTTAGTGGGCAGAATTAATTCAGAATACTTCTTAGTATTCTTAGGCTACACAAGTATAGTGCAGAGCAAATACAATCAGAAGTTCTTTGCTTTGAAGTACTGCAGTACCGTTGGCAGTACTTCAGAGATGTAACAGGTAAGTCAAGCAGAAAGAAGACAAAGGAGACAGCAGTGGAGAATTTTGCTTGTCATCTGGAGACCTTCAGGCACAAGGATCTCTGTATAAAATAACATGGTATTATATTCAAACTAGAAGCTACAAAAATCTGTATGATTAAAATCTTGCTAGAATTGTTAAAAGGTTTTATCCCAGTGCCTTTTGGATATGGACTGTGTGATACAGTGTTTCATCAAAACATAAGCAAGTTCAGATCTTGGAAGTGGAAAAACTTGCATTGTCCTGAACCATATGGGCTAATAAACTGTTTCTCACCACAGCTAATGTACCTGGAGGAGCACAGCCTTCTTGTGGCTATATTGCGTCATGCTGTGTAGGTGCATCCTTTGCATTGGACAGGCTGAACTTACGAAAGAGAGAACAGGAGGTTTCACACCCAGCTGACATTACAAAGCCAACAATGCCAGAGCTGGGACTTGAAGCTGTGCCCCAGGAGAATCTCCTATTTCCACTGCACTGATTTCCCTCATGCCAAACCCACACTTTGGTATCGCTTTTTAACACCAATAGGTTGAGTAAAGTGACCTTTAAGCACACGAATACGATAACTATTTAATTAATGCAGGCTTTGGGACGGGAAGCAAATTACAAGGCAAGCTACTGTTCCTCTAAATATTATGATCCAGATAACCATAAATGAAGTTTCATGAGAGCAGGAAGAACAGTGAGAGGAAGACTTAGGACAAAATGCTTAACCTTCCCCCAAATCGAAAGCTAAGATTATAGGAGAAATTACTTGAAAAAAGCACAGCAGATGTGCCAATTCTCTATGAATCAGGTATCTTAAATCAAAATGCTGTAAAACAGCATCTCCTGTAGAAATGTCACAGCTAGATAAGAAAGATTTATCTTTCCTGAGGCTTTTTCTGGCTTAAGATTCTCTAGAGATCCCAGCACTTGATGCAGTGATCGTATGAATTTCCCACAGCAGGCAGCGGGAATGACAAACATTCTTTTCAAGGCTACCCCCAGCAGTGGACCCCTCGTATAGACTGCTAAAAACAATCCCTTAATCCCCTCCACTCAGCGCTGACCTAGAGGAACAGAGGATCAAAACACAACCTCTGGAATGACCTTAGCTTGCTCTGTAACACCTCACCAAGGGTCAGAGATGTCAAACAGCTCCCTGTGGCCCCTCGCTGTTCTCTAAGGAACGTGCTCTTTATCAGATAAACAAGAAAGCTCTTTTAGAAATACAAAACACATACGTGAGGACTACTGGTCATCTTCCTTATGAGATCTACACACAAAGCAGAAGGCAAAAATTACATGTATACAATCAACTTACCAGGGTCACTTTTTTTCAATGCTTATTGTCTATATTTTATTCTCCAAATAATTTCTATAATTTCTCAATTTCCCAAAATGTAGAAGACACTGAAACAATAACTGCATTAATCCAGAGTTGGTTTGCAGCAGTAGGAGAATGCTTGAACGTACTGTTTTCCATTTTAAAGCCCCAGAGACACGGAATAAAGCCTAGAACACAAGTGCAGAGGACTCAAGGCCACAAAGAGCAATGCAGGTTTCCTCCTGTCCCTTCATGCACAGAGGTCAGAAGAGAAGGAAAGATTTTAACCAGTTTTGTAAATATAATTAAAATGGCTCTGACAGACGCCTCTGTTCAACTTGGTTGTCTTGAAGCTAAACAAAGTTGATTCACTTTTAGGAAAACTATGAAGTAGGTGCTTGATTAAGTAACACATTAATTATGTCTCTCTCTAAATTCAGTGGCAGCAGTAGAGGCACATGACTATGGCGGCAAAAGCCACTTTGCTTACTCCCTCTGAGGTACTTACATTAATTTACAAGCTATTTATTGCTTTGAGGATAATCACTTATCTTTTTGGCATATTTTTCTTTTAGGCTGTCAGAATTCCTTAGCTATCCACTTTCCTAAACAAGAGATTTTTTTTTTCTGAGGCATAAGCTAGAAAACCTGGATCTTTAGAACCAGTTATCAAGATTTTGATCTGTTTCAGATAGATAGTTTATAGCATATAAAGCCTAAGACAAAGCTTAGATAAATGAGCAACTACCCCACTGAAAAAAAATCCCATACCTGCATGCGGGAGAACTCCTCAGTATTCAAACTCTGCCCAAAAAACAAATTTGTAGGTGGCTAGAAGGACTCGGGGATGATAACATCAGAGAGACTGACAGAAAAGCAAAAGTTAATTCTAAAAAAATGAAGAGGAATGGAAATCCTCTGCAAAAAATCTAAGGAGCCTATCACTTTTATATTACTTATCACATTACTACAGAAGTGGTTTACACCACTGTTTATTAACCCATACTCCTCAGACCATTGGCAGTCTGAGGTAGACAGAATAAAGTCTGCAAAATAACAGGAATAAAAAACCCCACAAAACAGAACATGCGTACGTACATTGCCATGCACTTAACTTGAGGGATGCACCAAACAAAAATGAAGTGCACTATAAATTACAGAAGAACAGTTTAAATTTAGTCTAATTTTTATCATGGTGACAATGTGTGTGATAGGTGAGATGGTCTTTCTGTTGTTTTCCAAACAACTTAATGGTTAACTGGACAAACAGAAAAACCTGCCCTAGAGCCCTGTTACATTCTAGGATTTGCCAGTATGCCGGGCAGATCCAGCTGAGTGTACCATGTACTCTGAGTACATAGTGCATGCGATACCACACTGATGTCAGCCTTTATTCCCCCAAACAACTGCTGCCTGGATTTGTCTGCTGTTTGCAGAGGACAGACGTGCTGCAGTATTCCTTTCCTCAACAACACTGTCTTGGAGTGACCAAGGAGATTGAAGTTAATTTACCATGATCCAAACGAAACCTTTGGAGACAGAAGATCACAGAGGAGTCTTGTATATTGTTCATGGCTTACATATTCAGGAAATACAGAGATAGAGCGTGGAACTCATTTACACACAAGGTGGAGAGCACACCTTTAAGGGTTTCAAAAGCAACCAGAAAAAGTCATAGAAAGAAATAATAATCCATTGTTACTGTACACAAAAGCGCTGTCTTTGATTGAGGTGATCCTTACAACACAGCTTACTGGAGCCTGGGGAACTATCTCAGGAAGGATCTCTGCAATTGTACCTTGTTCTTCCATTTTCTCCTAGTCATCTGCTACTAAAGAGAGGACCATAGCGTTCAAGGTTAGACAAGTGTGGCCAGTCTTCCACCACTGTTACAGAAAACTGCAATTGCCGACCAGAAAAGCAATTAGCTTTTGGACTTTTCCAGTCCTTAACAGGCAAAGGACAACCCTGCTGGAGTCCAAGGAAAGCAGAGAATGGCAGTATCTTTTGAAAGGAATTTCCTTTCCTGCTGCCACAAAGAGTAAGCATGAGGGCAAGCTGTTAGTGGATTTGCAATCCTGCTGGGATATTTTTATGCCTTTATTAAAACAAGTACAGAGCCTCTTTAAAACAGGGAGGGAGCTTTATAAGCACAATGAGCAAATGGTCATAGAACCCACCTCAAAAATAAAATATTTACAGTACCTAGAGAAGATTATTACAGATGAAATCCAGAATATGACCTGGCAATAAAGAATGGAAGCCTGAGGCAGGTTGGCATCTAATTGTCTGCCATAAGCCCAATATCCATGAAAGATCAAAGCATGAAAAAAAAAGGCATAATTCTAAACTACAACACTCTCATCCCAAAATTCACCCTGGTGAGGCACCATTCTATTATTTACCCTGCCTGTATCTTTGACCATTATTCCAATAAACTTCTGAGGAACAGCTGTTATATTGCCTAGGCATCCCTCTTATCCAGATCAGAGGAGAAACTGAACACTTTGTTTTGACATGATGGTGCTAAAGCACTGTTACCACAAACAACCAATGATGATGTAACAGCATAAGCGTTGCTAGATACAAACTTCAGCATCAGATAAAGACCAAAATGCTGCAACAACTCTACGAACACAATCAAATATTAAATTGTTGCACAAAAAAGAGAATACTTGAGCCTTCCTGCTAATACTAGGTGAGAATGCTTAAGAATCCAGTTCTACCTGTTAAGTTGAGGGAGAATAACTTTTTAACTGTCTCAGGAAATGCCACAAGGTGGAAAATTCTGATTCTAGTCCATAAGGAAAAATAATGTAGGATATATCATTTTGCTACAGATTAAATGGATGACTGAATGAATCAAAAAAACTGCAAACTTTTCTTTCTCTCCAGCTCAGTTCACTAGCAATCTAGGCAATACAAAAAATCTTCGTGATACAAAGGGTTTAGATCTCTTGATCTCTACACAAAGGAGATTCACATAGCAGAAAGGGCAGACAAACTGTATTGGACACCTACAGCTGTGAGGTTCACCACTAAAAGACAAAGGGATCAAGGGGACTTTTCTGCCTATATGATTATATTGCTCTTCTATTGGGGTTTCTAGCAAAAGAAGCCAACCACAAAGCCCCCAGCAAAGCCTGCAGCCTGGGACTTTTTCCATACTCTTACTATCCCTATCCTATTTTCTGGAATAGAAAGAGGTGACAGATAGCAGAGATGAATTATATAAAAACAATGATAGCATGAAGTTTGTGTCGCTTCTCTGGCACATCCTGGTCTCTTCCAAGCACGGATATATTTCCAGTGACCCAAGAACCAGAAGTCAAGGAATGCTAAGCCTGACCCTGGGAAACTTTCAAGGCTTCCAGAGCAATTTCCTTTTCTATTACAGTTTGGTGTCGGAAGGAATTTAAAAACAGATCACCATGTCCACTGGACTCTCCATTGGCAGAGTAGCAGATAGCATCATCTACCTCCATAAATCAGCTTCTGGATCACATGACAGAACCCCAAAGGGAGCTGCTGCTTTAGACACTGTTTCTGGAGATGCCCTAAGGTTCTACAGACAGGCCAGGCCTGCATATCTGAAGTATTTGATAAGGTCAAAGTCCACAAGAGTAAGGCAAAGAAAGTTCCAAGTGCAACAAGAACTAATCACAAAACTCAGCAATCCGAGATGAATCCTGACTGCTGTAATAAACCTCTAGAATAAAGATTCCTATGTTGCTCTTTCCTAGCTGATTATATGCCAGTCTGAATTTAATGCAAGTCCTAATTTCAGACCACATTTGCATCACAGCATTTATTTCAAGCCAGGTTACTTGTTTCCCAAAGAGGCAAATGCCACTAGACTTAACACGTCCCACTTTCTGCCTTTAGTCATGCCAACTCACAAGAAACAGAAGAAATTAAAATCTAGATGTTCCTCAGCAGCTCCCACATGCCAGACCTTTCTGATGTCCACCTAAGTCCAAAAAAGGTGGCTTATTCACTTACCGGCTGTGTTTTAAAGTGCTGAGGGGCCTCAGAAATTACCAGGCCATTTCTTGGGATATCTTGTTTGATGTGCTGAAAGGACACTGCCTCTCTTCCATGGAGGAAGCCTCTGGGCTATGCTGCTATCATTTCTATGGCATCAGTTCCCACAAACACATCTGAGCTAGCTTGGTACCACTGTTTCCATGGTGATGCAAAGCTAGCTCAAGACCACGGCTTATGTATTTACCCAGCTTCTTAAATGGATTTTACAGCCAGTTTTGCCTCAGCTATACTACTCCCAGTGGTGAAATAGTCTGTTTAAGGACAGAGGTATTAAACCTTCAGTCAGCACCTTCCATTCTAATTATATTTTCTGCTCTAGTCTAGTCTCTGGAAGGAAATGTCTCCAAGAAAACCATTTTCTAGGCATTTTCTTTTTAAAATATAAAAAACAGAGACAGAGAAGCAGAATCATGCTTAAAGCAGCTTAGAAGGAAATGCTAGGATCCCCAGAGGGGCTGGGAAACATGTGGGTTTGGGATGAAAAGAACCAAGCCAAGAGCTAGCTGGCTACTTCCAGCTTTCACACCATAAATCGTTACATTCCTTAATGGCCAGCTGGCTTCACACGTAGAAAGAAACTGAAAGGAACTGAATACGATAGGATGCAGCAGACAAGATACAGCTTAGTCAAGGGCACACCGTGTCAGGGTTCCTTTCCTACCCTACCAGCAGTGCAAGGAAAAATCTGGCACAAGGCCCAGCATCTCTGTAAATCAATACAGCTGTTTATTTAAACCAAATGGCTGGCAAGAAAATCAAGCTTTGATTGTTGTAGCCATTTCCAAGAGGAAATTAATAGCATTTCTGGAGATGACAGCAAACCCATGTAAGAACAAAAGAATTCTTTCCAACTAAGTTTTTATTCATTATAGGGCATGCTTTCAGTTCACTGCTTGAAGCCCAATAATAAACAGTCCCCATTACTGGCAGAATTGATTATCGTAAAACCCAACAGATGACCAGACAGATATTCCTCCCCAAGTATTCTTGACAGCAGAAAGTTCCTAAATATATTTGTAGACATGAATGACATGGGCCTAAGCTTCTTGGTAATGTGTGGGAATTAAATCCCTAGGTTTAACTGCCGACTGTGTTAAAGACTGGCATGGACATGTGCTGCTGCAACAAAATCCATGGAGTGAGAAGCCAGACTTGGCATGACCCTGGCCCAAGGTTCCGTCTGTGTACAGAGGTAACTGCAGCAAGAACACTAATTTTCTGCAATGTGATATCTTGCTCTAATCCATTTTTTCCCGTTGTGGCCATGGCAGCAGATATATAAACCTCTCTGTTACAAAAAAGTAGGAAAAAACCAAGAGAGAAGGAGAATTTGCATCTTTAACTCCTCCTCCCACCCTATTCCGGATCACACAAATGTTGGTGGTATTTATTTTTTTTAAAGAGATTGCTTTTCATTATACAGGTGCGCCCTTTCTATCTATTTTCAAGGTTGTCATTCACTTTTTTAATAACCTCCCAAGAGATGGAAAAAGATACTGTTAAAAAAAGCTATGACCTTTGACATTTTTAAGCTATGTTGACACACTTCATTGGAAAGAATTTAAGATGACAGGGCAGGACAAATTTGACAACTTCAATCTAGCACTGGCAACATAGAGAATAAACTCCCTTCATTTTACTGATAGAATCGCCTTGTTTGGAAGATACCTTCAAGATCAGCAAGTGCAACTGTTAACCCATCACTGCTAAGCTACCACTAAACCATGTCCCTCAGCACCACACAGGTCACACTCAACAGTTGGTGCAAGAGGATAACACACACGTCACTTTGGCCCACTGTCACTGAAATAACAGGAACCACTCCTTGAACACTCATAATCAGGTGCTAGGGGATTTCTGGTTTGAGCTGCACCAAAAGCTTAAGAGTAAGAAAGTAGGAGATCAAGCAAGTGTAAATTAGTCTTTAGCCTGGATTTTGCCTTAACTGTTGCAGAAGTCACAGGTTCCAACATATTCATATATTTAAAAAAAATTAAAATCTGTAATTCCTAACACACAGGAAGCTTTGCCTATGTAATAGCAGAACTGAGATATATTGATAAAGATCTCCTGAGCTGGAAGCAAGGAACATTAGGAAGTTAAGAATAGTTATTATAATAGCAAGGGCCAACAATCTGCTCTACAAAGACAGGATTCCTTTCACATGGTGCTAACCCACTTGATTAAGAACTATGAGGAACACCTTGCTATTTTAAGTTTGATTTTGCAAAGAAATAAAACTTGTGTGGCTGAGGATAGCGGACTGCTAAATGATGGCAGCAGAAATGCTCTGTCACTGTGTTGTGGAGATTTGTATGGCATGACAGCCAAGAGGCAGCATTAGGAAATTAAGTGTTTGGTAGTTCTGTCATTCATTTCTGCACTTTCCCATATCACTGGAGAGTCTTGGACACAGTCATCATCCTAAAATTGGTCCTTCAGTTCTCAGTAGAAGACACCTACACCTTAGATACAACTCACAGACTCGTGGTGAAAGGTGCCAGAGAAGCAGTATTTTGTTCTGCACTTTTTTGCTGTTACTGTAGTGGTACTGGTAGAAATTTTGAACAATTGGTACAATTGTTTTTCTTTGGTGTTTTAAGCCTGATTATAGTCACGGTAATCTAAGAGAGAAGGAGCTCTGAAGAATCCCATAGGTAAGGATGCTCCAGCTGGCAGCCTGCAGGACTCTGACCTGTCCCTTTTCCTTGCAGGAGCTCCTACACCCACGCGGAAGGGCAGCTGCCCTATTGCCCCTGTGCACAGCTGAGAACATTGAACCATCAACCACTGTCTCACATAGGCTGTAATTGAGGTCTGAATTCCATCATTAAATGATTGTTCTGCCCTACATAACACACTGTTGGCAAACACATCCATTCTGTACCACAAACAATCTTACCTTCTCCTCTAACTAATGCTTCAGTCATGGATTAATCTTTGTCTGTTTCAAGAAAAGAAGACGGAACAGGAAAGCAGGCCTATATTGCTTCAGGCACTACCTGAGCTTGGACTCAAATCACAGTGCTCACTTAAGCAAAGCCAAAGCTGCATCCAACAAGCAAAAAGAGATTAGAACATGAAGTGATTAAGAACAGAGATTCAGAATCTGATTTCAGCAGCATCACTCTGGAAACAAGTGAGATTACTTCCTTACTTGGCTCAAAATCATAGTAATGCTAGTCAAGGTAAACCTTGTCAAGCTTTGTGGTAGAGAATGTAATACCTTCCCTGCCCAATACAGTAATGCATAATTAAGTACAATAATGGCTAATTATGTCTTGTATTAGAGACTGGAAAACAGTCTATACCTCTTCTGGAGTAGAAGTTATGTCCTGAAGAATCTGACTACTGCTTTCAGAAGTCTACTCCCTCGGGAAAAATGTGCTTGTTCTGGTCTTTGGTGGGGCTGTTGCAATATTCTTAACCCTGTAATCAACGATGAAGTACAGATGTAACCTTACTGCTGGTCTGAAGATATGGATTTTGTGATACTGTACATATGATCAAGTGCATGCAAAAATCTGCTACTCAATATCCTGAAAAGTACTCATGATCAACAAGAATGGAAATGATATATGTGATATCAGGAATACTGAGTGATCTTGGTCACTAAACCACTGAGGTGGTCTTCACATCCTTTTGTGACACTGATTTTCAGAACATGTCACACCTACCATGGAAGGGTACTTCTATTACATCTAGGGACAGGGGCACTATACAACTCAGGGAAAGATCACATCCTCCAACCACTTTAGTCTCTGAAGTCCAAACTCAGGATCTGACTAGCATGGTCAAAATCCTACTGTGACTACAAACCAATAGCATAAGGGTTATTCACCAATGAAAGACGTTCATATTTCAGTGTTCAAACAGTGTTCAAACAGCGCAGTGGGACACATGGCAGGAAATGTGATACCTGCTCATCTTCACATCAAAGCAAACATGTTGCTTCTATTCAAAAAAACAGCAGAGAAAAAGAGGAAGCCTGGAACACTTAATACACACATTCTTTAACTAAGGGGCCATAGGAAATTTTAACCTGACTTCAGAAATCCAGTTCTAAATGGACTAAATGGAGCACGAGTATATTCACCTTTCTGTACACGTGTGTCTTACACTCAAATTTCTCTTGATGTTCATGCTGATTGAGGATAAGTTATGATCCCAGCAAGACATCTTGTAAGGATTGTTACAAAAATAAGAGCAAAGACGACTCTTAGTTCAATTCCAACATGAATTGAAACAAGCTCATTCTTACACACATTGGGCAGCTGAAGTTAAGTACTGTTGCCAAAAGCAAAAGGACACTATCAGCTTTTTAACTGTACAAAATGCTGCAAGGTTAGGCAAGCTCTTTATTCCCATTTCTGTCACACCTCTGTACCCTTTCTCAGTCTTTCATCACTTCAAAGCTGAATGTCAACAGTTAGAATGTAGAACTCAGAAGTCAACAAACACAGGAATTCAGAGGCATGAGCTGTGTGCGTTATGCAAATTGCTATTTTCATAAGAAACACCAAGTAGGGGCCCTGCCTCATTTCCCAGGCAAATCAAGGCAGCATTTTCAAAGGCAACAGGTGGAAATTTGTTTTTCGACAGCACAACTCTTTCAAGTACTAGGGAACCTGTGAAAGACTTTTAATGGGATATAATGTTGCTCTGCCTTTAGGAAATTCCACCCGTGCCAAATGGCACTGATTGGGGTGGGAGTAGGAGGTGGAAGGGAATAAAAAAGGACAGAGACTAAAAAAGAAACGCACAGGAGCTGGCTTCACAAAATATTATTTCTGGATTCTACACTAATAGATGCATTAGAACCGCACAACTTGGTGAGTAGAAGTACTGCAGATGTGCACATGCGTATATTCTCTAGCTTGAGACACAATGTAAGGGAAATGTACAGAAATTGTGAAGATTTATTTTGAAAAAAATGGAAAAACAGCTCACATTTACATAGTATTAAAAATTTTATCTGACATTACTGTTCATGTAGAAAGCTGCTTAAATTTCTTAAACTTTAGTAAGAACTAGTTAGGTGGAACAATTGATCATAATTATGAAAAACACATTTCCTTGCTTACAAAACCAGTATTTCTCAACAGGAAGATTTTAAAATCTGGAGTTAGTTCTTGCACTGGCAACTGTGCTTTCTTTTTATATTTCCTGTAGCTGAAAAAAGAAAGCAGACTTCTCTAGCCCAAGGCACTTCTATCTCAATTGCCATGCACTAGTGTGTTAGGTAGAAAACCTACTGGTTTAAAGAAAATAAACCAAAACGCCACTGTTTCTAATCCACTATCCCTTTACCTCCTTTTACACTGGGCTACTTCCAAGGTCATTTACTTGTAGTTCCCTTCATAAACCCAAGAAACAGAAAGAATCACGTTGAGTTAATGATCAACTAAGAGTGATGCTTATTCCCCAAACTCTCTACCAGCTGATGAATGATCAATACAAATAGTTGCACAGTTGCCCAGTTACTAATAATATTAAAAAAAAAAAGGTGGCTGAAAATTCTGTCAGATGCAGCCCATTCCTGATACATTCTGCAGGAATGAAGCACTTCCTTGGTCTCCAGTGCAACATAGCTCAGATGACATCTCAAAAAAACAACTGTGGAAATACATTGTGACTACTACTATCCCTTGGTAGGTGTTGTATTGAGTTTTGTAAAGTTATCTTGGTGCTTTGGGATCTGGGCCATTATGTTTGGTGTCGGTTCTTCTTAACTTCTTCCAACATTATCACCTCTATCTTTCTAAATGAAATCTGTTGCTTTTTCACCCATGTATCTTGCTCAGTCTTCACACAAAGACACTATGAGCATGGTACTTGGAAGGGTGAAAGTTCAAGAGAAAATAAAATTGCTTATATTTCTTATCAGGATCTATGTTCACGCTGTTTCAGGCTCTCTAATACAGGCAGCCATAGGAATAAAAGCTTAATGCCTGGAAATGGAGCTGTAAATTCCACACCAACTGGATTGAAAAGAAAGGACACAGGCAGCTCAGTCACGTGCAGTTATCTTCTTACTTACAGGTGAAGTAGTTGAATAGTTTTTTGGCTGAACATCCATCCAATTACTGTTACATAGCAATAAAGACACAGATACCAGCAAATTGCAGGGGAGATTACAAGATTTGATAGCATGCATCAATGAAAATTAGAATTTTTGGACACAGTGAAGATTTAGGTGATGCTGATGAAAGCTGTTTCCTACCACTTCATAATAATTCCAAGCACTTCTGGTTATTGCAGATGTAAACTACAATGCCTACATTGAGAAAAGATACCTTATGTGTAATGATATTCTGCGTCTTCTGCTGCTCTGGCTGGATGTAACACTGTCATCTTTCCAGTCTTTGCAAAATTTAATGGAGTCTCCACTTGCTAACCTGAAGGGTGGACAGCCTTAGCAACCTCAATTTATATGGCACATACACACACGACAGGACTCTACCTGGAGTGTGAAATTACTTCTGTGAGCAGCACCGAGAGCAGCCACTAGCACACAGACATAGTCTGGGTTTTATGAAACACTGTGCAGTGTTAAAAGCCCTTCCTTTTGTCCACAGTGAGCAACGATCTGTAAGTCTATTCCCTCTGGATATAAAATGCAAGGACGCTTTTAGCTCTGGAGATGGAAACCCTTACAACAGTGTATCCATCCACCTGCCCAGAAACGAGGCCATAAGAACTATTACGCAGTTTTCCATCAAATTGTCCATCAAGAGCTTAAGGTTTTAATCCCCTCTGTGGATATCATGTATGTGGCAAGGAATTAAATACTCCTTAGGTGACTAAAACACTGCCAAGGAGTGACAAAGAAGAGGGGAAAAAAAAAAAAAAAAAGGAAAAACTGGGTGACAAAGACAGTATCAATCAACAGAAATCTGCTGAATTGCACCAAAGTGGCTTTCAATTACAGCCAAGCAGGGCTTTGTAAGAACTGACACCCCAAGTTCCTTCCTTTCAGGAACATTCTGATGTTGGTAAACATACTATGCATGTCATATCTGAAGCAGTCGAGAGGAATGACTTTTCACTCAAAAATTTCACGTACCATTGCAGAAAAGGTTTTCTATTTCAGAGCAATCAAACAACTAAATTTCTGATTATGTACTTCTTATCAACAGTCAATCCCTATTGTAAGCAAATACCTGTAAAGAAGTCTGTTGTGTAATACAACCTGCTAAATTTATCAGAGTACTTTTGCTCTAGTAATATTGGACATTCCAGAAAGTGGACTTAATTTCTTAGGGAAATACTAGACATCTAGAGGGACCTGGACAAGCTTGAGAAGTAGGTCCATGTGAACCTCATGAGGTTCAACAAGGCCAAATGCAGGGTCCTGCACCTGGGTCAGGGCAACCCTCAGTATCAGAACAGGCTGGGGGATGAAAGAAGCTCTGCCAAGAAGGACTTGGGGTACTGGTGGATGAAAAGTGGGACATGTGCAATTGCAGCCCAGAAAGCCAACTGCATCCTGGGCTGCATGAGAAGAAGTGTGGCCAGCAGGTCAAGGGAGGTGATGCTCCACCTCTACTCTGCTCTCGCAAGACTCTGACAGGAGCCCTCAGCACAGGAAGGACATGGACCTGTTGGATCGAGTCCAGAGGAGGGTCCTTCTTTCCCTGAACACATCCACCTTTTCTTCAGAGGCAGGAGGCCATCGGTTTGATAGGCCTTTTATTTCTGACAGAAGTCGTGTTGGCTGGCATTCTGTGTATTGGAGTCTCCCAAGCTAAACACAAGCTACCACAACCTTTCAAATAAGGAGCCAACACTTTCTGGCTGGGGCAACAGCTGACTAATAACATTTTGTGGGTTGGGCACAGAGGGGAAACTTACACCACGAGCTCACTGATGGGTTTCATTTGTCCAATTTTTGAGTTTACTGCTGGTAAATCTACCCAAAAAGAACGTGCTGAGGAACAATTCTGCCAAGTTGCTGTCAATTTGGGTAAAACCAGAGCCCTTGCAATAACACGTGAAGTTGGAAAAGCCATGTATGCTCCAGTCTGAAAGTCCAGTGAATTTTCTCTTTCAACCTTCCAGTCCAGTCAATACCACAGGCATTTGTTTTAACAAGCAGCTTGAGATACACATTTAAAACATTATTTGCCCCAATCAAAAATTTCGGGATCAAGGCTTCTCATTTAATGCTGGGGAATGACTCATTGTGCCCTAAACGTTTGACCTGTCAAGGCATTATTTACTAAAGATTTGTAACTAGTAACACTAAATAAATACACATATCAATTATAAGAGGTGTTTGTTCTGCAAAGGCAGGGAGGGGTCTCAGATTTCCAGTAATTCTCCTTCACCCAGTTCTACATGTTCACCAGGTCTTTATTATTACAGCTCCAGAGATTCCACACATCCAGGCCCTGATAACAAGAGGATGGGTTAGTGATGAGACCAAAGGGAAATGGAAGCCAGTGTTCCAACATGCTTCTCTGCTTGGGGCTAACATTAATTCTAAAGGCATGGTATCAATTCAATCATGTTTTCAAACAGTATAGCTTTTAGCTAACACACACATAAGTACCAACATGCTAGTGACTGCCCTCCAGAAAGCTCTTCTACAGTCCACCCGCTGGTCACAAATCCATTAACTGAGAGGCAGTGTTTTGATGTCCTCTACTGCTTTTTCCATACTACAGTCTAGTAAGGGGACACTGTATGTGCATCATTTGGAAGCTGCTCTCCTCTAATGGTTTCCTAGATCTTCAGCCTGACGAGACCAGTTCTAAACACAATTGTTTTCAAGGGTTTAATCAATTGATAAGTATTTGCCATAGGGTTTGTCAAAGCAGCACGGCAGGGATCCTGCCCTGCAAGCAGTCGTGCATTTTGCTTTCTGGGAAGATCTCCAGATGCCAGGGCTACAGATAACAGCAGTAAGTTTTAGACAAGGATCTTCCCCTTGGTTATCAATCTATGCTTATAGAAGGCCAGGATCAACCTGAAATAATTTGCTTTGGTAGTCTGAATATGTTTGCACAATGCCTATTTACATTACACCTGGCTCATACCAACATAATGAGCTACTTAACTTTCATTATCAATGGATACATTACCAAGCTTAAAAGAATGTAGCTGTTAGAAACCAAGGAGGATCCCATAGCACTCCTCTGTTGAGAGCAATAAATTTTCCTCTGCAAAGTACTGTACTTTTTTAAACCTCAGAACCCATAGCCGGCCTGAACCAAGACAGGAAAAAGGGTATGTGCAACATGAAACCACAACAACTAAGCATTAGCAAACACCCATTCACACAGGCCTGTGAACTGGAAGACTGACATTCATTTTACTTGCCAACTCAGCTTCTTAGTTTGCTTCCACAAAACCTAAAACTCTTTAGTCAAAATGTTCTGTAAGGGTTATGTCATCTCCATCCAAACATCATCTATTTCCCATAATGAGTTTACAAAATACCAAGAATACCTGAATATTTCAAAGAAAAATACTTAATGAAAATACAGTTTCTAGACAAATAATTTGTGAGCTATGAATGTAATGTGTTTTGTAATTAGTATGTTCCCATTAATAAGTGCCCTATGGATTGCTTGGTACTCAATATATTTAAAAGGTTTGTTGCTCAAAAACCTTAAGTGAAGACTAACATGGTCTGTTGACATATTTTAGAAAAGCATACTTAATTACTGCATCTTTCTGTACATGGAGAAAGACACAGTATACGATACAGCATCTATTGTACCTGAACCGGGCTGCTGAAGATCTGGACTCCCTTCCTTGACTGCATCAGACCAGTTCTTTTGACTATGAAATAACTGAAATCTTACTGGTGTGCGTAAGCTCCTTGAGGCAGGCCCTCTCTGCTCAGTGCTTCTACAGCCCTGAAGTAAATGGTTCTCTCCTTTGTAACTGATTCCTCTGCAGATAACTTTAAAAAAAGTAACATATGATTAGTGACCTTGCAGAAACAAATCAAGGCAAGACTTAATAGAATGTATTTCTTCCTCTCATCTGTTTTTGAATGACTTCACATACCTGAAGGACAGCTTCAGACATACATTCTAAGGCTTTCTAAGGAATGGAAGAAAAGGAACTCAGTTCTGATTTTCTAGATTATTGACTAGCTACGGACTTTAACCTTCCCTTTTACATTAGTCTCATGACAGATTTGTTTAACTTAATTTCTGTGTTTCACATTAGCTGGGTTTTTATTTGTGTGAACCTATGCTATATGCATCTGAAATAAGAGGTGGCTGGACATATGGAAAAAAATTAATTGCATGAGATTATGGTGATGTTGCTGATCCTCCTAAATCATGAGTCAAACTCTCCCAAAGAAGTGAATATTCTAATATCCCAATTTCTACAATTTGATAGAAATAACAAATTGATATTGGGTTTCTTTCCAGATTTTGAATTACATGACACTTCCAAGGTTTTTGTTATACATAGTAATTTAAACAAACAACCTTACCCTACCCCCTGCCAATTCCAAGATTCTCACGCACTCACATTACTCTAGGAGCTGGGTCTTGCATTACTCTAGCAGTCGGGTCTCACTGAACATCATCCTGTAATGCATGACCCGTGCTACACCTGAGCAAGCTGGCAGACCTGGTACAATAGGGGGAAACAGTCTATGCTTCAACCATGCTTGTTATTGCTTACCAGTCACAACAGACTATTAATCTCTCAATAGGGGTTTATTACATACTGAAGAAATAGGAGTGTTGCATGGTATTTCCACTGATTGTCAATGGAACCTAGACACAAAATTGGCATCCCAGAAACAAACAGATTGTGTATTTCCATGTCAGGAAATTTCCATATTCTCAGCATGCAAATGTATTATCCAACATCTCAATTTATTTCTTGCACTGAAATTGTTTGGGAGTTTTCAGTCGTGGGAATTCTGCTGTTTTTCATCCCAGGCATGAAGGATATTAAACAAAGTAAGCAACCGAATGAGCTCAGAAATAAAGGATGCTTTATCACATCAGAACCACATATTGCTGTTCTTACCTCTCTGAGAAACAACACAAGTTTGTCTGTAAACATTGAAGGTGAAGCACCAGTGGAGATTACCCTCTAAAAAATTCTTGGACAGAGATCTGATAGGATTGTTTCAGTTTGTTATATTTCTGGTTTTCACTTGTTACTAAATTTTTTTTTTTTTTTTTAAATAGAAGTTGCTATGAGGTTTCATCTGTTTGCTACCTCTTCACTGAAGTCACAGGCACAAACACTGTGGTTAGACTTCCAAAGCAATAAAGCAGCATTTACTTTATTTCCTTTGAACATGTCTGGAAATACACGGGCCAATTTGAATTTTCTCTGTGAGTGTGAACTCTTGTCATTTTGCTACTCTGAACAGTTTGCCTTACCACTGCCCAACACACACAAGAAATCAAATAAGGCAGAGATAACATGCCAGAAGGACAAGAAGCAACATACTTAAATACCTTATCCACTAAAGTGACAGCAGTGATCATGCGTACAGGAGTACATGATCACTAGTTCAACTTTACAACTGCCTGGTTTGCATATCGACTAGGCTGTTCTACTAACAGGAACTCTCATGGAAGGTGTGGAATAACGGAAAGAAAAAGAAAAAGAAAGAAAGAAAGAAAAGAAAGAAAAAAGAAAGAAAAAGGTAACTTTCAAAGGTGTGAAAGGGAAGGCTTAAAGCCCCTTATCCATATTTATTCTTATCTCTGAGCAGCGGTAATAGCTCATTTTACTAAGCACTAGTCTTGCCTGAAGCAATGCAAAGAAACAAAATTCTCAAACTGTGTTAAGGCCAAGTTTTCATTACATGATTTTATGGACCCTTATTTAATATTCTACTCTGCAGTGCGTAGGTGTGGCTGATTTTCTGTCCAAAAACTTACTGTCACCACATTAAATGTTTTCTGCAGTCCTTGTACCATTACTCTGGGGTCTGCGAGTATTAACTAATTACTAGTGATACTGACTGTGATTTTTGTAATTACAGCCTTCAGTGTTTAAATATTTAATCTGAAGTGTCTGAATCAGACTTAATTTCTACTGTATGAATCAATTGTGGCTTTGTAGTGGACTGCAGGACACAGTGCCCCATTTGCTTGAGAGCTTTCCTGGCTATCTTCATTCACCTGCAGGAATTACTGCTTTTTTCCACAGTTCTTAGTCTTCCCTCCTGACTGCAGTGACTAGCTCTACTCAGCACCATGAATGTCATTCCAGGATATAAATCAACACTAGTACCTAAAATATTAGCCCAATATATTTTAGAAAAAGACCTCAGCAAAAGCAGTCCTCTAGAGTGAGATGGAAAAACTAAAACCAACATGTTGAGAATCAGGGAAGTCAGGGCCTCCCTGACTAAGTTTGTATTTTGCTGTCCTTACTCAGATACATGATCAAACTCCATCAGCTCCATAACTTTCTATTCATCAGCTGAACTGTCTGCGGTATCTGGTCTTAGTCTGTAGTACACAGAATTATACAATATAATTTAAACATCATCCATTGGCAGGGTTTGATGTTGACCAAGTCAACAGCTGCAGGACAACTTACTAACTTGCTGCAGCGTGAGCTAAACCTCACATAGCAACTGGGGATGGGAGAGTTATCAATCTCCCAAGAACTTCTCTGAACTCTGTAGAAGTAGACCTTAATTTAGCTCTAATAACTAGTAACAAAATAATACTAATGAAAACCAAGAATGGGAACACCAGAAACCAGCACTTAGGTTTAGAGTAGCTTATACAATGTTTAATCAATGACGCAATATTCCAAATAAAGGAAGAGTTTGCTGTCACATACTGACCACAGTACAGGGCAGAATCCACCACACCAGCTATCCACGGAATTGTGCCGACACCGCTCCTTATGACTATAGCATTTTATCCTCTGATTGATACACCAGCATCTACACCACATGAGGTTCATTCTCTCTTACTCTCTGCCAGGTACCCTTACTGCTCTGGAACTCACAAATCCAGATTCAGCTGAAAACTAACTTGCTGCCAACTGCTCCACCATTCTGGACTCCTCAAGAACTTCTGCAAACGGTATTTAAACTGTAAACATATTGTTTCTAGTGTCTTCCTTCATGTAAAAACACACATACAACCCCAAAGCAAAAAAACTCAAAGCCACAAACCCTCAAATATAAAAACCTCAAAAAACCCTCGTCAGAATACCTGAAAAGGTATTTAACAACTACCATGTTGAATCAAAATTTGTCTTGCTGCATCTAATCAGTGCTAACTGTACCTCCACATTCAGAAAAGCAACTCCTGTAACTGACCAAGGTGATACAGATGTGGCATGGGGTACCAGCAGCGTACAATTTACATTACATATCCCTATGGAAGGGGGCTGTGAAGGGCAGAGACACACTCCTCTCTCACAATGGAGCTTTTAGACTAGTTTCCAAACAGATACAATTAAGGTTTTCCATTTTTTGAAGGGTGACAACCAGGAAACTCACATCCAACTTGATAGATTCTGGATGTGGTTTCCATCTTGAAAAGAATATTTTATATAGCTTTATTTTGCCTGTCTCTAAAGATCTTTAAGGACTGTATCTACCACAATAGAACCAAAGTGACAGATATTTCATAGCCCCAGGTCATCTTCTGTTTGGAAAGGCAGTCTCAAAACTCTCTCCAATATTGTAGGATCATCAAATCTACCATAAACGGCTCCCACCTTTGACCACATCAGCTACTAAGAAATTCCTGTTTGAACAGTTGAAACAGCTGGTTTTCACGCTTGCATACAACTTTTGCTTCCTGTTAAGTACAACACAGAATGCAACTCCCTCTTTGGTGACTCAGAGCTGCACACATGATCACAAAACAAGAAAGGGAAAACCAGTACAAGTGATGCTGTAGCTCCTTAGTCTTTAATATGGTCCTTTTCACCACTCCTTACCTGCAGCTGTGCTGACTGGGTTTAGCTCCCAACACTGTGAGATTTAGAAATATCTATTTCCTTTGTCGTTGTGTGTTTAAGGATTGTTGCTGTCTGCAATTCATAAATACCAAAAGCTCCATGTCAAGTTCCTCTTGCTTTAACTTGCCCCTAGGCACTGAAATTTGCTCCTGAAACTTCTACAAGAGGGAAACTCCCAAGAAGTCACTTAAACCCAAGACAGCGAGAGTCTCATTGATCCCTTCTGTTCCCCATCTCAGAGAGATTGTTCATACGGCACTACTCTGAAAGACACAAAGCACCTACTCTACATGGTCTCTTACGTGTGGCTAAGATTGTTGGAGCCTGTGGAGGCTTCTGCTTCCACTGACTGTCATGTTTTTCTGGAGGAGGCAGAACAATCGATTCCCTTACTCCCTCCCCTGTCAATCAGCCCTGGAACTGAACTCTTTTACACATATTTTACAAAACTGATGTTTCAACTGTGTTGCTTTTGCATGACATTCCAATGCACAGCCCCTGTGAGTCACACTTCAGAGTAAAAAATTCTGTCAAAATCCAATGCACACAGAAAAACAAAGCATTGCACTGAATTCTTCTGGACAAAATATTAATAATATTGAACTATTGAAATGAAATGCTTTATACTTCTTATTCCAAAAATAGCATTCTGCACTAGAGGAACACACAATCTAAAAAAAATGAGACTGAACAAAGTGGTTTCAATATGGTCATAAGTATCATTCATCCTCTTTCCCCTCCAGCTTCTCAACAAAGCATTGTGGCGACAATGCTACTGGACACAAGCCCAAATCCCTAGATATAAGTGTTTCTTCATACTTCAAATGATAAATAGAGGGTCACAAACATATGAAAAAAAATATATATTGCCACTTCAGCTACTTGTGAGCAGATGTGGGTATGCAATGTCAATTTTCCGCTCAGCAGTGTTTCAGACTCTCCTCCTTGGAACATTAACCTTGTTTTCCAACCACTCCATGAGTTGTATCTTTTCTTCCTAATGCTCTGACATCTAAATCGTGAGCTACTCTGGAGCACAAATTACTCTCCGAGTTATTCAATCCTGTTCAAGTTTTCAGCATTATTACAACAGTAGTTCAGGAACCAAAATGACAAAGCATATGGAAGACTTACTTCTAGAGAAGGAAGTTACTATACCAGAATGACAAACATTTCTTACTGCATTCCTGGACATGAAGCTAATCTGTTGCTGAACACTGAGGATACATTAAACACAATATAACTTGAAAAAAATTCCATTTTGAAATCTGGAAAAAAAAGAAAATGGGGCAAATTCTGGCAGACTCTGGAGGACTTTATCCTAGTCTATCATGACATGCAACCTTCTGCATCTTTTTCAGGGGAAAGTCAAAAATGGAGAAATTTTCAAACTTTGTCCAAGCTATCTCTGCATTTTAAGCCTTTTTAGCTTTGTTGACGGAGAAGCAGTAAAAATTTCTTCTGGGAATATGTGCCTGCTTCATGTTGACACTAGCAGATATAAATAGCTGTGAGCTGTATTGATAGCTATTTTAAGAATGGCTGGAGTCAGGCATAGTGGAAAGGGAGGCAGCATAATTAGTCCAAATGAAAGATGATAAATCCTTCACGTAAGAAAGGCTGGACCATGTCTTGTAAGGAAAAGCTAATCCATGCAGCTTCTCACAGTGAGGTAAGATCAACAATTCTGTCTGGAATCCCAGCTCTCTGACATCACCAGCTTTTAAAATCAGTGAGCTGAGAGAAAGGAGAACGCTGGTAATGCTTTGATGACATCCCTGAATATGGCCTCCTTTTGTGACTTGCCTTCCCATGAAGATATAGAGGAAAAGATTCATTCCCTTTTAAAAGGAAAAATGCTACCTTCCTATCCATGTTCTACATTTTTGTTTTCTCCCTTGAGAGTTGACATGTGTAACTATTCCTGCTTGATGCGTTACTGAAACAAACTCCCAAGTAGAGGTTCAGCAGTAGTTAGTATAAAGGCTGAAACTTCAAGAGAAGGCCTCTAGCCCTGTTCATGAAAATTTATGAACCGTAGGAGGGCTAAAGAAGATGCAGGATACATTCTGTGCAGTCTCTAGACAGAAAATAGATAAAGTATTTACAAAGTTTTCTGCATCTACTCAGCAAACCTAACAAAAGGTCACAGAATAGTTGCAAGTTTCTGTCAGGCATGAATTTTTCTGTGCATCTGGGACTATGCTCTGCTTCAGCAGTATCATTGTAAATGAACTCCTCGAAAGACAAGCACAGATGGAGCAAAAAACCCAGCATAACAGATAGAAAAATCTGCCCAGTATCTTCTTTCATCAGTACTTTCATGCATACTGTAGAAAAGCAGAATTTCATAACATCAGCCCAAAAAGGAATTCCCAAACAAGCTGGATGAGAGCAAAGTAACAAGGTGCTATGCAATTTAGACATTCCAAACATCCTGGAGAACTATTTGACAGAAAACTGTTACAAATGTCATTGCCACTGAGCTTGTCCGCTTTTATGTTTGTCACTGCAGTAAAGTGGAACTCCCAGTGAGTTCCTGAAGATTTATGCCCTTCCTGGCAAAAAGCAGGCTGATTGCTTGAACTACCAAACTCAGATGCCCAGAAAACAATAGCAACTTGTTCACTCAAAAAAATGGCCAGGAAACAGGTGTGAACTGCGAATATCTGGAGATCAGTAATGGTCCAGAGAAAATGGTTCAGAAATAGACCTGAATAGATTTTTAAGATGTACTGAAGACAGAGACCTAAAAAAAAAAAAAAAAAAAAATCATACAAGACACCATAAATGATTATTCTGGTACCATTTACAGACAATCTTACAGGACATTGTCTTTACTGAAGTAACACGTACTGCTTCCCTATGCTTCCGTTCCCATTATTGTTTGCTGTCTGCATATTATAGAGGTCAATGTCTTTTTGTGTCGATAAATAAGTTACATGTAGTTCCTCTCTGATGACCCACATTGTACAGGGTAACAACGTTATGTTGCACTTCAGAGATACAGAGAGACAGCATAAGAGTCAAAACTGACTGTGAGGCCGGAATTCACGTTATCTCTCTGGTTACATGCTATCCTAACCTATTTAGCTGTACCAATGGTTCCTTTTACAGAAGTAAAGGAAAAGCAGAAGAGCACCTACTACTGCCTGGCTGAACTTAAGAGTTTTGTCATGTAAATCAGAAGCCTTATTCTATTCTATACCAGTGATACAGAATGCATTCTGTATGCTGTTCTAATACTCTGTACAGAATATTTTATTCTCTACCATATTCTATGACAGTGGTCTACAAAGCTGTCAGCTCTGTTCCCTCATGACCGCACAGCTGAGCTCAGGGAACCTTCTCTTACTTCCACGTTCAGCCATAACTTGAAAAAATATACCAAGGAGGCCAGTTCAAAGGTTCTCTAGCCAGAGCAGGAAAAAGAAAAACCCTAACTACAAACCATTTCCCAACCCCTTCCTCAGATCTACTTCCAAACCCCATATTCAAATCTAAACCAGCCAAATCAGAGGGCAGAGCAACGAATTCCCTCATCTGCCCTTCCTGCCTAGGGAGCTGGAAGGAAAGGGGAACACCCTTCTCCTGATAACCTCAGCCCCAGCTTCCCCTCTGGGCTCACAGCTGAACCCTCATCGCCAGGCCACCAGCAGGAACAGTAACCAGTTAGTTGCCAGAACCCCTTTAACTTGGCTGAAGTATGACACAGAGCACACCGACTACTGCCTGTAAAACCAATGGTTCAAGTCCTGAGCAGGAAAAGGAATGCATTAATAATATCTAGGATTTTTTGCTTAATCATTCAGCTATGTAGACACATTATCCTTATAAGCAAACCATTCTGGACAGAGAAGAAAGAGAAGACTTAATACTCTTCTTTCCTAAAAACTCAATTAGAAACGCGTCCTCTAGAAAAACGAACATTCTTGCCTCAAACTGGAACTTAATATAGTAATTTTTAAATGAATTTGCGTGGTTAAATTACAGATTTGAAAGGAAACCTAATCCATATATAGTTACGAAAAATGTGAAACATAATCTAAGAATTTTTTTCCAAAGCAAAGGCTAGATTAAAAGAGATTCTACAGGACAGAAAGAACCTATGAGGAATCAGTGGTGATCCATGAAGCAGCTGAATTTCAGTCACTATGTACATATCATAAAAATACTTCGCAATTCTAACACAAGAATGGAATAGCATTTTGCAAATTTTGACTACTCAATTTGAAAATACTTAAATACATCACAGACATGTTACATACGGAAAGTTTTTTTTTTTGTATGTGCATTTTTGTGTTGTTTTTTTTTTTTAAATCAACTTTCCCAAACTAAACAAGAAATCTCTGGAAAGGAATTAAGAAGATCTACTTTGCTGACCCCAGTTTCAGTGTTAGCCTGCCCTCTGCTTTCTTCACACTTCATATAAAACAATGCATTTGAGAAGAAATTGAAGCTCTACCTAAAGAAAAAAAGGGAAGTAAGAGAACTGCTGAATGAAAGAATTACTTTATCCTGTTACCTAGCCCTGAAGAAATTCCAGAATCATTACTATCTTAATTTACGAACATATCTCAATATATGATCAAAAATAAACCATAAATAACCAAACAAAAAAGTATTCAAAGCAAAAGACCCTGAAAACAACTCAAGTTCCTAGAGCCAAATTATAGAAATGTTCCTGAAATTTGAGGTTTAATTTACAAGTCTATTACCATGCTGTGAATTATTGTATACGCCTCCCACAAAGAGGATAGACCTGTTACACCCCTAGTGATAGGATTTAGAAATATAGCAGATTAGTAATCGTTCAAATAGAGACTTGTCATGAACTCTGCTCAAACAGAAGCTGCTAATGTAACACTGACACACCTTAAAAAAAATCTGTTCTGTGATTCACAGATGAACCATGATGCAACCCCAGCTGCTCTGCTCCCAATTCATAATGACAGTCTCAGGTATGCAGCACAAAGTCTAGTCTCTTGTTCCACTGTTACTTGTTGAATTCTCTAACGTTTATGGTGATAGTCTTGAAACAGCCTGAGGGCCCAAGAAGAGTCTCTTACAAATGATACTCTGTCTATGATAGGCTTTGTATGATTTACAAGAATTTTGCCTTGTTTATCTAAGGAAATCAACTGGAACAGATATTTGAAAAGAACAGTACCCCACATAGACACTAAAATAACTCAATTATCTTATCCTAGGATTTGAAGGACAGGAAGAGTATCAGTTCAAGGAAGACTTAGAGGAGACTAACCAAGCATGAAAAATTGGCAGCAAGGGGCCTAATGATTTTTCACTTTGTAGTTTCACCCAACAGTTTTCACCTAAGATTCTTTTTCCCAGGAAATCAGAATACACATACCTTATGTCCTCTATAAGTGTCAGCAATTCAAGCTGCTTGCGTGACTTCTGAAAGCCTCCCCATTTATTCTTTTCAACTTCCACAATATAGTATTGATGTGGTTTGAATTAGATCTTCCTGATAGCATTTAAAGTTCTCTTTGATGCAGAGTATGTCTTGCTGATTATATTTGAAAGACATGTTGTAATTTCTCTAAGCAGCATTAATTGCATTTTTGATTCATCCATTTGTTTTTTGGAGTTTCAATCTGCATGGAGTAACTGAAGTAGTGAACAGAGTAAACAAAAGCATATGTCTGTCAGGATTTAAAGGCACCACTCTACACAGCAAATGTGCACTGCCTTTTTTCACTTGTTTATATTTTAATAAATTGTTAACAACCGGTCTTCTACCCGTAACCTAAATCAAGGCTCTGAAAAGAAGTATTTGGGAAATTTGGATCCATTTTAGGTCCATCTCTGATCACCTCTTACTTTTCAGATATGTCACAGATGTTAGATACGACATTCTTCAGTGAAGAACCACCACCACCACCTCTGAAGCTGGTGCTGTACACGTACAGCAGTCAGATCACTACACCAAGAAGAGGCACCACCACCACTCACGCCTACCTGCAGAGCCACGTCCTTTTAACTGGCCCAATTACTTTTAGTAGAGTGCTTCAACTCCTAATCAGGCAACAATGCTGCCTATCTTGGTAATTTTTGTGCTATCAGTAAGGCCTGCCTCCAGCTGGTAGCTTGATGCCAATAATACCCACTCCCCTTTCCTTGTGAAGTTTGTCCTCTGCCATTGCCTGGAGAAGTAATCCACGCACACCACAAGCTAAGGAAAACAGATCCTAAATCACTGCTCCCTGCTGGTAATTTCTGAAGATCTTGCTTAGCATGGAAGAAGATATACCAGTGAGCTGTGCAGAGCACCGGATCTCAACAACTGACAATGGAGAAAAAAGGACATCTCATTATCTTCTCATTTTCTTTGAATTTGAGGTATGTCAAATGTTAATATTGTTAATTACTAGAAAAATAAATCAAGCAACTTGTCTGACAGCAGATCCTGACTCTATGCTGTCCTTCCTCTACAAAAATACTCCTAAGCTCACAAGCACCTTAAATACAGGCTTTCACGCTGCACACTGTGCAACTCATTCCTGCCTTTCTTGGCACAATACATAGGGATGGATATTATGGGGCTGAGCCAACACAGAGCCAACAGTCTGCTCTTATCAGGAATATGTACTTAAAGCTGTCATCCAGATCCTCACCTCCTAGCACAAGGGAAAAGTGCCTGTTCAAATGGCCACTTAACTAAGGAGAGTGGTATGAAGCGTACAACAGAAGCGAGGATTCAGTTCCCTGATGTCACAGCTCTGGGGTTTGGTGGTTTTTAATTTTTTTAAATTTTTTAAAATAAGGAACAAGGGAAAACCTGCAACCAGGCACTGCTTCTCTGAATACAGAGCATGTATCTGTGACCATGGTACAGTGGAAAGTGATGAGCAGAATGGGATAGCTTTCTGTTCAGGTCATCAGACATTTGCTTTTCAATTAACCATCTGTTAAGAAAACTCTTTTCTACTCTAACTCCACACACCCTCAATCAGTAATAAAATCTTTCACTTGCCTTTAGCAAACTGACCTCAACCTTATATGGAATTTAAACAGCTCACAAAGAATGCAGTAAACCTCTTGTCCCTTCTCTGAGGCAACTGTTCTTTAAGTGCTTAGCAGAATGATACTATAGATCCTTTAAGAAATGCAGGAATTTCAAGCTCAAGCTACAGCCTGGTTTGTAACTAAGAATGGAAAATTCAGTTCTACTATCTAGGAATTTTCCCAAAAGTGTAATGTTTACAATGGTAAATAAAACATGCTTTGAAATACTAAAAGGACATGACAGTTTTAATCAGGGGTACAGCACAATGAAGTTTCATGGCCTGAGTTTTAGCAGTACAAAGAAGATGATCTTAATATCACTGGGTTAATTTGTTTCTGGGAAATAGATTGTAGGCTTCCTGCACAGCCTGATGTGGGACATGGCTCTTGCATGCTCAGTCTCACACCAACGAGATCATGGGGCTGCTCACTCCAGGGACTTTGCCAGGAAATCGCTGACCATGGAATTCATTTCTGCTAACAAATGGGGGGTAATCATCAGACTAGACTTTTAGGGTTCACCTTTGGCCACAGTGGAAGCTTCCAAGAAAACAGGTTCAGGAGCTGGCTGCAGACTGGTTGGGCCCAGCAGAAGAACTTGGCAAGGGCAAGTACTGTCTGTGGCCAGGAAAGGGGATCGCATTTCACAGGTCTTTGCAGCAAGATCCGTGACAGCCCAGCTGTATGAGCACACTCTGAAAAATGTTAGGGCAGCCAACTTCTACCCAGCCATTCAAGGAAGAGTTTTGACTACAAAAAGTTCAATCAGACAACTTTTTTTTTCTCTACTTCGCCCCCCAAAATCAGAGATGGCTTTTGCAACAAGATGACCTTTCAGAGCTGGATTCATCAATGCATTCATACAGAGAGTCTAAGTAATCTTATATTCATCCAGAACAACTCTTGCCTCACCTTCACTGATAGAAGCAAGCTGTGGGTTAAGCAAGCCTGACTTGAACTAAATATCGAGTCTTTTCAGAAGGGCATCTCACAGCAGGACTTGTTTGGACTAGAGGGGTAAAAACACTCAAACATTAGTTGCCAGGTTAAAACTTCCATATCAAAACAGGGTGAAGCTGGAGATAAAATGCACTATGTATTTATGTTCCAGAGCAAGAGATGCACTGCCCTGCATGACTCTGTTAAAGGAAACATGTTCTTGATCTGCAGATACAAATTTCTAAAAATGAAAGGAGGCATAGGACAAGTCTTTATAAACTTCTGAGAAAAACATCTGCCTAAAGCCTCTCCTTTTGAGCCCTTTCCCACAGTTAGTCTTTCAAATTGAAAATCTCCTTTGCAGTTTGACAGCCTGCCTATGTGACACTGCCCTGCTTTTCACCACCTTGTGGAGATCGGTGTGCAGCAAAATGCAGCGTCCTTGGCAGGTCTGTAGGGGAGGGAGATCATTTTACTGAGGACATGGCATTCTCTAAAGCTCCAAGTTGTTTTGGAGGTGGGAGAAAGAAACCCCTCTTTGTACAACAGTTTGCCCTCCAGGTAGACATCTGATAGGGAAACACTGTTCAAACAGTGGATGGCAGGAATAAAGTCCAGGTTTTCTGGCACTGCAGACCAGTTCTTTGGTCCTGCCTGCCTCTTGTTAAACAGACATAGGCCTTTAGTGCTCTGGCTTATACCTAGGGGACCACTCATACAGGAAAGAAAAGTCGAAGCTTGACAGAATTTGATTTCAAAGCTCTCCCAAAACAAACACTTTGTAAAGAACAAGACCCAGTGTAGAAAGGTACTTAGTACTGACACAGGAATGGTTTTTCTCTCCCCTTGTCACATTCCAAGATAAGTGAAGGCACCCTGAGCAAGAGGGGGCAATGCAAACTAGAAGATCCTAATCAGCCTGAATCATTTGGAGAGAGTTCAGTAACAGAGCATGTGCAGAAATGCTCTCCTGTGAGTTCTGTGTAATATTAATTTTTTATCCTGTCAAAGCTCACCATCCACAGAAGGCCCAAACCAGTGAAATAGCTTTAACTAGCACATCAGCTGCAGACAGAGCTCCAGAACAAGAAGGAAGCAGGCAAATATACCAGCAAAAAAACCTCTGCTGGCTGGGGAGAAGGGAACACGGCAAGCCCCCCAGCCTCTTAGACACCACAGCTCTGGTGTCTGGCTGCACTCAGCTCTAACATCACAGACACACTACTACCATAATAGTATCAATGTTTTCTTTTTGTGATTCTAAAATTGTAATTTTGAATTTATTAGTACCTACATTCAGAATCAAACCCAGGGTGGCACTTCTGACAAAACTGATGCTTTAGATATTATACTGGAGGTGCTTCCACTGAAAAACACATAGTGAAAATGCCATTTCTACCTGCAAAGGCTGCCAGCGCAAGCCGCTGCTCTGGATTCAAATCAGAAACACTGTTTATTTGGCACAAATTTACTGCTGAGGTTGTTTTAATTCTTTCATGCAACTTCATTTTATTTGGAGTATGACATTTGGTGAATGACATGATTTTAATGGTATAAATTTCTTAATAGGAAGAAGGTGTTAGACCAGTACTGGAACTGCTCTCCAAACCCAGCCCTTACTGAATGGAAAGTGCACACATTTCAAATAAAGTAAGTGCTCTTTACCAAAATGCTGTAAGTTAAACAACATGTATTTTCTTCCATTAAAACTCCTATCTTTCTACAGCTTTGATATGGTAACAAAGGAAGATAATAAGAGAACAAAAGGTGTCTTGAGTTTTTATCTTCTAGGCTTTCTCTTTCAGGAAACTACATATCTTCTACCTTCAGAAAGCCACTCCTTTTTTCCTTATGTAACTTATGTGTAATAATTAGAGACACCTGCCTCAATAGGAGTCTGCAAAATGAATTAACTATTCCGCCCTCAACTAGATCAACACCTGTTAAGAGGGTGGAGAATTTCTGATAGCCACAGCCAGCCTGTTACAGCTTGTTATATGCAGGGACCACAATCAAAGAACAATGAGTTTGTTTCTGTGAGAATTCTGCTAAGGTACAAATCCTGTACTCTGGAAGTCTGGCGACAGTGTAGATCAGTACCCCTCCAGCATTTTCAGTGAGGGTGCAAGAAATGGTTCTGGTCTAGAACTAATAGAACAAGTCACAGAGCAGGGGGAAAAAAAAGTCTTCCCCACAGCAATTCCAAGCAGAGACCAGATTTGCTCTGCTGGTGCACTACATAGGGATTTGTGACAGAAAAGAGCAATAAATACCGCATTTTCACATGGTAAATTAGGCAGAAGTAAACAGCTCTGCATCTGAGAGACAATCTCATGTTTTCCTTTTATTCTTACCTTCTGTATTTTGCCAGTTTGGTGTCTGCTGCACTCCTTCCTTAGGGGCCTGTGTTTGGTCTACGATGAATAACAAACATTCAGCCACAGAAGAGAGCAGCAGCTTTTCCCTCTTGTAGCAGCCTGGTGTAGTAACTTTACTGAGCAGTGTGCTGCTGTTTCTTCATACTCTTTATCCTGTTAAATTACATAAAAAATAAAGTTAGTCATGTATGGGATACCTTCAAAATGGCCTCCGTTCATCTTGTGCTCAGTTTGTAGAATATGGATCTGCCTAGAGGTGAGCCCAGGCTTAGGAAAAACTTCTTAGTAAGTCAGCTCTGTCCCAGTAGTGAGTAAAAGTGTTAATGGCACCTGCCACCACATACAAAAATCCCAGTATAGCATTGTATAAATCAGAAACCTACCCTGATCCTCTCAGGTTGGCGCACCTGGGCTGTGGGGCCAAACCCAGCCCTGATCCATGGCAGCCATTTTAGGTGTACAGCCTCCATGAAGTGAGCTGGAAGGCATTTCTCTCATTTCTTCACAAGGACACCCCAAATGCCAGGGATGGAGGATGAAACAGGTCTGCCAAGCTTGAAGGGCTTCCTCAAGAGCTGAAAACTGCAGAGAAAGTCTGTCAGCTGATAAGGAGCCAGCTCTGCTGCCTTGGGATCTCACCACACGCCATGGAGGGGCCACGCAGATGGAGGCAGCCTTGGCCATAGCACAGCCTTGAGGTGAGAAAGGGGCGCAATGTCGTCTATGTCCCCTCCTCGCTCTCCAGCAGCCTTGCTGGAGGGGCATGGTCTGGTAAGGGTCCCCTCACAACCTTTTTCTCTGGTGGTTTCTGCCCCACTCCCACCCCCAAAAGGGAGGGAAAATCCCCGAATCCAGTCAAGCAGGGACACAAAAGGCGGGAGGAAATTGTGGCCCAGCAAAGACTGTTTTTACCTCACAAAAGGGAGAAGATGTCTGAGAGGAAAAGAGGTCTCAAACCCTTTTTTGATTCAAGCTTGGACTGAGGGTAACTCTGCTGCCAATTCTCCTTCATCACCAGCAGAAATAACTGCGTTTGACCGAGGAGCCCCAGAGGCTGGGTGCGCCATGGCTGTGGGCAGCAGGGCTGCAGTGCCCTCACACCCTGACCCTGGAGCTACCATCTTGGGCTACACGGGCTGTGAGGAAACACCAAGGCCTTTACATGCCTGCCTGCATAGTGGGGGATGCAACAGCATTAACACAGAAAGACCTGCATGCCAAAACCCACAAGGGTAGGGCAGTGAAAGCGCCATTTTGCTCAGCAACATATGGGTTGTATTATACAGTATCGGCCACAAAATCTTTCTAATGTGTACAGATAAAGTAGACTATTGTGCTGTTGTAAAGATCAGAGCTCAGTGGCACAGGAAGATTATGAAATGGCCCCACAGGCTTTGACTGCACGCCAGAGACTCTCACCACAGCGGTTTGAAACATTATCAGCCCCATCCAAGTGCCCTGATTCGATGCCAGCGCTCGCGGCCCCCACAGCACAGAGAACAGGAGAGGAGAGATGTCCCTACGCTTCAGTGGCTCCAGTATGTAATCCAGCTTAGTTTGCCACAAAACTGAAAGTTGATGGAGTGAAGATACCAATCTGTGCAAGGGAGAAGGGCTCAAGCACAGCCTGTTTCTTTCTGACAGCTCTGTCATGAGGGCAGTAAGCTTTGGCAGATGGGCAGAGCAGACAGCAGGAACAATCATGGCTTACAAGGCTTTAGTGAGGTGTGTCCTTGCCTTGCTTTAGTGAGATAGGCCAATGTTTGCCTGTCCAAGCACCCACTCAGGTAAAATATGCCTTGCAAGGAGCAGAGCCCAGAATCCAGCTCACTTGGAGTCACCTCTGAGACATTTGCCCGCAGGGAAGTAACAGCTGAGGTAAGATTTTGAATACCAGACATGATTTGTTGTGTATAAACTTGAGACAGTGGCTATCAGCCTAGCTTGCTTTCCTTTCTCTGCTCTGGAGTAACTTACTTGACTGTGTCTATTTCCTGCAAAGTCGAATAATCTTCATTTCAAAGGTCCTGAACTTTCAGAGAGTTTTGATCATGTGTGGCAGCTCAAAAAAGTTGTACTTCAATCACCTGCTCATATCAGAACAATATGGCAATACACAAGTTTATATTCACCTAATTGGCTAGCTTAGAAAGAACAGCAATGGCTCCTCAGAATTGGTAGAATAACCACTGGAATAATATCAGGTATTTATCTACTGCCCACTGTGCAAACTTGAGTAAAGATTTGCCTCATGTCAGGACCAACAAAAAACAGAGTTTTCTATAGTATATTAGGATTACTAAAAACAGTATCTGTGCAGAAGAGAATCACTTTCTGGTAGCTGTAGAGATATGGAATACAAAAATTCTTGCAAATGTAGGGTAAGCTAGAGTTTTAACACCAAAGTACAGAGGTTTTTTTCATTACAAAGTGCAATTTTACAGACACTTGTGTCCAAACATGCCCACATACAATTTACTGACTGAAAGTAAAAGAGGTAGTGTGACTTACAGTATCTTCAGAAAAAAAAAGAAAAAAGAATTTAAAAGTATTATGTGAAAATAGTAACACATATTTCTCAAGTGAGGCAAGCAAACATCTCTGACTAGATAAGGGCCTATCAGCTTTCTGCGTTCTCTCTTTTAGTAGTTTTAAAAGTAGCACCACACAATGCATTCAACCTTGCTCTACGTAAACCATAGTCCAGTGCTACACGTACTACTTTTCCATCACTATAGCATTGCTGCTCAGGGCCTCTGGTCCAAAGTTTGCGTGGGGAGACAGGTCAGCTCCATTTTTACCCTTGGGCAGCCATCTGTCTCAGGAGAGTAGGATCCTGAACAGCCTCTGGGAGGATCACAGTTTATGTGTCCGGTGGAGGTAACAGAGAAGGTGCCAGCAGATGGCACTCAAGAATGTGAGCAGCACCCCTGAGCTCATCGGAGCTGCAACCCCGCTGGTTGTGTGATGCAGGCTCTAACAAGCCCAAAATGTTTCTTGACTGAACTCATGCAGAGGAAAAAATAAAGGCTTTCAGTGTTTCAAATCTTACATCAGGGATATAATGCCCGTCTCCAGTTTAGGAAAGCTCTCCATGTGTACTGCATGTGACCAAAGCACTTTCTGGATTTAGATTAGGGCTGAGGTTTATAGCTGTGTTACTGATAACACACCTACTTCTTGTGTTTTTCCTTTTTTTTTACCTTTTTATTTTCTTGCCTCTTCCTTGGGTCTTGGCAGTTGGGTTAAGGAAATGGAACTTTAATGGTTATGGGTTAAGAGCTTTTTTTATAGGAAAGCTTCGGTCTCTAGCCCATTGTTTACCAAGATCATTGCAGTGGGATATTCCTACTGGTGTTAGGAAATGAGTCAATCATCTTCTATAGCTTAATTCTAGTTAACACCACTAGATAGGCTCTGTCTACTAGAATTTTACTATTGAAGTCTAGGAAATGCTTGGAAGGAAAAAACAGGCTTTGCCTGTTTATGTTGCTGAGGTTAACACTCCTCAGGTCTACCAGCTAACTTTCTACTTGCAGAAGCTAAAGACTTCAGTTGATGTGGAGGATAAAGTTATATCTTAGAAGAGAGAGAGACTGAAGTAAGGGAGGGAGTCCTGCTTTTCCATAATTCATGAAGTTAGCCTCTCAGTTTGCTGACAAGAACTTTCTTCTATGATTTATACCTTGACTCTAGGGGATTAAGAGGTTGTGTTTTTTTCCCCCCTCCTTTTTACACCATGACTGGGTTGAATATATCCAACATTCTTACACTCTGGAGTTTTCAGAGTGCCTGAGTCATACCTCTTGCCAGCATTTCTTTGGTCTAATATGGGCAGGTAAGAAAGAAGTCTGTCAATGCCAAAAGCATTCTCCAAAACTCTCCCTGTAAGGCTTCAGACTGAATATTAAAGTCTGGGCTGAAGTCCAGCACACTGAATCCAGAGAGATTTCATAAGCTAAATGGAAGAATTAAACAACATTTCTGTAATTTCAAGTGTATCCATAGCACCATGGGACTGAGCATGGCACACATCTGAAGCTCTTAGAAAGGGTCAAATGCAATTTCAAGTATAAATACAGTTGTACAGGGGTTAATAACAGCATTTAAATTGCGTCTGCTGAAAGTTTGGTGTACAAGTTAACGTGACAGTCTCAAAAAATAGTTTAAGTTGGTAATACCATTTAAAAAATATTTTAGTGTTTATTTTGTGGGTTTTTTGTTTGTTTAATAACCCATGAAAGTAGGGCTTAATTAGGAAGCTGACATTTGCATACTGATCTGTTCCTCCCTGAAAAAGCCAAAGTGAGCTCTCCATGCCTGCACACACGCAAACATGCAGCAGCTCTGGCTTCTGGCCCACTGTGATGTGAGCCTGCATACACACACACACAAAAAATGATTGCCAGTTTCCAGAGATTTCACATGCCACTCATGAATGTCTTAATTATTTGGTTTAATTACCACAGCTGCACTTGTGAGTGGCTTTTCATCCAGACTATGGAGCTGTCCTGATTGAAGAAACAGCTGTTCAAAAAAAGGCACTGAAACAGTTAATAGAAAAAAATCTCTATTGTTGAGAATGACATATCTATGATTATACTTAGGCTAGTAGGTAAAAATAGTGGCCTGGAAACACGCACTGAGATTCACCTCCAAATGCAGCTTCCTGCTTACCTTCTAACTTTCAGCAAATCCTGGTATTCTGAATTTTCTTTTCCCCATCTCAGTTTTGGCTGGTAATTCTAGTTAAACCAAAGAGATTTACTAAGGCTATTCAAAAAGCTTTAAAACACTTCTTTTAACATTGGTTTGTGCAGTTCATACATTTGTATTATGCAATGTGGCCTGTGCCGTGTGGCTCCAAGGCCCTTACAGTCAGATTGAGAGTTAAAATGGCCTCTGTCCTGAAGACCTGTTCCATAGACCGGAACACACTTGATTCAGAAGCAGACTCTCCCTGGTCTAAACTTGAAATAAGCTCATTCTTTCCTAAGATAGAAAAAGAAATCCAAATCTTTCAGGATGTTTTCTTGAGGCAGTTTTGCCCCTGTTTGTATTTTACTTCCCTTCTGATCAGAAGTAGCTCAGATTAAAATGCCTTAATGGCAAGGGGGAAAGTCTTGATTCTGATCTCACAAGACATTTCATGCCAGGATGATTTAACAGATTTCAGCTGAATTACTTCCAATTATGCTTGGGTAAATTACTTCAGAATTAGGCCCAGGGTGTCGATGACTTCACACTTCTCCAGGATTCTGAAGGTGCAGGATTTTTTTTTTTTTTTATAATTGGCATAGGAACATGCAGATGTTAGAGCATCCCCGGAAATTACTCCCTCTTCAAAACAATTGCTATGGTGGAAAACATTTACAGACAGCCATGCTTCATTCCACCTGTGCATTCTCCCCTCTCTGAATGCTAAAGGAGTGCCTGCCTGCATTAAAGCTGCTGTTGGCTGCATACGTAATTCAGTGTTTATTTTAACACAAGTGAAAAGGCTACCACAAATGGCAACTCACACGATCATCAAAGCGAGCGAACGGCAAATGTGCACGTAAGGGAACTGCATCCTTTGATGGGATTCAGGCTTAATGAGATAGCCAAGAGTCGCACAGCCCTCCATCTTGCCTTTAGGATACCAGTGTGAGTGACAGGTCTTGGCAGGCAGATTCTGAAGAGACGCAAAAGCATCAAGCTGAGCTCATAGCTGCAGTCAGTCCCGGCAGATACGATTTCATAGCCATACTTGGGATTTCTCTCTGGGTCGAGGTTCTGCCTGCTCTCTCAAGCTGAATAAGGAAGTGAGTGAACACTGTTTGAGTGAACACTGTCTCACATTACCCTTCTTATAGTGAGAGTATTTGAAATCTCATCCTAGACAACGACAAGATGAGTCAGAACTGTAGCAAAATACTATGATGGAAATTTTCATTTTGACCACTTCCTTTCTATTCGTGTCTGAAATTATTTTTCGAAGGTATATCTCCATAGTAGTCTGAGTGGAAAAGTTGTAAATATCTGAGCAAGTTAGATTATGTCTGAAGTTAAACAAGTATCCTCCAAACCTGCTGTTGTGGGAAACTTCAGGGAAAGCAAGACTGCAGTTTTTTATCATTAATCCCATTTTAAAATTGTGGTCTCACACCTTCCCACATTTCCTTTGTCAATGTTAACTTCCCTTTTAACGGACAGTGAATGTGCTCTCGTTCATGTAACTAGGCACTAATGACAAATATTAACTCATCTATTTCTAAAATCCCATTCTGTGAGCTTTAATTTTAACATGCCCCTTAATAGGGAAATGTACTTTTATTCCTTCTGAAGGTTCATCTAGTCACAGGAATCTGTGACAACATTTAATCATGGTGTTCCTTTTTCATGCAATTAATCCATTTAATCAGTATTTTTATGAGAGATTGAAAAAGCAGTATATTGAACTACTCATCTCAGTCCACACAAAGAGGTGGACATCTGTGCAATCTGCTGGCCCTGTTAAGGGGAAGTGCAAAGAAGCAATCAGAACACATATTTCTCTGCCAACCACATTCTTTCAATTTAGGTTTCCTGAGCTTTGGGACTGGGGATCCTGCTACTTAAACCAGCTCCAGCTATCCATCCTTGAGCTTGATGCAGCTCATATTTTAAAGAACATGGGACAGCAGCTGGCACACTTAGCTGACTATAAATCTACTGTAATATTTAGGAAATACTATTTACTGGTAGTAGCAGGTTTTAGTGAAATGGCATTGACTTATGCTACCTGGATAGCCAACCCAATCCAAAAGCACGACCAATGGAACCTATTTGTATATTTAGATATACATGTGTGTACTGATAGTCAAGTACAATTGTATCTATGTTAGTAAGTAGAGTGATATTAAAGTAACAGATTTGTAAAGCAAGTAATTTGGTACTAAGGACCAGAGTTTGCCCTAAATACACTTTAGGGAATTTCAGACTTTATCTTGTCTTGTGTGGACTGAATGCCTATTTGTGGTCTGACCACATCATCTGGTTTCACCTAAAAGGTACCTAGTTTGTGTGCCTCAAGGCCACCCAACAATACAAACAAAACCACAGGAACTGAGGTTAACAGAGAGAGTCACATCAAAACTACTATCCTGTTCTAAATTAAAATGCTAATGAAGATATGTCCAACTGGCAGTGCATAGTGCAAATGGGTGATGCAGTCAGTGCTGTACCATTCTTCTGATGACTGCTTGCAGAGAAACCTTCACTACCATTAGATGTCAATTAATATCTTGTCCGTATCAGTAATTTGTCTCATGTACATGCAGCCTGATTTTCCCCTTGTACTTAAATGCTGTTTCAAATTTATTGCTTACTAGTGTGACTTTAAATCATGCTTAGTTTTCTTGTGGCACATGAAGCTTGTAATATGACATCATAAATGCACTGTGCTGCCTGTTGTCCGTAGAGCTGAGAAACTGTTTGCTTTCCAGTCTTTTTTATGAACAGTCTCTAAGCCATTAGTCAACTTGGTCAATCTCTATTTTCCACTGGCCCATAAATTAGAAGGGAAAATAAAATATGCTAAGTTGATGCTAAAATACCATGACATACTTCACTGATTTACTAGGGAATAAACAAAGGACAGATCTTGCCTTTTATAGATGCAAGCGTCCCTGTGCCAGAGTCATATAAACTGCCTTTGCCAAAGTTTCATTACACACAGTGTTTCTGGGCTTTTGGAACCACAACCTCAGTTAACTTCCATCAAAAAAAAATATATCTGTGTTTAAGTAGCTCACCAGAAGAATTTTTCCATCATGGGCAGGCTTTCCTATCAACTGCAAAATAATGTATTACTTATGAATAAAGATACTCTGCCTCCTCCCAAGAGACAGTGTATATAGATATATGTAGATATTTCTGATCCATCATTGTAAATACCTTGCCATATCAATGCCAAGGACAGCAGGGTAAATTCTGCTCTCCAGAATCAGCCCAGGGCTGGCCTGATTTTTTAGAAAAGAACAATAAAATCCCAGATCTCAAAACTGCCTGAATGTTGCAACAGGCAGGATCCACAACAGTCAGGAGTGGGAAGAGAGGGATCATCTGATGTTACTGGCCCTGTAAGCTCAAGACACCACAAGTGCAATGGTTTGGTCTCGTCAGTATTACTACCAAGCATCCTAATGCCATGCGCTTCAGTAAACACACGCCAGCGTGCCTGGTATATGTCAGAATGCCATAAACCCCTGTTCATTACTGCAATAGTTCCTGGGAATATTAGAAATAAAAAAAAAAAAAGAAAAAAAAACCTGATTCAATCACATTTTGGCAAAAGATATGCACCAAAGAACAGATTGTTCCTGCTGTACACTGCCACTTAGAATTAAGGGGTTTTTGCTCCATTTGGCAAACACTTCTTCCTCTTATCATCATTCTGCTTCAGATGGAGATAGAACTGAGGCTGTGGTTTAAATTCAACTATCCAGGCTTCCCAAGCACAACACAGGCATTGCCAAAATCTTCAGCTGACAAAATTTTCCAGGACAGGCAGAGAATTTTTAGGCAACTTGAGTAGCTCTTTTTTTCAAATGACTCTTTCCTAGCTCCCCATGTAGTCATTTGGTGGCCACCACCAACTATGAAGAGGACTGAGGTTTGGCTGTTCAAGAGGAAAGTGGCAACAGTAAACAGGATCTGGCAGACAGCAAGATGATGTTAAGTTTTGGAGTGCTTCTTTCTGGTCATCGGAATAACCTAGAAAACAGAGCTTTAATGAAAAGCCACTAGTCTGGAGCTATTTTAAAGTTGCCTCAGCGGCTCACCTGGCAACAGCATTACACATATGCCTTACTATTGCAAAACTTACTATTCCACTGTGCACTGATTGTGCCCACAAAATTGTGGTGATAACTGTCACTGATGGATTTCTGCTGGTGAGGCAAGAGCACAACTGGAATGCTAGTTGTCAAAGTATTACCGAAAGACAATCTTTGAGTGTATGCTATTTGACCTATCAAAAAAAAAAAAAAAAAAGATTGTATGATTTGTAGAATTCCAAGGCATTCCTGAATCTGGAATAATTTAGTTCACCAAACTAGTTTTCAGAATTTCATGCCCTATTACTTAAAATGAGAATTCTGGCTGTACTGCTAGTAAACCTGAACGGTAGCTTTTAACACACATTTAACTTTCCACATCGGTCATAGGATTTCACCCAATTTGTGCTTACTGGCTATAGAAATTTTACCCACTAAGAAGTTGCCTCCCACCTTTGTTCACATCAATTCCAGGGGGGTTTAAGAATATTGAATTCCCATGCAGGATAGAAACTAAACATTACAGGAACTTTCATAGCAAGAGATGGTAGTGCAGATTGCATGATTAAGTATCCCCAAGCTTTGTCTGGCCTACAGACACGAGCAAGAAAAAAGATGTTTTTTCAGATTATTTGACATTTCTTGCAGGATAACACTGTGTTGCTGAGCTCATGGTTTATATTTACATGCCTGTTCCTGAGATCAGAAATTGATACTTACCCAGGAATAGCTGCTGACTTCTGACATTGGAAACTCAGTAATGGAATCAGCCAGGAATTTGAAGCAATGTCTCCCACATCTGAACAGACTGCTCTAAATGTAGTGGTGCTGGCTGTATTGTCTAATTGCAACTTTGCAACGTCAAAGTAGCTGCTTACCACAACGAAAGAGCCCCAAACTGGTGAATGACAATGTATGAGGAGGACTGGGGGAACTGGAAGATGCTGATAAGCATAACTGTTATTAACCAGTGTCACAGCAAACCAGCTGCTTGGGAGGAAAGTCTCTGTAGCTTTCAGTGCCTTTCTGAAGGCATCAGCTGTGCTAAGGGTGGGGTACATTTGGTCAGCGCAGAAGGGCCTGATGTCTGAATGCTGTGCTGTAACACAAAGTTGCATGGCTCTGTTTGTTGTTGAAACTGCTTCTGCCTGTCAAGGAAGTGGGAGTTACCGAATTTGGCCAGTGGTCCTGCACTTTTCCTCTGAACCTCACTAATGACACAGAGGCTTGAACAGATTTAATCTTTGTATTTTCCAAAGTCTGGTTTACATTTAGCAGGTACTAAAGGATTGATTCAGTGGGTCAGGTCTCCAGGACAGCATAAACCAGCATGAACTGTGTTATGGTGATTCTAATGAAGCCATTTCAGTTTACGCTGGTTGAATGTCTTGCCAACAATCTTATCCCCAAATGTCCATTATTCCATTTTGGCACATTTGCACTCCTGGGGTCCTCCAGATGACCAATACTGGTGTAAAGAGTTGGGGAAAGGAAGCAAAACCATCTGGCCACTTGCAAACAAAACTAGACATTCCAAACTTATATATGTTCCCAAACTATCCATTCTTACAGGGGTGGGGAATTTTCCTTGTTTTGAATTCTTAGCCTTGTGGTTTGGAACATATTGTCTGAAAATTAAAAAGCAGGGAACCAGAAACTTCACGGCTTCTTTCTTGGTGGTACTGGTGTCGGTAGCTCCCCTAGTCCTGGCAGAAAGCACACACATCTCGACAGAGGAAATACTCAGACAATCAGTAGCCTGTAGCACTTGGCAGCTGGCAGATTAGGTGGCTGCTGCCCCCAGTAACACATTTGAAGCACTTGACACCAGTGAGTGCCAGACAAAGTGTGTTATTGAGCTGTGGATAAGTCTATCTCCAACAGCAATAACTGCTGTAACTTACCCAACACATTCCCATGCCAATTAACATGTTAACTGCACGCACATTGCCCAAAGGATCTAGGGGATTTGACAAGGGATTAGTTTAGATAACTTGGCATTATTTTTATCACGATCCTACTGATGTTGTATCATCTCTCTATAAAGATATGCCTTGTCTGGTAGGCAGCAAGCTTCAGTTTGTTACTGTTGCCTCCAGGTTAAGTTTTCAAACCTTGGCAAGTAGAAATAGGGACACTCCTGAGTAATACTAATAACAGCAGTCAGTTCTCTCACACTGACCTGGTAGACATCCAGCATGCTGTAGAAATGCTTCCAGCATAGTTGCCTAGATAGAATGGCACTGGGCTGGGATGTCTTTTTCAATCCTGTTTACCTACGATTATCTGTAGAGATAAAAACATGGGTGCAAATTAGAGGTTGCTTTGAACTCTTTCAGAAAATACGAACAAACATTAAACATAACGGCAAGTTGAAAGTCCAGCATGGTCCACTGAGATCCCTCTTCTGCAGGAGAATTAGTTGGTGTCATTCCATGTGAGATTCATACTCACATCCCTGGAAAGCTCTCTAGAAACTAGACCAGTGTAAAATCAAAGGATCTGCTCTGAAAGGAGACAAGGAAAGTCCGCACTGACATTGAATGCATCTATAGGAACACATAAAAGGAAGGAATGGAGAGAACTGTATGGAAGGGTTTACAGCTTTGATCAGTTTGTTTATGGTGCTGTGATTAAGATGTTAGCAGAAAAGCAAGTTTCTTTGGGAAACCTAAAATGAGTGCAACTCCTCTCCCTGCCATGAGGAGCTCTGAAACACCTTGGGATGAAAAATCTTGTTTCAAACTGTAGGATATTTATTGATTAAAAACAATAGCTGATGCTTTTTCAATTCCTTTGATTCTAGCACGCTTTGCATGCTAGAATTGTTGCGCTAGAAGTGATACTTCTGACGTGCTGACACTTGAAGAGCTGCATGCAGAGCACCACACTACACCACTCTTGCTGAGGGGAAGAGATGTGGTGAGAATTAAGAATGCAATTATTCAGCTTGGAACTTTGCCAGAATACAAAGAACAACACCCAGCTTTTTACAAAAAAGAAACTAATGAAATATTTAGTTACAAAATATGGAAAGATTAAAAAACCCTAACAGTAAGCTTTTCATGCTTCAAGGCAAGGACTGGGAATTTTCTCAGAATGCAATAGTTATTATTAAGACTCATTCAAATGTATCATTGCACTTTCAGAAGTGCTAGCCTATGATAACACTAGGCCAAGATACAGCGCATAACTCAGTCCAAGACACCACCCCGTTATTTCTTGTAAAGACAGAAGATTATTGAAGTCTTACATGATGGGCCCTCTGCTTCTATACTCTTGCCCTTCAAAGCCTGTAGGCATGTCAGTCTCCTGGCAGAGCGGCAGGGAGCTGTGGAGCAGTACCTTGTACTTTTGACTCAGACAGAGGAACTCCTAATGCAGAAGGTTAGCAGCGCAGATGGGAACAATGTTAAATTGCTCTTCTCCTTCCTTGTGAGTCACAGATAACAGCACAGAACTCACCCCAAAAGAAAGGAGTCAAACGTGCTTACCCACATTTAGCTCATGGAGAAATCACCAAAAGATTTCTTTGTCCTTCCTCTGAAATGTGGAATTGGCTGCTGCCTGAGGTGTGACACCAGCCTGCGCTGAGGACGCACCAGGCTTGACTGAGGTGTGTAGTTCCAGAGGACTGAGAAGGGTTTGCATCATAATGAGAGTGTAGTCCCAGCCAGGGACTCCTTTCCCAGTGCTGTACCCTGGAGCAAAGAACTGAGACATATCTCTTCATGGTCAAATCTCTCCCATTCTTTCAAGAAAACACTCTACTTTTATCCACTTGGAAGAAACCAACTGGGGCCCCTGGGAACTCCAGCAACCAATAAATAGCAATCAGCTATTAGAAATGTAGCTCGTATGAATATTGGCAAGTAGACATTTATTTCCAGAGCTGAACATGACTTTTAAAGAGTCATGAAATTACTGAGGGAAATTCCTTGGTCTATTAAGCATAAAAAAAAAAAATCTAAGATTTTCTTAGTCTCCAGTTTTGTTTTCCATTAGATTTTAGGGGCAGATGAGCAGATAGATATACACTTGCTACTTACTTTATTCTGCTCTGTCTCCATCTCTTTTTTCCACATGGAAAGCTTTGATTGCTGTAGTTAAATTCTGAATTTTCTCCTTCCATTATTGAGCACTTTAGCCCCACAATATTATGCTGTCTTTCCTAGCATGCACCCTTATTTCCTCAGGGATTTGGTGATCCCAATGAGCTGTTTCCTCAAAACCATTCAATGTGCCACACTGCTGCTCCAGGCTTTCCTCTATGAAAAACTGCTACTGCTGAATCACTCCCCCTTTTCTTTACACACCAAATTTACCTGGGAAAGAAGCCTATACACTCAAATCAATGATGGAAAAAATTACAACTCTTAAGAGTTTAGCTGCACAAACTGCAAAGTATCTTGAGGCTCAGATAATTCAGAGATTGCTATGCACTACTGTCATTTGCAGCAGCCCCTAAAACTGTTTTATTAGCTGGGTGGGAGAGAAGCACATAGAGACTGACTTCAGTTGTTTTGAAAGTCTTTTCTTCCTGTTTCTTTTTTGAAACGGCATCTCTTTAAAGTTGCTTGACAGCTCTGAAGACTGAAAGCAGAGCCTTCTAATGCACATTTCGCAGCAGTCCGGGAATGCTAGCAGGACGCAAAAGCCTCCTCTGCAACTAGACAGGGACTATGGAGAGATGTGGCCAAATATGGTGCTGCTTCAGCATGCCAACGCACTTTCACAGATATGTGCCTGAGTAACAGCAAATTTTCATCACCACACACAAGAACTGGATCATATCAGAGAACCTTTTCGATGTTGCATTTTTACTGCAAGAACGACAAGTAGTTGCTCTGCCCCTCTCCCCTGTGGCCCCCTCTTTTTTTTTTTTTTTAAATTTAGGATAACAGCATGAAAAGTCCTGATGTGACAGCCAGAGGAGGCTCCTTCAGCAGTAGTGCAACTGAACCTGCGCCAGAAGCTCCATCTGTTGGCCCATGTGAAGGAGCAAGACTACACAGCCCTGCTTCTGGAAAGGTTTCACAGATTGTGCAGAGCTCCCCAGTGCTGCAAGATGACAATTGCTGGCATCCAAGTTAGCAGTCAAAGGCCATTTGGAGTGGTCAGTGCTTCACTGCAGGCACAGCAGATAAGCCAAATAAGGACTCGGGAAGCGTATTGTGTGGTATTGCAGTCCCCATTATTCTGACAATGGAGAAAAGGGTTAGCAATTTCATTTTTGTGCACACAATTCTGCCTGCCTTATCACAGCAATGATGTGTACCTCTTATCCTGACAAGAAGGAATACATAGACTTGGTGTTAATTTCTTTCCTATGTAGAGCTGGATTTCTCACAGCAAAGTAGCACAGGCGTACTCAAATTAGTCCTAAATGAGAGATTGGACACCAGAAGCAGTCATGTGAAAAATAAAAGACTTACGAGGAAGACCTTCCCTTTTCTCTATTACAGCTAATGCTGCAGGTTATCACAACTGAGAAATTTCACCTATTTTGTTTCCTTTTCATGGTGAGAGCAACTGCTTCTGAGCCAAACATAGCAAGAACAATAAAAAATGTAACATTGTAGTTTGAACTTGGGTGAGGGAAAAATGGAAGGAGCTTTCTATCGTTACACTTCCTGTGTCTTGTGCCTCTGTGCAATACTCTTCTGAACAGATTTTATTTAAGAAAAATGGTTTTAACAGAGATGCCTGCAACGTTCTGAAAACTAAATTAAGAGAAATTATTTTGTTGACCGTTCCTACAATGCAGCTCAATGTTCTGTGCAAAGCAGGTGCTTTCCCCCAATCTTACTTGCTGAAGAAGTTTACTTTTAAAATTTAAAACAAGCAAAGAAACCTTTCCCAAGGTAATAGGAAAAGTTCTCCACAGGTACATGAAATATTTTTTTCCTATGTCCCCATGCCTGATGGGCACTGGCTCTACTTTTTGTGCTTCTGTGGATTTCAAAGCATTCAAAGCATCCTGTTGGATCAGAATTGCTGGCTATTCCAAGGGATGTTTAAAGAAGGCAATGTTTATTGGTTGATCTACTTCACTCAAATGTATTTAGGGCATATAAATAAAGAGTAAGTAAATAAGTTATAAAAGAATCTAACAGGAGGTGGAATTAGCATTTAAGTTCATACCATTTTTCAAATTATGTCATCATTTTCATTTAACGATAGTTTAGAAGTGATGCAAAATTAACTCTTTGCCCAAGTTAGCCCAAAATCTGAGAAAAAAGAATACCAATATCACACTCAGTAAGAAAACAGAGAAAATTGCCAAGAATCATGTAGTTCAATGGTAAAAGAAATTCAGGTCTCAGGCTTGAGGGCTATAGATTCTTAATGGAAGTTTTGCACAATGAAATAGGGAAAGCATAATTTCTGCTTAGCGGTAATGACAACAAGTGTGGGGGAAAGCTTTGTATATTCAGGCAGATGCATAAATTCCCCCCAGCTCTTTGTTCTTTCATTTCCCAACATTTGTTGAATTCTTCCCACTTTCCATGGTTTATTTAAGAGCTCTTGCAGATGGTTTAGATTTCTTCTAATCACAGTTAAGCACTACTTACAATACGCAATATATAATTTTGTATTAAGCTCCATTTTCCAAAGCCGATGTTCCCCTGCACCTTTTGTTCTCATATGTTACCCATTATAAAAGTGGGCTTGTTAACCAGAAGTTATTCCACAAACATTTTCAAGCTTTGATCATTCTGTCTATAGACATTTCATCTGTATGTGTAGTACAAGGATGCTGTATGGAATTGTGGTCATTAGTGTATTTACAGTTTCACACTTTGCCTGAAGAAAAACTGTGATACAGTTAAGCACTGCTTGATGAAGAAGAGGTGAACAGAAGTTGTGGTGTGAGATCAGGTGATGGGGCACAAGCAGCAGCTCCCTAGGCATAGGATCAGCTGATATCACAAAGCACAAATGGGGGAAACTAGAAACACTTCCTAGAGAAGAACAATAACTTCCTCATCAACTCACCTCTCCCCTGCGGGCAAAGGGAATGCGAGCAGAAAATGCTTTCCAATCAAACAGTCCCACAGTGACCAGCTGCAAGGACAGCAGAAGTGGGTCATTCACACAGGCATAGAGGAACTGTCAGGACTAGTAGGCAAAGCTGATCAAGAGGAGCGCTGTAGAACAGCTTGGGAAGAGCCTCCAAGCTCACAGTCAAATCATCACCAGAGCAAGTTGAGAGGGAGCCTGAGATCGTACAGCACAACATATTTGGGTTTCTACAGTGACAGCAATTTTCTGCTCTCAGGAAGCTGAATCACGTCTGTCTCTGCCTTTGCCCAGTGGTGGGAGGTTTCTTTAAATCACAGGATCTATTTTCTGGTGAAATAGTGCAATCCAGCTGGTGAACAGAGCCACTGAATTGTCTTTTATAGTCTGGTACACAATTCAGAGAAAGCAGATACTGTTTTGTCCCTCTAAAGAAATGGCTCATATATAGCACATACAGAAAATATACAGGACTTGCAAAGGAAGAGGCAGTACTGCTTTGCATAAAGTTTCAGCCAGACTTGCACTCCAGGGTGCAGTTTGCATGTGGAGTGAGAGGCTGTGTAAGAGGAGGCCTGACATTCTGGAGGCAAACAGGAGCAAGAAAATCTTGACATCGATTTCTCTCCATTTAGCACAGGCCCATACATTAAGAAAGGTACTAAACTACTAGCAAAGTTATCTGGGCTCTCCCTTAGCTATTTCTCTCCATGGTTCCTGGAAGCAGCTGTTTTAAGTGATGTTTATAGAGGGGGATGTGCTGCTAACTCATCCAAACGGTAGGCTTCATGCAAACTTTTAAAAGTCTCTGCTTGTAGCAGGCATAATTTTCCAGACCTTGTTAAATGTTATTCTGGGCACTGCTCTATACCCTTGAGAAACTCCTTACTGAGCAGATTATAAGGGCAGCCAGTGACCCAATAACCTTCATTTTCCTGGGATGATGCAATGGCTGATTCATGCTCAGGAAGTACAGAGGGCTGAGCAGAACATGAAATGAGCTGCTGAAATTCCCAAGTCAGCGTTTTGTTTCCATGCCATCGAGGGTAAGATTTCAAAGTGTAGAACGGTCCTTTAAGTTCTCTCTTTTATGAGGTCAGGCAAAATGCTTCCCTTTTATATATGAAGAGAGGACGATCCTTGCCAGAGTCCACACTAGGTTTGCTCTTGTTTTGATTTCTGCTTTGGTTGAGAGCTCCGTGTAGCAGGAAATGCGGCTTTCAGCGGCAGTTCAGGCTTTGCTGGAAAGTGGCCCCTACAAGAAACAGTGGGCTGCAGGAGCATCGAAGCAATTTAGCAGCAGCAGCGAGACTCTGCTGCAGCCACATTCTCTCTGCAGGCTCTGTCGCTCAAATGCCCTTCCTTTCTATCCAGTCCTCAACTTCAAGGCTCTATATTCAATTTTGGGAAATTAATAACATGAAAGAAGGAGTAAGAGAAAAAAAGCTCTGAAGAGTTGGCCAGACTGTGAGAGAAGGGTAAATATTTCAAGATAAACCTGACTGTGAGGCAGTGGAGGGCAGGTTATAAACATGCAGGATTGTGTGAGAGGAATCCTGTAAAATATTATATATCCCCATTTCCATTTTCTTGATTTAATCAACTACAGTTGACAAGAAAAAAAAACAACGCCCAGCACAGCCTACGGGATCTCCAGGAAAGCCTTAGAAAGTATATTAAAACTGGTAGATTGGATCCAAGCACTGGACAATGTTCTCTGTTGGTAGTACCTGCAATAGCAGAGAAATTAACTGGATGCAACAACACACTTGTACATGGGTTGGCTTGACTGCAGGCACAAGCAGGGACCTGAAGTCTGTACCAGAGAGAGAATGCTTTTAAGATACAGCAGCTAGAAGTGGGTTAGACACTCACTCAGGCCATGTAGAGCCATAGTTGGTTCTGACCTTACAGTGTCTCACGTGATGCCTGCCCAAGAAGCACATCATAGTGAAATACAGTCCTATTGGAGAAAACACTGCATTGGGCTGGAACACAGTTGCCAGAAAAATCAGATCAGTTTCCAGACTGCAGTAATCTGGGCAATTGTTTAGATTAAATGGCTCAGGCTGATTAACCTGTAACCCCAGCAGTGGGTTCCCATCCCAAATCTCAGTGACACTTTATAAGGGACAGAGACAGAAGAGCCCTGAGGTCAAATCCTCACTGTGACTGTATAAGCCTGTTCCTCATTCCTGACACCAGGTTCCTTGGTGTCAAAAGCGAGTTGATTTCTACTCCCCTGTAGCCATACTTAAAGACTAGTCCAGAATTCCCTTCCTGCCTAAAGTAATTCGGAACCAATAGATATCAATTCCTCTTACGCCAACAGTGTTGTGAATTTAAATCGCTCCCTGTCTCCTAAATCTGCACTTACCTTCTTGCTGCTCTTATGCAGAGGAGCCATATCTGGTCTCAGACTCCTAAGCTTAAACAAAACACTTCTTTTGGCTCCCAGGACAGACTCTCCTTTCGATTTCAGTATTTCTGATTGGAAATCCTGTGCATTGACAGCTCAAGAATTCTCATCACAGAAGAGTTTCTGCAGGAAAAAAAAAAAAAAAAAAAAAGTTATCAGGACATTCAGAACTGGCACCTGAATTAGTTCAGCAGGAACTAGCTTCTTTACAGAGCTCCACGGGGCTTTGTGGAAGCAGTTCGGCTGAAAAGCTGCCAACTGTTTTTTGAGCAAACAGATGCTTTTTTCTTTGCAAATCCAAATGAAACAACAGGAACTTGCTGCTGATGGAAGGGGCTGGGCATGAGACTGTACAAATACTGCTGGTGCAGTAGAACTTTCCAAGGACCATACAACACATGTGGAAACAAAGCTGCAGTGGGATGCAAAATGTCTCCTTAGGGCTGTAACATTAAGAATAGTCTGTTCTTAGTCCAGAGAGAAACAAAATCAGAGGAATTTGATCCCAAGTAGTGAACCAAAAAATGCCAGGCATTTTCTGGATGTCTGTGTTATTACAGAGACCAGCCAGGGATGTTATTTGTCTTTGAGCTATACAGCTGTTAAAGTTCTAAGAAATGAAGTCATGGCTTTCAACACACCCTGTTTATAGCATGTATTTCTATTTCAACTCTGAAGGTGGCCTGGACACTCAGAAATGCACGGGTGTCTCAAAAGCTGCCATCTCCTTGTCTGCAAGATCAAAAGGAACCAAAGCAAGATTTGAGTTTACCCAATTTTAACTGTGATTCTGCGATTTGCCATCAATAGTGTAGCTGCGACTCTCACCTACCCTTTCAATGCTGCCAATTTTACTGGCAAGGAGCAACTACAGATAATGCAATCCCTACTTGGAAGTAACTATCTGAAACAAGCTTCAAATGGTCTGCTTGCTGTCTCAATTTATGTGTTTTTAGAGTTTCGCTAGGATTTTGAAGATAGCCCAGCACTTACCTTTTAGAGAAAAATCCAGTCCTTATCTTGTTCCCCTTTTGCAACAGGGTAGAGATGTAGCAGTATCTTTCATTGTGTCTGTATGAGGGTGGAAAGTGTTATCTCACATTTTACCCCCCCTGCTCTTGCTCAGAGTGAACTATTTTTTAATCCAGTGCAGGATTTAGACTTGCCTGTGCTGTGTTGTTTGGCCAGCCCCACTTCTAGTACACAACCACACATACCCAGACTGAGCTGGCATCTCAAATTCCACTGCAATAATGTGACCCACCAGACCTAGAGAGACCTCTCTGCAAGTCCCAAAGCCACTTCCTAGCCTGTGCCTGGCTTAGTTCCAGAGGAAAAGAGCAGGCAACTTTCTATTCTGTATCCAGCAGCTCTCCCTCCACACAAAGGCAATTAGCATATTAGTAACCATCTAGCATGTTAAGCAGGGAGGGTGTGAAACAACAGAAAAAAAAAAAGGGAATACCTGTTGTCTTCACTGACTGACGTGAATCTACATAAGGACCAAGCAGTTTGAACTCTGCCACTAGCAAATACTTTAAAAAGGACTACAGATTGGAGGTTCTCTTTTTAGTGACTGTTGCCCATGGAAGTAGATAGATATGGAAGAACATCTGAATAGGCTCTGACCTCTTCTGAGCTGGGTAGACTGGCAGCCTGGTTTGTTAATAACAGATACTCAACACATTTAGAGTTTTTCCAAAACTAGAAGAGGAATGGGGACACCCTCAAAGAGAAATTTTTGCATCTAGCCTTTTTTCAGATAACAAGATCTTGGACAACCCAAAAAATGACCGATCTGGTCGTGTAACAAAGAGCCACTCCCATGATTTGGAAGAGACCTAAGATGACTCCTGAACAGTCAAGAAGTTAACCAGAAAATTCTTTCTGTGGCTTGAATTGCTGGCCTATAGGATCTGGAAGCATCACAGGCAGTGGTTTGGCTTGAAAATTACCCGAAATAGCCATATCACCACCAAATAATAGAGGATGGCAACTGGACTGCAAACCAAGCACAACAGAATGACTGATTTTTCTGTGGTCTTTTTGAACTGGTATTTTTTCTCTCCACAGTCTTCATATGTGAAATTGCTGTAACACAAGGTCCCAGATCTGAAGAGGTCAGCGATATATGTAAGAGATCAGCAAGAACAGTGTATTTATTCTAAATTTCTCACTCCCTGTGATTTTTCTGACACAAAAGGAAACACAGTCAAAGTTATGCCGGCATACAAACATTTCACTAAAATCACTACTGATTTCATGAAGCAAAAGCTCAGTCTAGACTTAAAGAATAAATACAATTCATTTCCTAACACTCCTCTGTCTGAAGTCATAATGCTGATATTCCTACAATGTCTGGGTTGCTTGAACTCACTAATTTTCAAATCTATTTAAGAGAATGTGATCGTATTTATTGACCATACACATTTCTCCTCAAATACACGACTGTGACTAAACCTGCATATACTGAAACATACTGACTTTCAAGGAAAAAAGCCAAGGAGGAGCAGATGAAAGCAAAACCAGATGCAGGCAAAACCAATAACCAAAAAGAGAAGAGAAACAAACATTCAGCTGAATTCTCCAATGATTTCATGAGACAAAAGTTCAGTCTCGCCTTGAAGAATATACTCATTTTGTTTCCTAACATGCCTTCATCTTAGGTCATAACACAAATATTCCCACAGTGACTGTATTGCTTCAACTCATAAATTTTCAAATAACAATAAATAACAATCTTTAAACTGTTAGCAAAGCAATGTGCTTCCCCCTTCAGTAAAAGATAAAAAAATTGCCTAAAGTGTAAGCATTTTACGTGCACTTGAGTTGGTTTCACACCGACTTTGCTAAGCATGCCACTTTAAAAAAAATTATTATTATTTTAAAATAGCTAACCATTTACACAGAAAAAGTAAAACTTAATGTAATCCTCAGACTGGATCTCAAGAAACTGTGCTTGCATTTTAGACATATAGTCTCATTTCAGCTCATTGTTAAAAATGCAAACAAAATATGAATATTTAGAAGAGACAAAATACTCATGCTTACATAGCTGAAGGCAAAAAGTGATTGCAGACAGACTGGAATCATTAGTGTGGTGTTCTTAATGCCTAGGTCTCACGTAACTGCAGATGACTAAAGGCACCTCTGAGTAAACTTCAAAACTGGTTCTGTGGCTAAAAGTGTCACACTAAAGGCTTCAGTGCCTCTGGATTGTCACCATATTTTGCAGGAGGTTGAGTTAAATAAGCTGCAAGAGCTTTGTCTGAAGTATTAAAGCTGTCACTTTTCTTGTAAAAAAAGTGAGAGAAAAACACTGTTCAGTCCTTCCTTACTAGAAAAGAACTGAGGCTGGTGCCTTAGCAGCAGCAGTTACAACATAAGGCAAAGCCAAGGCACTGAGCAGAAATTCTTGCAGATTAAATTCAACTCTGGAAGACAGGATGTTTGTCTAAAGCACTGGCAGTGAAAGATGGTTGATCTTGGCACTAATCACAGTCACTGTTTAAGTCCCTCTGCTATACAGTTACTGAGAAAGAATGCATTTGATTTCTTTGGAACTGACAGAGAAACATGAAGGCAAAAAATTATGTACAGCAGTTAACAACTAGACGGGAATACAAATTTTAACCCCTTCCTGGATATGGCTACTACTGCTCTATCAAGTTCTTGGATCACAGGAACTTGACTGGCTATTCCATTCAGTGCAACCTGCTCCAGGGATTTGAACAAATTATCTCCCTTCCTGCAACATAATTTTGCCATCTGGTAAACAGGAGTGACTCATTTGTAGTGTTTTACGAACCACAAATAAGAAATGGTTTCTAAGAGCAGAGTATTCTTCTTAGTACTTGAAACCCACTATGGTGATCTTGGGACAGATACGATGGAGAAGGTGGAACTAGTAACATGTGCTAAAGCGTATGGGCCGTGCATTGACTCTCTGAGCATCTGGAACTGTCATTTGGGAAATCCCTTAAGCATGGGCTTAATCCAATTTAGCTCAAGCTGAGGTTTCAGAAGCAAGGCTGATAAAACTACTATCTGGCAGCACATCCTTAATAAAATGCAACATATTTTTTGTCAAACTGGAGAATGTACAAGATAGTACAACCACGTATTTATGATATACCCAAAACCTGACCACTCTCTCCAAGACGAAATCAGCTCAACAGTTCAGGGACTTACATTCAAGTGAATATTTTAGTCAATAACCTGGTATATACAATGCAATTTGAATGCAAATGTCATCAACTATAATGCTGGAAGAAACCTCTCTATTAACCTTTTTACTTGGTCCATTGCACCGTACAAAACAGGAACAGCCACAAAACCTACCAATTTTTGAACCATATTCAGAGAAGATGGAGCATAGTGCAGGGAATTCTTCTAAAACATAAGGACTATAACAACAGCCAAGAAAGTACTGAATATTAACCCATGTGGGATTGATGATTCCAACCAGCATTATCAAATTCAGCACACTAAGAGCAAAAACAGTATTAAGAAAATAGCCAGCAACATTTTTTTCAGTTTCCTAATGCAATATCTTTTCTGCAGACTTCAAAATGCTTCTGAGCCTGATAATTTTACATTTGATTCATGACCATTCATTGAGCATGAGTGAATTTTCATCTTCAAAAGTTCTGAACTTCATGTTCCATGTATATTTTTAATAAAGAGATTTTGACTTTCTAGCAGTAGCAGTTATGGGTAAAGATGCCAAAAAAAAAAATCTTCTCCTGGGATAAACCCTCACAGTGTACATTTTAGGATGCTAAGTCAGCAGCCTCTACTATAAATTTTTAAAATTTATACATAAATATACTTAAAGAAAATTACTAGTAGAGAAATAAAATCATGTTTGTTATATAAACTGTACCTCATCCAAATTAGAAATGGATAAACCCCACATATTAGTATTTCTCCTGCCATACTAGACATAACTGACTTGCACAGGTGGAAAACTTAGTGCCTATATTGTTAAAAGATGCTAAAAAAAGAAAGAGCCCAGCTCCCAAAAATGCCGAGAACAAAAGAGAAAGGAAGAAGCAAAATAACTTGTAAGGAAAGAGAAGGTCAAAAGGGACCCAAGCACGTCAAACACCGCCATTTATTCTTCGTGTCTCTAGGCATTACTGTGCAAGCACAATTAACTTCCCTACAGTCTCTAAAGTAGTGCCTAGAACGTTTTTGACACAAATTAAAATCATGCAGCACAGAAAATAAGCAAAGACAGACAGCAAAGTTGCCAAAAGCTTTTTTCTAGAAGATTAAATTATCTGTTTTAAAAGATTTTAATAATGTTTTAAAATACTGTAGCCTAAGACATGCCAAAGGCCTCTATATCCCTGCATTTAAATACTCAGTTAACCAATCTTGTCATGGAGAATGCATGGAAGAAAGCTACCATATAATCAGAGCCATGGTATACCCACCTGGTGGTGGATCCACTTGATGAGCACGCAGAATCCCCAAAAGATCCCACTTGAACATGAACACAGTCATGCCAGAAACAGCCCCTGCTGGCAGCAACATCAAACTAGTTATAATGCAACTGATCAGCCGCAAGATTTCAGAAAAAGTTCATTTTTCTGGTATGAAACTTCTGGCAAGATTTTATATAGTGCATTGAAGTAGTTTAACTGTACGTACACACAGAGTTATATTTGACACAGCAAAACATTGGATGAAATGGAAATCATAACATATATAAAAGCAAAACTAGCCTTCTCCCAGAAACCCAACACCACCAAGCACCCCACACTCCAGAATAACCAGTGTTTGACTTTTGTATATATTTATATGTGATTAACAGGCTTTATCTTAAAGATATTAAATAGTCACTGACATGTATCACGAAGCATTCATAATTTTTTCTATGCAGCAGAGCTTTAAATAGAACATTCTCCTCTGTTTCCTGGGAATTCTGCCTTTTCCCAGCCTTGCAGATAGATAAAACTTCTGCCTTATTTTGCTTAAGGAGCAAAATGATCCTTTGCGTGACAATCAGTGCAACACGAGTCACAAATACCTACATGCAGGGGAAAAAAAAAAGAGGAATTCCTTTAAGGGCTTATTGCTGGTGAAGACAAGAATAAAAAACATGATTTATTTTTGTGGCCAGATAAATACTATGCATAATGGCGTGGCAGTGTGACTACAAACTCCTCTGTGCCTCTCGGGGTAAAAACTTTAACGGGAAGGGAAGATATTAAAGTGAGAGTTCAACCCCCTAGAAACTCCAGCATATAATTACAGAACTGTCTTGAACAGAAGGTCCTTCCACTGTAACAAAGCATACTAATTTGAGAGAAAACAAAAGCGTCTACTACTTTATTATTTTTAAAACGTTTAAAAAGTGACAAGATGGCACTTACTTGTAGCTCAATAAATGATAGGTAATAATCTTCAAGGTAAAATGAATCAGGTTGTCAGATATGAACTGTCATGGGTACAGCATTTCCACACTCCAGGGCATGGGACTGAACTGAACCATGCCTAGTTTAGATCAATTCTCCTGTTAAATTTCTCCGGTGCTGCAAGACTGCAGCCCAGAACATTTCCACGGTACTTGCTTTATGCAGGGGCGAGGCAGATAACACACACTTTGAGACCGTCTTTCTTGTGCCTTCTGGAGATGCAGGCAACACACAAAGTTCAGCACTTTTGAGTTTATTGACTCCAACTAGGAAGTATGAGATTCAGGGGGGTAATCTGATACCAAGCAGTTGACACAGGGGATACTCTGCCAGAATTATTGAAACTATCAGCCGCTGAAGAAATGAATACCACTTGTGCCTCAGTACCAGGTCCTCCTCCTGCCCATTGCCGACCAAAGCAGTGAGAGTTTGGTCGAGCAACTGTGATGAAAGTCGGGGTGTCGCCACTTGGGCTGAGGGACACCCGTGCGGCTCTACCCAGCCCTGGTGCCCTGAGCAACGGTCACTCAAGGCTCTCTGCATCGCTCTCCACTGAACGATGTGGAGTGCCCCAGGACAGAGCTCACACAGCAAAGGAAGGGCAGCTCACGAGCCAGCTGCAGTCTGTGCATCTGCCTACCTCTGAAATAATCTATCAGACTTCATTGCAGGTCCTGCAAAGCAGCAATTTGTAACAGACTTGTAACTCACATGAACAAACAGTTTCTCCATTTGGCATCATAAACTTTGTGCCACAGAAATGTGTTGTTTCATTCATGTGAACAACCTCAACATGTATATACTGTGAATATGGAAAAGCAGGTTTCAGGAATCATGACAGTTGTGGGCAGATAACTCTCTGTTAATCAAGATGGTGTTACATAAGGACAAAGATTTTACAGTATAAGACACAAAAAATATATATATTCCAAAGCCAGAGATTAGAAATAATGTAAGGAAAAAATATAGTGATGGCACATGCCATACTCCCGGGGTGAATACCTTATCAATTTGGACTGATTAAAAGCAAAAATGTACTCATGAGCTATACATTTATGTTGAAGAGTTTTCTAAATTTTATATTCACCCCATCACTAGGAATTAAGTAACAAAGATGCAGAAAATCAAACAGAAAGGGACAGATGAAACAAGAATCTGGCCTTCAATTCTTTGTTGTACAACTTTTCGGCTTCTGATATAGAAAAGTTTAAACAAATGCTAAAATTTTCAAATTATTTTCTGAATAGTTGAGGAAACAACACTAGACTATTTGCACACGAACAACTTTGAGGCATTTTGCTTTTAATTTGCATACAATTCCTTAAAGTGAATTCCACATGAAGAAAGGTGAGATACAACAGAGCTCGTTTACCATTTCACAAGTTAACAGAACAAAGTAACATCTGTCCTTCTTAGTAACTAGCTTTCATCCCTTACTCCAACTTGTCACTTCGGCTGCAAGTCTCCACGCCAAATAAGTACATGGACAAGTTCCAAACTCCACAGACTTTCACATGTGGACTTCAGTGGTACTGGAAATTCTAACAGCAAGAAAAAATTGAAATAATAAGCTCATCTAAAGTCTTTCATTCTGTTGGCGTTTCCCCAATGAACACCCAAAATTCAGAGTAAAAAAATACTTCAGTTGTTCAGCTCAGCTACTCATCTGAGTGTGGTTCCTCTATGGAGCACATAGCTAAGGAGAAAAAAGAACAATACTTTCTGTCAAATAAGAGGGGGCATTAAATCAGAAATAGAGAGATCTCAAAATAATTGTGCTAAAATGGACTTCCCAAACAAATTTATCTAGAACACAATTTGAGCATGCTCTTCCCTTCTACATACTGATAAAGTTTTCTAGCTATACAATTTCCATACATAGTTGGATTTGACCAGGCTCTTGGCTTCTTTCGAACTGGCAAATACCATCCTGATCAACATATATTACAACAGTATTATACCTACAATAAAATACTGGCATGGTGCTAAGAAAAGCATCATCTTTCTTGGTGCTTTAATAAGACCAAAAATAGGTTAGACACAGGTTGAAAGGGAAGCAGTAAAAAAAAACCCTGTCTTGCAGATCTTTCTGAAAAAGAGATGGGACTGCAAAGCTACCCAACTAAAAAAAGAGAAAGAACCATAAGCTGCAAAGAAGTTTGGACCTACCAACAGCAGCAGAAAATCCCTGTCACTACAGCTGTCTTTGCTTAGGTCTTACAGCAATAAACACCAATTTAGCCTTCTGCCTAAAAATTTACAGGAAGTCTTTTTTTTTTTTTATATGTGTGTACGAATTCTTAAAATTGAGATTGTGTGACACTGCTCACAGTGATTTGTGTGAAAAAAATCAAATCAATTGTGCTGAAGTGGAAAATTACAGAACTTAGAATTGCACGTCTGATAGTAAGGGTTTGCATGTGCACACAAGCCTATACATCACAGCACATCTGTTGATGCCAGTGATTCCATTTGGGATTTACCAGTATTTTCCTCTCATGATCACAGATTCTCCAGCAACTCTACTGAGTCTGAAATACATCAGTACCAGAGAAGAGACTCTAACAATAAAAATCTTCGTACAATTTAATATTTACTCTCTAGTAATTTTTTTGCTATATTTAACACTAGTGTGACAAAATTCCTGATAATTATATCTCATGCAGGTAACTTAAATGTGGAGTTAGCACTATCTAAACTGGTAAACCTACCACTAGGGGGGTTACTTTTGAGTCTACAAGACAAGTATTTCTGCAACAATGACAACTAAGTGGGTATGCACAGAACGTAACAGGCTCAACTGAATGTACTTGGCAGGTATCTAATGACAGCACAGCTTCCAGAAGGACTGGAGAGGCAACATCCTCTGACCTAAATAGACTTGACATTACTGTTTAGGAGGGCTCAAGTGGAATTGCTGTTAGGAGAGATGGTGTTCCTGTCGTTAGTCAAATAGTTTAGCTTTTGCTAGTTAAAGTTGCTGTGATTCGTGCTCTTTCTTTGATAGAGTAAAATGTGTTACTCACTCTACCCATATTGCCATTTTTTAGGTCACAATAGAGATATTGACGGCATACCGTACCTTTCTGCAGCTGGAGACAAAGATTGCTGATAGACTGCTGCTATTCCTTCTCTGCAATTCCTTGGTGAGTACATTTTCATCAATACCAACTCCCTAGAGTCCAGATTTTTTCAAAAATATATTACAGGAAAAGTCTACTTGTAAATCACTTATCCTTCTCTCCTACAATACCCACAGGTTTCAAAAAAATAATTATAAATGAAATTATTAAAAGAATAATAAGAATTGTGATAGTCTTTCGTCGTACTGGGCATTTCCCTTTTTTTAACTGACATACATTCTAACAGAAATCCCACAGTACGAACCAGGTAACTTCAATTAAAAAAAAAGCAAACTATTCAGCCCAATGTTAGAGCATGTGTATGTGTGTATAATACTGTAAAAGTAGTCACACATTAGAGGTATATAATTGAAACAGCATTTTCCTTCATGAACCTGCTATTACTGAGGCAGTGACAAAGTTTCCATTTCTTTGTTTTCTAAGCTTTTTAAAGAATAGCTATTGCCACATATTGTAAACCTAAATACTGGACAAGCAGAAGCTTGTTGGTATCAGGTGAGGAGTAATACTACTAGTGCAAACAGGTGCAGAGACAATTCCTCCAGTTTGGGGGTGAACCAGCCGTATAACACTGAAAGAGGACAGGCATCTTCTTCAAACCCACACTCATGTGTGTTTCTCCACTCAGACATACTTCCTTCTCTGTCTTGGTCTTCTTTTTACAAGGGTAGGTGGGGGAGAACCACCAGCTCATGTGATATTTATCATACAAAAGATTTCTTGACTGTTTTCCTATTAATATTATGAATGTTTTATAACAAGTCAAGGAACGATAAATACCTCAAGCATCAGGAAAGTGACAATAATACTGACTTAGTATCATTAGTAAAAAGTGAAACATTCTCTCCTGAGATATAAGTCAAGGAAGGAACAGGAATGATGAACCTAACACTGTACCATTATTTGATCATCATGCACCTCAGCTGACTGGATGAGAAAGAACAACTGTTTATTGCCCTCTGCTCATCCAAAGCTATGACAGGCAGTTTATTTAGGTAAGTGCTTGGCATACCAGAATGTTGTCAGTTCTCACTGTACTGTCCCCCTTTAGCTTATTTCTTTACAAGAAAAGAAAGAAAAAAAAAGAGGAAAAAAAAAGAAAAAAAGAGAAGAAAATCTCAGCAGGTTAACCCTCATCTTCTCTCAGCTCTGTGGGTAGAAATTTGTACTGCTGTTGGCGGATCTGAGCCAGTTTTTTCCTTGCCTCTTCCAGCTCTCTTTCCTTCTTCAGCATTTCTTCTTGGGCTGCAATGATCTAGAAAACAGAAGCACAAATTATGACACCAAAGAATACTGTCTGTAAACCAAGATTTCTCTCTCTGTAACACCAGTCACAGCTAGGCCTTGAGCACTCTCCAGAGAAGCACCACATTGCAATTACTTCAGCAAGAATTGCTCAAATTTTTCCAGGTTCCAGGACTATGCCATCAAGAACAGTATCGTATTCACACTTGTTTCTTAAAGAGGACTAAAAAAAGACAGAAAGAATCTACCAGCATAGTATTACCATGCATCCATGATGGATTTTATAGTGCTGTGCTCCCCCAGCATTATTGGGGTGAGGATACAGCACATGTAAAATAAGCACCGTGTCTTAATGTAATGTCTGACTGACAGTAAAATCGAACACTCATCATTGCAGGTATCCACAGAATTTTCCTGCATCTCAGAATACTAAAGGAAAAGTGACAGTACTACAGATGCACAGAAATGATAAATTTCAGTATCTTTTAAGTAGTGTCCATAGTACATGGTGTTCCTCATTCATAACAGTGAATCCAGAAGTTAGTACAACCTCATAGTCTTGGAATCTATTTTTAAATATTGTTATTATTTCCCCTTATTTATTATGGTCGCAGTAACAAAATATCATCAGTTCTTATCTCTCATTCTAATTCTTTTATTACATCATACAAAACTAGAGGTCTATTAAGATCATGGAATCATGGAATTGTCAGAGCTGGAAGGGACCTCTAGAGTATTTAAAGAAAAGAACCGTTAACTTCATCACAACAAAAAATAAAAGATACTGGACAATGGTAACTGCTATTATGGTAAATATCCAATGAAGAAGTTAGACATCTTACAGCACAGGACTTCGCTGTTTCGACAGCGGATATCTATCAGTGAGGCTTCAAGTAATTTATCATAGATTTGTCCAGCCTTCAATGCAGCAGACAGACACTGGAACACCGTGCTATATTTCTGTGATAGTTTTTCCTCTGCTTTACTTCTCATGTAATTGTACCAACCTGAGCAATGCCACCCACAAACTTTGTTTTGACCACAACGTCGTCATCCTCTGCTTTCCCAAATGCTGCTTTTTGGGCTGCCCTGACAAGATTGTCTGATGCTCGCTTGACAGCATTTCCTGCAGCCTTTGAAAAAGACAAGAGAAATTTAGTAATAATGAAAATGCATAACTAACATGGATTCATCTAGGCATCAAAACTAAAACATCTTTGCTTGACTACATGGGAAAGGTATGTTATGTTTTTCCCAGTAAAAAGCAAATTAGTCTTTCAAAATCAATGGAACAGAAAGGAGAACATAAATCCATTATTTAAGCAGCTGGAAGTCAGTAAAGTCTCAAATAAGATTGTTTCCCCTACAGTTTGAAATAAAACAGTGAAGAAAGTGAGAGCAGAGTTCTCTGTCCTGTGGCTCCTAATGTCTCCAGGTGTCATGTTTGCTAAGAACACTCTTTCCCACATAGGCCACTGGCCAAGACAGCCTGCTCGCACGTGCTAGAGACACACTGGCACTAGGAGGGGAAGCCACATAGACCAGCTCCGAACCTGCCCCTTAATTCTCCCCAGTCTTATTCCATATTTCCAACTTCATCTCCCTTTCAATTTAACTTTCTTCCCACCTGAAATGACCCAAGGACAAATTATTTGAAATTTGCTCTGCTCAGTCTGGACCTCATCCAAAGAGAATTGGAAACATTTCCTTTGTTTCATTAAGTTCTGGAACAGACCGTAAGAGTGCATTCCAAGTTAGCATTCATGAGAAATGCAGTTCAAATGTCTTCTCCTAAAGCTTGCAGTTGTTTGTGGGGTAGGAAAGACAAAACTAATACACTCAAACTCCTGAACCCAACCTATTGATTAAGGCTATGTGAAAACATTTGTGCTGGGGGCAAAGCCAGCTGAAAAGCCTTAGTAGTTTTGGCAAATCCACCAGTAAAAATGTTTGGTGGACGTCAACTCACTGGTTTTGCTATGATAAAGGACATTATTTCCCAATGCAAACTGCTTCTCCCTTCATTACTCATTTTGTGACAGATATGAAGCTTGGTAAAGTGGCAAAGTTCAATTTCAGTCCGCACTTGGACTCATTTCCTTTTCACATTCCCTTCCAACTTTTCACATTTGATGTCTAATATTTGCCTACAGTGACTGAGTACCCTGGATTTCCTGGCAGAGCTGAAAGAATGGTCTCTAGTACTTGATTTTGTTTCTGTTCCTATTATTTGTTCTGCATTTAAGATTCCCTCAGATCTACCCTAGTATTTGGACATTAAAGCACAGGTTGCAATTCCAGTCAGAACTATCTTCCAGTTACTGATACCTTCCCCCCCCAAGACCTCAAAGTTAATCTATATGAATTCACTATAAAGCACTAAACCCATCTTATCCCTACAGACAGCATTAACAGGCCAATTTTTTCTACAGAAAGAAACAGATTTTTCACACACATTTCTTTTTTCCTCTGAAATATTTAACCCATTTTTCTACTTTGAAAAAAATTATGACATCAGTTCCTCTTGCTCAGACAGATACTAAGTCGTATTTATTTCTGTTGTACTTGATCCTGCTTATCCATGCATGAACTGTTATATTCAGTGTCCATTAGTAACAACTGTGCAAGCAAGAGAGAAAGAGGAAATTTCACTACCACCCGAGATACTCCATGTTGATGGTATGAAAAAAAGGAGCTGAAATAGTGCTTACATTCCAGACTGAGTCTGCAGGACAGGATGCCAGAGAGGGCTTTAGCTATTTTTAAAGTGAATGTCCTTAAACAAAACTTCTGGAGACATTATATTTTACCCATTGTAACATTCACAACATGAAATGGATGTGTAATGAAAAGGGAACCAGTTTCACATAAAAAAAATTAAGCCAGACTTTAGTTGAGATGTTGCATCAGCTTCTGTTCTTGTTTTTGTCTGACAACGACTCTCCATTTTAGTAATGTTCTATCTACAATTGCTGTCTCTTGACTCCTAGAAACAAAGGAAACCTGACCACAACTCAGGCTCGCACTTCTTACAGAGGTCAGGAGGGTACTCATGTGCAACCAAGTTAAGTGTGGTTATCTCTCTGCAGGTTCGCTTGGAGTCTAACTGAATACAGAATAATTGCAGAGAAACCACCCATACTCAGTTGCTATAAAAATGCATGTAGTGAACATTCTCAGCTCGTGTATTCCTGTGGCTGATCATAAACACGAATCTATCAATATTGCATCTAAAGCAGTGCTTGGCATGGATCAGTCAACATTGGCATTTCTCGACATCTTTTAAAATGAAGAATAAAACAGGCAGTGGAGTGAGATATAGCTACTGCTGAATAACGTCAAATGCACAATCACTTCATCCTTGATGAATTCAAGTGCCTCAGAATCCCACAAGGAAAAAAAACTGAACAGAATTCTAAAAATTCAAGAAACTATTCCTAAAACTTGGAGTTTGTTGACGCAGTGCTAAACCAGCATTAAGATAACACTACTATGGGTTTTCAGCAATTAAGAACACAAGTACCTGCAGCCTTCTCATGGCTTCAGAGTCATGATCGGCCTTCACTTTGCAAGCCACAAGCAACTGTGCTGTAGAAGCTGCCACTTGTTTGGCAGATGAGATGAGCTTCTCCTCACTAGCGTGGCCTTGTACTGAGGCATTAGCTGCTTCACAGAGATTGCTGGTTGCAGCTGCCACCATTCGGGCCTAGGGGACAGTAAAAAACATCACTGTGTATTCTCACAGGATATTATTTCTTCAGAGAAGCTGCTAGTTTTCCTTAAGAGAAGTAGTTACTCACAGCAGAAATAAGTCCCTGAGACCACTGTCCATCATCAGCTGCATTTGCAGGGATTGCTCCAACCTGAAAAAACAGTTCAGAGATGGCTTACAATGAAACAGAAGATAGACTGGATCCAACTTCCCAGACTTCATTGATAACGCAGAAGTGGAAACAGCTGCCTAACATCAAATTAATTATTTTACAACAAATCCACAGGGAAAAGCATTTTCACTTCAAACGTCTTTAGCAAACTCTTCAACTATAATATTGCACCAATTTGCTCTGTAAGATACTTTCACATCCTTTACTCAACAAAGTTGGAAATGTATTTGGGACAAGAACATGCCTGGTTCGCACATATCCATGCAGTCGGGTAAGAATTTCCCACTGCCTCCGTAGCAAATACAAGGTCAGTGAGGAATCTAAGCCAATAGTCAGTACCATTTACTGTTCAGTACTGAAGGGCTGGATGTGGAGCAGATCAAACCTGTCCTTCCCTCCCACATGCCAGCCACGCTTTTCTGGGAGGCGTCCATACCACATGCCTCAGAAGGTTTCTTACACAAGCAAAACATTTCCCCCAGTATCAATAACAAAATCTTCCCACCAGGCAGGCTGGAGCCATTTGCTAGGGGCAAGAATTTGGCCAGTCATTTAAGAAGCCAGCTTTCTATACTTCTGGCTGATCTGGAGATACAGGCTACCGCAGCAGTCAGAGGATACCACATAGTCACTACTAGCTAAGTAATTTGTAAAGAAAGAATAGAAGGAAAATGCGTTAGGGCTTCATTATTTCAGAAGTATTATAATGGCTTTATTTATGAGAAGTATCATAATGAGAAGATGTGCAACAAAAGATTCTGAAGTTTAATGTTTCATTCAATTTTGATTTGGATTTTTTTTTCCCCTTAAAGACCACAGTATTTGCAGAGTAAAGCAGGAAAGAAAACTATCAGTAAAGGCCATGTGCTGCAAAAATTCCTGATCTTTCAGCAAGTTACTATATAAGAGTGATGGATAAAGCAAAAAGGCTAAATTCAGTAAAGCAGGCTGAACGGATCTGCTAATACAGCACTGTATTTGACAGGTGTCCTTCTATGAGAACAGCAAGCTTCAGCTTTCCTCACACAGATTAAAGCGGTTTTAGCAATTTTCTGAGCTTGGATGGAATAGGATGGAAGTGCTGTCAGCCTCAATCTGAAAGACACAAATAGAAACTTATCTGGGGGAGCAAAAAAGCCAAAACTAGCTGAGGGAGATTCAGAGCTGGTACGAGGATAGAACCACAACCCATATTATTCTGTATAACTTCATGGTGGTGGTAGTGGTGAAGAAAGCAAAGCAAGCTGTATGTCACAGTGAAGGTAATAAGAACAGGTCTTACCACATAAAAGCAGACTGCACAATAATTTAAATGAAGCAGGTAAGTCAAAATTCTCATTTTTGGACTGTCTCCGCAGCTAGATTTCAGTGGATATTAATACTACCTTGTTTTATATTATTGATAAATTCCAGAGCTATAGTTTAAGGCGGGTCTTTTCAAGCAGTTACATCGCTATTGTTCTAAAATGAGTGCTCTGTGCTCCTGCTGGAACTAAAAGCAGAAGCTCCCCAGGACCTCCAGCTGAAGTAGAAACCACAGGGCTTTTGTGACAGGGTCCATGACACAGTCTGCTCAGAATAAAGAGTTAGATGAAATTGGAAACCATAACTATAAAACAGTAATGGTCCTATAACAAATTGTTCTCACAGGCAACATATCTGATGTTCAGATTTTAAGTTTCAAAGTAGATTAACTGGGAAAAAAAAAACAGTGATGGATATGAAATTAATTACAAAGACCTCAATGCTGACCAGATGAAAAGGATGACACATGTTATAAGCCCTCTTCCCAATGGTCCCAACAATAATAACAAGCATGTCCACTTGAATGTACTGAATTTGGATGCAGGCCTGTGTCCCCAGTGAATCAGACAACAAAACATTGAGGGCACAATTAGTGTGCCCTTTGCTATTCTGGTCCAGAGTGGTACTGTACGTACACTATGACATTTGGTTTTGGACACCCAAGCTGTCTTATGGGACTATACATTAATCGGTTGCCAGAGATCTTCAGGAAATGAAAAAAAAACACCCCTCAAACACAAAAACTCCCCACAGCTGAAACATCTGAAGAACCAAACACTTGATTACACTTGTGAGGTTTAAATAAACATAATTGCAGTGTTTTGTTGTTTGGTTTATTTTTTTTTTAAACAGAACCAGGCCTGGGTCATGTAGTGTGATAAGCAATGAGAAGATTTACATTTTCATTAGTCATTCCCAATTTGATGCTTCCCCCCATCACTGTTGCTACTTGTCCTGTTTACCCACCTTTCCCTGTGCCACCAGTTCTCTCTGGGCTGCTGAAGCCGACTTCACAAGAGCACTGGTAGCAGCTGCAATGGATTTAGCTGCTTCCAGGATCTGTTCTTCGAAATCCAGAGTCTCATCTGCTTGCTATAACCAAGAAAGAACAATGTCACACATTATTCAACTGAAAGCAGTTGTATTTTCAAGATTGAGGACATATACAAAGTGAGACAAGAAGATTTTGGAACACAGCAGTGAGTTCAATAAGACCTACAACATAATTGTCTGCAAAGGAGTTTCGTATGGACTAAAGCTGGGAGTCAACATAAATGAATTTAAGTTGCCCTTGTGGCTGCTCACACATGAAATTGAGTATCATGCAAGATAATGAAAGAATTGCCTTCAGCTTCCTAATATGTTACTTCCACTAGGGCTACTCAAAGCTACATTTAGAGAAGTGCACGTCTGAAAAGAAATGATTGTTTTTCCTTATCAAGATTCTTTTTGTAGTGCTATGGTACTGCTGCCAAGATTGCTGAACTAGGTAGAGCATCTTCTAAATATTTAAAGATGTGAAGTATTAAAAAAGAACAGTGATAAATGCATGTTTTCTAATTCACCTGTACTAAGAAACGTAACACAGACACCAAGCAAGACCAAAGATTTAACAGCTTTTGGTAAGAGCTGTCATTTCACAGGGAGCAGCATTGTGAAGAGGTCCACTCTCCAGCTTGGATAGGAAGTTCCAAAGATCTGTCTGGAACATTTCAGTCATCCAAACGTGTGCAAAGCATATGCAAATAGAGACATCAGCTATTCTTAAGGAAGTTTCTGGCTACTTAAAATGAAAATCAGTTGTTCCATAAAACAACAACTTCCCTGAGTTTCTAATCATTTAAACAAATACTGAAAACATTTATCCATTTAAGCACAATTACTAGCTTCTGAACAGTTAACAAAATAATGTTAGAGATAAATGGTTATTGTTATTTTAAATAGAACTAGGTCTGGGCCAAGTATTCTCACTGGTTTTATACAAAATAAACCAACAGAATGTATTTTGTTTGTGATCGAATCACAAGCCTACCAGAACCTAACGCAGTCTGACCAGTAGGGTTAGTGGATACAATACCAGAAGAGACCACATTGTCAGAGATGAGGCTTTTGAAATACAAATTTCTTCTTATGCAACCACAGCATTCCTGTGTCAAATAACTAACTTTAGGAACAAGAGCCAAGTGGACTTTGAGTTAGAAAATCAGGCACTTCATTTGCAAGTCTAAGCTTACCCACCTAAATTTAAGTCAGTTTTGGTTCTTCTGATACTGCAATCTGATGAAATAGCAGTCAATTATAAAATAAAAGATAATCATGAGTTATTACAAATAAATACAAGGTGGCACATAAAGCAGTGCTCAGTCCTACAACACTTCACATAACTGCCATGTAACTAAAAGTCCAGGAGTTGAAACTGTAGCAGCATCTATAGACACAAGAAAAACTTAACAATCTGAAAATAAAAACTGATGTGTATATGAAGTTATTTGGCACTTCAAAGTTTTTCATATCCTTTAGGAAAAACCACCTAATTCCAGAAAACACATTTGTCTTGCCTTGCTATTAGTTTAATCCCATCAAGTGAAGCATATATCTTTGCAATAAGAGCATAAGAAATTGCTTTGTAAAGTGATCAAGTCATGTTTCACATGGATTTTTGGCAATGCTTGCAATGTAACATCATGATCATTATTATATCTAAGTGGTAATTGCATTGGTCCTGAATTTATGCAACAGGCCTCATCTTATTTATAAAGCCCTTATTTCAATCACGACATCATAAAACCAAAGCAACTAAGTGGAATTCAGCATAGTCACTATCAGATTCCTTTCCATTATTTAAATAGATGCATTGTTGGCTTTAAGTTGACTGAAGACTTTAACTGGAATATAAACTGAAGTACCAGTGGATGACAGTCAATTTGACAGGCTGTTACCACACTTGTACTTTTAACAGACTGTTACTACACTTTCACTTTTGTACAAGGCTCCTTGTTATTTAGAGTTTTTAAATTTTCATTTCCAACATAACAAAATACGTTATGTGTGTTACTCTTCATACGTCAGCATTGTCAGGAATTCAACCTAAGCAACTGAGCATTTCAGTATTTGCTTATTTATCACAAAGAAATCTTTCATAAAGTTTAATAAAATGCCCATGGCCATACTCTGATCTATTACACAGCCATGTATGTGCCCAGATGTTATTCAATTCGTGAAAAAACAGCCAATAAAAAGAGGCTGAAGTAGTAGTTTGAACTCACTTCAGCACAGTGAGAGGACTAAATATTGCACATGAGTGCTAAGCAAAGATGACTACTTTCAAAGGAAATGCAGAGAAATCAAACCTTGCATTACTGAGAATGTTACTGTACAATGGCTGGATTGACTTTCACTGTGGAGCAGCAGGTAAAGCTCAGCAGGACAACACATAACTAATCCTAAACCCTAGTATCCTTCAAACCAGGACATCAGACAACAGGTATTTTTTCCCCCCTCCTGTGTTCTAAATGAATTTCTTTTCAATTATATGGAAATTTGGGTGGTGGGGAGAAGACACTACACCACAAGTTTCTCAAAGTTCCAAATCCTACAATTCCTGTAATCTCACAATTTTTTTATTTCTGGGAAAAAAGAAAAAAGTTTCCTATTGACAGCTGATCCCTTCTGTGGAAAATTTATTTTTGAAACAGCCTTACACAGCACTCGAACCGCATAACTTTTGTGTTTTTGAGTTTTCATCTTTTCTAGCAAATCCTTGCTTTCTGGTCCTTTCCTGCAGTTTTCCCTTCAGCATTCTCAAGTTTGCAATCTAAGGGCTGGACACTCGTGTTTGAAATGGGGAAGTGGGCACAACACTCATTCAGTGCCAAGGGTATATGCCTACCTGCCTGTAACTCTCCAACGAGCATTCCTTGGCAACTAGCCAACACCAAACACAGCAAAATGCCCTACAAGAGAAGGAATTCATCTACCCATTCCCATTATTAAAGAGTGTGTCATAAGTTCTCATTCACCAACAGCATCCTCACAACAGTCTTGAAGAAGAAAGTTAGGAGCAATGATGTGATACATGGCAAAAAATTTCACCTTGTAAGATTTTAGGTACTTGAGAGTAACTAAACTTGGGTTTAGTTACCCAAGTTAGAGAGTAAAGAAACTTGGGTTTCTTTAGAGAACCAGGTCTATGAGCCAAGTGATTACCTTCTCCTTCAAGTCTCCCCCACGAAGCCCAGCATCTCTTTTTCCACAAGCCACTAATAAGCTGTTATTGACTATGTATGTGCATAAATGGATTGGAAAACGAAGTCCCCAGGACAGACAAACCAAAATTATTAGGGTAACTACAAAATCTTTAGCATGAAATACCCTGAAAAAGTTGGTTGTGCCATTAAAAAAAATATATATATCATTTGAGATGTTTTTGTACTGTTTTTTTAACTAAGTTTTCTATAGAAACTCCATTATTAGGAGTAGCATAAATAAAGTCAGGATTAACAGGAGAACAAATAAGTCCCCAGTCTCATGGCTAAACAGTAGGGAAAAAATACAAAAGACAAACCATTTTATTTTGAAGCAGTTCATCTTCTATTTCATAAAGAGAAAACCAATATGGGTAAGTTACTGCACTAAGCCATGGAAGACACAATAACCACTCCAGTGAAAGTCAGTTCTTGGCGCAGCTGCTGCTCACTGCCATAAAAGGCCCTACACAACTTAAAAGTCTCTCCAAGAACAACTCTTCTGATAAAGGAGCCCTTCATGTATATATTTTAAATCAGATTAGATTAGGAGTCTGCAGGAAGTCTTCTAAACCTGCTTGTGAGTGAATATACTCCTTCATATTGCCTTCTACTATGTTAAAACCCCCGGAGACAGGGCAGGACACTGTAGGAATATGTTTGATATATAGTTGGATTAAATAACAACCTAATATATCAAACATATCACACAGAGTCCTGCAGAAAAAGGCATCCAGGTTTGATTCATCTTGGGGAAAAAAAAGGACAAACTGCTGAAAGCTAACAGCAGTGAACTCTTATTGACTACTAAAGACACTTGTGTTTGAAGGCACAAGGCTGCACGAAGAGCGTACCAACAGAACAGGGTAGGTACAGCAATGTTCTCTGCTGCTGCACCTCATCTACTGCACCTTTTTCCACAGAGGTGTTCTTTTTCCAATATTAGTGAAGCACGTAGTGTTTATTAGACAAAATTTTTTCCTTAAGAAAATTAGTACTTTGGGGGTTGTTATTTTACAGCCAGTGGCATATTTGCATCCCAGGAGGAATATGTGGCTGTATTGCAAGACACTTGACTCTCCAAAAATTAAAAACAGAAAGAGTCCACACTCAGGAAAAACATAATTGTATTTAAAGGAAATATGACAGCCAAAACTTGCTTAATAAACAGTAAAGATCTTATAGCTTCACAGATTATTCCCCACACCTTGAACACTGCAATGAGAATACTGAACAGGTTTTGTATTATACAGAGGAGTAAGAAGACCTACTTAGGAGAGTTCTCAAAGTGTTTGGAAGATAGAAGCTCAGAAGACAAACAGATATTAACAGGTTATCAATGGGGCAGTGGACTAGTTGGCTGTGCATTTTAGGAGCACATTCACCAGCAGCCAAATGACCAGGATTTAAAGCAAACAGAATCTGCACCATCAAATAAGACATGTGCAGCACTGAGCAGGTCAGGGTCTCATTAGAGAATGTTCTCTGGGATAAGATGATTCCCAGTAGAGGAAAATGAAGGCATCTCATGGTATTGGTCTCAGTCTAAGACATCAAGGGGGTATGGTAAGCACAAAAAGATGTAGAGAAAACAAGAATTAAAAAAATAATTCAAAAGTATAAAAAAATTAAGATACTGAAACAAATGAAGAAAAAAATCCTACCTTCAACTATTGTTTTTTTTTCTTTAGAGGTAAGAGACAAACTGGAAGACATAACAATGAAAATTTCAAGCCCAAATCAAACTGCTCCCACTCCCCGCCCCAGTAAAAGAAGCTTACCCAAAAATACAGAATGAGCCACCAATTAATAATGACGAAGATGATGAATTTCCTACAGGCAGATTATTCTAAAATTACCAATTAAGGACTTCTCTGCAAGTTTACTTCACGATGATTACCGTTAACCAAAGCAGGATACTGGTCTAGCTGGACCAGAGATCTGTTCCATTGCAGGAGACAGCTACTTTTCCTGCATTTCATAGACGAAGTGTAAGAAACATCAATCGTATCAACCGCCTCACCCAGTCTATGCATTCACTCAACAACACCATGTATGTTGTCGGAGACGAGCATCAGAAAGACAGAGCCTGTTCAAAGCATGAAATCCTACTCTGGGAAGATACAAACTACAAGTCTTCAGCAGAAAAAGTGGTATTTGAGCCACTCTGTGATCTTCCTAGCACCTCTGATGTGTATTACAATCCATATTGGGAAAGGGATTAAACATCTAAAAAGGGATGTAAAGACTGTTTAAATCCCATGTTAAACAAACAGCTGGATATGAATTTTAGTTTCAGAAAATGACAAATAAACAGACCAATAAATCACAGGCAGACTGGATACTCAAATTAACATGTTAAATGAGGAGCAGGTGTGAGATCTGTATTCAGTGGGAAATTACAATGACCCTGGAGCGGCTTAGATGGTAGAAGGAAACTGCTCCATGGTTACTAGGCAACACACATATGCTATTGTGTAGTGATTGTATAGAAAAGGTGATGGAGGACTCTTCCTCTCCTCAGACTCAGCCTGTGTCCTCTGCTCTGTAGAATCTCATTATAAAAGACCATTTTTCTTTATAAACAAAATGGATGTACTTGTTAAAAAAATGCAGGACAAAGAGCATTTCTTTTTCGTGAGCTAATTTATTCCTATCACCAAGCAGGGGGGGTGGGTGGGAAGTCCTCAAAGAGTGAAGCTACCAAGAACTACTTCATCTGATGTTCCTGAATGACAAAATACCACCCTGCACCAAAAACAATCACCCAACACTGAATGTTCTTGAGGCCCTGCTTTTCAGAAAGACTTCTCATTAGTTTTAGTCAGAAAACAGTTTTGCACCTACAAAGCAGCATAAACAGGGAAATAGATACATAGTCCTCTCCTGAAGGCTATTACACAGCCGAAGCATGATTTTAATTTTAAAGAGATGCAATTCTAGGGAACGTGGTAATTTCTTCTAAAACCTGCCTGTTCTTCCACACTAGGCAAAAGGTAGCAATCTTCTGTGCTCCACTCTTGTGAGCTATGCATACAAGCAGAAGTAACAGCAGTTTCGTGTATTCCCTCTGTACTATGCATGAAAATAGTTGGCTTAATTTTATATTATATATTCAGAGACACGTTTGAAATGACCCAACAATGCTACTTGCTTCCATAATTAACTGTAATTTCTTTTCCTTCGGGAAAACTAAATAGAAAGAGTCATATCACGTATCTGATTTGATACTGAAGCAGCTACTCTTTTAGCATGGCATATAGTGCTCTGATTTTAATCTTAGAAAATCCTGAAGGTCTTCTGCATTCTGCTGAATCCCTTCTGTCCTGCTGCTTTCTCCTGCTATGCTACACACATTCAGATGAGAACAAAGGGCCTCCAAAGGAAAGCAAGAATGACTTTTCACATCAGTGAAATGTGTTTGGAAAAGAGAAGTAAATAATTAACAGTGATGACACTGTAACTCTTAAAAGCATTTCTGACATCCGGCTTTTTTTCCTTTCCTTGCTCATGACTGGTGCTTGACTCACTCCCTGAAATGCATCTTTTTACCCTCTTCCTTCAGGGGTAAGTCCCATTCGGAGCAGTGTCTAGTGGCACTGAGATTGATGCAAGGTTTGATTGCATTTATACTATTATTGTGAACAGTAGCAAAGTATACACTGATATATGGGCTATATGTATCTTCTGCTTTATTAACTTCAAAGAAACAATGGGGATGGACACTCACCTTTGGCTTGGCTCTTGGTTTCAGCTGCTCTAGCTTCTTTGCTGCAGCCTCAATTGATGCTGCAGCCCCTAATAGCTCTGTCTCCGCGATGACTGTTGGGTCTTCTGGATCCACCCACTCTGTCCCTGGAATTAATGGAGACGAAGACAATAACTTCAGTGCCACTGTGAACTGCCATTCAAACGGGGTGATTTACAATCACACTTCAAGTGTCAAATACAGAATGCACACCACAGAAGGCTGAATTTAGTACCATAATGGCATAAAAACACTCTAGATTTTACTCTCAGTGGCATAAACTAAGAGTGAAAACAAGTATTTAGCAGGATTATTGTGTTATGAAAGTAAGTTAATTAAGAAATATGTAAGCAAAGCAGCTTCAAAAAGGGATACTGTCCATACTAGGAGCAAAACTAGCTGTCACTTAACTTCAATTTATCAGAGCTCTTAAGATTGTTTCTAACTCGATCAAGTTGTAAGGTACATTGACAAACCTTACTGAATAGTAAAGAGGACAATAGTATCATCCACAGCACTTTCCAGAATCTCCTTTTTGGCAGTGGTTAGAGATGAAGCTAGTATTGACTGCAGAAAGAATGCTTTTGGCATTCTAACAGCAATGTAGAGAAGGCCAAAGCAGTTTCTGTAACTTACTCAAAGGTCAACTTTCTTTTTTTTTCTCCTTTTTTTGTTTTGTTTGTTTTTGTTGTTGTTATTGAGTTTTTGGCATTTCTCCTGGCTTAAGGAAATTTTATAGGTTCACAAAATGAATACTTGACTGGAGGTAACCTCACCTTTTTAGAAGTTCTCAATGCATTATTATTTTCAATTTCATAACATTATTCATAATATTATTCTCTGGATAACAAGATTCTGGATATAGGGAAGCAATGAAACAGCCATGGAAAATCAGATAGAGAGAGAAAAGGAAACCAGAAAACTTCTAAGTTCATAACTACAGAGAGCAAGGGGAAGAAGTGGTGTCACAGGTGGAAACAGAAAAGGATGTAAAGGAGTGTACACCAGGCAAGGAAAGAATAAGCTAGAAAAAAAAAAAACAAAGGAAAAAAATAATCTCTTAAAGCCTTGTTAAACTTATTGAAATTGGATCAAAAAGTCTGGGTGAACCTAGTATTAAAATATCCACTGAATACTATCAACTGAATTAACTTAATAACTAATCCTCATTAAGGATGAGTGAATGGGGAGAAGAATACTGGAACTTTATATTAGGAATAGCATAACCCATGTCTGATTTGTCAAATATCAAAGGAAATAACCTTGAATGCTTATGTATCAGTATTTCACAAGCAAAGAATGAGGCAGTTTCTGCTACAGATGACCAAATCACAGGAGAATACAAAACAACTGGCTCCTATTTGTGATGTGCTGGGAGAAAGCTAACGTACGTGGTAAGCTACATAGCTAGTAGCTAGTGAGCTATGCTTTGTGCTGCCAATCCTTATATAGTACGTATATATGCATTTCATATAAAATACCAAAATATTACCAAAACCAATTTCTCAGCCCAAATGTGGTACAAGATCAAGGAATTCTATGTTGAACCCTAATATTGGCAGATAAGCACGGAAAAAAATTTAATATTTTTGATACAAGCAGCATGTATAAACACAAACAAAACCAAACTTGTAAAATGTAGCAGCTCCTCTTTAAAAAAGGCATTTCACACAGGTAAAAACATTTATGTGTTGTATTGGCTAAGAGACAGAATTTTATCATTATCTATGAATGAAAATTAAGAATGAAAATTGATAATGGTTAAAAAACATTTCAATTTCCACAAGAAAGCTTTTAAAGTCAATGAAAAAAAAATCCCCCACAGGCAGTAAGTGAAAAAAGAAATTAAATTAAAATGTAAAAAATACTGGAAATTAATAGATGTCTCCAAAAGTGAGGACAGTAAAAAGATTTTAAAAACGCATTTAGGGAACAGAAAAAATTCTAATATTGACGTGGTTTGTTAGCAACAGAAATTTCAAAACATAAAAAAGGTTCAAGAATTCAATAAATTTACCTGAACAGGGAAAAAGCATAATGTTGATCACTGTTGTATGAAAGAGAGTAACTATATTAAGAAATATAGTGGAAAAAACCCATAAGAGAATAATAAGAAATTCCCACAGATGACAAGTGTTTAGTCAGGATTCCTTTCAAAGGAATGTGCACTGATAAAAGCAGGAAATAACTGAGGAAAACCTGAAGTGTATGTTACACAGAATATCAGAAAAAATAGTATATAGTGGTCTTGGGCCCAGTTTAGCAAAGAAGGATTGAACAAATATGAATTTACTCGAAGCCTTTGTTGGGAGGGAGGCAGAAATAAAAAAGGGATTACAATGCTTTATTCAAAATATTTTACCGTAGCTTTCTATTACCCATGAGATTAGAATGCTCATATGCCTTTCTGATAGCTGTGAAGATTTCTTTACACTGAAGTTGCCAGTAAATCTGATAGTAGATGTGCTCCAGCAGTAGTGGTCTAGTATTCAATAACATCACCCTTATTATGTATTCATCTCATTTAAAATGTAGAAAGTTAGAACTGTCATCCTAAGAGTTCACATGCATCACTGGATGAAAATTTTACCGAGGAAGTCAGTATCTGAAAAAGATATCACTCATCTTTTACAAGAACGGTTCATTTCTGCTCAGTAATGGAATTCATTGCGTATTTGAGTGCTGAATTTATATTCATCCACAATAATTGTGAGAGTGCAGGAAATTAAATCCTAAGAGTTCAGGAAAACATCCAGACCACAATTTTTTTAATTGTTTCATTACCATACTTTGTCAGGGCAAGACCCAGACAGAGAACTGTGAATACTTTAGACCTAAAACTGACATCATTGCTTGAAGCTGAGTATTAATGCAGTAAGATTTTATTTGAAGTTGGAAAGCAACTATCACTGCACCGCAAAGGATTTGTTTTGACTGAACAAACATGAGTGTAAGCAAAGGAACCAGTCATCCAATTGCAATTCAGCCACCAGTTTAAAAGATGCAATACTGTGTTTTGTTTTCTGCTCCTGTGCCCTGCTTGATGGCTCTATCTGCAAAGGCTACACAATTTGCAGATACTTATGACCAATCATATGAAGTGGGAGAGTTACTGAGTTTAGACAAGTTTACCAACACCGAACAACTGAACACCACAGAGAAATTAAGAGACTGGAAGCAGGTAGTACCAAGACACCTGCAACGTATGAAAAGGGCTTTTTTTTTTTTTAGTTTTTGGTTTTGTTTTAAACTACAAAAATGACAGATCATCATCTCTGGGATAAAAAGCACACCATACTGGCAGCCAGGCTGCCCAACTCACCCTTCATTGCTTCTGCTGATTGGATGAGCTCTGTGACAGCACCAGCAACCCGCTTGGAGAAAGAGGCCAACTGATGCTTCAGTTCTGGAGTTGGTTTTTGAAGGATCTAGAGAAAAAGATAAAATGTAATAATGCATATTAGCAATGATTCCAGAGAATGCTGTGACATTCCCAAGGTATGCTAGTGAAAGATTTATTTTATACAGCAATTGGCTGAGAGAAAACCTGAGTCTAGTGAGAGAAACACAACTGTCAATCTCTAGAAGCAAAAGCTTACACTGCAACGCCTGAGACATCCAAGGAAAATGGCACTGCCTTGCATTTCTACAGAAACTGACGATATTGTCTGGAAGTTCTCCGTATTAAAAGTAGGACAGAATTCTCCAAAACAGAGGTGTATGTGTGAGCCTGTGGGAGGGCTATTGCAGCTTTAGCACTCCATTCTCAGATAATATAGTCATTATACTTACGCATCAGGCTGTCTTTCTACACTGCTGGAGAGAAGCTCATTTTCTAGTATTAACTAACTGGTTGGTCATTATTTCTAAGTAAAAGAATTATAGAGTCCTGCAAGCTAGTGCTAATTCTCCGTTCTGGAAAAAAAATCAGCAATGGTGAACACAATGGAGGTGCCAACTCTTAAACTCTCGGCAAGACTCTTAAACAGGAGGGAAAGACAGACACTTCAGAACTGAATTTGAAGCATAAAACCGTGCTTCTTCAAATGGAAAGCAGTCAGATGTTCAGACAGTGAGGCTGAATTCTTCCCCTGAACAGGAACAACATCCGCGTTTCTAATTACCATATTGTAAGGAGAAAAGAGATTAAGTTCTAGAAATCCAAGTATACTTAAAAACTACTTCTGAGAGAAGAGTGACAGATACAGAGAGAGATTTAGGAGCGAAACAAGAGGTTGAGTCTCGAAAGTCATATTCAGGTGTTCATTTTCTTAATGTTTTGAAGAACTCCCCCACAAAGCAGCTCTGAAAACAAGGTGCACACTAAAAATACATTTTATCTTTTTATAAGTGTGTTTCCCATTTGCAGTCAAATGCCTAACCCTTTACTTTGACAGAATAAACTAAATTTAATTAATTTCTTAACTTTGCCTGGTAAGAACTCTGCCACATAACGAATTCTGTGTCACTGGAACTGCCATGTCAATGTATGTGTGGACTAGTCTCCCTCTTCCTAAGGCTGATCTTCAGTCAACTAGTGTCCATTATAAACAGAAGTACAAGAATCCTCAATAGCTAATCAATCTACAATGCTAACAAAACGTAATGCCACAGTTATAACCAAGGTTTATACACTGCATAATCCCTTAGTATGGCAGAAATTGGGCTTTGAGCATCTCAAGGGTTACCTTCCCACACAAGCAAATATGTCCAAAAATACATGAATGTGGTCAGGCTAGCAAAGTGACACTTCCTGCTCCAGCAACTGTGACACTAGTGCTACCTATGATAGCAGTAGCAATGTTGGAATTGGAACAAATGGATGCAAATTTTGAAACCAGGCTATTTACAAACTGCATTGTTTTAAAAGCAATTTAAAACTCATAGCAGATTCTCATCCCCTGCAGAGACATGTAAAGGCATGGTGTGAAAACAACAACAAAAGCTTCAGACTTCCCCTCAACTCTGCATGAATCAATACTGACTCAGATGGAACATACAACTAAGGAAGGTAAATTGGTCTTTAACCTTGCTAAGAATATAACTGATAAGTTATTTTATACAAATTTGTGCATGCTTAACAGCTTTAATTAGTATGTTCCCATGCCCTACATGTCACTAAGTGATTAGGAGTATTCCTTTGAGCAATCAAGTCAGTTTTGTGCCACTTGCCCAATGGAAACTCTGCACAAGTCAATACACTGGCTTAAGAAATCTTAGATACTGCATCTGACAAATCTTGCACCTAAAAAGTATCATCTTCAAAGTAATATGGCTGCTGAATAATACTTCTATGTTTCGTATATTTCAAAGAGTTAATATAAATGATTAGACATTGTATTCTCAGCAGTAAAGCTGACTTGGATTTGCTAATTTGCAGTTAGCAGCTGCAAATTTCAGTTTAAGACTTTAATATGTCATCTAAAAGCCACTTAAAAGAAATCTCTGAGAGTCCATAAAGCTGATTTCTCATTTAAGTCACCCCCAGAAACTTCAATATCTCACCACTGTTAGTTCAAACACCCGTTACTGCTTTCTACAAATGTAATAGTAACAGAACAACAACATATGCGATAATTACGTCTGGTCAAGAAGCCAGCTGGTAGCAGGATTCATCAGTTTGGATTTGAGCAGAGAAGTTTTATGCAGAGCTTAGAGGGTGTCATATCTGACATGAGTTGGAGAGCTCTTTGGGAGCCAGTGCTGGCTTGGGGCTTTGGGATGGCATTGAGTAAGTGCCTCTTATTTTCCTGGAATCAGGACTGCGAAAGACATGCAAAAGTGCTTTTATAAAGATAACCTTTTTGATCTGGGGAACAGGAGTGTGCCCAATGCAACTAATGCTTATAGTGGGTTTAAAAGGATACTAACGTGTCTTATTTTGACTTCTTTGTCAGGGACCATTTTTAGATCAGGATCTGTACTGCCTCCAGATCTGATCCACAATTCAGTCCCATTTAAATACTTCCAGTCTTCCTTCTGGCTCGCAGCTTGAGCTAAAGTACTGAGTTTATTTTAGCTTGCTTTTCCTGAACAGCAAAAATGTTCATAATCTTGTAACAAATTGAAAAAAAAAGGTGTCACTAGCAGGCACTACAGAAAACCATCAGAGAGAATACTGTCCGTGGAAGCATCCAGTAAGTGCATGCAGATGACTCCTTACCAGGAGAACATGTTCCAAGAGTTCCAAGTATCCCAGGGTACATTCTGTTCCGAAGCGCAGGGCTCTCTCACGAACTTCTTCGCTCACATCTGGGTGATACGATGCTTGCTAAGGATGCAAAACAACGTTAGTACCCCAAAACTGCTCCCACAAAGAAGGGCCATGCAGAGAAGATAGGAGAAAGAGAAGGGAAGAGAACTTTCATAACGTGCAAATGACATTTGAGCTTGAGGGTCAGCTGTTTCTGTTGTAACAGTGTAAGCAAACTGCACTGGAAGAGCAGCAGAGCTCCAGTTCTGAGAATGGCATTGGGAAGAGTTTTCCTTTTATCAGCACACCCTCCTGTCTGGGGGTGCATCTGCAGTCTCTTTTAGTGTCTTTCCTTAAGCACTGTCAGCACTAGCACTATTTCTTTCTGCCAGTTGAGAACAAAGAGGAAACCCTTGGATTTCTGATTTCTTCTAATGAAAATACATCACTTGGAAAACATTTTGGGGTTGGAATGGGCTCTTGGGTTGTGTATATACTGTTACCAATACCAACAAAAATAAAAAATGTAAGTGTAGTTTTGCCACACACAAATGGCCACTTAGATCTTACAGGTTAGAAATATGCTAAACCCACTTTTTTATTGTAAGCCTGTACAGCCTACCATCAAGGAATGGCCATCTGGTTTAGAGACCAAAGCATTAGCTGGCCCCAGAAGACTTTGGTCAACCACCAACCTGATGCATCGGTCAAAAGGAGGTGTCTCACTTTTCCTTTTCCATTCCTCACGATAAAGATAATAGTTTGTTCCTTATAGAAAGCTTTGCAAACAGCAGATGAGAAGTGCTATGGAGCTGCCAGGATACCACTATGCTACGTGATGGAGACAAAAACCAACCCAACCAACCAACCCACCACCCAAAAAAAGCGTGAGCTGCTTTTTGTTACCTGGTATCACATTGTACATAAAAGATTATTAATGGCTCTAATACAGCAATAGGCAGTGCTGGAACTGTCTGTTTAAATACAGAGAAGCAGCAGAGTGCTTCTTTGACTCCTTAAGGATTTTCTCTAAGTATAATGTCTGACATCTGATGTAAGCCTGACTAATTCAACCCTTTTATTTTAAATAAAAAGTGAAAGCCTCTTCAAGCTTTTTATTTTCTAAAATAAACTTGTAGGGAACGTTTTTTATTATTGAAGAGAAGTGCTAGTTGTTGACATGAGAAAATTCCTAAAAATCTTAAAAATGAGCATTTCCTCTCTAAGAACAGCTCGTACCACCCCTGCAACCTCCTCTCTTCCATTGGGATGGGGGATTATGTCACTTCCCACTTATTTTGAGCTCTTCCTGCAACTCTCAGCACCCTGAGCAGGCGCTGTTGTCAGCTGGGCCTGGAGCTGGTCTATGGGCCCCCTCTACCGGGAAGTTCAAGATGAGCAGAGTACGGAAAATGGCTCTCATGAGCCACCTTCGTATCTTCCTCTTGTCAGCTAATGATCTGAAGGGAAAGGAGAGGGAAGAAAACAGGACAGGATCTTCCAAATCTTCAGCATACTCAAACATGCTCCAAAGCCAAAAAGATCCAGAAGAGATTATTTTTAATTTTCAGTTAGGGCAGAAGGATACCTCAGTGTTTCATATGAATACGTTGTAAGCACCCTAACCAATAATGCCTCTTCTGCACTTAAATATTGTTACATATGCAATTAGAGCAGAAAATCTGTAGGAGAGAAATATAAACTTTCTTTTATGCTTTGCGTACATAGCCAGGACTGATATTAGAATATTTTGGGAGCATTTTTAAGGTTCAATGAGTCTTAAATCATATACTTCATGGCAGACTAAACAGGTGATGAAGTCATTTTAGGAAGATACTTTTGTAACCCAGGAACATCCCAACAGAAACCTCACTACACCAGTTTGGACTCACAACAGAAATGTTTACTTTTCCAGACTTGCACAGAGAGCCTGCTGAAGCATCTCTAACAGAAACATGCGTCCTAAGAACCAGAACACACATTTATTTCCTCATGTTGAGGCTTCTCTTCACTATCAGCCCCATTTTCTCTTTACATGCTTTCAAAACAGTAAGGCCGCAAGAGCTACTTGACACAAGTACTACGACTTCTAGCCCATCAGCACTGATGCATAACTTGTGGAGGTAAAGGGTACTGACATAGTCCGAGGCAAAAAAATCAGTACTGTTTGAAGAACCTGGAGATTTCACACAGTCCAACCTCCCTGCCTAGAGCTATATCAACATTAAATTCAGACCAGATCACCTAGGGCTTTGAAAACCTCCAAAGACAGACATTTAATATCATTAGGCCCCTGTTCCAATCCTTAATTAAACCCACAGAGGAATAACTGGAAGTTCCTATGATTCATTTTTTGACCATTGTGTTTCATTCCCCTGCCATAGCCTTGAGTAAATAACCCTTCACTGCCTCCTCTCAGCAACCTCCTGGTAGGTGTTAGAGGGTGCTGCGAGGTCCCCCCCCAAAGCCATTTCTTCTCCAGGCTGAATGGGCAGGTCTTCAGCGTCTCCTCAGGGCCTGTGCTCCAGCCCCAGCCGTCTGAGTGGGCTCTGCTGAGCTCATTCCAGCTTAATCCTGCCTTGTTTTGGGGAGCCCAGAACTGGACACAGTATCCTAGATGCAGTGTAATGACTGCTGAGAATAGGTGAAGAATTGTTTCCCTCAACCTACTGGCTATGTAATGATTTAAGTCATTATTCACTTTAATTATTTTCTATGCTTTTGACAGACTTTTTGTATCTGTTTCCTCTCCAACAGCAATCATTAATAATAGTGGTATTATGCACAGGTTGGTTACTGCATAGTCATTTTATACAAATAGGTAATAAGGACAGAAATTGTTATTATCATAGGGCCTGCCCTAACCTTCAGTAAATGTAATTACAGTATTTCCACTGACTTTCATGAGAGTTGTCTTGGTTCATTATATCCCACAGTAATCAACCTCATTGTCTTTTGAAATGGCATCTACTTGTAAACACAGAATTAGCAATGAGCACTGTAAATTCAGGTATAGCAGAACAAGCGCAAGCATATATGTAACTGCTAATAAGTCAAACCCTTTATGCTTCTTGCCTGAGGCAGCTGGCAATGAAACAGAACTTAAATTTAAATTCCTGACACAAGGGAAGTCTGAGCTATATTCTATGCAATTATGTCATAGATCATACTTTTGTCTTAGCCTAAAGAATGTTAAAATCTGATTATTTGTCAGTTATTTGTCAGCTCTTACAGCACAGATGAGCTTAATTGCACTGGAAACCTCTCCAGTGTTTGTCAAATACCACAAACCCCAAGTTGCACTGCACAGCTTTTACAGCACAGTGAGACTAAGACTGATGGTTCCTACCACTAAAATTCAAGGAATGTGGCTTATCACTGAAATGTCATTTCATGTAATCTAGCTGTAGAAATTAATGATATAAAATTCGTAAGTCTCTGAGCAGAATTTGTAGAAACAGGGCTTTCTAAATAAAGTCTGATATAAACGATATACTGAAAAGCTTTAAGTGACCTGACTATTTTGTCATACAATTTAGGTTGTGCATTAAATTAGTAACTTGGAGACTTTTATCCTTGTTTGCACAAGAACCACTCTTGATTTTAGGACAGGTAGACAAGATAAAACTAGACCTTACTGCTTGTCAGTGTATCATTACAGGTAAGTAAAATGATTTCCAGCCATTTTCCTTCCGCAGATTGCTTTCTTAGTGATGATAATTCCCTGGGAGATCCCAAATGCTTTTCCAGCATCCCAGACCTCCATTGCTCAATTTGCAGGAAATTTCATCCCGTAAGCTGCCTGCAATGCATGAACTCCAAAACCATTAAGTTTACTGGGACCAAATGTAAGCATAAAAAAAAAAGACTGTTCATCGTTAAACGTTCAAAATCCTGTATTGGGCTGCTTATTGTATATGTGACTGTGTTTATAACATTTCTGGAAACAGAGGATTCTGTTCCTGAGAATTTGCTGCCTGTTCGGAGAGACTGAAACAAAAATGTGTCTGAACTGACCACTTCCAAAAGACAAAGGTTGTTTAGTGTGTCTCAGCACCTGAATTCAAGCCTGAATTGATTTATCAGAATGTTGCACAATTGTGAACTGTTCTTGGCCTTCCTTAGAAGTTTCAATTAACTGGATTGTACCTAAGACATATTAGGCTACAGTGGTTCTTATGTAAGTGGCAAGCAGTTTAATTTTCTCATGCAAATCAGAGCTTCTTTGTTTTGTTGACCTCCTGAGTTTATGAAGTGGAGAGGACAGAATCAAAATTTGAAGCCTGTGAAGATCAAGAACTGTCAGACACCAAAAACTCTGTCAGAAAACCAAGTGAAAATAAAGTTTAATTCAATGGTTTTGTATAAATCCAGTTCTATGTTATGTTAGAACTTGCACTTTTTGTACGAGGACCATTTTAAAAACAAAATTAACCTGTCCATCTGGGCAGTATTAGGATGAAAATTTATCTGGGATTGATGTAGGGGGTTAAGATTTCATCAAATACTGAGAATCAGACACCTCACAGAGAGCACCTATCATCTAAAGTAAAAGTAAATTAAAATAGTTTACAGGCAAAGGCACTTTTGTGTTACTACTGAGGACCAAAAGGAATGAGATGTCTATAATGCCTTTTTTTTCCTATTTATTATTATTTATGCCTAGATCTTTTTTATCATTAGAACAAAGCCAAATGGCTTAATAGCCATTTATATGACACGGTTTACCCCCAGGTTTGCTGGTCAGTTTTTGAAAGTTGTCTAGCTCAAGTAAAGAAAGTAGGGTACCAGCATGTTTAGCGCAAAGGCAAAAAACATGTTCTGAAAAGCACAGAAGAAACTGAGCAAACCAACAGGTCTGGTTTGGAGGAAAAGGACTACTAAAAATAGACCTGAGTGATTCCTTTCAACACTCCTTTCACTGTTCTTAAAAATATTGAAATCATATTTGTGACCATAGGTTGATTTGTATATTCTGCTACTAGCACAGATTGTTTGTCTTCCAGTTTAATAGGAGACCAACAACCAGGAAATCTCAGGTCAAATAAAACGTCTCATTTTCACAAAAAGAAAAATAGTCAGTGTTAGTGCTGCTTTTTTATGCATAGCACAGAAAATGCTTTCTGAGAGCTGTTCTCTTAAAATTATCATAACTGTTAACTTTCTAATTTGAAAAGCAGATCATTACACAAAGAAACTGAGCAGAAATAATGAAATTCAAGGGATCTAGAGGCACACACAAACAAAAAATAATAAAATCAGTGTTAAGCAAGGAAGTATATCTTTACCTTACAAGCGGTTAGCATGTCAGCTACTGCTTTGCGGCTCAGATTTGCTGTAGCAATCACATCCTCCTGTCTGCATGAGTTCCCAGCTGCCACGGCTTTGGCAGTTGCCATGGTGATTCCTTTCGTCATCCGGATTGATTCTTCAGGTGATGATGTCTTTTCTGGGACCTCACTTGACTGAAACACCTGAAAGTGAAAGCAGAAGGAAAGCCTGATACCATTCAAGTTAAAGCAGAACAGCCACGAGAAAGATACAGCAACTGGAAGCAGCTTTCAAACAGCAGGAAATTAGAAATGTATTTGGAGCAACTGAATATCATTCTTCTTTGTCATAAGCCTGCTCCCGATAAGCCTCCTCACCTACAGACAGTGAAGAGAAACAATAAGCTGAGGGAAGCACACAAAAATAGGTTAACCCATTCATCTCATCTGCCATTTAACTACCTGGATGACAGTTTGTTACAGACAGCTGTTCAGAGTCTTACAGGATCAAAAGAATTACTATTCCTTTAATTCTTTTTCACTGATGCTTAGGCTGTTGTGCTCACATGAGGAGATCCTTCCTCTGCAAAGGCTGAGCCCTACCATGCCCCTGTGGTTAGCACAGTGCAGGACACACTGAGAACACCACTAAAATATTGAAAAATTGGGAGATGGAGCATTCTCTCTTATCCTATATTTAGTCTCCCTTAGAAACCTAAAGATATAATTTTACAGGGTGAATTGTGTGAAAATGGTTCAAATTATCTGACAGTACATACTACTCTCATGAATACTAGAATAAATGAACTGTGGTGAGATGTAGGTATTGAGAGCTGGGTAACCTTACTTTGACCTTATATTTCCTTTTCCCAAGCTTTAGTCTGTATTTCCTCGCTATTCTTTTACTTGCAAGGGGCAATTTGGAGTGCACAATTAACCAGGAGAGGTTTCTTGACTACACACAGCGCAACCTAAGCAGGTTAGTGGTTACAGAATGCAAATGTCTGGACGAAAATAAGCCTGGCTATCCCATGCTCCTCTTGACCCACTCCTAGTACTCCACTTATCTCCCCATGAAAGAGATGACACCACCACAGACATGTTCCTTAGCAGTGCTGACAAGAGGAAAAGGCAGAGAAGGAACATTTCAAAGTGATACCAACCAGATTGAGAAAGCAGATGTGATAATGCACAATCCTTCAATGGTAGATCTGGACAGGTTTTTAGATCAGTTAGGAGGAGGAACGTAACTTAGCCAGGCCTTCATGAGGATACACAACAATAACATGCACTAGGTATCATACAGAACATGCCTGGCCAGGTGCCAAATCAGGAGATTTTACCACTACAGACACTGCATGAACTCCCAACAACTATATACAGATATTTAAGAAAAAGAGTTATTTCTTCATTACAACAGTATTGCTCGCATGATGAAAAACAGATACACTTGTAATGCTCTAGTGTATTGCAGTGTAATAGTGCTCTTATGGAGAGAACTTGATAAGGCAAAACTGTGCCAGGATTGTTAATCCACAGACTATACAACAAAATAGTTTCTGCTTAAAGCTGTGTCTATAGTTTTTTTTAATAAAAAAAGACTGTAAGTAAAGGAAGGAAAACAAAAAAAAAATCAGGCTTTTCCATGAACACACTAGTGTTAATTTATGTCACTGACTAGTAAACTGGTAAAGTAACTGTAAGCTGCAGCTGGAGGCTATACTTTTATATCTCAAAGAGGAAAGAAAACAATTGCCATGGTCTAACATCTAATTTGGGAGAGAATTCCATGCTACTGTTAATTCCTGCTCAGAGTATCAGATAGGGGGCTGTGTATCACTGGTAGTACCATTTTATAATAAATGAAAAATAGAAACAAAATGAACTTCCAGGTGCAATATGGCTATGATGCTGAGGAGACATTACCAAAACCAGGACAAAAAAAAAGTGAATAGCATTGGACTCAGAAAAGAATACCTGTAGTGAACACTTAATGTCTAAAGAAGCAGCTGCTTCCAGATTTGTACATGACAGTAGCCTCTCAAAGTAGGGACTGGTAACGTTTGGAAGCAGATAAGCTGAAGTGCCATTGTAGCTGTACTTTCAGAGGTGATTTGCAACAGGTAACAAGAACCAAACTGCACCCAACGCACTGCGAGGCAGCAATGCACAGGCTGAGGAGGCGGGGCTGGGCCTGGACAGGCTGGTTTGAGTGTAAGAGCATACTTTCAAAAACTGCCATGTATGGCCGTTTTGTTCTATACCGTGAGTTCCTGTTTGATGTACTCGATTGTGGCCTCAAGAGCTCTTGTCCCTCGAGTAGCTTCATCTTCTACTGCTTTAACAGTCTTCAAAAGTGATGTGACATTTGTGACCATCACCTGAAAGAGAGAGAGATGAAGACAAAAATTGGTGATTCGTCCCTCCCATTTGTGAGAGACAAAACAAGACAAATGAAGCTGGTAGCATTATTACTTCTAACAGGGCCTAAAAGACTTCATGAACTGGACTTGTTATGGAAGTAAATACCAGCTCTCCTGTTGGCCAGTTTCTGAAAGCTCCCTGCAAGTTGCAAAAATGTAGCACAACTAACTGCAGGGCAATACCATGTTAAGCATGAGTGTTCTGGCAAAAATTTACAAAAAAATGGAAGATCCACAACATTTCCAGGGTAAGTCTCTTATACAGATTGATTTTGTTACTGTCTTTTCTTGCCACACATTTTATACTGCAAATTAAAAGACATGCGAACACAGGTATGGTATTTCTTTTTGAAATTTACCCAGCACATTCTCCACAATCAGATAAACCCCAGGAAAATCAGCAGCTGAACGCCAACCTCAAACCCAAATGTGGATTATAGAATCAGTGTTACTGTTCCTGTTAAAAACCCAGTAGTCCTGCTGCAAAATAACCTCATCGTCACTGTAATAACTACAGCTTTCCTATACCCCAGTATATTGAGGTACAAACGATAGCTACAATGAAAAAAGAAGAGATGGAAAGGCCAGCTTCTTGACAATTATGACATAAAATAAAGAGAGCTCTTCACAGCAAGAAGAGCCAAGAAGCCACTTCTCTTGACTACATGGGTCATTTTCAAGTAGTGCCTCAACAGTTCACTGTTTTCCTGTGCTCTGGAAGGAAGAGGCACAGGTCTTAGAGATAAGCAACAGACCTGAGCATGGGAAGAGCTTCCAGCCAAGCAAGAAGCTGCCATGACACACTCATAATGTGAAAGCAGAAGTAGTATTGCCTAAATCTCCACATCTGTAAATATTTTGCAGGCACAAAGCCACAAGATCTTTGTGAAGCAAATGTCTTAAGACATCTCAGGTGCAGGGAAAATAAACCCCATCACAGGTACAGTGTAATCTGTGCGAGCTTTGAGCTTTTTGATACCTATTTACCTCCTGGAAAGATCTAGAAGAGAGGGATCAGATATCCATAGTTTCTACTGTAGAATTATTGGAGGTGGGCTTTTTTTGTCTTTCCCCTCCTCCCCTTGTATCCTTTTCCCCATGCTGCAAGGTTTAAGTAAAGAGTCTGTGTGCTTATCCTGAACACATCCCACTGTTAAGAATGTAGCATTTAAATACCACTTGATGCTGGATAAATTTTACTTTATAACATTATTAAAGGAGAACCTGCACTCAGGTCACAGGCTTGCAAAAGAAAGAAGTTTGTCTTCAGAAAAATTACAGAAAAATTTTCTTTCATCAAAAACACAGAAGTCATCTGACAGCCTACAAAACCTGATAGCTTCATGGAAATTCAATAGCTTAGTCTTAATTTTCTGTACAGTCCTAGGATGATAATGAAGCAGAGAAAGAGATGAGATTTCAGGCAATCAGAAACGGTTGAAATCCAAGCTTTGCGTGTCTACCAAGTGTGATTGCACAGATACTTACATTTTGTTTGAAAGTATAAGATTTTTACCTTGGCAGCACCTTTCAGCTGGTACATGGATGGATCATCTGCTGGTTTGCTGGCAGCTCCTTTGGTAGCACCAATAAGATCAGACAGGGCCTTTGCAACATCCTTGATAGCATTGATCAGGACAACCTATAGGAATGAGAAACAGCCATAAGTCTCAGGCAAGAAACAGTAGCCTGGATGAAGTCATGATTTTCAAAACACAGCAAAACCAAAAAAATCAACTTGGCCTTAAAGTGACGAATCCTAAGTAAAATCTGTAGATATTGTCTCCTAAACCCAGTGTCAAATGACAGACACTATAACTGGCTTGTTAATCATTTTAGGGTATTATTGCAATAGTTATCTCCTCCAAATACTTCTCCTTTGCCCTTTGCGCTAGTAGAAAAATCAGATGTTTTAAGTATTTTGCTGGAATTCAGAAGAGTTAATTTTAAGGAAAATATTGAAAGAAGCATGGAAAATTAGAAAGATCAGGGGAAAAAAAAAGCAAATATGTGGAACAATCACTTCTCAATAACTGTATTTCTGTAGCATTAAAAAAAAATAAAACAGCCTCATTCTTTCTTGTTTGTAGTTTACTGTTACTAATACAGAAGTAAGATCCTTGTTTTTCCTGAAAAGTTTATTGATCTTTTGGTAGCTCAGAATCTCTTTCACCATGGAAATAAGAAGAGAACCTGAGACACTGGACAGACTGATGCGGTTCTTTGTTGTCCAACTGCCCACCTTGTGCAGCAACTTGCAGGGTGAGACAACTGAAACTCTGTTGAACCTGGTGAAGTAAGTGTTGCTGCTGTGGAAAAATGTTGCAACAATATCGTGTGCTAAAGCTATTAGAAATGCTCCATTTAGGACACATGATGCACCTACGATGTGTGATAAACGTTTTGCAAATCTTGCTAGTTTATGGAAATCCTTCTCTTAAAAAGAAAAAAAAAAGGAAAAAGAAAAAAAAAAGTGCTTCCAGCAGCATTTTCGTAGAGAAGAACATCTTGGAAGTTTAGTCCATCATACAGACAACAAGTAAAACAGAATGCACATCTCTTTCAAAGCATTATGCAAATGAGCAGGCTTTTTCAGACTAACTAGGTACCACCACAAGCACACCTGCAATAAGCTTGCCAACCTCTATTTCACAAAGATCCAAACAACTGAAGAAATATTTGAGATTATCTGCACTGAAGGCTGAAGTTACTGAGTTAAATGAAACCATCTCAGACATAAGTAAGGAATGGCAAGGGCTTATGAGGCTACACAAGTACCACCCAGTTGTAAGCTGGGTAAGAAGCTTTAAAGTCAGGCAAGCTCTTCAAAACAAAATCGGGATGTCAGGGATCCAATCACAACTCAGTAAAAGTGAGACAAATACTTTACCAAAATCATCCCAGCTGGAACACACCCATGAAATATAAGCAAAAGTATTATACAAAGGCCCATCTAGTTCTACTCAATGCTTTAACCTCTTGATTGTTTTCTAAAAAAAAAAGAAAACCTAGAGAAGTCCCAGAAAAAATGAACCCTATAGTGTTGCTTAAAGGCAGAAGTCCATAGTCCTATCAACTGAAAATTGTCTCTGGTCTCTTTAAGAGTATCAGAAAAATAGTAAAACATCTCACCTGTGTTTCAGGATCATCAGATCCCAAGCTAGCCGCTCCCAGTTTCACTACCTCAGCAAGCTGGGTGATGGTGTTAGCTGATGACTGAGCGGCTTGGGCCAGTTTATCCTGACTTGAGGCAGCACCAGAAACCAACAACTTTGTATCTTCAACTAAAGCTTTTGCTGTTTTCAAGATATTTTCCCTGTATTAAAAAAAAAAAAAAAAAAAGGGAAGCAGGGAAGGAAGTGGAAAAGGAGAAGAGGAAAAAAATGTGTTTTTCAATGTTATGACTAACAAAACTAACAACTAACAAAAGAGCTGATGTAAGTCATCACGCCAGTGTCCACTCATGATAATATACCACAAGCCTGGTTGCAATTAAAAAAAATAAATAGACCAAATAACTATTAATCCAGTAGCATTATATTTTGGGCTACATTCAAGGCAGTTTATTAAAATAACCCCATCTTGAAAAGAAATGGGGTAGGGCAGTAGCAGAAGACAGCATTGCATTTTAACACCAAAAGAAAATATGGCTGTGCCATGAGGAAAGTAACAGTTGTAAAGCCTCCATCTTAATCAGCAGTAAGGAAACGAAAATAATTATTTGCAAGGAAGGCAGCAGCAAGAATGGCAAAAGGAAGAGAGAGTGTGTTCTAGTCAGGGTTCCTCCCACCATATACATGCTTTGACACGTCATAACAGTATTTGGGTAAAACAAGAAACCATTTTGAGTATGCACTTCACAAACAAGTTAAGAGACAGAACTAGAGCTATATTCATGTAAAATGTCAGCCTGGAGATTAATGACACTTGTATGAAAATCCCTGACTTCCAGTCGGCAGAATGGCAGCAGCTTACCATTGTGTCCTTCCTCTTTCTGGAGGAACTGACAAGGCAGGGAAATAAATACTGGGCACGTAACTGTTGTGTAGGCCAACTAGAGTGTGAAGCAGTAAGTTAGTGTCTTGGCTGTGAAGCCCTGGGTTTTACTGCAAAGGAAGTAACAGTCAGATGCTGCAAATCTCTTAATGTGATAAAAAATGCTGTGGGATTATTTTGTTGCAGATGTTACTTGAACGGAAAATGGGCTTATCTCTGCCAAAGAGGAAAATGTGTGGCAAAGCTGGGCTGTTTCCATCACTGCTGTCTACAACAGCATTAGCCATAAGCATGATTTAGCAAGACAAACAACCAGACAGTCATGAACAGCTGTTGGAAAAACACATATAGAAGATTCCCCTTTAATGTCACAGACAGCTAAGTTTTGCTACTGGAGTAACAGCACATGGTAGCCTATGCAATAAGATGGCTTGAATAAAAACAAAGAAAGCCAAAACAGTATTACAGTTGTGGTCTTCTGCTGTAAGTGGTCTCAGATATTCCCCAGTTTTTCAAAATTCTTTCCTCACAGAGATAACAAAGTGGAGTTTGCTGTCACCTATCAATATCCCAGTTTTCCTATTTCTCTTTTCACTCCACTGCCACATTAAGTTTCATTCGTGGGAATCTAGAAAGGTAAAAATTTATCTGCACATGCTGGTTGTTTCTGCCACTTCCACTGTTCCCCTGTGCACACGCTCTTCCATCTTTTTCAGTTACACTGACCTGTGGTCTGCAAATGACTCGTTGTTCTCAGCATTAAGGGTTCCAGCTGTCGCAAACATGATAGTGGTGTCTAGATCCGCAATTATCCCAGACACGGCACTGGCTGCAGTAATGCAGGCTTGCGTGCCTTTGTTTCCTGCTTGAAGAGCAGATAAAACTAAGGAGACCTGGAAACAACACAACACAGCGGTCACATTGGAAAGCCTCTTCATGGGACACTAAGTTAAGTAAGCTCGTTAGCACAACTGGAATCAACAATGGAAATTCATTCCACGGTGTTTTGCGAACTTGAATAAACCTCTCCTTCCCCTTTCCCTTATTTGCTCTCTCTGTGCCGTAGTCATTGTGACGACTAAAGATTGTCTCAAATTAAAGGGGATTTCAGCTAGGGAGTTCACTGTTCAGACAGCATGAAGAGATCTGTTCTTTGCAGGATGAAACACACCAGTTAAGACTTCCTTGAAATACAGCCAGAGGTAATGCAGCGAACTCCTGCCAGGATTAAGTGCCAGAGCCAAGAGCTACTGCTTTTTCCCCTAACATGCAAATAAACACCATACTCAAGCACCCCAGTAGTCACATTCAGTACACAGATATACACTTCAACATCAGAGAAATAGAAAGCATAGTCTCTCTGAATCCTGATACTAAATATTGTTATATTTACAGAAAATTATAGAAATACAATATATGGGTTTATATCTCAATATATGGGTTTATATCTAGCAACATTTTAGATCACCAAAAAGCTAGAGATCTTCATTTCATCTAACTAACAGAGCATTTACAAAGCTCTGCAGCCGGGATGCTGTTTTCATGCCATACTACGGTCTTCAACTCCACTTTTGAGAGAAAGTCTCCACATCTGGTTAGGTCTACTAACCCTGGTACTACAGTCTGTCCTGAGGTTCTGCTCAGATTCAAAGTTACCCATGAGCAGGCTGTCCCTTTGATTCATTATTACTCTCCTTATCAGCTTTAGCTCTTCTGACAAGATACTGTCTACTCCTGCCTAAATTTGGAATTGCTGATACTCCTGGGGCACGACATGCTGGAAAATTTGTACAGCTGAGAGCACACTAACACAGGCTGAACAAGTGATGTTTGGTGACATCTAAAAGTAACTGACGTTTGACTCTCAATGTTTGTGCCTGAGAAAAGGATAAAGAGGCTGTCATAAAAGTTCACCAAATCCGAGCCACCCAGGCCATCTGTTTGATGTTTCCTAAGACCAGGACACCCCAGAGAGCATGAAGATGCAGTTTTAAGTGTGTTAGCTTGGCCCAGTCTTAAAAGGGGAGGACATTACTACATGAAATCATAGGTCATCAACCAGATTCATTTGACTAACTGTGGCCATCCATGTGGACTTTGTATTTCCAAGGGAGCACCTCGTAAGGCACAAGTGCCATCTCATGTCTTCGGTATTAGTATTGGACTAGTCTCCCTCTGGTATGAGGCTGAAGTTCTATTACGAGACATGAGCTAGTGCTAATAATGAGCTAATCTAACACAGGAACTGCATGGAACACTTGAAAGAAAAGTAAAAATTGAGTGAAATTCAGCCAATATTGTACTATAGTGGGAAGTTTTAAAAAACAATAAAAATTTCCTCAAGTCAAACAATCTGAATGGCTTACTCCCTGGGGAAACTCAGTAGACAAACATATGGCAACATAGCGGGTTGTCTTACCTTTTCTGTGACAGCACGAGCACATTCTATCAACTCCCTTTTGGTGTAGCTGTCTGTAGGGCAGATCTGGAGAGCTCCAGCTTTTTGCACAAGAAAGATACAGCCATGGCCAAGTTCTTGCACCCGAGTCCTGATCTGGAACCCTATCTAGATGGTAAAGGAGGTACAGGGGAAAAAAGGAAGCAAGAGCAAAGTGGATAAATAAATGTCATGTTGATGCATTGTGTCAACTCAAGTGGAAACACGTTCACTTTGGTGGATCTTTATTCCCAATATTCCACAGATCGCTATACTCTGTGCCAAGATCAGAAAAAAGGACAGATGTAATACAAGGTACTCATGTAGCACAACCATATAAAAGGCTTAACTGATGAACCAGGAGCACTAGTGAACCAGACCCTGGGAAAGAGAAGGCATAAGGCGTGTACCCAGGTCAAGCATATGTAATTCAAACACCCACAACTTCACCACATTCAGACAACACTACCTCTTCTCCCAGAACTGTGCCATCAGCGTGAGCTGTTTTGAATGTAAATAAGATAGGTAATAATGACACATTTACTCTATGCTGCTGAAACTGGGTGAAAAAGTATATGACTCCTAGGTTTTTTGAATCTTGCAGAGAGTCTCAGCTCTCCAGAACCGACCACATACATGCAAAGCACTGAAATGTGGAAAATCCTGACCTCACAACTTCTGGTTTATTAATAATCCTACAGCATAAGCTGCAAGGTCCTTGTTTAGAAATGTGTGATAGCTTTAGTACCTGCATGTACTGAGGCATAGAGGTATGTATGGGATTAATAAGTAAGCAGGAATCAGAGTCATTAGTATCACAAATGGAATTATTTTAACTTCAGGCAGAAAGTAACGTGCAGAAATGGTAATTCAATTTAACAACATCAAGCTGAATGCAAGCCACTGCTTTTCATGTAGCTACTGAGCAAGAAACACTCAAGTCTATCAGCAGTAGAATGTAATTACAAGAGTCAAAAACTCTTTGAAGGTCCTTTGTCTAGATAGTCTGATAATTCCAGTGATGGTGAGATAATCTCTTGCTCCATCTCCACAAAGTTTGTCTATGCTCCATAACCTGAGGCACACAATAAGAAGAAAGGGGTGAAAGAATTTTTGTAATAGTGCTCAGAGAATATGCAGTAACAGGCTAAGGGAACTGAGGTAAATAGTCCATATTCCTCTGTTAGCATGAAGTTGGTAACATTATTACATGGGGAACCTGCTTCTCCTGCATCTTATTCCGACTCTGAGGTACAAAAGATGTCCCACCAGCAAGATACTTACTGGCTGCCTGCATCTATCTTTCAGGACAGGAAGTTATACTTGACATCACTTACAGGCAAGATAAAAAAGCATTCAGATATTTCTAATTAATTAAAACACATAAGATTGAAGGAAAGCTGTGCAGTAAAGAATTAAGAATTTACAGACAACTTGCAAATACAAAGTAAGTGAAAGCCCCAAGTAATTTAGGAGGTTCTGTCCCAGTCTATGGAATTGTCCACTTCTATTGCAAGCTGTTTCTTTCTGAAGGTGGACTGAAGTTTTGACAAGAGGTTTCTGTTCTTTGATTGGGTAATTCTTATAACAAGGCTTGTAACATAAAAAGCCACACTTGCGAAGTTAAATGTTATGTCTTTTGCATAGTCTCTAACTGTCGTTAAAAACCTGCCAATTTACAGCACTCCTAGGAGAAGAACTTGTTCCACAGACAATTCACATGGATCAAAAGCAATGGGAGGGTTGAAGAGAAACAGAAGAGAAGCAGGTTTGAAGTTCTGAACACTCACTGATAACATATTGTAGTAAATCCTAATTCCTACTGTTAACACCTGTGCCCATAAGCAGTGGTAAAACCGAGTGTGTTATCAGTAAAAATGTACTCTGGGGTACTATGCGAGCGCTGCACCAACCTGTAAAGGCACACTGAATAGAGACTATTTGGAGGAGGGAAAGGTTGATGAAGACTGAAATAGATATTTCTCCACAAATAGTAAAAAGGAAACAGTACTTACAACACGTACATGTAAATAACTTGGTATTTTAAGATCTCGTGGCATTTTGAAAAGACACATGATTTCACTTATGAATGAAAACTAACTTGGTAGAGTTTTTGTCTGGCTGGATATAGTTTGTCTGGTTTTAGCAAAAATTGGAGTAGATTGTATAAGACAGATCTGTATAGCCAAAGCACACCTATAATGTTGACTCTGTCCATTATTACAGTTTCAATCAAGCAATAGTAGGTCAAATGAAATCTTTCTGGGAACACATGTGCTGTCCTGTCCCACATGCCAAGTGTCAGCAGGCCAGAGGCAGCACATCTGTCTGCCTGTCAGACAGAGCACACACAGTATAAGCAGTGCTTGTGTGAAAAAGTGGCTAATGAAGCAGAGGCTGGGGAAACTCATTCACTGCATTTCTTTTAGAATCATCACAAAGACATTTGTAAGAAAACACATTACCCAATGGTTTGTAACCTCTCATCTCCCTGATCATAGGAGGGATGTACTGCATTTGGCAGTGGCTGCAAGCGTGTTGCTGCAACCGAGCAAGGTGAAAACCCCTTGTCACCCGCTCTGTATGTATTGTAATCTCTATGGTAAAATACCCATGTTGACGCCATCGTGTACAGAGAATAAAGAGGTCTAAAAACTGCAGACCTCTTCTGGTTCTGCTGTAGCTGCAGCCATTCGGCCCTGGAGAGCCAAATGCCCATAGTCATTGGTCATTTGTGATGCAAGTCCTCCCAACTCTTCCGGGTTAGTAACCGACTTAGTCATCTGAAAAAAGAACACAGGCAAGAGAAAAAGAAAAATAACAAGCATGAGAATAATTTGTTAATACACTCCAGCTTAGAAGCACACTCATTTGTTTGGCCACACTGAGGAAATGGGGAAAACCGCTTGCCACGTAAGGGACCTGTCCTCCAGCAAGAATTCCATGAGGAAACTCAAGCAAACATGCTTTATTAGAATCACGGTAACCAGGCACTTGCAGAACAAACAGAGTAATCAAAGAGCAGCAGTTAGAGCTGGTAATTCACTCTTTGACACAGCGGGGCAATGGGCCAGGTACACAGTTACTTGGACCGGGCGCGGAAGTGGGTTTTGCGTGTCACCTTTTGTCAAAGGTAAGCCAGCCCACATCGGTCTCAGCTGGCATGGCATGAGAGCACAACAATGGAAAAATCTGAGGACCAATGCAAACCACATCTAAGATACGGGAAGAAGACCAAGAAGAAATAGGTAGGACTATGCAGAATGCCTCGGAAGAACTTCAGCATAAATAACTGAATCTGTCTAGGAAAAGCCTACCTTTTAACAGAGATATTTCTTCAGTCTCCAATTTATATAAGTAAAAACCACGGAATTCCATCCTTGGGTCAAAACTAGTTTTAGATGAAGTTATACTGTTTGCCAAAAAGTTGCAATGCCATGGACAGCACAATCATCAACTTGTCTTGACAGCAACAGCAATCTATTTTGTAAACAAATCCTGTCTGTACCATACATAAACTGTCCCCTTGCCTTTCTTGAAAACAAACAAGCAATGAAAATACTCTTCAAAAGGTAAACATGTTATGGTAAGCATTGCTGTGAAATGTGACTTAAGAAAATCTTGATTCAATGAGTGCCTTTTTTTCCTTTGTTAAATCCAGGTGAATCACAGAAATGCAAGAACAAAACAATTCAAGAGGTTGATGTGCATTCATTCATAATATTACAGGGGTCTGAAAACACTGATGTTATTTCACAGTTTTAACGGAACAGTAAGTGTGAAATGGTAACTTGAAATCATCAATAAATGTAAGGAGGTATTGCAGTGACAAACAGGCTGCTGGAAGAAGTGTGTAGATGAAATATTTTCCTTTTATTTCTCTAGAAGTTCCTATTTCTCTAGAAAATTAGCCAAATAAAAAGCTTTTATGCAGAAGAGCCAAACATATTCCAGCAGCCCTCCTGCAGAGGGCCACCCCTATGATCACGCCACTAAGATTCAAGAGTTAAATTGACAAAATCATCACTTCGTTTGTTCGCTCCATTAACCCTAAAAAGATAAGGTTATTGAAAACTAGCATTATGAAGAGTTTCACAACACTGTGCAAATCATTCCACGTTCCTTATATATACAGAAGAGTTCATACTTAGTTCTAACCAAACATCTTACCATTTCCTGTGCTGTTACAGCAATGGCTTTAGAATATTTCACTACAGTGGTCTGATAATCAACAAATGTTCCCTTGGGATCTGGAGGTGTACCTTCATCCAGCTGCAAGAAAGAGGGAGAAATACAGCCAAAATAATAATTTCATAACCAATAGCATACTTCACATGTAATACTGAAATTGTATAAAGTATTCATTTTTATGATCTCCTCCCTCTCAAAATAATTATGTGAAGACAGTGCACCAGGACGTATGGAGAAGCTCAGAAAAGAGACTTCAGCCCATGTTATGACCATGGAAGACACAGAGAATTTACAGTGCAGAGTTTTTGAGCACAAGGTCAACTTTTTACATGAGGTCAAACCACCTGTAGTTCTCAACTAATGTAGAAAGCGATGTGCAAGCATTACTAAACAAAACGCTCCCATAAGAATATAATTTAAGATTCCTTTACGTTGTAAAGGCTTCAATCCTGCACATCTTCAACTTGAGACAGGAAAAGCCAATTACTTGGATTGACCTCCTTTCAATTTTACAACTACATTTCTAGTAGAATCCTTTACAAATTGTAGCAGAGCACTTCAGGCTTTGACCTCCTCTTCTCTGAAAGTAGTTTGCTTCTTGGTTGGCCTGCTGGCTTTGGAGACTAACATCAAAGGTAAATATGAAAAGGAAGCAAAAATAAAAGGCCAGTTGACCTCACATTGCAGTTTAATACCAATGTATTCCCAAATAAAAATATTTTGTTGTCATCCTACTAACAGGTACTGTGTAGGCTGTTAACTCGAGTGCCATTGCACACATCAGTTTGATTTCATAATCTGCAAAACCAAAGAATCCTTACGTTTCCTGTCACAGTGTGTCAGTTACCAACCACTGCTGAAGTGAAACGGCAGCAGCTCTTCCAACCCACTGCAATGCGGATCAACTTTCAAGTACAAAAACAAAAAAAAAAGGGATCTGGATTTCTATGCTCACCTTGCTCATTGCCTCTGCTATCGAGTCTACCATACCTCCAACCATGCCTACTTCACTTGCAGCTTCATTTAAGGTCACCATGATATCATCCACAGCCTCTTTCATCAGTTGGGCAGCCTCAGTGATTGCATCATGAGTATGGGATGCCTGGAAGGGAAGAAATGAGAAAAGAGAGATAGTCAGAGACCATTCTGTGCACAAATTAACATGCAAATCAAAAGTGTAATTAATGAAGACACTACAGCAAGAGCTCTGAAAATCCTCTTTGAGGTGCAAGATGAGAAGATAAATCTAACAACAGTGTTGACAGAACAAATCTTCCTTAAACAAGAAAACAATGTTAAATAGGAATTGCTTAGAAAAGAAACAGGACCTATTCTAGAAAAAATTATGAAAAGGACTTGTACGTAACAGAAGTAACAAAGATAAGGCAAAAATATCACCAGACAGTAGAACAGTCTACTTCTGTACCACAACAAATTGTTCAAAAATGACACATGCAAACATATGAACAAGAGAAAATATCACTAAAAAAGACTGTAACAAAAAACACTTAAGAATTATTTCACAACAACAGGTTTTCTAAAGCAGTAAATAAGACGAAATACAATCCCAAAAAATCCTCTGTTCAATCCAAAAATCGGGAGAGCCATCAATAGCATTTTCACTGCAAACGTATCCCTAAGCCGTGCAGCAGGTAGGGCCTGGTTTTTGTGCCCTGCCTGCCCTCTCCCCTTGCCAACAAGTTACAGCCTTAGTTACACACGGCAACTATACCTTGGGGTTTCCCCCCCCTTCTTTGGCAGCGTAGAGCATCTGTAAGGCAGATTCCGCTAGCGTCTTGCTCTGGTCCAACACGGTCATCTGTTGCTGATGGTCTAGTGTTTTGGAAGCTACGCCAACTGCGGCTAAAACCAAGGGTTCAAAGTAACTTGCCAGCTGTGTTACCTAAGAAAGCCAGAACAACCACAGAAAGCCATTAACCCCATTTTTCAAGCATAATAGAGGAACCATATTCCCTAATTACCTTTGCGACATGGGTTAGCTCGAGTAGTACTCTTAGTGCTTCTACACTGTACAGCATTTAGTTTGCATTATGTGCCTGTGTGATTTTGTCTCCCTTCCCCTTCAAACTCCTTGATAAAGCCATGTGTCTCTTCCCTCATACACACACAGTCCCTTAAGGTCAGATAAAATCATTTCCAAAACTGTCATGGGAACTGCATACTACTTAGGAGCATCCATGACAAGTGTCACCTCCATGCAAGGGAGGAATTTCTCAACCGCCGTTGTAGATGACAGATACCAAATGGGACAGCACTGTTTACCCCAGGGACTACTTATATTTGCAACCTTTGCTACTTAACCTCTCCAACCCTCTTCGTCAGATTCCAGCGCAGACCTGGATGGTTCTCTGCTGTGTAAGACACCAGAGTGGGCACAAGAGCTAACATGACCTCTGGACACAGTTCATCACTCCTGATGCATGAACACTTCCCTAATACAGCCACATGGTCCAGCCCTGCAGTGTTTCTTGCTGCTAAAAAGGAGAATAGTGGTTAAGTGCTAGCCTGCAAACCAGTGGCTGATACAAGCATGCTACAAAGACTGCATACTAAGCACACTGCACCGCTCAGTTAATTACTGGGGCTCAATATGGTGTTTGGAATATCTGAAGACACAGTTGTGCCAGAAGCTTCTGTTGCCACATTTTAGTCTTCAGAAATACAGCGAGTCAGTCTCTGTTGTCCTCGGTTTCTGATCTGACTTACACTTGTTTTGAGGAAACATCTGCTTTTGGCTATACATGTACTCTATGAAAATTAGTGAATATTTTTATATGTATGTGTATTTTTACCACAACTGTGCTTGGTTCCTGTCAGAGATCTATAAGACTTTGCTTTTACAGTTTTTACTGGATGTGAAAACCTTGCACTGTGTTGGGCCAATTAATCCACAAATAGCTCATTACGGCACCATCAGGTATGCCTGAAGCCTCAGAAGTCCAAGTGTCCATGGGGATGAAAAATAGCAGTACTTCGTGTGCAGGAAAATATACTGAAAGGTTTACTCCACCTAAATGACCCTATGGACAGCTAAGAGCCAATAAAATCTTAAGACTCGGACCTCTTTTTCTTTTTTGTTTCTCAGAGGATTAAAGAAAAAAAAAAAGGGAAAAACAATAATAGGAATGATTTCAGAAACATAAGGTCTTTTAAACTGTGTCAAAGTAAACACCAGGAACGGTTTATTGTGCATTCAGCAGGAAAAACAGGCTCCAGAACAGTGCTATCGACTTTGGTCAACATTTACCTAACAAGCAGGAAAAGGAATGTGAAATCCAAACTACCTGTGTCTTAGCAATCCTAATTTGTTTTGTGCCTCTAAGGGCTGGGTAAGCTGAGAATCAAAATTGCAGACAGTTGTTATGAAATATTTGATGATTATCAAAGCTAAACAGTTACTTGGGTACAACTCTGGAAGAGCTCTCACACTAACAAAGAGATTTCTTTCCAGTGATAAATGCACTGTCACAGAAAACTTGTATTTATTTTTCTCTCAAAAATATATAGTAGGGTGAGGAATTGCTACCAGAGAAACTACTAAAACTATAATAACCACAGTGAACAATGTACACTTCTGGTACATGAGTTGTAACATTCATTTTTGGACACAGCTGTAATACACACAGGTTCCACCATATTTACACTCCATGTAACTGAGTATAACCCTAACAATAGAACATAAGATTATTATAAGCATTTCTTCCCCTAAATATTTGCAGCAGGGGCTGGAACTCAGGGTAGTTCAAAATTGCTAATTTTTTTCCTAATAAAGCTAAAACACTCTATAATCAATGGAACAGAGAACCTCCCTCAGAAGGTGGGAAGCAGGAACATCACACTCTTCCTTTGAAATCACAATCTAAACCTCTCTCTTCTCAGGCTACAGAAACCACTTCAGGAGATGGGCCTCCACAGGCCAGAAGTAACCGCTGTGCATATCCCACCCTTTCTTCCTTGCTTTGTCATGATCTGGTTAAGAACTGGAATAGGCCAGGACCTTTGTCAGACTTCATCAACTGGCCAAATTCCCCTATATATACACCTATTTGAACTATAACTCTGTGACCTGCCAAAAGAGCCTGGAGTGTTATGGGCCCCAGGTCCTGTGGTCACCTTTAACACAGCACAAGAGACAGAAGAACCTACACGTATGTACAGCTGCTGGCTGCAACAGCCAGAGGTTGGGAGATCTATAACATTGTGCTCTACCCTTCTGTCTTGGCTTTTCCTTCCCATTTCTTCATTTGTCCTTTCTACATGAACTTGTCTCTCACCAAAAACCTCAATGAAAAATCATTCTAATGTCCCAAAACATAAACAGGTTTATTTGGTCTTAGCTCCAAGTATTTGGAAATCCCAGATCTTTCTTCCTTCCACATCCATTCTTTTGCTTTTGTAGGAAGTGAAAAAGCTACCAGATCACGTTCTTCCCTAATGTCCAGCTGTCCCAGATTTCAAACACCTTTGTAATGGTAGGACAGTACCTTGTGCCCAAGCTGAGCGGCCTCTCCCCGAGCTGCAGTAGCTATGGGATCAATGAGGTGGCCAATTTCCTGGACAACTGATGTCAGCTGTTCCTGTAGAGCCTAATACAAAGAGATAATGTCAGTTACTAACACAGCTGTTCTTTTATTAAGTTGTACCATACCAAAACAATCACACTCGGACCAATCAACATACTCAGAACACTGTTCAAATGACCCACTACAGCAGGATGCAGAAATCCAGGCTGTCAGCTTTCTTTACATACTTGCTCATACCTTCTCCTTTACCCTGTTTAACAACAAAAACCCCAAGACAAGCCTTCTCTGCTTTAGGTGGATATGGTGGGTATGGGGATCTGGGTAGCGAGAAGGGGGAAGGTGGCTTCCCCCTACTCCAGCTGATAGTAGCAAACTCAGGAGTAGGTGCCCTTTCTCATCACAATGTGACAACCACCCCCAAACTATTCTTGTGCTACCGAAGATTTAGTTTCACTGCACCAATCAGAGAAACCAGCAGGGGCTGCGATTTAAAAATGAAGAAACATTCTTCAAAGCAGACAGCACAGCACAAAAGCAAAAAGCTCTGCTGTAGACTTTGAAGCTAGCAGGAAAAAAATCACCTATAAGGGAAGACAAAAAGAAAAATATGACATCTCTGAGAGACAGGGGTGTGGACTGACCTCTTGAATACCATCTGTGGGGTAGGAGCATAAGAAAAGCATGTTACTGGGCTTGTCAAGACAAAAATAGTAGCTGTTAATTCAGAGCTACTTAATGTCTTGCCAGCTGCTGGGAGTTAGCTCACTCTCATGAAAGGCAAAAAATTTTTGCACTTTGTTTCATTCCTGTACTGCTTTATAAATAACTGCCATCTTCAGTAACATTTAGTTCAGTTCGACATGGTATCCAAGATGACTTCACCATTTAAATAGAAAAGAATTTTATCTATGACATAATTCCTGTAATAACTTATTTTGCATAGCTTCATTTAGTCTGAGATGTTTCTAGTATGCAGTGTTACAGCCCAAAGAAACCACTGGAATACACAAACAGGCAGGTAATTTCAGGAAGCAATAGTACAAAAAGACATTAAATACCAAGTTGAGAATCTGATCATGAGCTGCTGACTTTTTGTAGGCAGCCTAGCATGATGGCCCTTCCTCAATTAGCTTAAAGGCTGAAATAGCACAGAATTGGTCTACATTGCCACAGGGCAGGGCAGGGGGGAAGCAAGCTTGATTAATGACAACATAGAATCAAATATAATAATCAACTCCAGATTTCACTTATTTAATGACAAAAAAGGCATTAAGAAAAATGATGTAGACATTTACATCACCAGACTTTTAGTAATAGATTAGTTCCAGAAACATCCTGACTTCCACATGGCAAGGCACTAGAGGAATGGCAACTATCAGTCCGTCATATCAACACAGGCAGTCACAGTAATATGTTAGGGGCAGTTAAAAATAACTACTTCTACCCCTAATTTCGCCTGGTGATTCTGTTGTCTTTCCCGAAATGATACACTTGGGCTGACATGATTTTGCCCAGAAAGATTTCAGTAAGAATACTTTTCCCCTCACTGGTAGATTGTGCTGAGTGCTCAGCTCCAAACAGAAGGAAAAGCAGCAGGCTGTCATAACTCTGTCCCTGTGCTACCTCCCTTACCTCAACTGAGATGTCATCCCTGGTGGCCAAACTCTGACTGACAGCAGCAAGAGAGGCCTGCTCAATGTCTCTGATGCATCTGTTGATCCCATCAATGGAGAAATCACATTCTCGCTGGCCTGGGGCCTTGTCCCTGAAAGACAGTGATAGTAAACCAAGCACGGTAGGAAGGAGGCAGGCTCTTTCAGGAATGCATGCAAGCATACTTTGTTACTGACAATACATAAAGCAGGAGGAAAAGCAGTAAGGACAAAAGTTAGCTTTGTTCTACCTATGGGATTTTGATGTACGTGCATAGTGCTCTGCACACTGTCATATACACAAACACACCCTGCTCCTCTCAACAGAAAAAAAAAAAAAAAAAAAAAGTGTTGCCTCAGAAGAAGAGTGCATCCTTGGGATGGCCAGACTGGCCCCATAATGAAGGTCAATGTGAAAATGCAAGACACCAGGAAAAATATTCACAAATCCATAGAGTGCAATCAACTGTCTCAGAAAACAATTCTCTAGGTATTAGATGTTAAACATTCAGTCCAAGGTACCTTTTAACAAAGCTTAGTTTCTCAGTACTTTGTCCTGACATGCAGTTTCCTATTTCTTTACAATCATTATCAAAGATCAACAAAACTGCAAACACCCCTTAGTTCATGGTTTTCATACCATTTTAGTTTAATTAGTATTAATTTGGTTTCATCCAAAAAATAAAGATTATTCCCTTCTTGCTAAAGCATTCTTGCAACTTATCTGAGAATGCTATAGTAAGGAATAGATAGCTAAGTTAATTTATACACTCTGACCCACCTTGGAAAAATAAAAAAAAAAAGGAGAATTGCTTTCCATGTACAATACGTTGGTACGTGATCTGGATGGAAGTAATATTAGGTACTGTTGTGGTTTTTTTTTATTCTACAGCATTCTCTATTACCTTAAACTGAATTGGAAGTAGAACCAGGGAAGGACAACAGAATATAAAGAAAAATCCCTATGCTGCAGAGTGCTGCAGTCATCAATTATGATTAAACACCCGGCATAACTAGGGAGATACTGTGCGTCACAGAATAAATAATTTCTGTTCGTGAAAAATACCAGTGTTAATGGCCAAATAGTATTACTCTTTATGAATGGCTGTGCAATTATTACAGCTTTAATGTGGACACAAAAAAGTTACTACAAAAGACGTACCTGATAGAGGTGATAAGACTCTTGATAGAATCAGAGACAGTATGGGAATGGCCAGCTAGTACAGACCACGTAGGAGGGTCTTTTGGATTGATAGCCAGAGAACGAGCAGTTTTGATCAATAAAGATGAGCTCTCCAACATTGTTTTAGCAGAAACTAGAATAGGTTCCTGGGCTTGTGATCCCTGTGGTCAGAAAGGTACAAAACCACAAAGAACATTTAAATAATTATTTGGGTCCATCCAGACTTTCTGCTCCTAAAATCTGTTTATTTAACAGCATTATGATTTCTTGTATCATACTATTAAATTCATGTACAGTCAACATGGAAATATTACTAAAATCATCGCAGTCCAACTGTTTTCTCTGTAACATACTTAAGAAATACTTTTCAAGTTTAGAAGGGCACCACCCCAGCCGAGAAACATGAGAAAACAATGACACTTGTCTGATTGTAGACTATGGAGATATCATTGAAAATAAGCTTTATTTGTCACAAAATTTGCAAGATCCAACCAAGTGTGCTCTTCCCCCAGGAAACAGTCAGGCTATAACACTAACTGGGTCATCATCTCTATACCTATTTAATTGCCAGTAATCTGGTAAACTATAATACCACAGACCTGGAGGACAGGCTTAGTTTTCAGGTACAGCCCCACAACTTTTAAAATGGCAACTGTTACTGTATCATCTGATATTGTCAGCTAGAACAGAGGCTGCCATAAGCAGGAAGGAGCTGCTATACATGATATCTACTTTGAAGCTATTATGAAGCTATTATTTTTTCCCCTGGGGCTTTTGCCCCTAACGCTTTATTAGTTACTTGAAATACTACTCTATTGCAGTTACGAGGGCTGAGGGCCCTGTAACTCAGGAAAAAAATACAGATGGTCCACAGGCACACATTCTTGCCAGAAAACCTGCTTGTTGTCATGACTGCACCATTTTGGAAGGGAGAAACCCCAGTGACATCCCTTCAATCCTTTTCAGAAGTAACTGGGTTTCATCTGCTAAAGCTGCTATTGAGGGAAAAAGTGATATTTATTACTTGACCACATGGAAGAATCCAGCTAACAAGACATGCGAGTCACCCGTACTGTATCAGTTCACTAACAGGAGACTGACAGCGCTTACTGTAGCCGAACTAGTTCCATCTTACTGGTGCAAAATTCAAGCCCAGAGGTTAAGCGACAGACAGCAGAATGCCCTGTGAACACCCCGGAATGCAGAGACACATTCCAGGGTCAGGTCTTTATACTCACTTCCTCTCTGACACAATTAATTCAACATTTTCAACTTTTTGAGGGTGGAAGTGCAACATCCAGCCTTACCTCAGTGCTGATCTGTGCTGGTATGCTGACAAATTCTGGATTTGAAGCAAATGCTGTCAAGTTTTCTACCGCTTCTATCAAAGGTGCAGTAGCAATTCTGCACTTGTTGCGGTTCTCTTCAGAGAAATCACCATCCAGAGCCTGGAAATTAAAGATTGAGTTTTTTCTGAATGTGTTTCTTTGCAAAACTGAAGGAAGATGGTTTAATTCTTTAGTTTTAAACTACTGTGTGCTTATAGCATGTGAAAGTCCTTCCACAAACAAGGCTGATGCGAAAAATGTGATCCTTTAAGCATGTTTTTCTTCACTTAGCTGGTTATTGACCCTGAACTTAAAAACGCTGCTTTGCTTCACAAAACTGTAAAAAGGTTTTCTATTACTGCACTCTGGTGACTGTCATAAATTGTGGCTCAGCACCTCATGTTCCAAAGGGTGGAGAAGTCTAACAAGATGGTTCTTTCCTATAAACTGATTTTTTTTAAAAATTACTATTTTTTTAAGCAAACCAGTAACTTATTGCTCTCATTTCACACAAGTCAGCAGATCTTTTTCATAATCTCATAGGAAAGATACCAGTAGAAGGACCTTCTGTGCAACCTGATAGAACCTCTGTCCTAAAAGCATAATTATTTTTAAACACCTTCAGTAGGAGACCAGCTAATGACTTCCAGGAAGGTTTAAAATTGTGAGTCCTCTATGATTTAACAAGTATTATTTCTGCTTGCATGAGGAAAAACTACCTCCTGCCAAATTGCAGGCAGGTATCCGGAAAATAAAGGATTACAATTAACAGGAGACTATTAAACACTAGCAACATAAATGGCTTCTGTTTAGTTCCCAGTATTATTTGTTTCTTTATTTTTCTCTTATAAATATGATAAAGCTGTCAGAAATCAAACCTCTACAAACCTGCTTATATTGAGCAATATAACATCATTAAAAGCCTTCACATTCAGTTGTTAGCAAATTACTCTCATGGTGCACACTCATTAAGTACATCAACTCAGTGGTGTCTCATATTGGATGGGCCAGCTGTCTCTCAACACTAATATTACCCAAATATCTCTATCTTGACTACAGCACAGTTATATCACTGAATGTGTTTTCCAGTTCAGGTCTTCAAAAATGTAATTAATCATTTCTTAAGCCATGCATATCACAGAAGGTAAAAAGACATTTCTAACTGCTCTGATTCTGTCTCAACAGAAAAAAAAGAAGAAATAAAACCAAAAAGGTAGAAGAAAGTACAATTAAGCAGCATTTGTACCTTGATAGTTTTAACCAGGTTAGCAGTGCTGTTTGCAACTTCCTTGGCAGACTGCACAAAGTGTCTCTTGGCAACAGGATTTGCTGTCTTTGATGAAGCAATTCGACAAGCATTGCACAAAGCAGAAGTATGTTTTGCCACAATTGTGGCAGCTGATAATACCTGTAAAAATAGATGGCACAAAACAAGCAGATTGTCAAAGACGCGTCACAGTTACTACACTTCAGAGCTCTGCAAAGTCATGGTTCAAAGCCATGCAACAGTTTCAAACCAAAAATCCTTTGCTTGGTCACAAATACAGCAAAGTCAAGTGTCCTAACAATGACCGTCTCACTGCAGTCCTCCGGAATCACCTGTGATGGGCTGCTCGCTGGATCTACCAAATTCTGGCAAGCCATCTGGATTGCTTGATTGGCTCTGGCAAATTGAATTGGGTCAACAAGACCCTGTTGACCAGCCTGGCTGTTTGGATCCGAGATGCCAACCAGGTAAGCGGCCTAGAAATGAAGTAAGGAAGAAAACAATCCTAAGAAACAATGCTAAATCCATCTTGGTTCTTTGATAAGCTTGCCACGTCATAGCACATGGTGGTCAGAGATTATCCAGAAATCATACTGTGAATTATTATCACCAATTTTTTTAGTAATAAATCTCGAGAATTCTCTGGAACCAAGAACACTCACCCTTCCTTTGTGAACTTTATTTAGGCAAAAAAAAAACCCCACCCTCTCCACTGCTTAAGCAGCTGGTGTCCCTGAAAGAATTATTCTTTACTTGTATAGCCAATTGAAAGAGCTTTAATGGTCATAAGCATCAGCAAATCATTTACTGGATTAGCCACAGTTGGAGGTGGTAGAGTGTTTTGTCAAGCCTGAAAACCAAATTCACAGCAAAAACACTACTGCTAAGCGTAGGACCCATCAAGTCTGCAGGTGCTGGTCTCACTGTAGCTCAAGCTGTCTGATGGCCAAACTTACATTCTTTCTCAGTTAAGTAAATTCAATAAGGAGGAATTGTTGGAATTGTCAAAGCTATATTGGAAGGTTTCTTGATGAACTTCCACTACAGATAAAATTATCTGTCACCTTGCTAAGCCAGTAATGCAGTGCAGGGTTAGTTGAGACATTCCATATTGGGGGGAAATCAAGAAGCAGTTTCCAGGTGCAGAGCATGTTTCCACAGAGCCAGATCCTTCTCTGAAGGGCCTGTATCATCTCTCAAGAGTTCAAGTCAACCATCAGATCAGTGAAACCACAGAGATCAGTTCCAGACTGTAATTCATTGTAGTAGCTTAAGAATTTTGGTTATTCTGAAAGTATCTGAACAGCTGAATCAGGTTGCTTATTTAAAATGTCTAAAATTAGTAGTGCTCCTTATGAATTTTCTCCAAACTAAAATTAAGCTTGAGTCATTCATTTTAACTGTGGCTTGTTTTTGTGCACTCTATGATGTAATAGTTCAGAGCTTGAGCTGCTAACATGAATTCCATATGCTGCATCTTTGATATTTGCTTTATCCACAGAAAACTTTCCTTCCTGATGTCATTTCCTTCCTTATAAAATATGCATGTTATTGCACTCTGCCGTTTCTGCAATGTACAGCAGCATACACACAATTTCTGTGGTAGTAGAAGGTCAAAATTTGTTTGGTCACAAGTTGGGTCTCAGATTTACACACCCACAACCTTCCTAAAAAAATAAAAACATATACTTGCTTTACAGACTTGAGTAGCTTACCTGAGCTGCTGCCTCTGTGAGGCCACAAAGAGCCTTGGATGCCACTCCGACACATTCTCCAAAGACTAAAAGATCTCCAGTTTTTGCGTTCTGAGAAATGCCCGCCATTGATTCACCAAGAACCTCAGGAATTAAAAAACAAAGTTACCTCCCCAATATGCTTCCCTACCAATTGCAGGCAAGCGATTCCTGCCTTGAGCCAGTCCTGGCCCACAAACCTCTTTGACTTGGCTTCCAGAAATTTTAGCTATTTAATGACTTGACTGAATTGGGCACATTACTCTGTGTGACGTAAGGGATAAGGCATGCAGATTGACACTGGATTGACAGTGCCAAATATAAACACTGTTATAGCACAAATGATTATAAGGATACAGAATTATTCCTCATTATTTTTGCTGTATAATAATAATCAGAGCTGTCCTGGCACTAGGTACTTTTCACAGATTGCAAAACATGACAATCAATGCTGTGAACACATCTGGGATCTTCTTTGCCCCCAAACTCAGTGGAAACAAAACTGCATCTAGTCTGCTGGAACCATCTGAATGTCAGAATACACATTAATTTCCACATTGTCTCCCACTAAATTCAGTTCATTTTCTTTTAAAATTCAAGGTACTATCTAACTACAGTAGAGCATTAGATGCAAGATGACATATACACCCATTAAGCACTTTCATTTTCTTATAGAGGAGGACGCATCTGAGACAATTCCAGCACATCAAATAATAAGAAAACCAAAAGATAAGCTTCAAAGAAAGATGTAGAGCATGGTATGTTTAAAGATAACTTAAGAGATTTCACACATTTTCTGATGTGCTGGAATAACTGGACTGCTCAGACATTTCTCTAAGCTGTATTGCACACAACAACATTTAATTGCCAAGCCTCCCATCTATGCTTTGGGATGTTCTATCACAGCTGCAGTCAAAATATATAATGAAAATATGTCATGTTTTCTAACACACAAGAGAGGAAGTAAGAGAGGGGGAAACTTTAACAGCATTGCATACCAGTCACTTAATTAAAAATTTCTTACCAAGGCAATACGCCTTCTAAATAACCAAAACCTGAAATGAGTTGTAAGAGACCTATCTCTGGTTGAGTTTTATCAAGGAATGCAGCGTGTATTTTTGCTGTAATCACTGTGCTGTGTTTCTGACACGTTTGATAAACATGGGGAAACTTCTGATAATCAAAACACACTTTACAATTGACACAGGGGTGGGAAAGGAAAATTACCTTTGAGTTTTCCATCACACCCTCGATACAATCAAAATATGAGAGATCACTCACAGGTTCATTGGGGTTATCCAGCATTCCCTTAACTGTCTGAAATAATGAAAGATCTGATTATTGACAGAGCCTAAAATAGTGAGCTGAGAACATAGATCACAAATACTATCCTGCTTATTAAACTTAGAACCTTGTCTCCAGCAAGCCAACACAGTCACTATGGGCTCACATACAGATGAGTGTGCTACACATTAAATGCTACCCCCTACATTAACTGAACCGCAGTAACTATACCTTTGTGCACTATCAATCTATTGGAAATATAGGCTAGAGTGATTTACCTTGTGTTTGTGATGAGTGATTTATGGTCAGTTAGTGATGCTCGGCTGATATGAGGTAATCTGGTTTTCTGTCAGTTGACAGTCTAATACACATTTTCAGTACCATTTTAAATTTCATAAAGGGAATTACAAGACCATTTATTGAGTACTGTCTAAAGACACAAAGGGCTACCAAACTAAGTCCAAGTCAATCCACTGCCTGCCTCTTACTACTGTCAACAGATACTACCAACATAGCTCCCTCTGCCAGAAAACTACAAAAACTACTTGGGCTTAGTTTCTTTCTCTGGGGTGATTCTGATTCCTGGAAATAACAATGTGAAAGTCCATCACATATTCATTGAGAAGAATGAATGCCTTTAGACAACAGAACTTGTAAAAAGCTGTAAAATGCAGCAGACTAATCCTCGTTTACATAATGTTCTGCAATATGTCTTTTTCTAAGTTTGGGGGAACACTATTTTCTGCCAAATATCAAGTAAAAAAGAATCTTTCTGATAACAGTGAAATCAGTAAGCATAGAAAGATACTAACATCTGTATCTGATGTTTGTCTCCCACAATTTTAAACCCTTAACGACTTTTAAGACTAAACTCCTAATATTAAGGTAGACTTACAATATTTTTAACAACTCAGCTAATCCTTTTTAAAAGCTATAGTCTAACTTAAAGCCTTACGGCAATTCAACTGTGAGAGCAGGCTTAAATGAGGAAGAAGTTCTATCCAGAAAACAGTTTCCAGTCGCCTCTCATCTCTCAGTTCTCACAGACATTGCAGCAACTCTTCATTGTTGTGCTTCATCTTTAAATACCATATTGTAAAGCAAACAATGTTCCTGCAGTAGTTACAGTACTATGGAGATGGAAGCTCTCAGAACGTAAGGAAACATAATGGTGAAACACAAGCCAGCCCAACTTCCTACTGACCTAAAGTTTGCCATTACTATAACATCTTTGTTAATCCTTTCAGCTGAAATTCTGGGCAAGATGAGCTAACTCACTGGAAGTCATACAGTGAGGTGCTCTAAGGGAAGTCTCCAGGGAAACATACAGACCATGCTGACAGTCTATCAAATCCGAGCTGAGACACACTCTTATTACAGAAACAATACTCTTTTAGTACTTTTAAGAAGCCCTAGGGAGACTAGTAATAGTGGGCGATGAATCGGGGAAAAGAAGGTAAGAGGTAAGAGCTTAGTCACTGTAAAAAGTTAAGACTACTAAGAATACTTTCCCCCAAATTTGATAGGTTCCTCTGGTCACTGAAGAACCAGTCTCCAGCCTGGTTTCAGGACCGTGTGGTTTTGCCTTAGTTTCATTTTTCTCAGAAATTAACCTGATTACATTCACCCAGGCTTTTCTTGCTAACTGTTCCTCTCAAGCAAGTGTTTCCTGAAGTTCAAGATGCCACAGATCTTTCTGCTCCTCCCAGGCTCTGCTTGCAAGCTATGCTACTGGCACGGAACCCTCTGCAAAGGCTTCTTAAGGTTGTTCTGGCCTACATTTTCTCCCTAAGCTCTCAGTTTTCTGTGGCTCATTAGCTGGGGATTCCGACCTTTTATTTCACATCCTTGCTGTTTTGCAGATGTCTCCCCACTCATCTTTCAGGAAGTCCTGAGAAATGGCACATCATTCCTCCTGCTTGCTCCACCCCTACATTCTGCAGTGATTTCAGGCATCTATTACATTATGGCCCAATTTCCAGTTTTTTCTTTCTATTATTTGGACTTGCTGCCAATCCCTTTAACTAACTTTAACACTTCTAAGCTCAAGAAGTTAGGAATTCAAAAGTACAAAGCAGCTCCTAGGTAAACTCCTACCAACATTTTAAGATGATAACTGTGGACTTGCTTATTACAAAACCTCTCAATACCCTGGAATGCACTTGCAGTCACTTTTCTATCCAGGGGTAGAAATAAAAAGCTTGAAAGTGTTTTATGTTTTCTAAATAGGCCAGTCATCCCTTGATGTTCTGACCTGGACAGCAAACCAACATTCAGTTTAATTAAAAAAAAAAGATGTCATTTCCCACTACTGTAAGAAGCTGTCTCTATGATCAGTGCACAGCCTTAGCATCATGTCTTTAAACTGACCTGCTATCCTGCTATTTAGCCAGCCAAACATTTCACTCATGAAACAGAACATACCTTGGAAAAGCCAGTATTGACACACATCAACTTGGCTGTGACAAAGCAGATACAAGGCACCAGAAATCTACACTAAGAAATGGCAGGGAGCGACAGGGTAAAAGACGGTAAATGTCATCCTGAAGTGGGATGTCACTAGCAACATTCTACATGCAGAAAAATTAAGATTCTGCAGCTCCCTCCTGTGCACTGCTGGTAGTGGGAATGTCCATCCCATTATGATTCTTCCTTAAATGTTAGTATGAACAATAAGGACTACAGCCTACCTTTTGAGGGGCAGGGAAGAGGAGATGGGGACAGGGCAGCAAATTTCATTCTAGCCAAAACTACAGGATGTTCACAGGGGTTCTACTCATATGCAACTAAAACCCTTGCCACAGATACCAAGTGACAGCAACAGCAGCTAATTGGACAAAGAAAACAAACATTTAGGGCCCATTTTTATTTATAAGAACTTCTGAAATGTATTTATACCTCCAGTTCTCTGAGTGCATTATCACATTCCTTCTGCCCAGGAGCTTGCTGAGTGCACAGTGTGATGAGCTGGTTTATACTCTCAGTCACAGCTCTAGGGAAAGTAAAAGGAAAAAAAGGCATATATTAAAGTTAAACCGCTCCTTTTATTAAAATTTTTATTTCATTAACTGTATGCTGCATAAAGATTTAAAAATTTGACGTTCTACTACATTTCTTCTTTTCAGTGTTTGGGGATAAACTATATGTTAAACAGTTCACCTAGAGACCTCTTTTTAACAAGCTTCATAGGAGAAAAAAAAACCCCTTCTTAATAAAGCATTTGATACTGATCCATACCTGAAAACCTATCCCTTCAGTATGAACAATTGAGAAGTTAGTCCACAAGAAACAGAAGCTTCATCTGACAGCAACAAGTGTCTGTGGCAAGGTTCAGGCAGCAGGGGTGGCCTCTGTGAGAAGAGGCCAGGGGCTGCCCCACACAAGGCATAGCTGGTTCCAGACGGCTCTAACAGACCCACTGCAGGACACAGCTAAGCCAAGCAGCCAAGCTGGTGGCACCTCTGGGAAAGTGTAAAACACCACCTGGCAGCAGGCTACTGTCAACCCCCTACACTAGCACAGTGACAAACTTAGCTGCTATAACTTAATAGCTAAGCGCCATTTTAGTGCTTCTCCAGGCCTGATATTAACTGAACCATTTCTCAACTATCACCCTAGAAGTCTTAAAAGACACATAAACAAGTGGACAATATGTCAAAAAATATCTGAATGCAAAGTTACATTATATACCCTTTGCTAGCAGTCTTGTGTCTTGTCCGATATACTGTATTACACACACACATATAATCCTGCTATATAATTCCACAGTCTGTTATCAAGTTGGTTTTCCTCTCTTTAACTAATCATTGATATTCTCTGAGTCAACATACATCGGCTCCCTTAGGTTAAAATCCTCAAACATCAACCATAGAGTGGAATAGGGCTGTTAGGACTATAAAAGCCACATTTGTTCTCATCAAATACAGCATATAAATACTTGGATCCTGCAGCGAACTCCACCATTGTTGCAGTCCTCTGAGACAGTCAGAGGAAGTCAAGAAAAATGCCTCCACAAGGAGGCCAAAGCTACTGACAAAGCTGGGAGTGTCTTTTATAGCTGGAAAAAAGGGTGAAGAAAGGAAAGAAAACACAAGAAGATTAATCCCAGTAAAAGACGACAAAAAAAAAAAAAAAAGAGAAGATAAGTCATCTTATAAACAGGAAGCAAAGGAAGCTCTGCCTCTTTTTATTTTCACGAGAAAAGGGAAAGTAAAAATACTTGACCCTGTCAAGTATATCATAGCAGGGAAAGGGAGCAGAGCCCTGGGTAGCTTGTCACAAGCAACCACGGAGGATTTGGGAATGGAAATATGGTGTTTCCTTAGCGTCTTAAGCACAAATGGAGAATTGATACAGGATTTACTTTTCTCATGTCCGTGTAAAGTCCTATGTATGCAGACTCACATACACATGCTAACAGCATGGCAAAATAAAACATCTAAAGGCTCTGCATGGTTTGTCTTCCTTTTTTCATTAGATGCTTCTACAGAGGCTTCACTGGGGATACTAACTTCCTCTTCACTCCAAACCAGATGTTCCAAGACAAAGCAGGAATCTGTAGCAGTGTGATGCTGCGGCAGTAACAAAAGCTCATGCAACTTCACTTTTAAGCAGTGTGCCTTTGGTCACCTACAGTTTTCCTAGAAGCTACTAACTTCCAGGGGGGCAACATCGATGTCAAAATTTTTTATTTTTTTTAAACAAATAAGACAAAGTAAACTAGCATAGATTCTTTAAGAAGTCCTTCATTAAAGAGTGGATTAATTTTTAAAGAACAAAGTTATTGCTATTAGAAAGGGATGATTCCAAGGTCCAGGAAAACATCAACTACAATTATCCCCAAGGAAGTTAACAGTCTTATCTTACTTCCTCTCTAGAGTAATCTTTGTGGGTGTAAAGATTTTGGAAGACAAAATCGTAAGCCACATCCACGCAATCTCAGACCTTCATCTGATTTAATGGTGACATTTCTACGTGTGAAATCTATCTGTCCTTACAGTTTGACATTTGAACATTCCATTTACAAACTTAAATTGAATAGAAAGTTAATTTGGAAAAAAAAAAACAAAACCTTGTGAAAAGGATTTAAAGTGAAGGAAAGGCGATTATCCTGTCAAACACTGAAATGCAGTATTATTTTTCTTATAAACACTGAGCACCTTGATTGAGAAACAGGGTCCACAAGATGAAATTCAGGATATAGTCACTAGAATCCTTAAAGTAAGGGTATCTTCTACCAAATAAACACAGCATCTAGCCCTTTTAAGTGTTCTTGATCATACGCCACTGTTAATGATAGGTAGCCAAAACATGATTTTTAAGCACATTCTGCAGAAGAACATTGTTCAATTTGTTTTCTTTGTTAGGGATTGAGAGGTTCACTGTTAGGCTTCTGCCTTGTCAGAACACAGATGGTAATGAAACAGTACATAAAACACATTAGTCCCTTTCAAAAACCTGGCCAACTCTTCAACTGCTGGTTTTTATTTCCATCAAGGTTAACAAGTTATGTCACTGAAAAAATAAGCCGTTTTCCTCCTGCCTACTTTCTTTTAAATAGAACCACAGGTTTGAACCATTCACTTAACTGGCAATAGCTGAAAAACATTTGAAGACATTGTAAATACCACAAAGAAAAGCAAATATCATTGGAAAACCTAAAGCAAGGAACACATCCTTACCTTGCTGCTGCTGCTAAGAGGTTCTTGGCATTAGGAGCTCCAGGATCAACAGACAAAGACTTGGCAGCCAGTAACAACTTGCTGGAAGCCATGGAGATGCTCTTGAGGTTACCTATAACTTGAATCTGGTCCTCTTTAGTCTGCAAAGCCACGGCAGAGTAACATTAAGTGCAGAGTTTGCAGTACAGAGAGTGTGCTAGAACTGCATTTGGAAACCCAGTTTGTTTATCCATCTGAAAGCACTGACATGCAGAGGACTATAGTCTGGAGAAGGAGACGGACCAAAGCCTCTGTTCACCCGGACAGGTGCCTCTAGCTTCACTTACATAGCAGAAAAAGAAAACCCTATAACAAATAGCTTGGTTTTAACAATAGCAGTATTCACAAATGAGCAGCAGAGAAACTTTACTACTTGTTGAACAATGCTTTTGTTGTCAAGACTCTCATGTGTCTCTGCCTGGCACAACTGATCCACATTATTCAGTCAGTGTACACTGTCTGTATTCTAGCACCCTGTGTAACCCACAGGCTCTCTAGCATCCAACTGGGATTACTCACACTGAAAAATCCCTCCAGAAAGTCCTCTATCCCAAGAAAATACATTTCTATAACCCTACTTTGGTAAATATTCTGAATTGGATAGTCTATTTGAGCCATCGCTTGAAAAGAAAACCTTCATACACATAAAATTACAGGGAAGTACTGCATTATCTCAACAAATTTACGTGACTAGTTTCTTCTGTCAATGATCAGTAGAAGTGAATCTGCTCTTTCTAACAATCTGTTCAGGGCTCTGTGTATAGAGGTTGCATATTACTCAGCTGATGTGAATAGTTTTTACTCCATATTTACATTTTGCTTTCTTTCTACCCTCCCATTTTGCTTGGCATTTGAAGTACCTGGTATCGCTTCTGTTCAGGGCAAATAACTAGACACAGACAAAAAGCACTCTCTTTTGAAAGACTAGCCATTAATAACTAAGATGGTTATCAACCCCTATGTCAGCAAGATAAGCAAATTGGCAAGGGCCACAAGGTCATCAGCAGTTGGAATTCTCTTTTCAAGTAGCTATTTGCAGTGTCATTTCTAGCTTTGCCTTCATTGAATTGCCTCAAAAAAAACATTCTAAAAGTCAATGAGGCCCATGGCTAAAAAGAGTCAGGTACCTAAATCCTACTTAGTTTCAGAGAACCCGCTGGCATTTGGTGCCTACCTCACTTCATGGAACCTGAATGATTAAGTTTTGAAGGAAAATAAATCAGCAGTCATTGTCCGATCCCTCTACTCAGCTCTATCTACAAAGCATCTGCTCTACAGAGTACTTCATAAATGACTTCAAAGGACTGGCGCACCCAAGACTTTCTGGTTAGTTTTCTTTCAGCAATAATTTCTTAGGTTTGCAAGTTCCTCCTAGGAACAACTAGGGCAAAACAGGCTGCGGATAATTATTTTTTTTCCAAGTCCTCATAGCTCTCCTGGTACATGACTCTTTTTATACGCTGGCATATGTTATGTTAAATCATCTCCAAATGACCAATCAGTGTAATTCAGTACCTAAACCCAGTAAGATAAAACGAAGGGGATATCTCCAACTTCAAATGAGTACCTAGACTACTAGGAATAAACTAAGTAATACATGACAACATTGCTATTGAGTTCACCAGAACAGAACTCTGCCAGATTTTAAATCACTAAACAGACAGCCAAGAGTTTGCTGTCAGATCCATGGCATTTTAGCCAGCCCTCTTCAAATGCTTGCTCCACTCTGTAGCAGGTCCACGCCAGCATGTACTACAGAGCAGTACCAAGTCCGGATTTTAAATGCATCTTTTCCTTCCTCTACATAAAGCATTTGAAAATTAGCAAGGAACGGTGCTAAATTGTGTACAGTGCTCATTATGCTAAAATATCCTTCATGGTAGTTCTACTGAAATAGATGCAACCCTTCCCATAAGCTTTGAGAGGTCAGAATACCTTTGTACCTTCAGATATACAGCTCGAATTCCTTAAAGCCCAAACTGAACATAGAAGTATGAAGTCATATTTCTGACTGGGCAAAGGGAAAATACCAGTGTCCTGTATAAAATGCAAATGCTGAGCTGACTTCATTCTGGATAATCAGTTAAGATGACTGCTTAACAATAAACGTCACCTGTCATATTTGGATAGGCTCACTCTAGAACATTGCACTGTGCTGCAGACAATCAATATAATGCACTGCAAGATACTATGCCCAAGATAACCCTTAGTCCCAGTTAACAAGATAAAAAACTTACTTGTGCTTGGCCAGCCATTTCAATACCAGCATCAAGAAATTCATCAAAATCATCACTGAATTTTCCAGAGGCTGCAGCCAGTTCTCCACTTTGGCCCCGTGTAGCATGGACGACTTCTCCTGCCGACTGATTCAGGTCTGCTGCTGCCTGGTTCAGCTCACTCTGAGCTTCTTGAAATGACTTAGAACTTGGAGGTAGCTGTAAGAGACCAAGTGCTGTATTTTACTATCACGTCACACCAGCCCTTCACAACTGGAAATTTCAACACAATTCAAGAACACTAAACACAATAGAGACGTGAACTTCACATACAAGCGAGAAGGGAGTACTGCAACTGGACTGCTAGTGATTCAGTTCTGAATGCAGAATAGTCCAACTACAGGACAGCTATCAACCAGAAATCTATATAATCACCTTTGTCTCACTGTTTCTTTCCAGGGACAGACAAATACGTAAACCTTTTAAGGGACAGAGGTGTCAACTGCTATTTTGTGGTTCAGCTACGAAATTCAAAGTGATGAACTCAGTAGCACAAGTTGGAGAATTTTGGTTTCCAAGTCATTATTCACTTCCACAGACAAACTTTCCAGAACACCACAGAAGTATTGGTAGCTTTCACAATGAATGACTCTAAACTCCTTATCTGGTTTTACCAAAAGGCATTGCACAAACATATCAAAATACAATTCCTCCTTCATTCACAGGGTAGCAGGATCACTGGTAACTGCAGAAAAATGTTGTTCAAATCATATAACCTTCCGGTAAATTGCCAGTGCACAAAGGGTCTTTTTAGACATGAATGCAGTTAAACAGAAATATAACAGTTCTCCTCCATGCACAAAATGACCATAGATGCACCAAACATTTTTTGAAAAAACACAATAATCCTTAAACTGAACTGATCACTTCATGGTGGGAGATTGATTATAACTTCCAAGTTTTCATATTCTTCCAAACTTTAAGTCACAGCTGGCATTTTCAAAAAAACAGAATAATGGTGACTTCTGACAACTTTAATACTGCCTTCATAAAGCACAGACATTTTTACCTTTGCCATAAACTAGAAAAACAGCATTTCAAAGTACCAGCTACCTAAAGTTGCATAAAATTAAACAAAACTTATACGAAGTATACTTAGGGCACATTTATTACATAATAAGTTGACACATAGGGAACCTAGATCTGTTTTTCTGTTCCCTGAAATTTACTTCTATGTTAAAAGACATCTCACCGAATCAACAAGGAGCTTCTTGCTAGATTCCCCAATACTCTTCAATGCCACATCCACATCCTTTTGTCCAGGCAGGCAATTCACACAGTTATTCAAGGAATGAGACACTGCTTTTGCCACCTACAACACATAAACAAACACATCCACACCAAGAAAGGCTTAAGTGGTAATTTATCTAATAGGAGGCACATTCTGTAGTCAGCAATTCATAAATTCCGACTCCAAGAAGACCATTTTTGAGGTTTGTGTCTTTCTTGGCTTGCTCACCTGCAGTCTAGCAGCAGTCATTATTTATGCTAACCCATTTGATAGGATAATGCCGGCAGGGCAGCTCTGCAACTGTGCCTGGCACCTGGGATAACTATCTTTGTATAAATTTACTTTGCAAAAGATGCTGCCAAGTGTATTCTAGTCATCTGCACTATTCAACATAAGCATGTTGATACTATCTGATCGTTGGAAGACAACAATCCGACATCCCTTGCAGCTTTGTTTTCTATTGTTCTCTCTTGTTATTTAATGCCGCATTTCACGGGTTGTTTGATAATTCATGTAACTGCTTATGTTGCAACTTACTTGGGCTAATCTCTGCTGACTGTCTGCATCCCCTGGTGCAGCCAGGGCCTGCTTCGCCTCCTGAATAAGCATAGCAGAACCTTCCATGACATCTCTTGCTGAATCCAACATGGCATGTGCTGCCACAGGGTCAGTAGTGGATGCTGCAACCCCTCGTGCCGCTTGAGCCAAAGTCTTCAAAGCCTGAGCAGTTTCTCTGGCAGCGACTCCTGTGTTCAGATTTCATCAAGGATTCTATTAGTACCCTTAAAGATGATCTTTGTATTTTATGACAGATGAATTTGCAGGTAATGATCCTATTGCAAAATAACATTGCAAATGCAGTTTACAAGAAAATCTTCAAACATGAACACATTTGAAATAGGCAACATCATTTGCCTAGAGAAAAACTGGCATTGATGCCATGAAGTAAATATTATACACCAAAGACAACGTGCCACAGGCATGGCTCTACATGAATGACTAAATCTTAGTGATGTACTGAAAAAGAGAAAAATCTAAAACCTGGAAATGAGCAAAACCTCATATTCCAAGCTATGGTGAAAGTTATTTTCTGCAAGAATGGTGTACATGACTTCAGAGCCACAGCATCTCTGCTGCTTCTGAAAATGCGACTTTAGACTTTTTAGAGATTAAGCACAGCCATAGATGAAGTTCAAGTAATTAAAAAAAAATTAAAAGAGATCATGAGGGATGATATACCCTTGACACAACTTGATATACCCTAACATCACTATGAGTACAAGCACATAGCTGAATGAAGTCACAAAGAACATGTCATTAAATTGGTTTCTGCAGTCTGTCCAGCCAACATTACAGGACATTCATCAGCTCTAGAGCTAAGGCGTACAACTGTATGAGTAATGGTCCCATTCTTCTATTTTTGAAATTTAATTCAGCCCTTAATAAAAACCAATATAGAATAGTCTTCTGAAAGACCTTAATTAGCACATAGTGTAGTTGACAACATATGCAATTAATGTAGGTGGTATATTTTGAGTGATGATATTAAAAGCACGCTATTCCTACCAAAAGAAAGGTTCATATTTGCTGTACAAGACCTCTTAGTTATCCATATTTAGACATTAAAAATAATTAGAATGTTCTATATCCCTATTGGAAATGTTTAGAAAGCTGGAACAGCACAGGAAAATATACCACCCAAGCCATGTTGGCATTTTAACACCCAGTGCCTTTAAACATTTTCTTTTCCGGTCAACTGAACATTTTTAAACACAGAAACTTTAGGAGATAATGAATTAAAGTAGTCAAACGCTTACATAAAGTAAAGTCACACTTATCTGCAAACACTCTGCTTGCTTGAGCACACAATATTTCTGCATAATGTGACAGTATGAGATAGAAAATAGTTATATGACCTTTGAAAAAGAAACTCATTGCTATGTAGGATTTCCCAATCAAACAGCTCTTATAGTTTGATGTTAAGACACCTACTAGATTCAATTACTTGATATCAGCTGCAAGTATCTGTATTATTTTGCCAGATACCCAGTGCTAACTTCTGCATAACTGTAATAGAAACACGAGCCGTGTTAATACAATTACATCTGCTTCAAATGAAAGCAACTGAAAGTTGTGTAACCCTGATGCAATTATAAGCAAAGAAGTGGTAATTGCCATAATGAAATTTATCAGTAATAATTTAAAAAATCCTACAGTAGCATCTGCTCAACAGCTTACAGAAATGTGGAGATAGAACATTTTACCATCTAAGAGTAAACCTTTTTCCCCCGTCTGCAAGGAGCGTTTTTCTTATCAAGGTGGTTTTGGTTTCTAAAAGTACAGGTACAAAACCAAATTGCAGAATCTGTGTGCCCTCATTTCCTGTTGGCTTCAACTTAAACTACGCAAATGTTATCAATGAGTCAGAAAGACTAGTTGCATTATACGTGTAAAGTGGTAATATCTAGTAAGAGATGCAGTTTTAACCGTCACCAACCAAGCATTCCAAGTATGTTTGCATTCTGTGCTTCAAAAAAATGCCCAAAGACCTGTTTAACCTTCTGAAATGACATAGCAACATTTCCAGTGGCACTGACAAATTGCATTACATTTTAGTTCTGTCCTTCACAGAGTTTCAGTGGCATATATTTACAAAAACAACAGCTGTCTCGATATATTCTGATTATATACACAGCAGATTGCAACACTATTCTTTTATGAAGCACGTTATTCACACTAGCAATTCCTAGTAACTTCCTAGTAACTGTAATTCACTATCAGCATAGAAAACACAAGCAATTCCTTGATACAAGTAGTCTGCAACAACAAAATACTTCTATCAAGTATTTTACGGAAAGCAGAAGTTTTGCAGAGACATTATAAATAAAAGGCTACCTGTGTAGTGCTCGTTGCCTTGAGCAGCACAAGTTAACAACTGGGCCATTGAGGAACCAACTGCTTTGGATGTACTTCCCAGGTCCTGAGCACATTTCTCAAGCTGTGAAAAAATTGCAGAGAACAAAATTCTTTGTTTAAGCTCAACTAAAACACACTTGTTTTTTAAACAGTATTAAAAAAATTCTTCAGTCCACAAACCCCAAGCTTTTACCTCAGCTACCAAACATATCCACAGTTTCTCTGAAATGTTTTCCCTGTCCAGGGTGAAACAAATTAACATCTTAGTTACAAAAAACAAAACTATTTTATGATTAGCACTGGAAATCAATATCCTCATCCGAGGAAAAGATTTTTCCCAAATGAAACATGTAATTTTCTAAGCCTACCATGACTGCTAGTTTTCAACTAAAGAGTTCTCATCTTTGCCACTATTGAAAAGAAATTCTTTTTGACAAGAAAAGATCAAAACGTTGCTGCTACAAAATTGCAATTTGTACAACAGAGAAAGAGGTCCTACAGTCCTATGAGTAATTCTGCTACAGAACACTCTTTCGTGTAATAGGAATAAATGCTCTTTTTAAGATAATTAGCATAAAATCCTATCAATATCATCATTATCCAAAGCCTCAAGACTTGCTTTGCCTCTAATACTTAAAATTTTTAACAGCTAACTTTGTTTGTTTTTTTTTTAAATGAAGAACATCCTTCCCCAATTACAGTTTCTCCTGGGAGAGGTTTTAACTGTCCATCCACAGCTGCCATCTTCGCATCTTGCAGTTCATTTTTGAGTGTCTGGACTGTATTCAAAGCAGAATCTATTTCCATTGGGCCACATGCTTCATGAGCCTATTCAGAAATCAGATCAATAACACTGTTAGCAGCTGTAAGACACTATCAGAAAGAGTAAATGCTTCAGCTATAATCTCCCCCTCCCAAATTACCACTTTCATAAATTCAGAGGCCACTGCAGGCACTTTAAGTGTTATGCATAATGGATTCCAAACTCCTGCACGATATTCTTAGGTTAAGAGCCACCAGGAGAATGAGACGCGCTTAGCTTGCATACACATAGCTTCACACCAGTCAGCCAAGGTACTGAGAAAGTAACTGCTGCAGTCCGGACTATGCATCATGACTGAAGTCACGCTGAACCCTCTGATGTGGCAGCCCAGAATGATCAGTACCCGAGCTCGAAATTTTAATGTTAGCTCAGGTGTAGCCACCTATATGCTACAATCCTCTTTTTGGGCCTCAGTGTACACACATAAAAAGACTAGATTTTCCATTAATACTTTTTCTTTTTAAAACCCATGCATAGTTTAGGAATATAGGAGCAAAACACAGATAGCCTCTGCTTCCCTGAATTTTAAGGATGATGGGCTCCAGTTCACAAGCACATTGACTACGGCAGTGCTGTATCTGGGCTCTCCCCAGTTTGGCAGGTGCACAAGATATAGTCCCCTTTCCCCACTTTCCTTCAGATGCAGCAGCAGCTCAGAGCTTTGATGTGCTGCTCTGTGTAAGCCCTCCTCCTGTCTTTCTGGAATGGAAAGGGTAGCACAAGTTTTTTAGTTTTCTTGCCACTTCTCCCTCTCCTTTTTATTACGACACAGAAGCCATCTGGGAGTCTGAGCAAACTGTGCACAAAAGGCAACACTGAGAAGTAAACCCTGCCTGAGCATAACCCATTCCCCTGGGGGAGACACAGTGGGCCAAGCAGAAGTGAGCCTGTGACCACCACCCAAGCCACCTTGCTTCAGCGAAACTAGTATTGACCTACCTTCTGGGAGGCAGTTCGTAGCTCAGCTAAGCTGGTGGCAAGGTTCTTTGCACACTGACTTAGCTGCATTGCTGCTGCTTGATCAGTCACAGTGGGGACTGCGGCTTTAGCAGATGCCACCATTTTACTTCCAGGCTGTTCAAAGAGGAGAAGTGAACTCAGTCGGGTTTACAGGGTCATTTTCTTTAAAGGCGGCTTATAGTTCAATAATCAAACTTCTTCCTCCATTCACACACTTACGAAGTTTCTATGTTTTCTGTAATGACCATTTCATGCACTTCCCTGCCCTCAACCACGGACCATCTAGATCGCAGCCTTTTATTTATATGCACCTTGTCAGAATTCCACACTGCAGTGTTCTCTGCAGCAGGACTCATTTGTACTTTACTAGCACTCTGACTACTCCATTGGTAGCAACGTCTGCCTGAGGCCCGTCAGCACTCATGCAGACTACTTAAAACTATTTAAATGCGCAGTGCTGCCATTCAGCATCCATGGGGTACAAACAAGTCCAGGTGGCAGAGACAGCAAATTTGTCTCAATGTTTCTAAACATTAAACTCTGCCAAAATTCTATAAACTGAAAACTGTAATTCAAGCAATGATTCTTCACAGGGATGGCTATTAATACGATTAAAATACTTTGCTGATTCTCGCCATCACCACAGTTTATACATGCAGCCAGAGGAGAAATGGATCACTTTGATGACGAGGGCATTACATGAAGAATTGTTTTCTTCCATGTTTTGGTGTGGTTTTTTTTTTGTAATGCCAACAATAACCCCAATAGTTTTGTTATCGCTGCTCAATATTATATATGTATTTTTAAAGAATGTTTTGGAAGAAGCACAGAGTCACATTTGGTGTTTTGTTCAAAACTTCAAATAAGATCCATTACATATGCAGGGTAGTATCTAAAAAACCCTGGTGACAGCCTGTCTTATTTGTGAAGAATTCTGGAGCTTGTTCCTGCAACACTACCATTACTAGGAAAGGTTAGAACAGCACCTCACATATTCGGATCTCTGTTTAGAACTTCTTTACATGGTTCTTAACAGTTTACTGCTTATTTATCACAAATAAAAACATACAGCACAAAAAAAAATGCTTTTTGCTCTGATATAATCTACTACAATGATTGATTCATTTCACCTGAAGGAAGTTCTGGCTGGAATTTATTAGAGCAAGCTGGGCACTGAGGTCTTCTGCCTGAGCTTGACTTCCTCTTACACCCTGCACCAACTGAGGAATGTGGTCTGCAACATTCTATAATAAACAAAGGGAAAAGCTTTTAGTAGATAAATTAAAAAAACTCCAAACCCTCTGACACTGAGTAAGCCCTCTTCCCACCCACCTTAAAGACAACCTGTACTATTCACAGGTACAATACTCTCGTGCCTTCACAGAATTTTTTAGGATTCCATAGAAGTGAATTAATACATAATAGAATTTTTCAGACACTCTACTTAAGAAATCTTCATTCAAGCTACTCTAGTTTAGATTGCCTTATGGGATCTTTAAGATTTTTCTGCAAAATTATATACACAAAATATTTTTAATTACTTCCTTTGCATGTTCACATGCCAGCAGTGGATAAATTTTTCACAGAAGTGCCTTGCTTTCAGAGTAACAATGTCTTTCACCCACAAGCACCTCTGCTTACTTTTCCTTGACTTCTAACAGGAACATTCTGAAGTGTGTATTGCTGAAACTTTATTCCTGAATGCCCCAGATTCATGCTCCTTGTCTATCCATTTAACAATGGATAACACTTACTTCAGCAATGCAATACCAATCCACCACCACCCTCCAAAAATGTCAAAAGTAGGTATCAGATATTCTCTGCAATCTAATAAATCAGCATCAAGATCACATTAGAATAAACTGTAAACAATACAGTGATTCAGCTCTTTTCTTTTGAAATTCATATTGAAATAGCAGCTGCCTACATCACAATCTTGAGATGTACTTGAGCTACCATATTTAATTCCAACATTTTTTAGGAATACCACTGTGACAAGAAATAATTGCTGGATGCTAAATGTGGCTTTTAATTATGCCTTCTTTAATGGTTTTGTTCTTGTTCCCCTCATAACTGCTCTTCCATCCAGAAGAAAACTCTTTTGCATTTTATTGTCTTTTTCAGTTTTTTGTTTAAATGCAATTTCTTTAAAAACCCTGAAGCAACATCAGTCAGAATTATAAATTAAGCTGCCAAACGTAGCTTAAACACAAAAGACGACACCTTCTCACCAAACTCTGAAATCTAGCTTGAAACTATAAAAAAGTGCTTGGCTTCAGGCACACCTTCAAAATCTGTGCTCTTGGCAGCTTTAGCTTCAAGCTAGGAATCATGTTAACCCCATAGTAAGGTCTGTAACTTGTTTTTACAGTGACATTTAAGGCCCCATTTGCTTGTAGGCTGAACAACAGAAGAGCTGTTAGATGTATAACCAATTATATAACGCATACATTAAATAAGGATTTCGCTCCATTATAGCACAAATCACTATTGTCACCTATGCCTTGCTGTGAAAAATTCAAAAGTTGCCTTTATTCCACAGCAGACCTCAGATCCATTTGACTGCACACTCATCTGACCACTGAAAGCGTGGCCAAGACTTCTTGTGAGTATACAAATTTCTGAGCAACTGGACCCCTCCCCGCACAGTGCTTCTAGCAGAGCAGAAGACTGATTTGCAGCAAAACTATTATTTAAAGCACTTGCTTTAGGTCAATTGGTTCTTACTCAACAGATGTATACAGAGGTTTATAAGCCTGTCCATCATTTCTAGTAAGGTCTTTGCAAGGGGATGTGTAACAGGCAAGTACTGCACTGCAGTTAAAATATCACAGATTTTCAAAGCTCTCCATACAGTAATGCATGGAAACTATGGATAATACAATAAATGAGGCTTCTCCAGAATCCATACACATGAATGTGTGTGGTGTTGGCTTTGGTTGTGGTCTGTTTTTTTAAAAATATTCTTTTGAGGTTGCAAGTCTTATTATAGAAGGTGATCTTCAGTTCCCATAAAGCAGAGTTCAAGAGTTATTTGCCAGTGGGTTGTGATCTGTTTACCTTACAGCTCTGCACAAGTTGCTGGTGGGCTGCTGTGTTCTTATTTGAAACAGCTGCATTCTGAGAAGCTGCAATAGTCTGAGTAGCGGCAGCTGCAGCTTGTTTAGCTGCAATCTTTGGAGAAAAGGAAACAGAGTTAAATTAGTGGTAAAAGTCTGAGTAATTCAGAGGGTGAAATACATATTATAGGAAACTTTGTTAATAACAACTTTGACAGATTAATACATTATATCCCTTAGTTAATTTGCCCTAAGGAAACTCAGGATTGCTCATCTCTCAAGATGAAAATGAGCTGAACATCTCTAACTTGCTAATAAAGAAAAAGGTGGAACTAGAAGGATTCTAAGCTCTTATTCCTTCATAGCTTAGGCTGCAATATGACAAAAAAGTCAACCAGAGAGAGCAGAAATGGTCTAATCAATTATCGCCTTACAAAGAAAGCCAGAGAAAACAGGCAAAGCCAGAGAAAACAGGCAAAGTACATACAGTGCCTCACACTGCTGCATTAGCACCTCTGACCAAAGACTCAAGGGAGCCAACTTCTACTGAGATTGCTCTACAGCAGTATGATGCAAAGGTACAAAACACTGGTATTATTGAGTCTGCCTGAAAGCACTGAGATAACCTTCTTCAAATATATAGGAGTCTTATCAACCTCTCCCTATTACAATTTATCCAAGGTACTCCAAAATGTTGCACAATACTTTCCTTTAATTGGCCCACTAAATACAAGCAAGCATGAAGTTCCTTCTCATCATGACACATTTCACTCCTTCATAAGGCAGAATGTGTTACAACAACAAGCTAAAGAGTCATCTTTTTTATAAAGCTTTCTTGTACCCAGTTAGAAAATTGAGACATCAGCTTTTATTTCCTGAAATACTCCAGATTTTTGGTTCTAGCCAGATACAGTAATTTAAATGCATTTCTGGAACATGGTTACCTATTTAGATCTCCTTGTTTGTCTGATGTCATTCCACTTGAGTCAGACTACTGTAAAACCATAGCTGGAAACTAGTAATTACAGAAGGTGGTTTGTTTGTGTTTTTTTTTTAAATCTGTCTTTGCTACATTTTAGCTGAGAATGGGAAGATAAACCTTGCCTACAAGACCAACTTCAGAGGTATTTTATGTTTAGAGCATAGTAAGTTGCCTTTCTCCCCCTTGGCTGGGCTACCAGCTATGATTTATCTTTTCATTTCTGCTTCTTTGATTCTCTGAATAACTTACCAGTTTAATTGGATATGGTGCAATTCAACACATGTTTGTACAGAAATGAAAATGAAACTCTTGGCAGATACAATAGTAAAAGCACCAAAAGATATTGTGTGTAAACGACAGATCATACAGATATATTAGAACAGTAATGAAGTTTTTTCAGCTCAGTTGTTTGAAATGTCAGCTGTTCTAATTTTATGACTAAGCCACCATCAAATGCTTTGCGAGTCAAATTCTTACACTTTACTACATCAGTGATACAAGTTGCTCAGTTTTATGAAGATTATGGTATCATGTGCTGGCATCTCTAATTCCAAGCTTTGTACTCTGGAACTGAGCTTACAGGGCTATCATTCTGTGCTTAGCACTTTTCCTGAAATGCATGTTTCTACTTGCTTGAAATTACCTACAGAAACTAATTATCAAAACAGGAAACTGAAAATTCAACAATATGCAGTTTCCAACCTCTAATCTGTTGACAATTTTTTTCTTGATGGCATTCTGTGCAGCAGCATTTGTAGCAACCCTCAGTCCCTCTGCTGCTTCTCTCAGACGCTGCTGTTGATCCTCATTTTCAGGATTGGCTGCAGCTCCCTGCACAAAATTTCAGAGCAAAAAAACATGAGTAAAACTAGTTGGTGGAAAAAGTCAAAAAGGAAGCTTACGGAGGTTGGAAGCAAGGATGGGTAGCCTGGGAGGAATACAGAAACACTGTCTGAGCAGCCAGGGATCAGGTTTGAAAAGCTAAAGCTCAGATAGAGTTAAACCTGCCCAGGGATGTCAAGGGCAACAAGAGAAGCTTGATCCTATCAGCCAGATCCTATCTGTAACAGCCCACATACCAGCTTTTCTTTGTGTATAGCCCTACAATTTTAAGGTGACAATTAGTTCATTTTCCCGGTACCTTGGCAGCTTCAACCATGCGGGCTGTGGAATCTGCCAGGAGCTTTGCAGCGGCCAGAAGCTTCTTAGAGTTGTCCATGTCGATTTCTGCTTCGGCATCTGACCTCATGGCATTGACGAGATCAGAAGTGGCTTGAGCCAGTACCCTGGCCTGCCGTACCATTTCACCTGTGGTATACCATTACATTTTTACTTTCCTTCTCTCCACACTTCAGTTTCAAAAGTAAATCTCAACAAGATGAAAATAAAGTTAGATTTGCTGAAGTATTCTTTTGACTTGAAAATGATATATTAATAGTTCATAACTTAAAAACTTCATAAACAAAATCTTAGTTCACAACATAAATTAAGGAAACCACTACAGTGGACACTAAGAAAAAACAATGTATTTGCATTCTAGATAGCAAGACAAAATCCCCAAATCAGTATTTTAAGATAATTCTGAATATACAGTTCAGGGAAAATCCTGGCTCAGTGAACACTAATAATTTTGCTTTCAAATTACCGCCGAGAATTCAACTCCTTTAGTTAAAAATAATCAATCTTTGACCTATTGTTCTTTTCAGAAAGTTCTGAAAAGAACTTTAGGGGAATTATCTTCTGTCTATTATAAACTAAATTAAGAACTCTGTCAGAAGAGACTGAGCCCCAGTTACGTGGTTTTGGCCAAAAATAAGGTGTATATTTGAGATACGGGAGTCATATTCTGGTCATGGTGAAGCATAGAAATGAAACAGCAATGCTTCTGAAGTGGATACGTACCCTTTGTAGGACAAATTTCTTTGGTCACAAAAACATACACTTGAACTCCTTAACAGACTTGAATCCCAAAAGCCTTTGGCTTTCTTTAGGTTATCAAGTAAGATGTGTTTGAGTCAGGCCTAATTCTTTTCAAATACTCTTAAAAAAATCATGGGAAAGAAAACCAAAGCAGCATTTTTCTTGTATGTAAAGATGACTGGTCATCTTCAGAATTACATGCTTTCTTACCAGCCTCCTTTGGTCAGGCATAGGCAAAAAATTTAACATTTTCTAGACATTAACAACTATTTACCAATACGCAATTTTCCAATTAAAATTTTTACCAATAATGGCTAACTCGGCTCACAATCCAAATATTCCACTTGAAAAAATCCCTTCAAATGCCCTTTCTTACAGTATTAAGAGAAGTAATGCAAACAGAAAAAACAACCTGCTTGGGCAATAATACAGCCGTCAGAAGCCGGAGCCTCTTTGCTGTTGAAATTGCAACTGCAGGAGTGCAATGGTAAGTTGGAAACACTGACTGGAATCTGAATGCCTTCTGTTAAAAACTAAGTATTGCACAAGAAGGTGTTTGACTGTGAAGAGAAAATAAACCCTATCTAAGACCATACCTTTTACTGCATCCTTCTGTACCGAAGCTGAATGACAAGCAAGTAAAAGCAAACCCATAAAATTTGACATGCTTTCTTGCACACACCTACAGTAATTAAATTCCTTAGAATAGCTACAGAGCATTAGAAAACTTTCCACAGCTTTCAACTGGAAGACTGAGTGGTTTAACAAACATTCCTGTGCATATTTTAAAAAAAAATAATAACTCAGATTTCTCATGAAGAAGATTCTAGGGTCAAAATACACTGAGAATTTCATTAATTACTTCCCTGCATATGTTCCTCTAGAAAAGTGCTGCACTGCTGAATTGACAGTTCCTTAAAAAGAGACATATCTTAAAGTTTTACCTCTTGAATGTAATGACTACAATGATCCTTCAAGAAAAAATTATTTGCTCATATCCACTGTAACATGAATACAGCCATATTGTTGTGTTTACTTTCCGGGCCTTGTGTTTATATATGTTATAATACAAAAGAAAAGACCAAAACCTTAATACTCACCTAACTCCTTTTAAAAACTGATCCTATTTTAAACTTTTTATGAATTGTCTTGATTTCAAGTTGATACTGTGTCTTCATGGTGCTCCACTTCATAATACCTATAACTACTGAAATTTCACCATTCTAAGTAATTTATTGTTTCTTTACTAAAAACTGATGTGGAATCAGTTAAACATTAGGCATCCCAAGTTTTGGTGGGTTGTAGAAGCTGCACATTTTAGAAATATCACAGGAAAAAGCAGAAGTATGTTTCAAAACCTACAACAAAACCTAAGCAGAGTAAAATCAATCACTGGGAAGAATTCACTCGGGTTCCTGCCTTCATATCTGGAGTTGAGAAATTGCTACACAATTCTGTGAAGAGAGGCAATGATAAAACCCAGAAAACATACTACGGTGATCCTCCAGCATGATAATGACTGTTTTCACAGAATATTCATTCTATCTAGCACACAGCTATGTGCGTTTTGCTGATTTAATATTATGGGTTGAAGGACTAACCATCACAATAGCACTAGCCTAGAATCATGGTACATTTCAGATCAGGTTTGTGACTTACATTATTTGAAACATGCACATGTTTGAATCATGGAAAGGTATTGTCCATCAAAGAAACTTACCAGCATCTCCCATCGAACTGAAAATACTCTCTGTGACACACATGATGGTATCTGTAGCCTGGTCATAGCGTCCTATGGGCTCTCCCCTGCTTGCAAACTGGCGGACATGCTGCAGGAGGTCATTCAGGGCTTGGCTGACAATACCAGCAGCTGCACTGACCTGCTTCAGTAACTCAATGTCATCCGTGGCAGCCTGGCAGGCCCTCACACAGTTCTCCACAGACCGGTCTACCAGTTTCCCTGCCTCAATCAACTGTTCCTGACACACTGGAGAGCTTATGGTGGGACTCACGACCTGCATGGGGAAAGGACAAAGCATTCAGAAAGGGCTTATTTTCAATTTTTCTAACTACTAACAAGTGAAACATCTACTATATTAGTTTTTAATCTAACTTATCTGTTTTCCCGAGACAGAGAACCCTGAAAGCAAGTATTTAAATAGGTGGCTTCAGACATCTAGATTAGGAATATCTCAGTGTAGATTCTGAGAATGGAGGACCCCACCTTATTTCACACTTCTTCAGCGGTTGCTGAACAGAGCAAACACCAGACAGGGGTTCTGGAGGACAAGCATGAGCCAAACTCCTTCAGATTAACTACACTCTTCTACTCTAACTACTCTGTATCCCGGAACTCTAAATTAAATGAAGCCTTAATTGGAATTGGCCTTGTAAAGCTTTGTTTATTTGCTTAAATAAAAACAGTGCTTGGTGCAAGTCAAAGAACACTATACTTCTGAAGCCACAAGGGAAGTAATAAACCCTGTAATATACAGATTAGAAACAACCCTCCACCATTGTGTTCAGGCATATCTGGACAGCTTTTAGCAATGGGAAAACTGTAAAAATCTCATGAGGAAAACAGGATGCCACTGGATGCCTCATGCCATACTGAAAAAATTCACAGGCAGTAAAAACATCCAAGTCAGTCCAAATAATGAAAAATAGAATCATAGAACCATTTCGGTTGGAAAAGACCCTTGGGATCATCGAGTCCAACCATCTACCCTACTCTACAAAGTTCTCCCCTACACCGTATCCCCCAACACCACATCTAAACGATTCTTAAACACGTCCAGGGATGGTGACTCAACCACCTCCCTGGGCAGCCTATTCCAGTGCCCGACCACTCTTTCTGTG
>JAOTQQ010000071.1:23336603-23475795 GCA_026546715.1 Gallinago undulata
CGTTGCCCTCCTCTGCACTTGCTCCAGCACCTCGATGTCTCTCTTGTATTGAGGTGCCCAGAACTGGACACAATACTTGAGGTGTGGCCTCACCAGTACAGGGGGACAATCACCTCCCTACTTCTGCTGGTCGCACTATTTCTAATACAAGCCAGGATGCCATTGGCTTTCTTGGCCACCGGGGCACGCTGCCACCTTATATTCAGCCGCTTGTCAATTAGAACCCCCAGGTCATTTTCTGCCAAGCAGCTTTGCAGCCACACTTCTTCAAGCCTGTAGCGGTGCATGGGGTTACTGTGGCCCCAGTGCAGGACCTGGCACTTGGCCTTGTTGAAGCTCATACCATTAACATTGGCCAAATGATCCAATTTATCCAAGTCTCTCCGTAGAGCTTCCCTATCCTCATGTGAATCAACACTCCTGCTTAACTTGGTATCGTCTGCAAACCACAAAAAGGCCTTGCAAACAGAGAAACAAAACAGAAAATACCAAAAATTTAATACCTAATATTGACTATTAATTTTAATATAGACCTTCTGGATGTTTCTCAACAGTTGAATACCCATTTCCCCACAAACAATGACACACCAACTTCAAAAGCAGCATCCAAGTAGGAAATGCAAATTCTTTAATTTTAAAAAAAATGCTCATTTGATTTTAATTTATTTGCAAGACAAAAAAGGCTGGAGAAGATGTAACGCTCCAATCGCTGACTTCAGAATTTGAGGTCTGATCTAAACTCCTTTGTAATTTGCTTAGACTGAAAATCAGTACTTGGCCAAAAGCAATGGATCTATTTAAACAACTGGGCTACTGTAAATTAGTGCAAATGTATTTAAAATCAATGATCACCAACTCAATCTTTTTTTCAGCAAAAATACCAACTTCTAATTTTCTAGCTTTAGATGAGGTCAACCCATCGTAATTCTAGGCTTTACTAGAAGACTTACACAGTCTCTCAGGCAAGCTGTGCTTCTTGAGCTACTTCTTTTTTTACTTTTTTATTTTATCAGTACTAGCAATTCACCACATGGGCTCTGTTATCTGTGGAACCTTCTCTGGAGATAACAGCAATGCCTCACATCATCTAGTCTCCTGATTGCCACTGTTATGGGTGAAAAATTATTAATCAACAACTTCGATATTGCATAAACCTAGAACTGTAATATTAACACAGTATATTGCCCAAGACCATTGGGAATACACAGAAGCATACACTGGAAACAACACCTCACCACCTCATGAATGCCCTTTGCCTCACCTTTGCACAAGCCACCAGCTGGGAAGTAGAGAGTGCACACTGTGTCGCAGCAGCAATGACCCTGTTCTGCAGGACTGTATCCTCAGCAACCTGTGCTACGTTCTTGGCCTTCAGCACTAACATGGCAGCAGCATTTGCAACAGCTTTGGCCAGACTCATCAGAACATCCTGTAAAATAAAGGGAATATTAAGATCAAGTTTTCTGAAGGCAGAAGTTCTCTTGTATAAAACAATTTGTTCCCTGTAAAGCAGCAAACATGGTTATTACTCAGAAAACTTGATATTTTCTGTTCTCTGTACAACAGCTTCTCTGTTCACATTATCAAGTTCCTGGACTGAAAGAGTATGTACTGACAAATTCTGAATTGCCTCGGAGTCCATAAGAACAAATCTATGTCCTGTATTGCAACGTGCTTATCTTCACTTCCTGAGAATATCCTATTAGTAAGGAACATCTGGAGCTCACCACTAAACACGTGACAAGTATCTGCAATAAGGATGACAACCTCAAGTAGCAGACTGCTGAAGTCACACAGTACTTGAGTTAAATCTAAATTCAAGTACTTAATTGTGCTTAAGAATAATAACTGCCACTCTGTTTTTAAAAATGCTATTTCCAACCACAATATTTCTTTGTTCATGATGTAAATATAGCCCTATAAATAACTGCTCCAAAATATAACTCAAAATAGGTCTTAATTCCAGAACATTTTTCCCTTGTAGAAAAATAATGCAGCTAAATCTGAAATTGCAAAATTAAAACAGACTAATATGTTAATCCCTGCAATGAAAAAAGTTCAGAAAATTTCTTCTCATTTCCCGACTTAAAATGCTACACTCCATATACTTCATTTTTTTTAGTGGGATGGAGTGTTCCTAATGTACTGTTAAAATGATGTGGCTGTCCTGTAAAAAGATAATACAGATACTCTCATGCATAATTTTCACTTCAACAGCAGAAAGAAAACATCAGATTTCAAAAATGAAGACCACTACATTTCATTTTGTTTTTAGGATATGATGGCATGATAAACCATCCTGCTCCTTAGCCACCTTCCCCGTCACCCCACAGCACTTACAAGAATGTTAGAGTTCTCTCCCTTCGCCAAGTAAGAGAGGCCTGCAATACATACTCAATTAGGAACACAAATGAGAACGCTGATGAACCTTGAAGACACATTTACTAGTGGATCAAGTGTTTAAAGTGGCCTGTAAGATATTTTAGCAGACATCTTGCATACAGCGTACTCGAGGTCTATCTGACCTGTAATCCAGACATGGTTTTAACGCAGCATTTAACAACAATGGTTTTAAACTGCTAATAGCTAACACTATTATTGTCACATAGTCATTATGATTTGATAACTGATAATACTAATGATCTTAAAGAAAATATGTTTGTAATTCCATAATTTTCTTCCCCTCGGTTACAAGAAAGTTGTATAAACTTTTGGTTTACATGCGTACACACAGACACAGCTAACTCTTACGTGAAAACCACTGTATCTAATGAGAAGAAACACTTGATATTTATTAGTAAACATTGATTTATTCTTCAGAAATACATGGCAAAATAGCTCATTAGTTTGCAAAGACAGGGAAACACAAGGAAAGGCGAGGACTGAAGTTGTCTGTGTTCATGTGCAAGTTTTAATACGCTGCTTCCCACAAAATCCCTGTGGCATTCAGGACAATTGATTAAGACTACGCATGTCCCACTGAAAAACTCAACCATAACCTTGCACCTGACACAGTCTACTTGGTGAAGATAGTCAGAGTGTAAAAATAAGTTGTTTGCTTTTCCTTATTTTCTGTGTCTAACTTGGCACTGTGCAATATAATTTGCATTCTGCTGTACCTGAAGCCAATGGAAATTGTGATTCAGACATATCAAGCGTGACACAGCATCAAGAATTTTAGAGATCCACAGGTCAAAGGGTATTGTACATTAGAAAATCTCTGGACTTCCATCACAAATTTTCCATCTATAAAATGGAATGACAGTTCTACAACCTCCAGGAAAGCTACAAAAGATATTATCCATGCAACAATGAGGTACTGAAAGTCACCATAAAAGAAGGCAGTGATGAAAGTGGTGAAAAGTGGTGAAAGGAAAAAGCAGAAAAGAATTTGAAAAGCAACAGTCTGACCGGTATGCAAATAGCATGAGCCATGTATTTAAAACACTGAGGAGTGTATAGTGCAAACCACTCTCCATGAAGCAAGAAAGTATCTGTATGATGCACAGAATGATGCAGGGGTTCCTATGAAATCAGCAGTCTTTGATTGTGTAGGTAAAAACAATTTCATAATGGATTAACCTCAATTCACATTGAGAAACTTCAAATCTAGCATCTCCCAACTGCACTTTGGGAAGCCTGGTTTTATGCAGTAGCATCCTCATTAGAAAGCTGCACAGTTTTGAGACTGACAAGCAACCCCCTCATTACCTGGAACCTTTCATCTGTTTCGTTCTCTCCAATTTGTCTCAGTAGCTCCCCGCTTGCTTGCCCAATGCTTCCAGCTGCAGTCAAAACTGTCTGTCGAGGCTGGAAAAATATAACAGTGAAATACATTAATTCAAAGAAAATGAGTTTTACTTGAATTTTAGATTTTCTCAAGGAACTTCTGCAATCAATATGGCTAAAAAAATATTACACAACAGAAATAATTTGGAAAAATCTTTACTTTTCCACATGCACAACTGCACATCCATATTTCAGGGGTTTCAGTTAAGTGCTCCCAGAGAAGATGTAAAGAAATCTGAAGAATGTGAATAAACATTGTCATTATAACTCCAAGGATAATTAAGGATGGTCAGTCAATATGCCAAGTGGTTTAAACATCAGGAGATTTCACATTCTTCAGAACAAATACCTGAAGAGATCTAAGGCAAACTGGCTGCAGACTCCATCTTATACATCTGACAAAGATAATCTATCCTAGTCAGTACTACTCTCATTTCTGGAAAACTATAAGAACAAGACAGTAACAACAAAAAAGTAATCATGACCAAACATCTCTCCACTTGCTATTGAATCATAATACTGTTTGAAATTTGTTTCTAAAAGAGAATACAGTAGCCAGATAAATTCACTATTACACAAATCAATTAACCTCTGCATATAACACAGAACATTCTAATATCAAGGTGCAAGACTTAAAGGCATAAAGGCAGAGACAGATGAAGGGCTATATAAAATATACAAGAAATAGTCAAAAGAACGGCTTGCACAGTGGACATCATGTGGCACTGAGCAGGTGAGGCTTAGAAGCTAAGATGTCTCAAAAAAGCTAAAGCCGTGCTCTTGAAAGAGAGAACCTGAGAAGTCTCCACCTACTCACCTCTCCTGAGGTAGGCTGCACAGCCTTGAGCAAGTCTGAAACAGCACTGGCTAATGTTCGAGCGGCTTTTAGGAGGTCTTCTCCACTTCCAACTTCATCATCCATAAGAGCAGCAAGCAGTTTGACACCCTTAGACATCTCAGTGAGGTTGGAAGAGATCGTTGTAATTGCACATCCCACAGCAGTGTAATCAGTGTCAACCGGGTCCCCTGTAGTGCAAATGTTTTTTCATGATCAGAATGCTTTCGTGGTTAGAAGGGGAAAGAGGCAGCTACTGGAAGCTAAACTCTGGTGATAGAGATTAAAAAAAGACATTTCAAGATAGCCAAGAAATGCCTACTAAATAATTTCTTTGTCACATTAAAAAAAAATAGACTGCTATAATTTTTCCAATTTCTACATTTCTTCTACAAGAATTCATCTTCTAATAGAATTTCTCTTCATTCAACATAACTTGATAAGAAGTCCACAGTTTCAGCTATCTTCCAACATTGAAAGAACCCAAGTTAACACAGTACTGACCCCCTTAAGACATGCACAGCTCCTTCAACTTGTAATTTGCTGAAGGAAAAAACCCACTGTCAATAAACATTATCTCTAACAACTGTCAGATCAATCATGCTGTTTTGTAGTAACCTTGCAAATACTCTCATTCACTTTGAATGCGCAAAGCAGGCTTTGTAAGCAGGCTTCATTTTATCTTCATCACTGGTCATATCTTTAGTGTTAGAGATAATTTGAAGATACAAAAATTGTGTTGGGAGGGACAGAAAGCTTGTTTCACATGTCAATGCACTTAGCTCCTGCAGTATTATGAAGAAAATTTTTCTCCAACTGTCCCGTGCTCAGTCCCTGCCTTACTTGACTTACGACTGATAAACAACCAGCAGAGTGCTAGGAAATCCTTCTCTTTGAAATTTACCTGCTGTAAGGTTAACAACAGATGCAGTTCCTGCAGTGATAGCATCAACCTGAGAGTGTATTTCATGTTTTGATTCATCAACCTTGTTCTGAACCCATACTCTTGATGCCTGAAGAGCAATAACAAAAACAAGAATTAAGGATTACCATGAGGTTCTGTAAGAGGAGATACTAGTTAAATCTCTCAACCCTTCAAGAAAACCTTTAAAAGTGAAATGGAGGACAACACTCAAGCCCTTAAAGTGAAATATGAAAGCAAGTGTTTTATTTTGCTGAATCACTCAATACAGAATTGCTCTCACATTTCAACAGCGGCCCTTTTAAGGTAAATGCTATTAACAGTGAATCCACAAAGGCTAAACACTTGACTGACAGTGGTAAGTCCCCAGTCTCCTGGATCTGTCCTCCTGTCCTAACCCGGATCAGGAACACCAGAATCATATTTTGTTCTTATTTTTCACATGTCCGGGAGGCAGTCACCCTCACCATAAATACTGCCCATAGTTTGCATCTAATTGTACATATGTACATGAAACAAGGAGGATTTCAAATGTGGTTATGCAAGGAAGCCTGCTAGATGTCATCTCAGAAGACTGATTAGAGTAAGGAGGAATACTCCACATGAATTTCTTAGAGAACACAAAATTTTTTATCTCATTTTAAAAGCTTTAGCAATACCACTTTAGATCCAGGGACAATGCCTAAAACCATTAGGATCCATTTGTATAAGGGATTACAAAAACTCACCATGTCCTGCCCTAGAGGCGGTAGGTTATCAACCTCACTGAGGTCAGCTTGTGCCTGTTGAACAGCGTGCATACTGGTATTAATAGTCCCCATCAAGGCCTGCTGAGCTGATGTCTGAAAAGCAAAACAAGGAAGCAGCTGTGTGCTACATTCCAAATGGCACTTCAAGCAGATGTTACATATGCACAAAGAGACAGTGAGTGACAACAATCACACCAGGCCGTTTCAGATAGCTAGATTTTCCCTGCTGCAAGAGAGAAAGCAAAGCTCTCTAACAGTCCTCTCAGTCTTCTTTCTGCCTATGCCATTTTATACTCCTCTGTACTCACACGTTTACAAAATGTTGAACTTTCTCAGACAAGCGATGTCCAGCAGACACACACAAAACCACCAAGCTGTCTTTCTTACTTGCATTCTAGCAACATGAAAATTGAATTTGCTTCCAGGATATCATTATTGATTTTGTGGAACAGCCCACCAATGTAAATCAAGGAGAACTCTAAAACTAATTTGCCATCAATATGCATAACTAACAGAAAACTGAAGAGTTTTAGACAGAGCAGGGTGGCTATCTGTGGTAAGGTTTTGTCTCTGAGAGAAGAGGCCAGGGGCTGCCCCAGGCCAGGCACAGCTGGTTCCAGACAGCTCCAACAGACCCACAGCAGGACACAGCTGAGCCCAGCAGACAAGCTGGTAGCATCTCTGGGATGCCTTTAAAAAAGGCAAAACACTACGTGGCAGTGAGGGGTGAAGGGGAAAAAAAAAAAAGTTCAAGAACAACACTAAAAACACCAGCATCTGAGAAGGATAGGGAGGAGGTGCTCCAGGCAGCAGAGTGGAGATTCCCCTGCAGCCAGCAGGAGAGACCATGCTGGAGAGGTCCATGCTGGAGCAGATATGCACCCTGAAGTCCACAGAGGACCCCACACTGCAGCAGGTGGATACTTCCCTAAAAGAAACTATGGCGTACAGAGAGCCCACAGCGTTGCAGGATCCCGACAAACTGCAGCCCAAGGAAGACCTATGCTGGAGCAGGCTCTCCTGACATGAAATACAATAGGGGACCCACTCTGGAGCCAGTTTATCCTGGAGGACTGCAGCCCATAGGAAGGATCCACATAGGAGCTGGGCAAAAGTATGGAGGAAGAAGCAGGAAGGGACTGTTATAAACTGACCACTTGGGACCAGGAAGCAGAAGAGTCAGAAACAAAGGAGTGAAGTTGAGTCTGGATAAAAATGGAGTGATTTAGAAAAGTGGAAGGTGTTTTAGTTTTTGTCTGTTTCTCACCATCTAGCTCTATTGTAATTGACAAAAAATTAAATTAATTTTCCCCAAGTTGAGTTCGGTTTGCTCATGAAGGTAATTGGTGATCTCCCTGCCTAAATCTCAATCTATTTTGAGATGAAGCTGTTTTTAATCTTTTAAGGAGGAAAGTAAAAGAGCCACTGGGTGGGTATTTGCAACCAGCCAAAGTCAACCCACTACACATACTACACTTCTAGTATTCTCTATATTCTCTACAGCCTATTTAAGCCTTTTGATAGTCTTTTAATTTAAACGAGAAAACTCAGCATCAGCTTTAAGCCTGTTAAAAAAAATAATTAGTGGCCTAGTGATATGGTAAATTTAAGTTCCTTTAAACATTGCTTACTTTTGTCAGTCTTTAAACCTTTTTTTCTGACCTCTGAATACTATTTTAAGTAATCAGAAGTAAAGAGAAGGCTGGAAGAGCTGGCTTCAAGGAAAATAAAGAAAAAAGTCAAAATGTGATACCCTAAATATTTCAAGGATGCTCAAAACATGTTTTCAGCAGGACAGCCAGGAACCTATACTCTATATCCTCCTCCTGCTCTTAGTAATATGTATAACATGCTATTTCTGACTACTTGCAACACAGACAGTTTCATATGCAAAAAAAAAAAGTTTCAAATACAAAACAAGGAGGTTCCTCACAAGTGGGGGCATATGTCCTCTGTGCATCTGACCAATTGTGACTTGTTGCTGGGGAGAAGGCATAATGCCAATGTTGAAAGTCTCTGGGCCACTGGATCCTGAACGCATAACAGCTGGTAGGGCCACAGAGCCATGCTCCACCTTCCCTGTTCGGTTGAACTGCTGCTGCAAGATGGTAGGTCTAAAGAATAAAAACAAACAAAAACACACACAAAAAAAGAAAAATCCAATGCAGAGAGAATTAGTTAGAAAATCAAGTTCTGCCAGATGTTTTTCCTTTAGGATTTTAAATTGCATTTCACAACATTTGGAGAAGCTGGAAAACTCTACAGTCTTCTAACCATTTTCTAGCATATTGAAAAAAAGTTAATCTGGGGCTTTTGGCAGATCAAATACTAATAGCACTAAGAAAAGAAAGCAATGTGCAGTTTTGGTGTATGTGGTACAATGGCTTTACCCCTCTAAGATATATGATAGACAGAACTGGAACAAGGTTTAAGGCATAACAGCTGCTCTGTTTCAGTTATATCTTAGGCTGATCAACAGAAAATAGAAGCTTGAACCCTGTGGAGATGCCCTTTTGCAAGCAATCCCTAGATTTGGGATAAAAGTCAACATTCTTTCTTCCCTCTATACACCCATGCACACACAATACTTGCTAATAATCTGGCAGCCTATCAGATAATGGGCTGGGAGGCAGGATACTTTCAAGAATAATAAAGTTACCGTTGCCCATGGTCATGAACCACTTTGCCAGATAATACTGCTCATATTTAAATATGGCTCAAACTTTAACAGCTAGAAGCACTGACAGGAATTTTGGCTTTAACAAAAACAATCTGCTGAGGAAAAAGAAAGTATTTTCAATAGTGAAAAATGTTGTATTCATCTATTATTTTGGGCTTCTCTGTACAGCGTTTAGCTAACAGTATATTCTGGAAGTGATTTGGAAAGGGTAATGTCAAAACAAAGCACAACTGAACATGTGTGATCTGTCAAAAGTCGAAATTTCACATAAGGCCAGAAAAAATATCTTACAAGTCCATCTCCTATAAACCGTATATTTAACAAGAAATCAAACAGATTCTTCACATACACAGTGCTGACACTGCCATCCTGAGAGTTCCAAGAGGAGATTTGAGTGGCTCATTACAGCTTTAAACATCAGAAACCTATTTCTGTTTTTTCACTGCAAGGAAAGACTTAACGTTCCTTTTCAAGACTATGGCCAGCTCTACAATTCTGCTTTTTGCTGTATTCAGTTCTCTTCCACAAGAACTACAGCCTGACCTACTTGTACCAAACACATTGGTGACTGACCAACTCATGTGGTGAATTTACCGTCACCACACATCTGATTGGTTTGTCTAAAGTGGTTTGGTGAAATAAGCCAGCTCTGTTCATGACAGAGCCTACAATTAAACTGACAGGAATTAAATTTACCAGAAAACATGGACCTAGCAGCTAAAAATCTTGAAAATCCTAGGGGTTTGCATGAAGATCAAACATCTAATACGACGTTTCAGCTCTGCACCATTACCACCACCACCACCAGCATTTTATTGAATTATAGACTGAATTCCTTTGCTCAAGGGTCAAGTTACTGCAAACAAGTACCACTGCTGGTTGCCTTAATGAACAATTTTTAGACAAATACCTGCTCTTCAGTCCTTGAATGAAGCTAGGAGCCTGCTGAATTACCTGGGAACAGTACTTCCTTCTGTTGAAATACCCTGTAGGAAACTATTCATTAACAGCAGTAACTATATTATCTAATTTGAAAAAAGCTGCCACAGATAAAAGGTGTCACTTGTAAATAAAGAACATTTCCTCCTGGTGTATATACTCACTTCTTAGGTGAAACAGATTCTTCCAACATGGTTGATTCCTCATCACCTTCAAGCCCAAATCTATCTTTACTTTGTTTCTGAAAACGGAGGGGAAAGGGGGGAAAGAAAAAAGAAAGAGTTAGACAACATGTGGTGCTTTTTACTTTCTCTCCACTATTTCCTTGCCATTTATCAGAAACCAAGTCAAATCACTTCCAGAGTCTTGTCCAGTGCTGAACACCATCCTTTTTGGCAGTGTGTGACAATATAACCTCCAGCTGAGAAGAGATGCATCTAACAGACCAGGTTCTAAACCCTAGCAGATTAAGAGCATAAAGGAAAAAAGCCTAAAGCCCATTGGTTCCTTTTTGAAGAAGAAAGTGCTGAGATACTGTCTTTTCTCACAGAAATAAATGTTCTGAACAATACGCACAACAGCAAATCCTGGCACAGACAGGACATGTACCATTCCCTTTCCCATTTTCTTCTAACTCAGGAACAGAGTTGTAGTCAATGGCTCTATGTCCTAGTGCCAAGTGGTGCTCCTTAGGGGTTGGCACTGGGACCGGTTCTTTTTAATGTCTTTGTTGGCAACATGAATAATGGGATTGCGTGGACCCTCAGCACGTTTGCCAACACCACCAAGCTGTGTCATGTGGTTGACACAGTGGAGAGGGACCTAGACAGGACTGAGAGGTGGGCCCATGCCAACCTCACGGAGTTCAACAAGACCAAGGGCAAGGTCTTGCACATGTGTCAGGAAATACATATTTACATACGTACATACCACTAGGAAATACATATCCATAGGAAAGGTGTTATTTTACCATAGTTACTTCAAACTTCTAGACATTCTGCACACCTGACTTTTAGAGACAGTTTTTTTGGTATCTATATAAGGGAGATAAATATACATAAGGGGAGTAAGTCTAAACCATTAGAAACAATAGGAAACTACCACAAGTCATAGAAGTAGTGCCTTCGTAAAAAAAATCCATTTCTAATTGTGACGTAGTGCAAAGATACCGTCTGTTTTCCACCCTGTTAAGTGATTTGTAGTCTGAAAAAATATATATAATGTATGTATAATAGAGAAACATCCACTCTGAGTGTGGGTACATTTAACAGGAACTCCTCATGCAGATCCATATCCCCCAACTTTCTTCAAAGGAGTCCTTACTATTATAGTTTGAGTTTCGGTATGAACTGAAACTGCCTATTTCTAGTCAAGATTGTGCCTTACTTCCATACTAATGTTTAGTAAAATAAAATATATCTACATTAAAAAATGGTAGAAGTTACTCAAGTTCAGGATTCCCTGTCAACCTGTCACTAAAACTGCATGACCAGGAGGATTAAGGGCTGAGGAGTGTTACACCAGTAGTACTTTAGCAGAAAAAAAATGTGCCAATAATCCACACCAGAGTAAATAAATTGGAACAGTCCAAAACACACCAAGAATTAACTGAGAACCATCACAGAGATAACTTGGGCTTGACAACTGAGCACTGCATGCTTCTCATATGCATCATGAGGCACCATGGGTGTTTATTACTTAACCTGTTTCTAATTCATTCATTTTTAAACTTGCTGTGTCAGCAGATTGTAAAGAGGAAATCAAAGAACTGGAAGGGAGTGGAAATAAACACATCTGTCTTCTATCAAGACAGAAAGGCAGCTTTGGCATTAGAGAGCAAAGCTACTTTTGAAACTTGAGAGCTAGAATCAAGTTTTAAACCACCAATAGAAACCTGCAGTTTATTTAAGATTTATTAAATCTGAGACTGACAGCCTCAGAGAAAAAGACATGTACCATGATGAATTCTGGCAATCCTCCTCAGCCTCATTTCATAACATTTGATGTTACATCCTACACTGTTCACATGCACAAAGGCAATAAATTCTCCTGAGCTGCTTAGTTTTCTGTCACTTTTTTACTATTAAAAAATCTATCACAGCATTTTTATTTTTTTTTAATTTTGCGAAAACCATTGTCTCTTTTGATAAAATATATACCAGAGCTGCAGGACAACTACTGTGTAGTCCTTAATGTAGTTTTAAAAGCTGCTTCCACAGGATCATTTCTTCCCACTCAATTCACTGCTTTGGTCCACAGCTTACAATCTATTGTTGAAACTTTAAGCTCTTCTCTGGATACACTCATAGCCAGCAGTTTGCCTTCGAGACAGAAAAAACAAAGCCCAAGCATACTGTACTGAGCCTGAACCATACTACCCCTATAGTTAACAGCCTTGATTTTTTCCAGAGGCACCCACTAATTTAAAGAGAAAGAGCTCATATTACTTAAAGGTAAAAATTAATAACATCAAAACAGAAGACAAAAGACTGACTTCATGAGAGAAAGAAAACTGCAACTTGCACACTTTGGAGCTTTTGCATCGCTGTACAGTGATTTGTACTGCATTTTTACTACATGTCACCTTAATACTATACCTTCTTCAGGATGATATCAATGTAACCTGCAATTAATTGAGAGATCTGTTCTCCTTCAGTGGTCTGTACTGAGTAATAGCTTTCCTGATATTCACCAAAATCCTGAAGAGGAAAAAAACAGAAACCCATCTTTGAAAATGGAAAGTACGAAATGATGAAACAGTACCACATATGAATAATTCAAACTTTGAAATTGTTTGTATAGATATTTATTATATTCAACAGTAAATGAAACTGCTCCAAGATTCTAAACTAGGCTGCATGGGGTGTTAGAGAGGAGAGAGGAAAGATGCTGTCTCTTGCAGCTTAACCAGAGATGGTTTCATACATTGACATGCCAGAGGACCAAGAGATACTTAGTCTGACTTCATCAGACTGGAGAAAAGTCTTCAGAATTTAATTCTAGAGCATATTCACCCATACAATTGGAAATCAGATGTGCATAGTTAAAGAGAATGTACTTTTCTAGCCCCTTGCTGTACCACTTTAAACAACCTTTTCATATCCCAAATACTCTCGTTGCAGTGGTCTCTTATGGAACAAAGCATCAACAAAACATCACATTCATGAACCATCTAGTTTTGTTTACATTCACGTCTTGCAAGTCACAAAGTGCATTTTGAATGGCAAGCACTATAAGGGTTTAAGCAGGGGTGAATAATGATGTTTGCTTAACTGTTTTAGTTAAGGCACAGAGTAGATTTAAACATTGTTTTTTGATAAGACTTTAACAGTGCTTTTGGGGAAGTAGTCTGTCTACAAACATCAAAATACAAATTTACTCCAGACACTAACATGGGCCAGTATATTAGCTTAGGACTCAGTGACTCTATTTAATGCTAGAAAATTACAGATAGAACAAGTTTCTTTAAAGTAACTGTTTTAAGTCCATTTCTCCTTGCCAAATAGGTCCCTCTTCTTCTGAATATATATGAAAAGATTACCAGAGTGAAGCTTTTAGGTGATGCAGCCCAGCGTTTCACTGTTGTCAGTGGCCATTCCTGTAAAACCTCCTTGGTCTTCTCATCCACACGCATCACGGAGTCTTTGGTTACACCCAGCAACCGAGGAACCAGCTTGTTTTTGCCTTTCATTTTTTCCTATAACAAGGTGTGAAAGATTATTTTTCATTCAAATGGAGCTTGGCATGGGAGAAAAGAAAAGCATGATGGAATATACTGACAAAGGGAAGAAACTGGCATGCAGACAAGGACAACTTAAAACTCCACTCAGTCTGTCTGCTCACAGGCAGCAATTTTCAAGCAACACGTTAACATTAAAAAGCTCTGGTCTTTACTGGATCTTTACTATGCAGTTCAAAAGACAATCCTGCTTCTCCCTCCTCCAGGGAATAGAAGCATTTCAGGGATTGTGATAAAGTTACTCTAAATAAATAACCATGATGGCAGTCCTTCTAGACACAAGACTTCCTCTGCAAAACCTTAGTAGAGCAGCTGAATGAGAAACTGTCATCGGGAGGACTGAAGGTTTAGGTAGCCCTCGCTATGTCTCTACAGAATTTCTGGAGAGGTAAAGGAAATGAATGCCCTCTTGGGTTGACAATTAGGAAAAAATCAGCCATAATTTATCCCACATTTTGCATTTGAAATCTTATTTTTAATTGATGAGAACTTCTTAATCCATGCAAGTATCACAAAGGGGCTGCCAACTGATGTCTCATTTGTTGGACTTTCTGCCTCTTTAGTTTTCCAAAGTTGCAGAGTGTGGGCCCAAGCCCAACTTGCTACATAAAAAAATCCATCATAAAATAGAAATGAATACAGAGGTCCCATTCCCCTTTTTGGGGAATTTATGTAGGCTGCAAAGAATCAATTCCTGTTTACACAGTAGGTCAGTTGATAGACTTTTAAAAAGACCAATTATTCCTTCCAACAGAAGTTTAATGACATGGTTACTTGATTCAGTTACTGCCTGCTTTAAGCTATGACAAAAAGAAGTGAGGTATTAGTGAAAAATATAAAGATTCTTTTACCTTTTACCATAAGAGTCAGCTACATTTTGTTAACAAACCTCCACTGAATTGTTGTAAAGGGTGCACGCCTGTTAGTTTAAGTATTTAAGTTACTGAAAACTGTACACCGTAACTTTAGTATAGTTTCTAATACACAACGTAGTTCAACAGCTCTGTTAGAGAGTTGAGACTCCCTTCAGCGTTAATGGTGCCTAACAAGGTATCGTCCCTTAAAAGAAGCAAGACAACATAGTTGTTTCAAAATACTTATAGTATCACCGTCTGCACATTTTTCATTCTATTTTCACCTTCGATCTGCTTGAGTAGAATTTCTGGATGCGGAAGTACATTAGGAAAGGGCAATCTATCAATGACATAAAACTGGGAGGAGTGGCTGACACACCAGAAGGCTGTGCTGCCATTCAACAAGACCTGGACAGGCTGGACAGTTGGGTGGAAAGTAACCTAATGAAGTTCAACAAGGTCAAGTGTAGTGTCCTGCACCTGGGGAGATACAACCCCATACTCCAGTACACATTAGGGCTTGATCTGCTGGAAAGCAGCTCTGCAAAGAGGGACCTGGGAGGCCAGGTAGACAACAAGTTGTTCATGATCCAGCAATATGCCCTTCTGGCTAAGTGTGGCCAGCAGGTCGAAGAAGTTCATCTTCCCCCTCTGCTCTGCCCTCGTGAGGCCACATCTGGAGGACTACTATGAAGATGATCAAGGGAACGGAGCACTTCTCTAATGAGGAAAGGCTGAGATACCTCTGTCTCTACAGCCTGTAGAAGAGAAGACTGAGAGGCAATCTCATCAATGCTTATCAGTATCTTAAAGGCAGGTATCAAGAGGGTGGGGCCAGACTCTTTTCAATGGTGCCCGGCGACAGGACAAGGGCAACATGCACAAACTGGAACACAGGAAATTCCATCTAAACATGAAGAAAAACATCTTTACTTTGAGGCTGCCGGAGCCCTGCAACAGGCTGCCCTGAGACACTGATAGGCAAAACTCGCCTAGATGCATTCCTGTCCAGCCTGCTGCAGGGTAACCTGCTTTGGCAGGAGGCTGAACTATATGATCTCTGAAGGTCCCTTCCAACCCCTACCATTCTGTGATTCTGTGATATTCAGCTACCTACAAAGATTCTGTACTGCAACTGTGAGAACATAAGAATGAAAGCAGTGCCTAAGTTTAGCCTCCTTTCCATTCTATGTCATTGCTTACTGAATACTCAGGCACAAATGCTTCAGTCCCATTTTCACAGCAGAACATCAGTATCTTGGTAGCAAATCATTTCAACAGCGTTAAGATCATGACCTGTTTTACTGCAGGGACTAAGAGAAATTAACCATGCAGCTGACGAAGATCTTCAGATACAGTTTTTCAGCATGCAACTTACATTATTATCAAACTCCTAAACAAGAAGAACTTAGGAGTTCTTTGTGAATGTTTTTCTGAAGACACTACTTTGTTGGCAACCAAAACGAAAAAGAAGAAATGTCAGTTTAAAGAAACTAAATCATGACAGATTCCACTCTCTCTCTGGAAGCAGTATTACAAGAATCTAAACAGAAATTATAATTGTCTCACAGTAATTTACAATTTTTTCAACCCTGCTTTCAGAAAGAAGTCTGAAAGAACATCTTGACCTTGACTTAGTGCAGGATCTGAGGTAATACATAAGCAACCATACAATCCTGTCAGCAAGATCTACATTACCTTAACAAGAAAAAATGACACTCCATAGGTCCGCAGGGAACGGGCTAGCTTTACATACTTCACTTTCGCTTCTATTTCAGTCATCTCACCACAGTTTTTGTGCTCCTGTAATGAGAGTTCAGTATCACTTAGGCAGAAACTATGCTTTCTGGAAACAAACAAGAGGGTATAGCTTTTATCTGTTTAAGCCTGTTTAGTTAATAATCACTACAATTAGAATATTTGAAAAAATACTGGCAAAAATGTTACCAAGAATGTGTCCTGTGATTCCTCATATCAGACAACATAAACAACCTGTGCAAATGGAACACTCATCTTTTACCACCATCCATTCTATCTGTGCCTCAAGTACATTTAAATGAGTTCTGAAACAGTTTAAAATTCTATGTATTGCTGCTGTTTGACATCATTAGGTTTCCAACAATTAATGGCTCTTTCCTTGGTGTTTTCAAACAATTTACAAGTCCCAGACCCATTTGTTTTTTCCAGGAACAGACTATTCCTGCTTTAAGCCCCAAACTTCTGATTCATGAAAGCTTTATGCTGTGCAATAGACCATTTCTCTTCTCTTGTATTTCCAATGAGCTTTTTTTGCCAATTGCAAATCCACAATTTTTTCATTGCATGAAAAGAATTCTAGAGGTGAAGAAACGGCAATAATTTATCTAAATAGTCCATCCTGAAATACTCATCTAGGTGTGTCTTGTATCTCAATTTCTATTTATTATTTAAACAATATGCTCAATAGTAAACTTTATTATCTGTAATTAATGACAAATACCAATATTACCTATTCAAACTTAATCTCAGAGTATTCTCTTCTAGCCCAGACTGATCTACTAAAAATCCTACCCCAATGTCTGCTTGTGGGATTTCCCTATCACACCCCATCTTCCCCTCACATTATTCCGAAAAGCTGGTTGCCAACTCTTTCATGCTGACTGATGGCAACAGGGGGAGCACCAAGAACATGGGAAACAGTTTCCTACACCAGTAAGTTACCATCTTGACAATGTTCCATGAAAGAGCATTGGGAGGAGCAACTGCAACTCCAAAAACACTTTAGCATCCCAAGGACATAGACTCATCACATCTGTCAAGTTGAGCACAGGGAACACAACCAGGATTTCAAAAGAGCAAGGAGCCCAAATACAGCCATTGCAGATAGAATATTTGGTGAAAATCACCTGCCAAACTCAATAATTTTATAACTTGGGCAAACAGCTGATTTTTTCAAGAAGACAGCTTGTTTATTCTATCTTGCTGTTGTATCTTTGCCCAGCATCAGTGCCCTCACTGATGAGCTTCTTGTTCATGCACTGAAGTATGTAGTGATTGAAACTACTCATAGATCATATTTCACAGGAGCAAAAATCATATGTTATGAATAGCATCACAGTGACACTCAGAGGCAAATGAATCTTCTTTGGCTTAAAATGCACCATCACTGCCACATGCTGAAGGTATACAGAAAACTGTTAGACATCCTCATCTACAAGAAAATACTACAAGCTCCAGGTAGAAAAGACTTACCGAGTTACAGAATTCCTAGACTAGGGTGTAACGGACATAGGAAAGTACATTACATGTTCCTGCTATTCAATTTGTCTACAAGTTGAGATCACAGATCACTGCTACATCCTTCCTGAAACAGTATGACTATTTCAACTGGTGACCACAGAAAGTTTTCAACTTACATTGTATTGTCTACTTACACTGGATATTTAGTGCATCTACAGTACTCAAACTCCAAGTCCACTTCCAATAGTATCAATACTCAACTGCTTCAGTCTTTTACAACTATATGATTCCCAGACACATCATCGAACTCAAGCATCAGCTAGCAGAACTGCATATTACTTGAAGCTCATGCTTGAATAATGAAGGCATGAAACTGAAACTATTTACCTAAATGTCCTTCTATTTTAGTACAAATACACATCCTTACATTTCAATGCAAATGAGAAAAAGGTCTTAAGAATATTGAAAATTCACTCTCTGCCCCTTCAACAAAGTACACTGAATAATCATCAGTGAAGAAAAAAGGATCAGGACAATAAATCTGCTGAAGAAAGAAAAGAAAAGCTGTCAGGTTATTTACACTTGATTTTCTGATAGCAATATAATTCAAATACACACAGAGTATACACCTGTGAAAGCTTGTACTGTTTTATAAAGGGAGTAAAACTACAGTAGGTTTTTCAGCCTCACAGTTACCTGAAATATTCTCTTTTCAGCCCCTCTTTGTTTGGTATATTCTTTAGGCAGGAATTCTTTTAGGCTAGGAAAAAACAAAACACAACAATTCCATAGTTAATGGTGCCTTTTTGAGGAGGGATGCTTTCCATGCTCCTTTATCAGGACTAAGTCCCCCAAACTTCCTAAAATGGGTATAAAATACCCGTACAATGAAACGAAACTCCAGCTAAGCAGCATAAGAGCAAGAGGATACCTCACATAATCAAGAAAAACACTTTAGTTAAATCCCCATGTAATACCTCTTCATGTTTTGAAAAGTAAACAATAGCTGGGACACTTTCCATTCTTAAACCATATGATGTGCTGAAAGAGATTCACATCTAAATCCAAATATAGTCATTATAATCTGGGGGAAGAAGGGGGACATCAAAGCCTGAGCCAGCTCTGAGTTCAGACACTGCAATTACTTTCCAGTAGCTTTTTGTTTTACTGATGTGCAGGACCAAGTTCTTCATTTGTGTCTTCCAAGAAATGCTAGAAAACTAACATTTTACTGAAAAACTACAAAGCCATTTAAGTGGACACTTAATACCAGTCACTGTCTAAATAACAAAGTTACAAATAACCGGTCCTAATTTCTGCAGCACAGATACTAAGGGATCTCAGAACACAAAGTAAACTTAGCAAGTTCAGCTTCCATGATAGAGTTTAGTCAGAAAGAATCTTTAAACACCTCACCTATACCGCCTTGCTGTATAATAAAATAAACCCTTTATCTCAGCCAAACTTCAAGACAGATGAACATCATGCATTAACAATGGCTTGCACCTTCCCATCTGGAACACTCTGTCATATATTCAGCAGTTGATTTTCAGCCTGAAGAAACTTCCACTGTTCAAAATATTGGTTTCCCAGACACCCCTCATGGCCCCACTTTGGACTATTAAGAATCACAGGAAAAATATGACTGGACAATCTCCTCCTCATTAAGCAAGCACACTACGAAAACTAGAGCTACCTACTATCATGGAAAGCTAAAAGTTTTGAGAAGAATGGATTTGCTTGACTGTGGGGTTTTTGGGGGGTTGGGAGTTTGTGGGGTTGGTTGGGGGTTTTGGGGTTTTTTTTGTACCGTGCTTTTTATTTGTTTTTCAACACAAAAGCCTGCCATTGCAGACAACAAACAAAACTCAAACAACTAATTTAGGATTTTGGACTTTCTTCAAAAAATATTCAATAGCGAGATCATTCATTTTGTTCTTTCCATAAAGCTCTAGCAATATAAATCCAAGTAAGAACAACTGTCCCTGTTAATCTTTCTTCCAATGCTCCAGTAGTTACATCTCACTAAAACATGATAATGAAATCTCTTCTCAGGACTTATTTCCTAAGAAATAGGAAAACCCTATGGGGTGGGGAAGCTGGAAAGCCAAATTAATTTTATGGATAAGATTTAACACAACTTATTATTCTAAAAAGCTGTGCCTTTATTCTGAAGCAACTAGCACTTTTATACAGAAATTCATAGGTTCACACCAGTTTGGTTAAATTCACTTCCAAAGGAAATGAATAAAAAAAATAAATAACCAAACCTGAGCTAAACCCAGTTTAATTTTGGAAATGGATTTATATGGAAAAATTATAGTTATCAATGCACTTAAAATTCTCATCTTTTATTAACTAGAGTTAGTTTTCTCAGCTATCCATGTGTAGATAAACTATCAAGACCATTACATTTTAAGCATTTCTACTTAATTTGTTAACTAATATACACTTTATGAAGACATTGATGAGAAAACATTATTTGGAGCTTCTCAAGGAGCAAAAATTAAGAAAACAACTTTGCACTTTGTCCACTAAGCACCAATTGGTTCACTCTTGCACATGCAGCTGGCAGTTAGATCAGATGCTTTTTCCTTGTATCACCTACCATTATTCATCAATAAAAAGTCAAGTAATCACCTTAACTGAAAGGGTGAAATGCTAGTAGTAAGAAGACTGAAATAACTTTAATGCTACCTATAATCAAGCTATTTTCTTTATGATGCAACCAACAACAGTTTCACTTTATTTAGCAATATGTTTAATAGAGTTAGCAAAAACACTCAGAAATATTATAATTTACCCTTCTTTAGTTACACATTATTACAATGGACAATTAACTCAGTTTTAAAAAAGCAGTCTAATAGCCAGTAGTATTCATTTAACTTCATTTACTGTGAGTTTGTTCCTACAGTTCTTAAAAAAATTATATGAGTGCCAACATACTGCTTGTTTTTCATTAGCATAAAGGAATATCCAGATTCTTGAAAAAGACAGTTTAAGACAGTAAAACAGACTACATAAATGAACTGAGCTTACTGGTCACCAAGCAGGCTTGGAAATAAAAAGCTGAGGTGGACAGTTTCAGCTGCTCCTTTCCTACCTGCATACGAAGAGCATGAGTTTTCTCAAATATTCTCTTGGCAAATTTAAACACAGTGTACCTATGTAGGTGCAATGCAAAACTTCAGCTGTATGAAGAAGGGCATGAAGATGGACTATATGCAATTTGAAAGTTTAAGGGCTTTCACAATTTACTTTGGCATGAGCTTCGAGGAAATTCCAACAACCAGTACAAGTGTTAACAAGATCCAGGCAATAATATTCTTCTATGCCAAGAATCATTTATCAATGATAAAAAAAGATATGAAAGATCTCTCTATAAAAACCTATTGCAGACATGACAAGCAAAGTAAGTTGTTTCAAAATAATATTAAGAAATACTAATACTATTCTGTTACAGATTCTACCTAAGCGAATCTGTATCAAGTTCAGATGTCATTGGTGAGTAAATGGACACCTCTCAAATCTATCTCACATCATCAGCTACATCGTACAGTTTACATAAAACATAACTACTTTCATATCTGAAAAGAATCAATGTTCATCCACAAAAGTAGGAAACAGTTGGATGAAACTTTTTAAAAGCTTAATCTTTTTCAAGGAAAAAAAAAAGGAAAAAACACTTAAAGTTTTTTTGAAAGGACAAGAGATGCATTTACAGAAAAAAAAATTCAGCATTCATCTACACTATTTATATATGTTGTTCATAACGAGTCAGGAGTAATTGGCTTCTTCAGACTCATAAAACGAAAGCATGAGGTTTCACAAAAAGTCTATGTACAGCCAAATGCATAGAACACTAAATCATAAACATGTAAACTTGAAATTAGAAGGCAACAACTAGGGACTTACGGTTCTGGAGCAGGCTCCTCTACAGAGGGCAAAAAGAGAATTACTTCTAAATCAGAAATCCTTAATTTTATGAAACTGATTATACACCAGGACAGTAAGCGATTACACTCAGTGACCTGCAATGTTTGATCCTAATACATACAAGGTCCGTTTAAATGAAAACAAAATGATAGTAGAGAAAATTCCATGAAGAAAAAACAAGGCTTTAAACTTCGAAATTCTGGTTCCAAATGATTTCCAGTGGAGTAATGTTTTCTTTTTAACATGCAGTTCAGTTATCTATACCTTTCATTTCTACTAGGATTTATTAAATAAAAAAAAATGCACTTTACATGGGTGATGACTTAATTCTGCGATGGACTTCAAACTATCTGGCATTGCATACAAAGTAGAAATATCAGCCAGACAGCAGTTTCAGTCGACCATAAAACACAGATACTTTATGGGAGCTTAAAAAAAAAACAAAAACAAACAAACCACCAAGCAACAAACCAACTCTTTATACCAAAAATACCAAGAAGGTCACCTAGAAAAACACTGAAAAAATTCAGTAACTGAACTGCAAAAACTGCTGGTTAAGTGTGTGAGGAATTACTGTTTCAAAAATTAAAGCCAAGTATTGCTGGGACACCTAACTCTTGAAAACATTACCGTGACACAACATTAGACTGTCATGAGTCAATAACCTAATGGTTTGCTGTAGGAATACTCCTGAGTGAGTGAAGGGAGAAGGGAAGAATAAGTAGACAATGGACAAATTCCAGAGGAAGACTGTTGAATAACTGATTACAATTCTAGGGAACAAGACCTATGAGTATACTGGAGCTATTACACTGGATCCTCAGACCTCTTAGAGACATCAGTAGCTCTATTAGGAAAGGTTCATGGGCCAAATCAGTAGCAGACAAACAAACTGTACAAAGAAAAGCTGATTATTAACTAGAACTGAAGGATGTTTGTTCACATGGTTTGTTTGCATCACTGAACTGCTACTTTAGGAAAATCTTTCCAAGTGAAGTGTTTCAAAAAACCAGTGTTGCACCACTGTACATTCCAATGCAAGCCACTATTTTAAAGCAATTCCCAGAGACGGAGTAAACACCGGACTCACCAAGGAAGTCAGTGCTGACTCAAAGAGTCAGCACTGAGCACTCAGCCAGTGGAACGGGACAGAAACCAAATATGCACCCATTCTTTTGTGCACCCCATTAAGGTATGTATGAGCCTCATATGTAGGCAAGGCTCAACACAACAAAGGGAATCTCAACAAATGATTAATGCCACTAAAAAGTTTGGAAAATTTAACCTCTATGCATAGCAATATTAACTTTATTCAAACGACAAAGCATCTTTCTGTTCATGTACTTACCTTGCAGATCAAATGTCTGTGATAAATACTGATGTATACTTAATTCACACATGGCATTACTACATGCAGGCAGAAGTAGACTTCTAAGGAAGTACAAAATCCCAGTTCTCCTACATTACCAGGTGGTTGGAGAATCCAACTGTGTATTTAACTGGCACCCTGGGGGAAGCTGGTGCCCTGTGCTGCCTAATAAGCCACTGCCAAAGGTCCCCTCATCAACAGGGGCTACTGATTTGTGCAATAGGCTCCTTTCACAGGGATATTGCTACAGCAAACATACTCAATCTGATTACCTCTTCTTAGAGTACCACAATGCAGTTAGTCTGTGACAACATTAGTTACACCTGAGGTGACCCAAATTTAGAAGTTAGAAGTATTTACTCTAAAAATCCAGGTTTGTGTTTGTGTTCTACATGAGCTCCAAACTGGATCTGTGCTTGAAAGCCTCCAAACTCACAGGCCTTCTCAAAGGAGACGGGATGGGAACCATTCAGAATGTCATCACGAGCCTATAGGAGGTAAACAAAGGCATGTCAGGGACATTCAAAATAACCACTACATCTCTGAAATTCCTTGAAAGCTTGAACACATCCAAAAAATGCATCAACACACTTCTCTGTTTGAGTATCTTTATTATTCCATTCTGGATGTGTTTAATATAAAAAAGTGTGGTAGTGGTATAGATAATTATCTGGTGAATATCTACAGAGACTTATTGAAATCACAATTGTAACAACTTTCATCAAAACAGGACTTGACACCTAATTTCCTGCTGTATATGTATTTATACACACTTTCCTCTATGGACACACAAACACACACACACACACACATATATATATATACACATCTATGTTTGTGTAAATACACACAATATAAAAGCTTTTATCTTACCACCTTCTAAATAGCAGGGAAAATTATCTGCATAACTAGTAGGTAAAAACCAGATTACTATTACAGAAATGGCAACAGGATAAGGCAAACAGCATTTTCCTTCCTTTTGTTTAAATTTAGTGGTCATAGAAGATGATGGATGTTATAGTTTTGGCAGCAGAAGGTTCATCTATCCCTAGATAAAACAGTGACATTGCTGTATCAACACACACTGTCATAACAGTAGCCTAAAAGTAATATCTAAGTGTCAGGAAACCAGCTCAGTGTGACACAGTCTTCTAAAATACTTGAAAAATGTAATGCAGTCTTACAAGCAATGGCATCTTTATCTTTTGTCCCAGTTTTAAAATGTAATTTAGAGCAATCCCATTTGCATCAGCTGCAAGTTTATCAGCTGAATAATCCATTAAACTTCCAAATTTTTTTTTTTTTTTACTTTTCAAAAAAACCCAAAAAACTAACAAAGTTTAACCTGTTTTTCTTAGACTACGTTATAGACAACTGCACTGGAGCCTTCAGCTAAGTAGTATCTTCTGCAAAAAAGTAAAATTGAAGTACATCCAAGAACTGGAATTCTAGAAGATGGAGTACTTCAGCAACAAAATTTTTCTTATTAACCTATGCAGGCTTCCTCAGACAAGGTAGAACCCATATTTCTGGTCAACATACTGTACCTGAACATAAAGTAAATTAAGCTGAACAGGATCTCTTGAGTCTACGTTCTGGTCTGAATAAAAGAACTTTCGTCTTAACAGTAGTGTTTCATTTTCATCGACTCCTTGTTCCCTAAACGTTCGGCTGTGATCTAGCCAATTTACTGTAACAGAACCACAGACAGGCACATTGTTAAATACCCAGTGTTGCCACTGTTAGCAGCTGTTGTGACAATCATGTGGTATTTGGCATTTTCTTTGGAGGGGAAAACTCAGCAAAAAAAATGTTGCTTTCATTTCTGTTTCTAGTCATCAGTGTTGGTGGTTGCTCAAATGAGAGCTGAACAGCAGCACTGCTGAGAAACAAGAGTTTGCCAAAGCATAAAACACCATTAATATTGTTGAAGAAATAACTATAGTAACATCTTAATACTAAATTTAGATTTTCAAACCTTCATTGCAAAATTACTTAAAAGTTTACCAGATTTTCCCCCTAAAACCAATTTTCTGCTTACTTTTCTTACCCCTGATTACAATTTTAAAACATCTTCCTGCCAGTTACAGTTAATCATAGAAAAAATGGTTCTCTTGACTTCTCATGACACAAAAATCAAACACTGTCCTAGTTCTTTAATAAACTCCATTTACATTAAAAATTTATACCTTCAAAAACAAAAGTACTTTTTGATAGCTTTCAATAGGCATCGATATTTTAATATCCAAATTTAAAAGGGACTAAAATGGTCATTACAGAAATGACCTTTTACAGTTAAGTTACAACTCCCCTACCAAAAAAAAGTAACAAAAAACACCTCAAAACATCTACTAACTCTCACAGAAAGACATAACAACTTGTCCATTTAACTGATTTAAAAAGTACTCAGTGGCAGACATTATATACGAAGAATGCAAAATACAGGCAGGGATCAACTGAGACACACTAAAGAATCTAAAAATGTATTCCTCTATGGTTTTCTTGTACTATACCACAGAAAGCTAGTAATCAATGAATTATCCTGGAATACACCACTCACAATCATCATCTGTATGAAGCTTTGCCTTTAATTTTTCCATTTTTCTTTCATCACGCAACAATGTCCTGTCTTTCTTAAGTGTTCCAGTACTCTCCTCTTTCTTCTCTTCAATGCTTTCCTGGATTAAGGAATATTCCTCATAATTTGTTATTCCTGGAATTATAAATAAATTCAGGGTTTGTAACAGCAAAGATTTCATACATTTTAGGATGGGTGAAATAATTTTTTTTATATATAAAAACACCAAGGGTTCATTTCAAGTATAGTAAAGAAATTCCAGATGAAATGCTAAAACAGTGTATGGAGAAAGATATCCAAGAATAATTCACAACTTCCGCATTCAAGACATCTCTCCAATATCTGGCATAATCATTTAAATACATCATTCCTTTATGATATGCTGCATTTGTCACTTTCAGAAAGATAGTATGTGGTTTTTTTATCTACCAAGTGAAGCTACCAGTTTAAAAAGACAATGGAATTTAAAAGAGCAGTAAATTCCAGAATGGAGACACAACATAGTAAATTTTCTTTCATGGATGCCTGCAATTGCTTTGTGAGAACTGAATCATTTCAGCTTGTCCACAATGTGCAAAAGAAGTGTGGCAAAGCAGACTGAGGAATAGAAACCATGTGAAACGTATGGTTTTTTAAGAGTTTTAAAACTCAAGTCTTCGTATGAATTTTAAATAAAGCAGAATCAAAACTCTGTTCAAGACACTTAGCATTTGCTCTTATTTCTTTGTTCTGCTTGGTTTTTCCCACTGTTTGGTAAATCATGTTTGTGTTATACAGCAAAGCAAATTAAATGCTCACCTACATAACCACATTCATGAAAATATGTCAAACTGATTTTTTGAGTAATTACACAGCACATTAGAACCCAGCATAGAAACACTCAAACAAAATTGAAATGGATTAATTTAAATTTAGCTTAATTCACTTTCCAAGTAAATTAATCTAAATCAAATTAAGGCCACTTTAATTCTAAATGAGAATTAAGCTAAGTTTAAGATGATTTAAACTAATCCATGTAGGATGCACGTTTATAGCTAAATATGTATTATTTTTCCAAAATACCTCTATTTAGATAAATACAAAAACAGACTATAACCAATATGACACATTTTTGACCAGCTGCTCTGGATGGTTTCCATATGTCATTTCACAAATGATACTGTACTATGATCAACTCTTTATCAAAACAACACAGAGCCCTAAGTTTCAGTATATTTCAAGGCTAACTGTATTTATCTTTTATCCCATTAAATGTAGTTCTAATTCTCTACTACATAGCAGAAAAGCATATGTAAAAGGTAACATAATAAAAAAAAATTTAACTGTACTGATAACTTTCAACTGCTAAATACTCAAGTTGAAGGATACAGCTGTCTACCGACTTCCATAAAACCTGGACAACAGATTTCAAAAAAGTATCCAGTAATTGTTAACTGATAGCAAATTTTATTTTTTTTTTAAACATGACAATTTCTACCCACTAATACACATAATACCCTAAAAGTGAAGATATGGTAGAAAAACAAATTCTTTATTATGTGGGTCCCAAAAACTTACCTATCCTGCTGCAAATGGTAACCAGCAATTCACCAACTGTTTTAGAATCATCCACCATGACAGTTTTCACTGAACCATCCAACATTCGTATTTTCTGAGGCCTCTGTTTCTTTTTGTACTCCAATATATCCTAAGAAGTAAATGATACTGTTTCTAAATGCTTTTGGAAGCCGCTACGAGCCAACCCACTAATTTCGATGCTGAAAACAGCACTCCCTTCCCCACTCCCCAAGCTGAGTTTTTCCTTTGTTATAATATAAGCAAATTTATTCGTGTAACCAACTTGAGAAGCAGCTACTTGTAGATCTGCCAACATGATTTTCAAGAACTTGTCGTACCTGGCAAAAACCTAGATATGGCAGGATAGACTAAAGCACCTTGGTGCTGCAAAAACTAGTTTCGCATTTTAAAAAGACAGAAATACCTTCTAGTTGTAAGCAAGCTGGCCATAATATGAACACGTATGACCTCATCATCTTTAGTACAAAACAAACCTACACTATAAAGCAAGGTCACCTCAAATATAAAGCTTATTACAAAACTTTTTCCTTTTTTTTTTCCTCTTTCTGTTAATCGTTCTATGAAGACACTATTGGTCACAGTAGCTTACAGTCATAGCCAGGCACGGGAACAAACTAACTACCAGAAAGGCAGATAAGTGGGCTCATTTCAGGAACAGACTCAAGAGCCTCCTACCCTTCCAAATGCTAAACATTCTTCCCGCTACTTGTTTCCCAAACTTTTCTTAAAATGCATTGATGAACGAAGCAACAAGACTTGCACCATACCCCATTTCTCAGCATATAATAATCCAGTGTTCTTCCAGCCTCCAGCCATATACCTTTTCGAGGATCTTCATCTGACAAGAACAATCCATAGTCAGAGGCTGTGGAACAGAAGAGAAAGGGACTCATTAAAAAAAATATCAAATCTAATGAAGCCAACGTGTTTTTTGTCAAGTTTATTCAAGCTTCAGGGTTAAGCTTCCATTACACTTCCCTTCCACGCTTAATGAACTTGGATAGAAAATTTTTTCTGTGCTTCAAAAAATATTTAGCTTAGTAGCAGACAGCAGGGTAGTTCAGGCTTCATAGAAGACTTGAACAAAAGCTTCACTAAGCAAGAACATGTCACTTGGCCTGTGTAATTTGCATTATATCTGTAATTATTTCCCTCAAAGATGATCTTTTTTAAATGCTTATAGGTCCTGCCTTGGAATTGATTAACCGAAGATACAAGCAGTTTGGGCTTAACAATAGCATAATATTTTAAGCAGTAGTTCTATTAAAAATAAATATAGTCTGCTTTCAACCCTTCAGATATTGTGTTATGTTAAACTTCAGAATCTTTTGGGAGATGCTTCAGATTTAGACATCTAAAAAATACAAGGCTCCTAGAATTATAGAATTATAACCATATTAAAAGTCTCAGGAGAAACTTGCATCTATTGCAGACTTTCAAAATCACAAGTAAGTGATAAAACTCTCATTTCTGTTCCTCACTCAACTTCATAAAAGTTTTTTGAAGTTCATAATAGCACTGCAATCACATATAAAGGAAAAGCCCTACTGTATAAACTGAAAAGAGTTCCTAGGTTTTCTATGTGGTTCACGGTGTTCAGGGATATTTATTTATCAACTTCTCTGAATTTAACAGCTGTTCAAAATAACTGCCTTGAGAGATCACTATGGTAAAAACACACATCTTGCATCTGAAAAATTGAATGTGTATAACTAGACTTCCTAAGGACTCCTGCAGAGGAGAAGCATTTCTAAATAATGGTAATACTGTTCATTACTCTTAAGTTTTTCTAACAGTGCAGACAAGATTTTCAAAACAGCTCTAAAGGTTGAGAGCTGCAAATAAAACTCAATAAGCTACCTAAGAATTACATTCCAATGGCATTATATACAGTACAAAGAAAGTATTCTGAAGAATCTGAATTTGACAACTTTGACTACCTTTAAACCAAAGTTTTTGTCCAGGTGACGACATATTTCACAGTCTGCATTCATCTTATTTGCTCAACAAGTACAGAGACAGTTAAATTTGACTAACATGTAGCAGTGTTCTGATTATGGTATGCACAGCATGGTGATGCTTTCACTTATTAACCAGTTTCAAACATTTCCTTCTCCACATTTTTGAGATGTCCAGCCATTCTTTTGCAATTCCTATTGTCCCTTCTTCTGCTGAGGCAAAAAAATAAGTTGGCTCAGATTTTAATGGGAAACATTACCACAAACATTACTTTAAAAAGATAATACCACAAAAATTGCTCTCCAGGCAGGGAAAAAAATCATCTTCCAGGCAAACAAGCAATTTATTTAAGAAGTCAAAGTTCCACAAAAAATTATCTTTTGTAGAAAAACCTCTGTCAGAACAGAAGGAAGAAAAATCTCTTTGCACTTTGTGCCTTTCCCTCCAGAGCCTTATGATATAAATAAAAAAAAAAAAACCTCCAACCTAAAAGATAAATGAAGGAACAGAATAGGGAAAAAAAAAACCCATGGGTCTGTGTTTATTTTCAATTCAGCCAATGAGTTGACTAAGGACAAATACAGGGACTCACCTTGCCCTGTTTGAGCCTCTGGCACTCGTTCACGAATAACTCTGCAGGCATCATACACTGCAGTGGATGGTTCAAACTGCATCGTCTTCACTACATTGCATTGGCGGACACAGATCTTCAAGGAAAGAGCGACCATGGTGTCAAGTTGCTTGCAAGTTCTTACTGAAGTATCTGAAAAAGTAATAATGGTATTATTGCTTGGAATTCTCCATTTAATACTTTAATACACTCAATTTTCCATTTAAAAAAAAAAAGAAGAAATCAGTTCAGTAGAATTATATGTATTCAAATACAATTCTGTATAAAGTCTCATTAGCTTCATCAAGCTAGAAACTAACCAAAATACATATTTTTCTTGGTACATTAGAAATTCATTTTCAAAAAACTTGTGTACACATAGCTACGTGTTGAGAATTTGCCTGAGGTTTATCAAAATGGTGCATAAGAAAACAATACACTTACTATATATATTGCCAACTTATTTATTACTGACAGAAAATTATTTTTCTCTTGCCAAACCTTTTTATTAGCCCATTTAGATTAGCTGGTAATTAACAGCTTAGAATAACTACTTAAATTGAGGCAGGATTTTCTCAGTAAATAATTTCTCCTTTCTGGAGATTCTGAAGTGTGCAATACTGCCTTGTGCTATTTTTCATTTTAGTTCTATTTCAGAAACTTCACTGGACTTCACAACATTTGTCTACAGAAACAGGAAGCTACAAATGCTTTTTGTTTTGTTTTGTTTTGTTTTATTTTGTAGGTAGTCTGGGTTTTGTCTCAAGTGTCTTTCCTTGCTGTCATAACACTCCAAACCACTCTTCCATCATTAGGCTTTCCATAGTGATCTCCAAGAACTCTTCATAACTGAAGTCCTTTCTGCATAAATACAGAATCTACTAACCCCCAAATCCTTTCTTCATAAATTCATGTATGTGTATTTTAAATAGGAGGATGGGAGATTCTATGGACTACTGCCACTGAGGACAATTCTAATAGCTGAACAAAATTAAACCCCAATTGTGCACCTTTTTACAGCCTAGATACTTGGTACTGTGTGACAAAATCACTTTAAGGAACAGGAAGGAAGCAGCATTTACATTTCATCAATGCACTGATGCATTGATGATCGTATCAGTGATTGTATCCCTTCTCCAAGGCACAGACAGCAGACAAATAATTTCTCTACCAATAACATTTAGGAGTAGCTTTGGCTCTAATATGTCATTGTCCTCCATATTTTTGTGGCAACCCATCCATCTGCCTCTCAAAAGCAAATCATCCTACTTCAGATTTTTTAGTACTTCCAAGACCAGTCACTACCAGTATGGTATTCCTGGACACGATAAGACTATCAGACAAAGGAAAAGGGGTGAATGAGCAAAAAAACATACAAGAAGCATTAATGGGCACAGCGCAGTGCTTTCATAATTTATTGGTGTCTGACAACCAAACAATCTGTATTTGGAATGAATCATTCTAGGCAGAGGTTTGGAAAACAAATGAAGATCTCTCCCTGCTACCAAATACCACTTCCTAAAACCCATCCAAAAGGTCTTTATGTTTAAGAAGTAATTGTTCCATATAAGCAGAAGCACAAAATAAATGCAAGACAATATAAATCTCTGCAGTATTTTCATAGAGATTCACCATAACCAGGTTCAGTTTAGCACTTCATCATTTGTACATAAGCAAACAGAGCATTACAAAAACAAAAATATCTTAAGAAACCACAGATTGGAGCAGCTCTCCACTATCCAGAAAGGCCCCAGGAAAAATAGTTGTTTTCATGTGTAGTCATATGAACTGTTAAAAAAAGGCAGCACACTAATCAGCTGGAAAAGAGACAGATCAGTTTGGAAAACAGTCTGACCAAGTTGCTCCGCAGGAAACTGTTCTAACTGACAGGTGACCTCTGAAATCTGTCAGCTTTCCTTTTGGTAAGGTGAGCCACAATCCCTGCTCCCTTTGTTTGGTCAATGGGTTAGAGCACAGCCATTATACTGAAACCCTCTGAACTCTCTATTTTCTACTCCTCTTAAAAGGACGAAATGCTATGAAGCAACACCAGAGAACAGGTATATTCCAGATAAAGCTTTCCTCTCCTCTTTGCTTTCTATTGAACCTGAAGGTAAGACTTGAAGCCACATACATCATATCTCCAGACTTCATCTGATTATCTTGTCTATTAAAAGGCAGAACGGATACTGACCTTTATCCTATCAAACTTCCCACTAATAAGCTGCAGTCTTAATTTTTGGTATGAATGACTTCGGTTAAAGGGAAACAGTTGTTCAGAAAAAAAAATGCAAGCACATTCAAGAATCATGTTTTTAAAAAGTAACTTGAGTACAGGCTTTAAAAGAGGTCTCCTCTCTTCTCCTAACATATAAAAAGGTAATACAGATGACTGAATTTCTATCCTCTGATGTTAAAGCAAAGTGAATATAATACAGTTGCACAGACACATTGCAGCAGCATTGAAAAGATCAAACTAAACCTTTTTTACCATAAAAACCAGGATCCACCTGAAAAATCTTTGTGTGTAATGAAATAATTGACAACTTTCTGGAATTGAATACTAGACAAGTGACTGAATAGTCAAAATTAGCACCTGAATTGAAAGCTTCATGCCATACAAATCCTGTATTGCCAGCACTGACAGTAGTGGGTCTCGTGAAAGTTACAGTGATGTAATATTATGATTCCTATGTATAGCTGAATCTTTTAATATTGTAAAAAATAACATTTTCTTTTAAGGTGAAGGGTCAGAAGGTTATGGCATGAAAATACATACAGTTATTACAAATAGAAAAATCTACTTAATCTTTTAATTAACTCTTTTATATGCAACACTAAAGGGCACTAATTCACATCAAGAGACACAAAAAATCATTCCATTGTCTAATCTGGATGGTACAATCTGTCTAATCCAAATAGAGAAAAAGGAGCAAAGTAAAACCAAATGGTGAAGTCTGACCTCGAAACTTTAACTGGAAAAATTTAAAAAAAACACAAACAACAAACAACGCATTAAAATATTCTGGTAAAATTACTGTGATTTGCGGTTTTTACTGCTGCTTTTACTAGGTTAGCATAAATTTAGCAAACCAATGTGTTCAGATTTTATCTGTGAGACCCAGAACAGAGTCAGTCAGAACTTGAAAGCAGTTTCACCAGTACAGCATTGCGTCACACACTTCTTAAGTTTAAAAACAAGCAGAGGTCCTATTTCTTAAAATTTAGACAAAAAAATTCTTTTAAAATGCATTAAGTAGTTTCTCCTCCTGTTAATATTTTCACTTTGTGATCATGCACCACAGAAAACATAAAAACATGTGTTGGAAGGAAGCTCAAGAGGCAGCCTAGCCTACACCCTTGCACTGTGAGATGATGCATCCCTATGCTGCCCCTGCCAGATGCTCATCTAATCCATTCTGACAAAGCTCCTTTGAAATGGAGTCCACAACATCTACAAGGAAGCTACTCTATTTTTATTAATTTCTTTTTACTACTACATTTTTGGGTGGTTCTTCCTCACCTACCTAAGTTTTCAAGCTAGGTCTTCCACTCTGCAAAAGAACCTTTTTTTCCTTGTCCTACATAAACTAACACAGCAAATAGATTCCTGTCATCTTTAACACAATTTTACAAGTTGGGAACCTGTTACTGTGTCCTCTCAATACCCCTCCTTTATTTTCAGGGTCAAATGCAGCTCTTTACATCAGTGGTCTAGTCTTCACCACAGTACTCTGGTTTTCAGAGACAGAAAGGATGCCTTTTTCAAAGATAGCATATGATAAGAGTCCATGACTTATCAGCTTCCTCCAACACTGTGTTCTCAAACTTTAGAGAAAGGTTTTCATCTGCCTCCTCCGAATTACCCTCAGGCTCTAAACCTCCCAACTTGGCTTTCAGTAATAACCAGGACAGGCAGTTTCCATCTCCTGGGTAACAGCCAAAATCAGACAGTTGTTTTTTCTCAACAGAACTAAGAACTTGGTCAAGAAAAAAGGCTGAGATCACCGAGAAAAACAAAGGAAAAATACCTTCTGTGTTCCCTTTATCTCCTATACATTGATTCACATCACATTTAAATATTTCTCTGTGCAGGTAGTGGACTTTTTCTCCTCCCCAGTATCACTCAGCCTTTGGAATGGCTGACCAGAAGTCAAAGTGTTCCTGGAAATTAAGAAGATTTTGGAAAGAATGGTTTGCCTGGTACTAAGTCTAACGCTCTGTGAGTAATGAAGTAGGTAATTTTTAAGTCAGAATGTGATAGATCTGTACTTGCAAAGCCTGGAGACTGAAGTAATAAATTATAGATCTGAAATGTTTGGGAGAGGAAGCAGAAGCTCCAAGCTCTTAAAAAATCCACAGATAATCAGCAAGAGAACCCAGTGCCTGCAAGTACTATATGGAGTGGGTAAGTCAAGGTCTCATGTTGACCCGTCCCAGTGCCCAGGTTCCAGGAAATCCAAAAACAAGATTATAACCAGGGGTCGAATCAAAATGAGCAGGCCTCTGTGTGCCCACAAAGATACCTTGCAAACAAGCAAAAATATTTCAAACATATAAACCCCAAGATATTATCAAATACTGAAAAGTAAACATAACATTAAGGTTCTTTAGAGCAAAGTAACTTAAAGTTGGCGGAACGCCTGACATTCCACTGCTGCAGTTCAGCAACCATGTAACCACAGCAGCAACCAGTTCCCTTTCAGCTCCAGAAGTTAACAGTTCCTTCTCACAGCTGCCAATGCTCCTGTTTGCATAATCACTTTCTCAACCAATTCTGACTGTTTTTTGCCGTGTTTTGGTTTGGTTTTGTTTTGTTGTTTTTTTTTTTTTTTCTGTTGGTCATTGCATTTTTGAAGAATCTCTCCTTTACTTTTTGACAGAATTGGGTTATGGAATAACTACACACATGATTTGCGAGAGCATCCAATGCAGTAGTACTCTCCAGCAGAGAAGAAGGAGCAACATGTGGTAAGGAATCGTCACTGTACCCGGGGAGGACAGATCTTGCAGCAGACACCTGTATTTCCATTTGCACAGCCTTAGTCAATTCTCAGTTACTGTATACTTCCCAAAAGCTCCCTGCGTAGACATATTCTCAGAACAGCTAGAGCTGGAATGCTGTTACTGTTGAGTTAAAATAGGTGTGGGCTTAGAAGCAGATACATAGTCAATGAAGAGTTCGATTATTTTTCTTTAACAAAAGGCTGTGTCTCAGAATACTGACAAGGACAGAAGTTTGCATCACATAATATCAACAGGAATCAACTATCATCAAACTAAAAGGATAAAATAAACCAGGGGAAGAATGGCTTACCAGATGCATGGGAGAATGAGATTTAGAGGGGAGACCAGTTAGTGAACACTAATGTGTGGGATCATACACAAACCCACCCGGCTTTATTTGTACCATTCCTACCCTAATATCTGTGGGGTCTGACAGCTGATGGGGCCAGGATGTTACCTGTACATTTTGAACTACACTTCTAAGCCAACAAAGAATGCAAAATCTCAGCTTAGTATTGCCTCTGCTTAATGCTATGAGGATATAAACCCTTCTTAGCCTTCCATTTCACACCCTTGCCAATAAAGAGTTTGAATTAAAATACAATCCAGAAATACCTGCATTTCTAAATTAGGCAAATGTAGAACAGCTAACACTGACACCATCAAATATGGACTATGCCTACCCAGTTAAAGGAAAGTTGACATTGCCAGTGCTATGGTTAAAAGCAGAGCTTTGCTATGATTTAGTAGAGGTCTGTTTCCCTGGAGATATTTCTTAACTGGTTCATTCAGGCTTGAGCAAACAAATTTAGGTCATGAGACTGTCAAAGTCTAAAAACCTGCATATGTACATGCTAGTATAGGCAAAGCTATGTATTTTTATACTAGATTAACTTTGTAAGAAAATCCAGTGGGACAAGAGTTCTCTCTTCTTTTCAGAAGTCCCACGACCTACCTGCTGGCACAGGGCACCAGGAAAACAGGGTAAGTTACATTTTCTGTTGATCATGACAGTTGAACATCTAATTCTATTGCAACATACCAAAAACTAGTTTAGTGGACTGGCACCTGGTAAGACCACATTAAGCAACAGACACTCAAAAATACAAACCCAGTTGTACTGATAGCTATATTTGATGTTTCCAAGATTCTGAATGGAAATGGAAGTGTCATCCTTCAAAATCAAGGATGATGGAACCACAAAGCATGTGAGCAGGCAGATGATTACACAGGCATAGAGGATGATGACACACATTCTACTACAAACTTACAATGGCATTTAAACTAGTTGGGTTTTGCTGCTGTTGGAATCTTACGTGCTTGTCACATGAAAGAGCACACTGCTTCTTTCCAAGTAAGATCACCCTCCACTGCTGTCAATTTGTAACTCATTTATACCACAATGCTGTCAAAGTTGCTTAAAGGGTGCTCTTAATACACTTTTCCAGAACACTAGGTTGATTCTCCACCAGAACATTGTATAGGAGCTGAACGATCATCTGTGGGTTGTACTCCTGAAACATATGTCTGTATGTCATAGCAAGGCCTACATCATCAACTCCTTGATGGACAAGACACTGAAGGTATCATCATTGGTCAGCTGCTTTGTTATTTCACTGAGAATAGTGTAGAGAGGTGTTTCAGGGACAACTATCACTGTTGTGCAAACATCCCACTTTTAAACACTGGACTGGAAGTTGTGTCTTGTCAGTAAGTTTAGAAGGGAGCAGTATGCACTCTTGTGGTGACCAGAAAGGAAAAAAATAATTAAGGAAAAAAAAACCAACCTCAATTTCCCTCTAATTAGTTCAAAGATGAAGGCAAGAGCAGTAAATGAATAGAGTAAAAGTCGATGTTCTAAACAGGCAACGAGTACAAAGATATCAGCTTAGGGGAGTCCAAAAGTAGTCTGACAACCTCAGGCATCGCATGTTATCTGGGGTGGCTAGTCAGAACTCCTCAAGCTTTAACAAGCAAGCACAAAAAGTGTAAGCCTTCCTTCTATCAGATATGATGGCCTCTTATATGAGGCTCTTCTATGAAGACCTCCCATATGTCCCCCTGGCCCAAGAAAAGCCCTACTCAACCACCACGCATCCTGATAACCAATTTACAGTTCAAGTCTTCAAAAATCTCAGGAAAAACTCACAGCGTTACTCTGTTGCATGCAATGCTGAATCTTAAAAACAACCCACTTGAAAAACAGCAAAATGAAGGTGAAGTAGGGCAAGCTTTGAAAGGCTGCTGTGAGAGTAGGCTTTAATCATTAGGAAGCATTAATCATAGCATTCACAGTTCACACATAGTCGTACAGGAACAGCATCTATTTTGCTAAGAACCCAGAAAGGAAGTACCCTCAAGCAGAATTATATACGAGACTAAAATATCTGAGTCTAATTAAGAGTTGTTCATAGGACAGTCAGCTTATTAGCAATTCAACTACAGTTTGCTTTTTAAGTCAAAAGGCATATTTCCAAACTAACTTGCTTGCATGTATCTTCAAAAGGAAGTATGAATTACAAAGGACTGCAGGAGGAATGTCGCGGTTCCACATAGAGCTGAAGTAGCTTTTAGATAACAGAAACAAAGAGCTCAACTGGAACCAGTGGTAACATAGAAGTCATTAGCTTCAGGAGCAGAAGCCTCCAATATGGCAGTCAATGACTCAACTCTTTGAAGAGGCCTTCCAGGCTTCTGTTGTTATTTTGTAAGAACACTGTGGGAGAAAGCTCAATATAGGGAACATGAGTTTTTGTAGAAATCAGAAGTGAATCTACATCCTTTTGCTTGGTTCCTCTCCAAATGAAATGATTCTGTTGTAGAGACAGAATCTCTACATTTAACACAGTCCTTGGGAGGATGGTGAGAAAGATGTTCACAGATCCTAGGAGTATAAATAAAACAGTATCTAAGATACAGAAGACATTTTTGTTTGGTGTGGGTTTGTTTGGTGGTTTATTTTGGGTTTGGGTTGTTTTGGTTGGGATTTTTTGGGGGGAGGCTATTATTTGGGTTTTTTTGTGGGGTTTGTTGTTGGGAGGCCTTTTGCATTTTTTTTTTTGAACTGAAGAGAACTGCTTGTAAGGCTAATCTAGGTCTATCACAAGAGCTGCAACTTACTTACAGTTGGATATATATTAAAATAACTTCAAATATATTTTTTGATTTCTGATAATTTAAGAGCACATAGGTAAATTATAGTATAAGAGTAATAAATAAAGATTACAAATACTTTTTTTTTTTTTGTGGAAGAGTTAAGCTGATACGAAAACAATTTTCCAAAGCAGCAGATTTGAGTATTCTAAAATCACACCAACAGTAATAGGTTGAACTGAACAAGTGGCTTGTTAAATCCAGGGTTGCACAGTTTGGTATATTCACATTATTTTCAACATCTGAAATATTATAATGTTTTGAAGGAATTTTTTTAAGCTTTTATGTCTAGGTTTACAACCTTTGAGCACACTTCAATGCTTTTTTTTCACTGAATTAATTCAAAGCCATAATTGAAAGCTCTGAACTATGCCTGCCATTCTTGGCAACAGCCCCAAAATAGGATGCAATAAACCACACAGAGCTGTTAATATAGTCACTAAGTGACACAGCTACAGTATGACCTCTTGGGTTCACGTACTGTGATATAGATATTACTTTGCATTTCCTTTTTTTTTTTTATTTGAAGTGACAAAGTGACATGTGTAGGCAGAGTTTATAAAATGCTGAGTTTTGTACAGTAATACATTCTGTCCGTTCAAAAGAAACTCAAGGAATCTTTTTCTTCAAGTACAGAAACAGTATGGCTAAGTTCTAGGAAAGAGTGTCACAGTGAATCATATAAGAATTCTTCTGTTGCTTTCCTCCCACCCTCCTGAAAATCTCCTTATGCCACCCTGGAACTTTTTGATTGTTTTCTTTAAAGAGAGTGGTGGTCAACCGTTACTTCCTACATACTTTGCTCAATTACCTACCTTAAGGAACACAACAACAATTAATAGTTTGCTCAAGTTTCTTACAAGCTTTATAAAAAGCACTCTAATTTGTTATGGAAGCTGAAACTGCATAAAATAAAATCCACTTAGGTACTGAAATCCCTGAAATAAATCCATATTGATTGTTTTGATCAGCATCAACATACAGAATTAAATGGGGTAGACAAGTCTTTAGAAACAGCTTTGCTACACAGAATGAGAAAATTAGTGAGGCTCAAGTAAAATTATTTTTGCCAACTCTGTGATTGGGTTTATGTGGAGTAGTTCTTTGCTCTCATTGATTTGATGTGAAACAGTGAAATTCCTTTCAGTAAGTTTTGATCAATTTAGCCCAATAATCAGTTAGCACAATCATTTAAAGCAGTTCACTAAAACAGGAAGTGAGGCAGAAAAAAGTAAACATTTATAAACTTATTTCAATGAATGCAACTGTAGTCTAGCAAGTCAGCATTCCACCTATTTAAGTAAGCTTAGAAGAACTTGAAGGAGAACTACACAAAACATTCTGACAACCAAACCATCATCTCCACTGTGAACTTCATCTGCTCATCCACAATCTTCACAAATTGAGAATGAAGGCTAAAGAATTCCTGACTTGAAAAATCTTAATTTCTTGAAGGCCCATTTGGAAAGCAGGATGCTTGGTAAAGAGCCCAGTCATTCAGTGAAAATGACAGTTGACAGCCTGGACACTGATGGTCATTTATACTAAGCAAAGCATGGCAAAGCAGGTCCCAGTTATAAAGTTATAGCTACTCTCCAGGCAAGCTAACTCTAACCTTCTCTGTTGAAGTACATAGAGTGTGTTAAAAGTCATTCTATGTTAAAACAGCCATGTATAGAAAAATGAAGTGCACTTGAAAATTGTATGTTTCAATACAAATCCAAGTGCTCAAGCTACAATTTTTATTTAAACTTCTACTGAGCTTGTCAGCAATACAAATGACAGCAAAAATCAGTCATAGGAAACATTCACTACCAGTGTCTTTCTTCAGTCTTAAGACAGTGATTAAAAAAAAAAAAAAATCAAATAAAAAAGGCAGCAAAGGGGACATTGAATGCTATCTGTCTTTCCCACCAGGATATAAGTCCATAATATGTCATATCATTAAACATGCCTCCCATCCCAAATAGTCAGTATGCCACCTAACACTGACTTCCATAATATACTACATCTATGTAAATACAAAACAGCAGGAGATACTGATGCTTCTTGTCTTCTTGTTAAACCCTGCCATTATGTGCCTGTTGTACAGAACAGATACTTAATAGTTACAATAGTAAAACATGGGTCCAAAAGTAAAGTATATCCTGCTGATAGCCCACTGTGAAAAGTCACCAGAAACTAAAAAATATGTAACTATGTCCAGTAAAGACAAAATCTTAGGGTTTACTCTGAGTTAAATATGATATGACCATTCAAGAAGATACTACATACAAATACAGGATTAAATAAAATCATAATTTAGAATCAGACAGTACTAGAAAGCACATAAGCATTCACTTCACTGCAGCTTTAAGGGTACTCCATACCCTGAAGGTAAAAAGCTCACAACTACTGGATAAGGAAGGAAATTACAGGTTGGTGTATGAAAATTTCTGAACAAGTTTAAGTTTCAGAAAAAAACTAAATCTCTGAGGATTCAGGAGTCCTCTGACCAGGACTAAATACCAAAGCAGCTGCTACTCCTGCAACAGAGACAGAAAGGAAGGGATCATAAAACACTGCTACACTTTTATCAGGGTGTAACAGTGTGCGCAAACATTACATGTCAATTAGATTATAGTTAGCCTCGCACACTGCCAATTGCATGCTAATCTAAGGTCAAACCTCCTCCTACATTAAATGTGTGCAGACAGACTCTGGCAGTAATCTTACTGAAAAGCTCAAAGTCAACTTGGCAGACTTCAAACTGTTGAGCCTGAATTCAGATATTCCATTATTTTTCTTAGCAAAGCCTATTTCAAGATGTACCTAAATAATTCTTATGTCTTGTAACTATTAGATCTCGTAAATGTCTTAAAATGCTTCATTCACACAGAGCAGGAATATACCAGAGAGATGCTATATATGGAAGAATGCACTCATTCTACGTAGACATACATATGTATATATGAACAGATGCATATGAATACACACACATTTGCGCATACACAACTGAAAAGAAAGGATGTTAGATAGGCTAGGATTTGTGGCATAGGCATAAACTCATAACAACAACAGAAAGGCATTGAACTCCAGCTACCACTATCATTTAAAACGTGTCAATTACTAAAAGAATTTCGAAGTACATTCTCCACAGAACCCATCCCTCCAGAAAACCCAGTTTAAGTCAAAATAATATTACCTACCAGGACCTCCTCCACCTCAGCTGATGGACCATTACACATCACTTTTGTTTCATTCCAGTATTCTGCACTACATATAGCCTCCTAAAAGATTTAAGTCACCACCCTTTGCAATTACACAAAGACCACAGGGCAACAAAAAAGTTACTACATAAAAAAAAAAAGAGAAGAGCTTGTTTTCCAAGTGCAGGTGGGAAAAATAATCTGTCATTGTCACTGCTTCTGTTGATTATAGTCAGCAGCAAATGGGAAATCAATCTGAGATCCAATTTACAGCTACAAATATCCTTTCCTATGGAAAGACAGATAGGGCTTCAACTTGTTTTAGCTGGGATCAACCTTTCACAGTTATCATTTTGGTTACCTAGGAGAATACTCACCAAGTAACCCTCTCCAAACTGAAGTTTTTATTTTTTTACTTAATAGAAATCAGAATAATGTCTTAAATGCAGATAGTCACATGTATTTGAAGTGGTCCTGCAAGTCAAGCAACTGAGCTGCAAATCAGGGACAGGCAATGACTTATTCTGCCAGTAGGGTTTCTATCTGCAAACAGATTTTCCATTTAAAAAGGTCTTAAGCTAAGGAAGGCTACAGTAAGGAGGGCAGCAAGATTTCCTAGTTGGAAATTTCACAGATTCACCAATGACGCTAAATAGACAGTCTGAAAATACCTCCTCCTTAGACCACATTCTTAAAGGAAAATAATCACAACAATATTACTTTTTGTCAACTTATTTAAAAGACCTAAAAGCAATACCTGAACATCTCTTTTTCACTACAGTAAATTATAATTAATGTTTCTTATTTCCTAGTTCCAGTGGCGAGCTCAGTGGTGATTTGCACAGATAATATTACAATGCCAAATTGATTTAGTTTCCTTTTTTATATAACGTCTAGGGCGTTCCTAGCTCTTGCTCCTATGCCAAAACTTTTTTTAACTGCTGACCTCCACAGTGAGTTTCAGGCAATCCCGAAAATAAATCTATGAAAGATAAGACAAAAATTAAGGCAAAACTTGGATAAACAACAACATAGGAGACAGCTGTGCAGGGACACTCATTCTTTCCATCACTGTGTAAAACCTCTCCAGCTTAAAGTAGCTACAGAATCATGGAATTCTGTCACAAAATATAGACTCAACTTGCCACCCAGGAAATAGGACTTGTCTGGAACCAGCACTTCTCTTCTGAAAACAGAAAACTGTTTACAAGGTCCTAATGTCACATATTAAATTCTCTAGAGTTTTTTAAGTGTTTAAATTATGTTTGAAAACAATTCCTGGCTTAAGGAACAATCAGTCCAATAGAATCCCTAAATCTAAGCTGCTATTAATGTTGTGAAAATTATATAAACCTGAAAATTATATAAACCATATAAAAATTACAAACCCGTATTTCAAAATAGAGTACGTTATAATATCATCCCCCTAATTCATATGAAAACACAAGGAGGGGTGTATTTCTAAATAGAAATCCGTATCTATCATTATCTGTTCTCATCAAGGTTTTCATCTGCACATAATGCAAAGCACTGGATTTTTTTCAAGCACACTGTTTCTGTAGCAAAAAACAAAGCACAAAATATATGGGCAAGAGATTATGCCAATATTTGATAAAGGTCTGTTAACTATTTTGGTATCTATTATAACCTGAAAAGGAACAAATAAACCACAACTGTAGAAATACAGAACATGTTCACAATCAAACTATTAAAGAACTCAGCTTTCTTTAAAAAAAAAAAAAAGTGTTTTAGTAAAAAGGTATTAAAGTGACTAACATGGTAAACAACATATTTAATGATATACCAAGTCTCAGTTTTAGAAGTACTACTTGGCTTTGATACATTATTTATATTTTTAGGTGCATGCATACTAACACGCTAATATTACATAAATACAGCATATTTGTGTATGTATGATACAAGCACATGCAGACATACATCCCTGAAAATCATCATGACTTTTAAGCATTGTGTATCATTAAGAAAGTTTCCAATTGAAAAGGGATTGAAGAGCTAACACTTTTTCCTACTACGTTGTCCAGTACAATGAGTGCACTCAGGGTCAAAGTGTTTCTCCTACTCTTTGCCCCTCCACTATCATCACAAACTGAATGGCTGACTACTTCAGTTGTAAATTTCAGACCTCACCAACATGCATCAAGCATTTAAAATATAACCTCCTGATAGTTACTGCAGGCTCAGCATCATTAATCAACTAGAGTTGCAAGGGAATGCTCATTGGATTGCTCATATTGAATTATATATTTACAGTCTGATTAATAATGCAATACTTGAATAATCTGAAGTAATCCTATCCATGGACTAGCAGCAGAAGGATATAGAGAAAATATTCAATGGATAAATTTGAAATAACACTTCAGTATAATTGCTGATACTAGTGGCATTAACCCACTGGGGTTTTTTTGAGGGGCAGGGGTGCTACTACCACAGTTAATAGAAGAAATGCCACAAATCACTCATTTTACAAGATATGTATCTATTTAGAATTGTGCTAAATCTTATATTACTTACCTGAATCACATACAGCATTCATGCTGAATTACACTATTAAGACTGACACTAGAAATCTTTTGCATAAACAGAAGATTAATTGACCTACTTTTTCATGACTTGCACATACCTCTCACTCTTACAGAAATGTTCCATTATAAGGAATAGTCCTTTTATGCTGTTGTATTTTATTTGCTTCTGCAACTCCAATCCTTTCCCTCTAAGATGCACCTTACTGTAACAACTAGGCAAAGACAGGAGTGAAACGTTTCCTTGTGTAACACTTCTCTTGCTAACCCCATACCACTATTTCCCAGCCCACTCCCTATTTTGCATTAAAACATCAAATAGATTTCCTCACAATTCCAAGTTATATTTACATTCTATTCTCTTGGAATAAAGCATACACTTCACTCAAAATGGTGAAAAAAAGGCATCAAAATACAGAAATAAAATACTGAAAAAATTATCAAGCAAGCCTGGTATTCAAAGCAGGAATCTATCCAGCTTTGGCAGGAATCTCAGTTTTACTGGTGTTTCCTACTTGCTTATTATGTGCTGTGTTACAACTGTTTTTCAACAAAGTGCCCATTTCTTGTGGAAAACAAGCTGCAGCAGTTACTTTAAGTGCAACTGCAATGTTTAAGTGACGCTATTAACAAAAGATGAAAGTAATATCCTGTTTGGGGTTTAGGTCAATGTTCAGGAAAAGAGACTTGGATGCCCCCCAGGAGTCTCTGCTTCCCCACTCATCCTTTTTCAGAACCAGCACAGGCCTTCAATAATGTCTTCTTCCACCAGCCATTTACCCAGCACTTTACGTGAAGTACATGAAACTAAGTTTAAAGTACTTATGAGTTTCTCACATTCAACAAGACAGTTGTGTTCTTGAGCCTCAATAATCTTTACAATGGAAACACAGAAAGTTGAATGGGAAATTTCAAAGGGAAGTTTGTTATGCACTGCTGCTTTAATGAAACAACAAGATTAAATATAATTTTTCATTCACCCTGACGAGAGCTAGAGAACTTTTCACCTGATTATTTATTCACCCTAAATAAGGGCATCAATAATAAGTTGTAATCTTTTGTTTGGATTGCATGAAAAAAAGATAAAGACGTGTAGAATAAATAATTTCAACAATAAACGAATTTACTGTATTCTTACTTGAGGGAGTTGTTCCAATGCTGATACAGCAATTCAGAAAGCAGTCATTCAACAGTCTTTTGACCATTTTCATCTTTTGTCTATGTGTTCCCAGAACTAAAATTGTACACATCAGCACGTTTCTGTACTTACAAACTTCACAAAGCCTTTTTGAGATTTTTAGTCCAGAGAACAGAAGCAAAGTTGATTAAAAAGCTTTCTGTCTTGGGGTGGCGATTATGAATACTCAACACATGCAATACATGGAAATCCCCTTGATCCAGTGATCGAGGTTGGGGACTTAAAACCAGCTCACCATTGGTGATAACTTGGTTTACAAAGACTATAGTTACTGCACAACACAAAAGAGTGACTAATTTAAATCTCTCACAACGCACTACCCACCACTAAAGAAAAAGCAAACTGAACTAGCTCGGAATGAATGGAGCAACACTCAAAATCGTTGCAGCATAAGAGCATATCTGCTTGCCCTATGTGACTGTAATGGCTGCAGCAGAAGTTTTATGCTAATACACAGGGTTTATCTTCGGAATAAGTCCATAAGCATTTTGTGCATCATGGTATCAGTATTGCTTTAAGAAAAATTTAAGAAAAAGAAACTATCACCACCATTAAAGTAACTTAAATGGTAAAACATACTAAAATGAATGTGACTTCATTTTCTTCAGTCTGATAGAAGGAAACAGTATATTGTGCTGAGCTATTCACCATATAAAACATGTTTTGTGGGTTTTTTCCCCCTTTAAGAACTAATGTTGTATAATACAGATTAGGACATTGAGACGCAGTTTCCTATAACAATATTTTAAAATGTTTTCCACCTCTGAAAGAAAGAGTCAACAGAATAATTCAGCACATGCAGGTTTTGGTTTTTCCTTTTTTTTTTTTTATAAGTAGGTTTTACTTTGCTTACAGGCCACTGCAATTGTTTGGCTCTGCTGTATTACAAACTGATATGGCTTTTAACTAAATTAAGGAGGGTTAAGATTTCTTCTCGGAGAACTGCTACCCAATCTACTGAAGAGCAACAATTCAAGGAGCTTTTCAGACTCATTCAATATTGACAAGTGAGCCACCCTATCAAACCCATATAACAGCAAGGTTTTTTAAACATCATGTTTCTCATATCTTAATATCCAAACTACCTGACACAGAAAAACCACTGAATCATGGCAGACAGGCAAAAATCAGACTCCTTGGCCATTTTTGTGTTAGTAAATTCCAAGAAAGCACAACATTTAAAGCCAACCAAAAGAATTTCCAGAATTTTTAGTTACTGTTTTACTTCTAGCGTACACATGAACAAAAAGGCTTGAAGCTATTCATATTCTCCACTGGCAGTCATTCCACTAGTGACTATGCTTACTTTCTGCTACTACTGGGATATTGTTCCATCAGTTAATCATGTAAAGATGTCACTAAATTTTTTGAGCACAAATTTATTCTCCTACCATTCACTTACATATCCAACAGCCAGCAGCACTGACATACAGCTGACAGAAAGGATGGAAATCATTTTGGACTTTGGGAGATTCATTCCCAAATCAGGCCAGCACTAATGAACTGAAAACATTTCCTGAGGGAAATCTCCATTCACAGTGAAGAAACCAAGAATATTCACAAAAGCACCTGTTTTGTTTGATTAGCAAGTAGTTACCAATCCAGTTCAATCAGTTATACAGCCAGACATAATTAGTCTAAGTACACAAATAATATTTTTAAAAAAGTTTCTAAAATTAAATGCTAACTTAGATCTTTAGCTATATTATTTGATACCACAGCTGGTAACAGTGGTCTGATAGCAGCATCAGTGAAATGAGGAAAATGGAGACATTACGGAAGAGGAGTTAATGCAATGTTAATTCTTAAAAATACAATAGTTATACGGTTATTACTGACAGGCTTAATTATAAGAATGCTCTATGAATATTTAGCTCTAACTGTATAATAAGAACAAAACAGTGCTGCTAACCATCTAGCCTTCTCTTAAGATTTGTGCCTATGATTAAACATGTATCCTAAATAACTATTTACTCTTTAGTGATTTTACTTCATTTAACCTCGCCCTTAGATATATCTGATATAAGCTGACATACTGCTTTAATTATAGGCTGCTTTGAAAGTTCACTAAAGACATTTTTCAAACATGGAAAATAGCAGGACAAAATTCCATTAGCGACCTTTTAGTATTACAAGCACCGTTTCCAGATGAGCAGTCAAAGCCAGAGATACATTTAGAACAGTAGTGTGTACAAGGTCAAAATAACTCCAAGAGATTAAGAATCTGGAGCAAGATTTATCAACATTTTGCCCAAGGCGAGTTGTACCACTTTGTGACATTCTTTTCTCAAAACGTTACAGTACAGAAATGTTAATGTATCTGTGAAGCTATTCTAGTAATGACTTTTTCTCCTGTTCTTTTTGCCACCTCTTACATGTATTAAGATGAGACAAAGTCAAGTCATCTTCTCAGCTATTTGTTCTCATACCAATGAAAGGCATGGCCCTTTTTCCTAAGGCTTAGAGAACTCATTTGTTATATGATCATATTCTCCAGTCTCCCTGGAAACTGTTTAAAAATAGCCAATGGTTTTAATGGTCAGGTTAGTCTCCTGGCTGTTAATTGCAATGTTTACTTGGAGCTTCAATATTCATGCATCACAGCCACAGTTGTATATATTTTATGCATTCTCTAAAGAAATTATTATACTAGTATATACAGGGAGCAGAGAAAAGTTTTTAATTACTGTAGGAGTTTTTATGTTATTCTATGCTTCACAGAAAATTAAACAGAACCTTACCTCAAAATTAAACTTCATTTAATAGAAAAGAAGCTTTTCTGAAAGTACTACTTGACCATGTAGAATGCTTCTGGTAACCAGGTCTGCAACACAAGACACAAACAAGTTAGTTACTTATTCTCAGTCCATTAATTTCTAGTTTTAAGAACCTTCTGCCAACACACTGGAAAGGAAGCAACTCAGGAAGTTTTAAGTTTCCTTTTCTCTTTGGGAGTTGGAATTTGCATTGCCAAAAAGAATAGCTTTAAGTTCAACAAAATAAAATGCAATCAAGGCTTCCGAATTCCTCTCACTTAAAATGTCATAAGTGAATTCTGAGTATATATATATATATATATTTATATATACACACACACACCCCTTGCAATTGTCTAGTGACTTAAAAAACTTGCAGCACAAGTCTGGGTATTAACAAACTAAACAAGCACACTGACCTCTCAAAGACATCTATTTTCCATTAACTGTGTTTTTCTATGGTTTACAGTCTCTGTGTGGAGTAACTTAGAAAATATTGCAGCCCAAGCCTCTCTAGGCAATTTTCCTTCACAATGAACCTCCTTCTTAAAGTATGATTGCAGAAAAATGAAAGTAGAACTAATCATTTTGTTTTGTTTTTAAAAGATGGCAAAAAGTGTATTTCAAGATTTTTGGTTCTTTTTATTTTCCTAGTTAGTTGTTAGATTTTACTCTAAACAAAAGCTAATACAGCATACAGGTTTATAATACTCATCTCATGAAGACTGTCAAATCACTTTGAAAACCAAAATAAATTGCTATTTAACAATCCTCCTCCCCAGTACTATGAAATATTTACAGTTTACAATATTGACCACTTCTGGAGGCACAGATGTACACACACACACACGCTACATAACAAGGAATGCCTCTTAGCTGAGGAAAGCCTATAGCAACAAAATTCTTGCAAATTTTAACCAACCAAAGCTGGCAAAGACATCTCCAACAGAATAAAATCATCATAGGATGTTTTGCTTGTTTAAGTTGGTTAGAAAAAATATTTATTTTTTCCCCTTTCAGTGCACTTCTAAGGTACATCAGCTTTATACTAACACAACTATTAACTGCAGGTTAATAGATTTACTAGGTCAGAATAAATGCAGTTTATATTAGGACAATTATTTTAGCATCCTGCAGGATCGCCTGCATATGCATTACAATTAACAGTTTGCTACTTTGAAATTTTGCTCCTTAATCAAAACTCATTCAACGTTTCAACACATACCAAGTCTTCAGCAACACACAAAAAATGTAGAATAAAGTTCAATCTAAATGCATGCCACCAGCCTGCACCTCATGGGTTTTCTGATGGATTTTCTGCTAAAATTTAAGGTTAGGATAAAAGCAAATTCAGTGCACAGAATGCCTGCATTCCTTTGGTGGCTATAACAGCATACAGGGGATTTATCTGTAAGTAAAGTATTTGTTTTACAGTAACAGTCCTGTTCAGTATAGCCCAGGAATTTGCTAGCCACCCTACTTCCTGGAAGCCACTATTTACTCCTTCATACTTGAATATATTTGAAATTTCTGTAATTTGTTTCAAATGTGATTGTGAAGTATTTCAGCCACTTGCAACATTGATACATTTCTTCATTTTCTGTCATTTGTTGACAAAGGCCTTTCAAATACCCAAGTTCTGAGAGCACCAAGCTGGAAGCATCTTTACCTCTACTCCAAGCCTTCAGCAATTAAGGCTGACACTGGACTTGTAGCAAAAACTGAATGTCTAAAGAACATACCACATCTAGGGGACAACAAAACCTGATGTAGCAGAGGATGAAGTGACCATCCTAGTACTGCTTCCTTCTAGTCACATCAGACAAAGGTCCCTAAATAAATTTTATGATTCAACACAGCCTGTTATTTTACCATCAATGTGATTTAAGTGTTTGGGAAACTGCTTTGAAATCTGCTCTTTTTTTAAATGCAGTTCTATAACAGAGTTGTTGCTAAAAAATAAATAATAAAAATCAGCTGTTGTTTTCAAGCTATAAATTAAATATGGTGAACTGGAAATGTATTTTTCTGTAGTTTATCTGGAGGGTTCATCTGCTCGTATGAGTGTTGATGAGAAACGTTTCTGGGAATGAAGGACGTGAAGGAACAAGGGAAGAAACAGAACAACGCATTTGCACATACTACCAGAGCAACCTAATGAGTAGAATACCACGTTTCAAAATTACAACTTTATTTAAAGTAACAGATTTTTCAGTTATCTGAATATTCAATAGCATAAAAATTTATGTATCTTGTGGAGTCTAAGAAAAACAAGAATTGCTTATACTAGGTTAGATTTTAAGACTAGCTTGAAGAAATGCGACTGTGGAAAAAACATTCATTTTTCAAGTCAGTTAATTACTGTTGAAGTAGCCATCTTTTTTTTTTTTTTTTTTTTTTTAAGTTACCAACTGGAGCTAAAGAGAGCCTAAAAACTATTAATCACTGTTTGTTTATTCTATTGTCCTCACTTCCTGGAATGTAGTCAGAAATGGAACTTGACTGCCCAAAAGCCCAGTCAGCAAATCAGCTGCCCTGAACCCTGGATTTGTTTACAGTATGAGCCTACTTATAACACTCTTAGCCTATTGTAGTGTGGGAACGAGTGCATAAAGCACATAATTGTGGAAGTTTACACAAAATTCAGTAGAACTTTCTGAATATTTTGGAGTATTTCTTAGCATAAGCTCACCATTTCCCCCCTACCCCCCTTTTTTTTATTTTTTTTTATAATTAGCTGCAGCTACATTTCTGTTAAGAGGCTTTGGTTCAAATGCTAGTGATGTTATTTATAGAACAAGAATACTGAATAAAGAAAAGTGCTGAAGTAGCACGTGTTTTCTCAATTCCATTGCAGAATCCCACACTGTGAACTAGAGAATTAAACTATAGCTTTGCCTTCATAGATATTTCCTAGGTATTCTGCATTCTCAAAATCCTTGGTGATAATCAAGTTTAATTCTGTAGCATTTGGATTTCAAACTCACTGAGAATACAAGAATAAATTCCAGTTTTCTCCTCTAATACATCTTTTTAACGTGGAAAATATTTCTGCCCATGCATTTCCATTAGGTTTATATGTATTTTCCTATACTGAGTTTTGTGTGTGTTTTTTTCCGAGGTATTTTTTGATGTTTTTTTTTTTCTGTTCTTATTGTTGTTAGCCAAGCATTGCCATAAAAAGCAAAAGCAAATCAAAATACACGGTCCATTACACACAACATGAATGCCTATGTTTTAATCCTATTGGCATTCATTATCACATTACTGTATCACCCCTGCTAAATGAATCTGCTAATAGCTTCCTATTTTGAGGTATAAACCAGGGAACAGTGCTGTCCTAACGCCCTCCAGCATTAGGACATTTGGTTCTGATACACGTATCATGCTTCAAAACTTCATTTTCCTTGCACACAATAAAGGGATTGAATTGCCATTTAAAATTGGTACTGATTTAGATGTTTTGTGGAGTGTGAATTCTTTGAATTCTTTAGTCTCCCACTTAACTGTCGTCTTTTCTTATTTTCTTAAAAGAGTGCAAGACAGAAAATTACTACAAGAATATGAAATATGCAATACTATGAGGCACAGATATTTTCAGCATCAGTTACTGATGCTAATTCCCTGCTACCAGCCCCATCCCTATAAAACAGGGCTGAATTCCACCAAACAGATTTAAGGAGAGCATGGAGAAATATGGCCTATGCAGGTACTCACAGTACACTGCAAATAACATATTCAACAGGACCCAAGACTATATCCTCAAATTATATCCAAAAGAAGATTCCCACCTTCCTTCAGTACTCTTCTCCACAACTTATTCTTGTGATTCCTTTGTACCCTGAATCTGGATTTCAGCTCCATATACTAGAAATACCAGAGGAATAGAGCTCCTATCCTGTTTTTAAGTGTTTCCTCCATTCTTTTCTGACATCTCTCCAATCCCTACTCAGCACATCAAACAAGACCCATTCTGTGAAAGAACATGCTAAGAATATGCTCCCACTGCTACAAAGGCTCACTTGGGAGTGTCTGCAATGTGCTTAGGTACAACACTGCACTTCATGAGCATTTAGCAATATTGCAGAGTTCGCAATGGAACTGCCTTTATTCAACTCTATATAACTAACAGGTAGCCTGGAGGGTGAAGCAGGAAGCATCTTTATTGGGTAAATATGACTTACTGAGCAGTATAGATATGTTCCTATATTCTAATATAAGAACTCACATAGTTATAATACAAAGATGGCTCCGGGGTCTGCTAGCACAAATACAATTTAAGTAAGACATGTGAATATATCAGGGTAATAATCAGTAAAACCTAATTTGGTTATAATACAAAGTTCCTTTATGATGTAATGCTTGATATGATTTCTGCCTTTACAAACAAGGATCTTCACCACTTTATTCAAAAAACCCACACACATCAACACTAATGAATCAGTCAAAAGTTTGCTTTGCAATGGAAGCTGCAACCAGGCTTCTAGACCTTGACTTCCCATACTTATTCATATAACAATGTCCAGTAACCTTCTGCTGGAAAATGTAGCACTCACAGAATGATATCACGTCTCATGATAACAAGATTATAAAATATTAAGAAAAAAATAATTACAGACTTAGGTCAGTTAAGATTTTAACTATTTATAAGAGCCAAGTAACATGCATTTCAGGTTCTCTTTCAAGACTAAGGGGGTATTCAGTTCATTAGCACTGGGAGGCATCTTAATCAAGTGAAGAAATGGTGGGAAAAGACACCACCCAATATATACTTGAAAGCCACAGTAACTTTAAGGCTGTCTGAACATTTACTAGAAATACCCATAAGCCTGAGTGAAAGTCAGCTGATATACAACTTTCCTTATCAAACTTATATCAAATTACAGCAGTAATTTTTTTTGTAGTAACTCAGTATAGGGCTTTTCACAATCAAAGCCATTTCCGGCATTTACCACATTAAATATTCTTGTAACCAACACCCATATTTTTGCAGGTGATTTCTGAGAACAGATGTGCTACCTCTCTCTAAAGCATGGCATAATACACAAAACCCCAGCTATTTAGCAACACGTTGAGTGTAAAAAAAAAAAAAAAACACAACCTGCAGGCTAACTGTAATCGTGCCTGGGCTTTCCATTCTAAAGGCCAGACTGGGTCAACTAGGGTAAGTAAGACAGCAGCAATTGCCAGGACTCGGGGGTATCCAGCGGGGCGTTCCAAGATCAAGTACATGTCCTGGCATGGAGTGCTTACACCCAAGTGCATGAGGAGCCCATCATAGAAACACAACTGGAGGAGGATAGTCATGCCCTTCTATATACTATGAACCATTATTCACAGAGCCTAACAAAAAACTAATAGTAATCTTAGTCTGACACTGCTTGAAGAAGCTGTCATTTAAAAACTTTTCAAAGCGGCTTGTATTAGGTTTTAATTTAGGCAACAGTTCATTACCAAAAGCCATTATGATAAAGGTATATATATTTTATATAAATATTTCTCTAAGATCCTGTAACTACACTAACTACAAAACATGGAACGTATCACAACCATTACCACACACCTGCTGATAAATGAGGAAAAGTTATTAAATTACGAGACAAAAACCTCCGTCATGCCTGTAGCCAGGCTTCAACCACTGAGTTTCCAAGGTTTAGGAATTGCATCACTTTAAAACCAGGAAGATTTTCTACCTGCAGAACGTAAACAGAACACTGCAGGAATTCTGCATTTAGATCATCACATGTAAGTTGCTCAGCAGCACAAAACACACACATACTTACTGTTTGTGAAGGATAAAAACAGCCTACAAAGGGAAAAAAATTATCAATAAGAACCCTACACCCCAAAATGGCTGCTGCAGGTACATCAGTTTTTAATATTATGAGTTGAAACACAACATTTACCTTTGAAAATAAATTCAATTTTAATTGACTTTTTTCCCCCAAAGAGGTATTACAGGAAACATTATAGCAGGAAACCATTTCAGGAAGCAGAACAAACCAATAAGCAACATCATTTCTTGCCCTTCTACGCACCAGGCACATATGATCATTTACACTTTAGGTTTGAGAAACTACCGTTTATCATATCATAATACAGATTGCCCCACTCTCCCTATCTAGATAACAGGACACTCAGGTTGTCTCTGCTCCAAACAATCCAACATCCAAACCATCAATGCTTCTAGGTCTTTTTGCTGACATCTGTGACTTCAACCAGGTTAACTGTACAAAATAACCAAACTGTTCTTTACTGATTATAATCAGCAACACATACCACACAGGCTACTGCTGCGTCAGATACTTCACTAAATGATCAAAATTCACCTACTGGAACAAGGTAGCAGCTAAGCAAATTTGACTATCCCCCAAGTGACTCCATACTCTTAAATGCAATTCCTTCCTTACACTTGGGACTAAACAGTACTCCTTAAAAAATGTGGCTTTTATGAAAATGGTGCTTCAGTGTGAGCTGAAGCATTCAAGCTAGACTTTCTTCCTTTGTACCTCACAGATGGTGGTAGCTCAGCCCTGCACCACTCTGCCAAAATTCAGCTATAAACCTCTAAGTACCTATTACTGCTTTACTCTAACACATCTTACCTACTGTTTTGCATCTTCTATTTACCAATCTTTACAGCATCCTGTGCATATGGGTTGATAGTTTTGAGGAGGTCTGAAAAGGCACAACAGGTAAATTCTGCAACACAAGAAGAAAGCATGGCATTAATTTCTTCTCAAGGCTGCATGTTTGTATCCAGCAGAAAAATGTGGCTGTTCTGATCATTTAAAATCAACTATACTCTGCTATATTTTCAAAATTATGTAAATCTCAGATTTCTTACATTATGAAACAATCAGCTTTCTGTCATCTTTACAGGAAATAAACATCTTCCTGTGTTTTCAACAATTTAAAGTTTGTCAGGCAAAAGCTACTCTCCTCCTGCTCAGGGATCTTCAAGAGCAGTAGATAGTTTTCCATAAAGGAGCAATTATTACTTAAACTTCATTCTGAGCTTCTTCTCTACAAAAACTAGAAAAAAGGTTCCAATTTGGTTTTATAGTAGAAAGACAAAATCTTGTTTAATGTGAATTGTTATTCCTTTTGGTAAGCAAAGAATGTTTACCAAAAGTTGAATGGTAAATTATTTCAACTTTTCTTACTGTTATTACTACTACAGAAAAAGCTACAGCAAATACTCACATTCAGTCATGCCTGGTAAATTCTTTGAAACATGTTTGCCCAGAACAGTATGTAATCCTGGCATCAAATTGCAATGCCTTTCCTTTGATGACAGAAAGTGCATTTGACTGATTCACAGGAGTGATCTGAAGTACAAGGCAGTCATGCTTTACTACCTTCCTAAGAAACCACACGTGCCACGTGCCAAACCCACCTATTCTTCTGTCACGATGTGAATGACACTCACCCTCTGAATACCACTACAGGAAGTGTCCAGAGACTAACAAGCATCACAACCGCTATTAAGTATTAAGTATGTCAGACTTGCAATGTCTGCAAGGAGTTAACCACAGCCTTCATCAACGGTTCTTTGTTTATTATGAAATCTCTGACTCTAGATTTGAGCACAGAACAGAATCTTTCAAAAACAGAGATAAATACATAATTTTCACTCACATGATACAACACACCCTAACTGAAAATGACAGGCAATGATGTGAAATAACAGGTCTTCAAAAGCGAGTACACGGCACTTCCCTCAGTGTACCTTTCACACTAACTGCAACGTTCGACCTATTACAATTTGGAATCTACACTAACATCCTTTATCTCCAAACAGATAATCTGTAAGCAGTTTAACAACTGTGAACAAGATATTAAACCTATTTTTCATGAGAAGAGAAAGTGTAGCTTGCCTTAGAACAGTTGCAGTTCTCTGCTGGATACTAATACTTGAGCAATGAACACAACTCCATAGTATCAGAAAGAAATTCCTCAGCATGGGGTCTATTTTCTTTCCATGTTTTGATGCTATACACTCAGAATATCCAAATATGTACTTGTACTCAGATTAAAAATAATCAGGTTTCTCATCCATTTATGATGACATACATTACAGCATCAATTATTCAGCAATCCATTGCAAAGATTCACTGGTTCAGTGGAAGCTATTAAACCTCAGCAGTTCTACTGCAATATAAATAAACAACAGTATATTTGCATCATCTTTATGAGAAAGTGTGAATTCAGCTACCATAAGTAACTACTATAAAAAAAGATGATAATAATATGGGTACTTCTACTTTTTCTTAGCTTTTGAGTCATTAATCACTCAAGCTTCAAACAATTCTCCTACATAAACATCTTTTACAGTAGGTTCACATTTGCCTTCAAGTTACTCATGCAAGAAAGGCATATCATTCCACAGTATAACAATGACCTTGCTCCCAATTCCCAGTAAGGCTTTCCTCTTCAGGAAAATATATTTAACCTTCATATTCACCAGGAACCTCAATCGCTCTATAATTAAAGTTGGATCAAAGAAGAATTTGCATCATAAGGCAATTTAGAAAAAATCCAAAGGCTTAGGCAATTAAAATGACTGCCTATTACAATTGCTATCATGTCTATATTTCTTCTAAATAAGCTAAAGAAAATACATTAACAAGAACACTTAAAATACCTTGACTACGTGCATGGCAGATTTTAACCCAACATGAAATAAAACTATTATTAGATCCACACCTGACATTAAAATCCCTGCAGGATGGTATCTAAGGTGGCTGGTTCCAAGTACTGACAGCTAAGCCAACCAAAGCAGAAAATTTATTGCATTGCCAGTATTTATCTAAACATGTCACTTAAAACTTCCAGCTTGAATGGTAACATGAAATACTTACAAAATTTTGACTCAATACTTGCAAATGAAGACATTAGCAATATGGGTATTACTTTTAGGAGTTAAGATTTCATATCCAGGGTAGCTGCATGAGCAGAATAAGCAATAACACAACAAAAGTAATCTCTCAACGCACAGGTAAGAAGGAAAAAAAAACAACAACCCAAAAACATCACAAGGTTTTTATTGTTAGTACAATTTCTTCACAGTATTTTACCAAGACAGGACACCTCCTATTCTAATGGTGTAATTCTCAAGTTGTTCATACTTAGCATAAATTTTTCCAGCTAAATCTGTTCACAACACAACTACGGTCCATTTACACTGTAGCAGACAAAGCATACAATTTACCTCTTTGGCATGACTAACAGGAAGTTTGCCAGCTTTCCAAACATATTCCTCGAAAGCTGGGCTGCTCTATATTTGCATCCAAAGGGTTTTTATAATAATGGCACAGAGCGTCCAGATACAAAGTGTCCGAAATACAATAAAAACTTGGATTTTTTTATTGTTATATTATCCTGTTTTGCTAGACTGATGAGATTCTCTTTAAAGAGCACTAATTTATTACATTTCCATAGAAACATTACTTTTTTGACTGCCATCACCTCAGTAAATAATAATGGAAAAAGTTAACCCAAAACTTTTCTATAAATGGCAACTGCTTATTCAACTAGTGTGAGTGCTCTAAATACTTGCCAGGAGTCCAAAAGGCGATCACAAGCAGCCACCTGAGGCTCACAGACTTCTTCCATCAATGGAGTTTGTCACTCCAGTCAAGCTCTTAAGACTGTAGAAGTTGAGATCAAAAACAACTGGCATTAAAAATTCCCCCAGAGTCAATGTGGTTGACCAGAATCAAACTGGAGCACTTCCTGACCCACAGACACTATTCTCCCAGCTCAAAGTGAGCCCAATGTCATCAGCCACTGTCTAGTTACCTCCAGAGGAAGAAATGTGCTCCCAAGAGCAGTTTATGAGTAATAATGTTTTGTGAGGACTTCTAAGACAGTACTTTTTCATTTTCTTGTGTGCTTGAAGCTCATCTTCCCAGTGCAATGACTTTGTATCAAACTTCCTATACAGTATATCAACTTTTGCAATCTTTGATTTTTAGTTTACTTTCAATGCACTTCCCTCTCCCAATAACAGCCATTTATGTAAGTGAGTAAATTCTGCATTAAGCATTTCTTTTCTTCTAGGAGGTATAAGTCTTTAGATGTAACTGGACAGGGGTAAGAATTTAAAAGGCAGCTTTAATCACTACTACTTATTAGAGCTCCTCAGTGATTTAGAATTTAGTAGTCCTACAAAGCATACACATAACTGTTATACGCTATACTAGATATGCATAAAGCAGTTCTTATTCTGCATGATTTGTCTTGGAGAACATTAACATTTCAGAAAAAAACAGCACATCTTAAACTATGCAGCTGCCAAGCCAATTCTTTCTGATTAAAATATACTTTGAATTTCATAAGGTCTTCCCACAGACATGAATCTTTCAGTCTCAAGCACTTCCTGTCATTTTAATTGCTTCCCTTCAAGTCCCCCACAGCACAAAAATGATGCTTTGCAGTATTCACAGACAGGTTGAACAGCACTCAATGCATCCCAGAGGAGAACACTGACTGGAATGGCTATTCAAATGGGAGAATAAGGAGATACAACGCTGAAAAACGCATACATAGGAAATACACACTGTTTATACTCTTTATTGAAATCAAACATAAGAAGCTCATCCTCCTCCTCACTTCCCCCTCGCAGTAATAGAAGAGAAATGTCTTCCCATGACAGGACTAAGCTTTACAAGCACATGTTTCTGGACTGAGGCAGTGTGCGAGCTATGCAGGAAAACATGAAATAACCCTTTTCTAGTTGCTTTCACTACTTCTAGTTATATAGTCTTAGATCAAAGGTTTTTTATATACATAATTTATATTTATTCAGAGTAAGGAAGAAGTGAAAGTCTACCACACGTGCACTGAAATGATCTTGAAACCAAATCAGCCCCCCATTTGTTAACATAGGTTTTCTAACCCCAAATACTATCCTTTTCAATCACTCCTCATACTGGAGCTGCCTCAATTTCAAATCTCCCTACCTCACTACGCTTCATCCTCCATATACCAGCCGAGGCTTCCATAGTCTTTCTGTCAACAAACTTAAATCTGGTCACCCTGAGACATTGTGCTAGAGAGAAATTATTGTTTGCCTTTGCTGTCAATTAATCTACCTAAATACTGCAAAAACTTCAAGTACTCAATAATCTTACTCACTGAGAGTTAGTTTCAGTTGTTTACCATGATTGTAGACGTGCAACACTGCTGGTGCAGATACAGATAATGCCCTTTACCTGCCACTGAAGTGCAGTTAGCAGGGTTGCCACGGTACAGCCGCAGAGTAGCATGGCTTAAAAAAACAAAACAAAAGTCAACAAAAAACAGAGAACCAACCAACTTGAAAAAAAATACCCATTTCAGCAACAACTCAAGCTGGCTGCATGGAAAAGTGGACGCACTGCTAACACTTTCAATAACAGAGACCCCAGAAAGTTATATGTTCACTGATTTTCCATTCATTGTCCTGGAATTGAAGCCAAAAATCCTGAGTAAATCAAGCAATTTTCCTATCTGGTCTTTTTGAAACAGGTCACTGTGACACCAGTCTGCACAGAACTAAGGCTTTAGAATGGAAGAGGTATAACATTGCATTCTTAGCTCCAATATGCATTACAGTATTTTCACAGTATCATAAAGTTAATATCCAAAGTTTATTCCAAAGGTTTTTTCATACACTGTCTGCCCAAGGGACTGATTTCACTGCATTCAGAAAGTACATCTGAAGTGTTTATTGTTTCCAGATTTTGAAAGAAGAAATTACTGTTATAACTCAGCCGGGTTGTCTTAACAGCTCTGCTAAAGCCTCTCTGGTTTTCATCCCAGAGTCTCACTTCAGAATAAACACGTTTCCTGTATATTAATTCTCCAAGTATACAAAACTCATATTCAAGTTTTAGACAGAACAATCCATTTAACATGGAAGATGAACACAAAACAAATCTTATATTGCAGGCTGCTTGAAATACGTGCAGAGTATTTGGGAACTTGAGTTGCTGCATAGAACCTTTTTGCCACTCTCTGCCAAAAATATGAAGCACCACATCCAGAATTTGCACTGAAAGCAAAATTTGATAATCACTACTTACGTCCAATTCTGCACTTAATAATTTTATTGGATCAAGCCAACATCTGGGTGACAACTGACCTCACTGTCCCAGATACGCGAATCAAGTCAGACAGCAAGAACAACAGCTAACACAGGTCTACCCAAGTTAATGATAAATGAAGTTGTTGTATAACATTTAAATCTGAAGGTCTAGCAATCTAACAGCCCAACTACCAGTTGGACTCTAGAGAACAGACACTAATCATACGTGCAAAACGTTTGAAACTTCTACCCAGATAGCTTTTGCTCTCAGAACTCACAAACCTTAAAATTAAAATACAAGAGACTGCCAAAAATACAACAGATTGTTGAATGCAATAACTAAAATACCTGCTTAGGAACATTAATTTTGGTCATAGACCGCAGGAATGTAAGAACTAACATTAAGTAAATGATTACCAGAAAGCTATGCATAAGCTACTTGGATGAACAGAAGTGAGCATGTCCATGAAAACTGGTGTTATAATGCAACTGTGTTTTGGCAGATAGTATTTAGTAAGTCAATAGGCCAAGTGACACTGTTAGAATTCAACTTCCATCTTTATTCCCATGTTTCTAAACCTACATTATTACAAATTATTACATGGATTTTATCATTACAACCTTTACATACTCTTTATTATGCTTTTAAGTGATAGAATCCACTTCTGTCATACTATACTTTAGAAACAGAGTTCCCAACTTGTCTGAAAAATCAGAGCAGCCCAACTCAGGGATATAGTGCATACAACTTGGGAAGCTAGCAACAATTCTGAGCTATTACTGAGGCTGGTATTAGTTAATAATTGTCCGCCAGGTAAACCACAATTAACAAGGCCACATTTAAACACTATGCGGGTTTTTGTGAGCTATTACCTTGAAAACAGGTATTTCAAAGAGACATAAGTGTTTCTAGGCATTAACTACCTTTTTATCAATTTAATCCAAGAGGAAGTCAACTGTAAAATATCCTTTAACATCACGTTTTAGTTTGAGATAATTCAGAACTGTTTTCTGGATTGACTTTCACTCCAGCTGCTCTCCTGAATGATTAACACTCAAGTCTCCTACAGTTATGTGTTACTGATTCCTTGGATAGCACTTAGCTGTACGAACAGATGGACAACTAGCTTTTGGAAGTAATTCTAGCCAACAACATGCAAGCCAAACCCTCTTTCTGGACTGGCACAGTTGGAGAGGGGCATGGGCAAAGAACCACGCTTCTGGATGATGTATTTACTCCTTGGCAAGTCGCCCTGAATTTGCAACTTAGAAGCATTTAGGAGAGGTAACTTGTTTCTTGGTGTGAAAGTGGACACACCAGTCTGAGGACATGGAAGATCACAGATCAGGTCTTATACTTGGAAGTACCACTCTAAGATGAAAAAAAAAACAACTAAATGCAGTATGATCTTAGTCTAGCTTGGACATACACATAGACTAGACAGAGGAACAAAGTTTTTATCAATGGAAAATAATCACTTCCAGGATATCCAATACTTCTGAAACATAGCTGAATGTAGGGAGTACATGTATCTGTTTCAGCTACAAGACCAAGGATACATCATCTTAAGACTGAAAAAAAACCTCCAAAATTGCCTGTAACTTCCCTGGTGCAATTGAGAAAAGGCTGACCTATTCTGACACTGTGTTCTACCTCCTTGTATCTTAGCAGCTGCAGAAAAATCTGGGAAGATAAAGAACAGTTTCCTCTGATTTGACAAAAGTCCCTGGGGACACAGATCCAGAAATGAAGGCTTAAGAAATCTGAGCAGCAGAAAAGATTTTTCACAGCAACCAGATAGCTGGGGAAGGAAGTAAAAAGCCCTACCATGGACGGTCTGTGTCTCTGAGATTTTACATCTTCTATCCAAAGGACATGCATGCCTGAAGTGAATGGATGCCTTCAGTTGAACTAGAATATTGAAATTCTAGTGACAAGGAAAGCAGTAGTAAAAAAAAAAAAAAAGAAAAACAACAAAAGTGAAGGTTTCTTGTTTTTCTTCAATGATTTTCCCTAGCTGTAAGTATCATGCATACAGTCTTTACAATCCTAACCTGTTTGTGACACTGGCAGCAGAGAGAACACTGAACAAATGAAAGAAGTCATCTGGCAAGTAAAGCTGGCACACTAAAACCTCTGTAGAAATGAAAAGTGTATAAGGCTGCCATACAACTATTACCAAGTAGATATAAAACAAATAGGATACCATTTACAGCAAAATCTAGATAACATAAAATAGATAAAATTAATAGCTATATTTGCAGGGAAATGTGTCTGAATAACTTTCTGCCTTGACAACTGTGGTTCTGTTGACCTGACAGGTCACTTGCTAGAATCCTTCACACAAATCAGGCTTCAGGGAACAAAGGGATACCTACTCATACTCACCCAGCTGCTACAATTCTGGGACAATAAAAGAGATCTTGAGAATTTCAGAGGTGAAGGGAAAAGATATCTGCAATAGATTAAGCTGCAGAGAGGAGCAACAAAGGCCCTTGGCAACTTTAGTTTGTTTTTTTTCAACACAAGGGAGCCAGATAAACCCTTACAAAGCCACAGTAGCTTTCTTCAAGGTAATGAGGTGGCTTATCATTCTCCCAGAGACTTCTGTGGTGTCTTTATCCCTGAAGCACAGTTTCCCTGAAGTTTTCCTCATCAAGTTGTTTTTTCTTCCCTTTAACTTCTATTTCCAGCAGCAACTGCTCCACAACAGCTTTCCGACTCCACCCACCATGCCCTCCTTTTAAACAACCAGGTCTCAGGACATTTTTGAAGGCACATTTTCTCTCTCACACTCTCCACATGGATTTACAAGCACTCCAAGCTTTGCCACTGGTTCAAGGAATAAGCGTTTGTTTCTGTCATATGGTTCATTTTTACTGCTTCCTGCATGCGGTCACCTCTCTGAGGACTATAATTAGTAAGCTGTCATCCTTTAAAAGTGCCAACAATTTCAGCAGAGATGCCTTGGCCCTAAATTACCCCTTGAAGAAAGCAGCATATTGGCAACCAAACAATATTACCTATTGTAGAATAAGGCTGAGTACCAACAGCAAGTGACACCAGCAAAAATTTACTTAAATTACATTCTAAATCCATGTCTTCCTTTGTAGTTATAAAAGTTAGTAGTTATAAAAGCCCTGACTTAATCTAGTCCTCCAGAACAAGTGCGTTATAAATCTGGAGCTTTATTTCACAGAAGGCAACATCCACAGCAATACAAGCTTGAGAATGAGAAGACATTGTCAACAAAAAAAGCACATTTCCCCCACAAGACCAAATCCCAGCTATGACCTTAATGGAAAGAAATCCATGTTTCTGTGGCTACTAACTCTAAAATAGAAATTTTCAAAGGTGCCTTTATCCAAATTAGATATTGCAGCAACAAGGTACCTCCAATAGTGAGAGAGTTTGCACATAGTTCAGTAGACTACATGATCCAGTCTCCCAAGGAATTCCTCCTCCCACATAAACTACAAGTTTGAACGATGTTCAAACAATGGATGTTAGTCTAGAATTTCTGCAACTAAAACTAAGATTTGTAGACAATACTTAAGTATTCAAGTTTATAAACAAAACTAAGTTTTAAAAACTAAAGTAGCAATTGCAAGGTAATTGCTTACTATTACAAAGCAACTTGATACTCACAAAAGTTAACCGGAAACTTAAATTCTTTTACTAAACCACCAGGAATCCTAATATTTCCCTCAAATTTATTTCCTTGGAACCTATGATGTTAGATTAGAATAATGGTTTACCGAGGAAGTCTCCCACTGAATATAATTTCTTAGGAACCTATGATGTTAGATTAGAGTAACGGCTAATCTAAGAAGTCTCCCACTGAAAAAACTCTTTGAAAACACTTTGTGAAGATTTTTTTGCTGCTAGTGTTTTGGGTTGGGTTTTTTTGTTGGGTTTTTTTTTATTTTTAGGGGGGTGTGGTAGGGAAGTGGAGTATGCCTTGTTTCTTTTTCTTAAAAAAGCTGTGATGACATTTCTATCTTACAAAAACGCTTGTGAAAAACAGAGTATTTTAAAGCAGAAGATACAGCGCTCTTCACTTATAAGGTTAAGTCTAGATACACCACGCAAAATGTGGTAGTTTGTGTGTATGCTCAGAGAGTTAAATGGTAAATAAACTGATTTAAGTTGGCCCACTGAGTGCAAAAAAGAAGCTTTAGTACTCCACTCCCTGACTATGCAGAAGGTTTACATAGCTGCATTTGCTACTTATGGGTAGATGTTTCTAGCCTGTGTTTTCGTGCAAGGGGTGGAAAATCTAAACTGGCATGCTCTATTAAGGACTAATACCTTTTGTACCTTTTAGTATGCTACACGTACTTTGTTAGTATATTTTCAGTTTCAGTAAGCAGGTAATTTGACAGCTATATCATTTAAAACTACAGTTTAATCACTTCTGACTCCAGCATGGTTTGATTTGCCCAGATGCAGACTGAGCATCACGTGTTCAAGGTCAGGGAAAGTCAGTTACTCCTAAGAAACCTTCAGTGCAATTAATCTAACTCATGTTTTTCCTTGTCTCTTATTACTACACTAAGCCACTATTTCAGCTAGCTTTTCACCCCAAAACCAGTTTCCACATAAACCCTCCCTGCAGTCAAAAACCTAAACCAACGTGTCTTTATATCATGCTCTCCATATGATGAAATTTCCAAATTTACTGTTTACTACTTCTAGTTGCTGTCAGTCAGTGAAATCTAGCTTTCAAAATGTTCTTATCAACATTCAGCTCTATCTACATCATTTCTAGCCTACCTGACAAATAAACTTGACAGCAAATAGCTTTACGCAAAATTATTTCTTTGAGTGGAAAACCAAAAACAACTTACATGTCATAAGAGGAAGCTGGCATCCTATTCCCTTCCTATCTGCTGCCTCATAGAGATGTAATTTGTCATACCAACCCATTAATTCTTATAAACATCTGTAACTTTGCTAGAACTGTTCAGAAAAAGGCTTGAAATTCATCTCCATTTTGGGGATGTTTTGCAACTGATATATGAGTGCATCTGCAATATAGAAGAATCCAATGTAAATCCAATCCAAATGTAAAGTTTGAGGTCCTACCATCTAAAGACATTAAAGTGTAAAGACATGCTCAAATGGGTCTCATACGTAAAAAGCAGTTTGCAAAACTGCCTCTTGCTTTCTAGCTGTGTATCTCACCTCAGTACAAAATGTAGCATGCTCAGAAACAGGAGAATCCCACATGAAAACTGATATGGTTTAAAATCCAAGCCCCGTACAACTGCTCAACTGAGGTACTTTTCTTACCTCAGGAACCAGTTCCATTGTAGAAAGATAATACTTAAAACTTCAACAAAGCACAGAGGTCAGACACCAGTGGTTTTTTTCATTTCAGCATTTACATATTATAATATGCAAGAAATTCAAATGAGAACTCTTGCTTTCTAAGATATTACTTTTTCCCCCCATTTCAAATTTCTTATGACTATACAAAACTGCATTACTTAATTAGCATGTAACACTATGTAATAATTATATAGAAATCCACACTGACCACACATTTCTCCATTAACATTCAATTACACAGGCCACTATGTAATACAATCTCAACCCTTTCTTCCATCAAATGGAAAAGATATTTTTTTCATCTTGTGCGTCTAGTGGCATTACATGACAAATGTGTCAGCCACTTACAACTACTTCAAATTTGACACCTTATTACTTCAGCATTTGCATAGCCCCCGTAAGCTAAACATTACCATTTAGCCAAATTTGATTTACTTCACATTAACTTCGTTATACCAACACGTATGCACTTAACAGTATCTCAGAAGCGTACATGAATAAATTACTATTAAATTACACTACCTCATGAAAAATAACTGTTTACTTGGTGTAGCTATAGAAGTATCCAAGTCTTCCTTGTTTGCAAAAACTAATTTCTGCATGCTGGACGTCTGTGCTATGCTGTAAGGATATATTTAGCTGCCGCACTACAGCTCTCATCTCAGATTACACTACTATTTAAGTCTAAAAAGCAATGCATGTGTTTGTTCATGAGAACTGTTAAGAGTAAACATGCAAGTCCTAATGGAAAGTTTACGTAGGCTAGATTAAGCCATACAGAGATATAAAATTTAGGTATTACATGGAAGGACTAGCACTTGGTAACTTGGTCTAGTGGGAGGTGTGTCTGCCCATGACAGGAGGGTTGGAACTAGATGATCTTTAAGGTCCCTTCCAAACCAAACCATTCTATGATCTTGTTTGTCACACTTCTGAGCTCTCAAATATACCTACATTAAATTCCTCAATTTAAGATGAGGAGAGATTAATTGCTCTCACTATTAGTGGAGAAGAGCTTTTACAAACCAGAGAGAAATAGGAACACCATACTCACAACAAGTCCCAGATGACAGCTCAGCCCTGTATTTTACGAGCCCTTTACCCTTGAGAGGGCAACAATCCACACAAGCCACAAAAGGTAGAAGATCAAACTTGAGTATTCCTTTTGTGGGCCCAAGCTAAGAAATCTTCCACAGCTTAACAGAGCCACTTGAGATTTTTGAGACTGGTTCAGCTGCCTCTATCCTCTGGATACAGAGAGGCATAACAGTGCCCTTTCCAAAGCAACCATACAGCCTTTAAAAGGATCAGTAATGAATGTGTAACCTGACAGCCAAAGGGTAGAAGACATTATGCTGAAGGGGACAGATACTGGAGTTTGGCAGCAACTCCTCCTTCTGTATAGTACTTTTCAAAAGACTGTCTGTGGCAGACACATTTGGTGATAAGAAACTTGAGGACAGTAGCTAAACCACAATGGGCTGAACAACTAGCAAACCACAATTTGTGGCTGTCAAAACAATTGCCTTACGCAAGTCAATCTAGCACAGAGCTACAGCTTTTGCTGCCTTATCACCAGATCCCCTGTTCAGTTCTTTAATATTACACAAAAGTGCATCTGCTGATGCATGCTCAGAGTTCAGATTCTTGGTTGAAGCAACTTTATTTTCATGCGATAGGAAGAAATATGGCCCCTCACTTGTAGCTAAATTAATGTTAGCAGTATTAAGCAAATCCTAGCTATGTTTAGTTACCAATGGAAAAGCCAACCAAACATGTGTGACACCTTAAATTACTACCAACTTTAAGTAACAACAGGAAAAGTACTCTGAGTGTAGAAAAGAACTTACAAGATTTGAAAATGGAAAAGGCCACACTGGATGGGGCTTTGAGCAACCTGGTCTAGCAGGAGGTGTCCCTGCCCATAGCAAGGAGGTTGGAACTTGATGAACTTTAAAGGTCCAATCCAAACCATTCTATGATTCTATGAAAAGGAGAAAAAAAAAATACTTAAAAAAAAAATTACAGAGTTGTCATAGTAAGGAAATTTGACATTAATGAAGTTGTTCCCTCAGAAGCCTTCCTGTAGCAAGCAGGCAAAAAGCTAAGTCAGGCCATTCAGGCTGCTAAAAAGAAAAAGCTGACAGCACACAGGTGATGAACAAGCTAAGTATGCTACATGTGGAAGCAACAGTAGACACTGAAGGCAACAACCAGGATCACAATAGTTGCAGTGGTTTCTAAAGCAAAAAAGTTGCATAGGCACCTGTAGCATTTAACAAAATGAAAACATCCAGTCTGAGACACTTCAGCATCTCTTGTTACAGTTAACTCCATTCACCTCAAACAAAACTCTTGTTAAATATGATCCAAGTATGGACTTCAACAGCTAAAGAAGTTGACATTAAAGCAACAATGGCAATGAAAACGCAGAGGGAATTTTTCTTCTGCACAAATGGAGGCCTGGCTGAACTTCCTGTTAAAATAAACAGAAGCAAACAATAAGGAAATCAAGTCTCAGATGCAGCCTGACAGCAACAAATCCATGTGGACTAGTTTCCAAACACCTTCCTTTTAACTATCTTCTCTGGAAGGAGAGATAGTCTGAATAAGACCCCCAAACAGTTTGGGGAGAGTCAAAGTGAACAATTAAAAATTAAGGGGACAGACACTCACTGAATGTGAACTGAATGAATGTAAAGTCTACCCAGTTTTCTGTCTAGTAAATCCCTCAGTACTTCTAATAAGAAAGAAAGGTCGCAGACACTTACTTCTTCCTACTTTTCCACATTCAGCTCAACCACTGAAAGCCACACATGTGTGCCAGACCTTCAGTCTAACAGACATTTACAGTCTTAGGTTCATATGCCATACATCACCACATTCGTTATCTTGACAGTAGCACAAGTGTAACATCAAAGCTCAACTTATAGAAATACTGGGAAAAGTGCTACAGTCAGAGAAATTTGATTACAGAACTTTTATGCAATCAATGCAAAACTCACTTGTCAGAAAAGGTTAACACTGTTTTTACACAGCACTAATATATCTTTGCTTTTTTTCCATTTACTTCCCTGACCACCTCTAAACGAGTACATCCCCACTGCCACCACTCATATGAGCATTTAATCATTTGATGAATGATTAAATTTGATGAACCTGAATATGAGCTGAAGACAACAGCAGCATGATTTGAAGCAGTTCACTTCAAATAACCTATGTGCCCAGAGTACTATAGCCTGTACTCCCATTTCCTATGAAATCCACAAACAATTTTCATTTGAGTTAACTCACACTGATTTCTTGCTGAAACTGTAGAGTCTTCATCCTTTCCCATGGCTGGTAGCGTGTGCTAACAGCCATGCAATAAGACCATGTAAGACAACATTTGGCATGGAGCGAGGAAAGATGTGTGGCCACAAGGAAGTTATAGTGCTAGATAAACCCAGAAAGCTTGAACTGCAATGGGCAAACCAAGGGGTTAGTAGGACTGGGCAGGAGATGCAGTAAACCTTGCATCTGCTCCCCATAAATCCCCTATCTGTTTGGGCAATAACCACACAGTTGCAAATTTTCAGAAGCTAAAAGCAACAACTCATTCACTTCTGAAGAAAAATCAACCTAAAAGCAGTAGTAGCAATATGAGTTTAAGCAAAGCAAGCACTGTAAAACTTCCTAGTTGTAACAAGCTCAAGACTTACAAGCAACAACGGATGAGGAAGTTATACTGCTGGATAAGTGTTCACCTGCTGCTTATACGCATTTTTCTTCACAGACTTAAACATCCTAGATTTTTATTCTATACAGCCTGCCTCATGCTACATCTTTACCACACTACTGCTGTACACTTGTAACCAGTTTCCTGAACATGCTAAAAATGGACCTGCCACTACAACTTAAGGAATTTGCAGATAATTCACAGAAATGTCATACCTCTGTAACACCACTAATGTTCCCTTGTGTACTACAGTATAATTGATATTAGCTTCATTACCAGTGCAGAGCATTATATCACGTCTCCCACATTTCGGCACTCACAACAGTTAGAAGATACTACACATCTAAATGCACAAGATGAAGAAATCAGTTACTGAAGGCAACAGGCTGCCTACGAAACAGATTTTGTAGTTAGCAAGTTTTTTTCCTCTGCTCTGTACTGGAAAGTATTTTCCAGAGCAACTTAGTTTACAGTAGTGATCTTATGCTTCTCCCCAAGCTGCAATTCAGATTTTTTTGGTCCCACACTCCCAGAAAGTCATAATACCATCTTTTTATCACGTTTTTGCCTTTCCCTAGTAAAACAATACACTTTTTTTTTTTTCCCACTCTCCTCATCGCTTAAGAGTAACTTTCCTTGGTTCCCAAACATAAGTAGGGGGAAGGAATTTAGTTTCAGACATTCTGGCAACAGGGAATAGTAATAGTATCACAGAAGAAAGATAAACAGGATGCCAGTGTAGATCCCAGTCATGACAGCAACTTCTGAAACTAACCCCTCTTCAGTCTGCACGTGCAATTCAAATTCAGTCTCATATTTTATAGTCCTGTTCAAAATGAGATACCTAATCATTTCCTGAAAAATAAAATAATTGGAATAATAAAGCATCACACAACACTTGCAGACATAATTACTTAAGTGGATACTTTTTTTGTGTTGTACAACTGCTTGTTAAATTGTATGCTGGATTTCTGAAGTGGTAGCATCTTTAAATGCTTGACTGCAAATTAAAACTAAGATTCACAAGTACACAAAAGCAATCTATTCCTCAATTAATACTGAGCTTCCTTGCAAGAAACTTACAAAAGCATATAATTGTTTGTTTACCCAGGTAGAGAATATATTTTTTGATGACCAACAATGTCCATGGTTACAACGTAGACTCTAGACTCTATTCTAGATTGAAAGCTTTCTAAAAGACTTTCTCAAGGTCTTGTAAGGATCTGATCACAGCAGCTGTTTATAAAGTTCCCACCCATAAATGGAACAAATGCAGAAATATGGAAAAAAATCTTAAGCTGCAGAGCTACCTCACTTGCAAAGCAACAAGTCATTGATCTTGCAAAAGGATAAGAAGCAGCCTAGTTCTTGGACACCAATTAAATCTGCAGTAGAGAAAGGGAGTAAAATGGCTTCTGCTACAAATTTTTCTAACACATGGTAAAATTTGTCCTGTAAGTCCTGAGTATTAAACTCCACTAATAGCTTCTTTAACTTACATAATTTCAGACAAAAGCTTATTTATATGAACTTGAACACTTCAAGTCAAGAAAGCACAACTTAAACTTTGTTCGCTTCTCTTGTCTAAGTAAGATCTCTCTATAAAGGACCTTTGATGAAAGTGCTCTACAAACCATAGATGCAGGTAAGTAATTTCTTTCAACCATTTCAAATATCACAGTCAATGACCTTCTGAATACTGGAAGCTGTTCTAAGTTTCCTCCTGTCAGTTGCATTTTTAGTTCCTGTGCTCCTCAGATTCCAGGAAAAGAACTACGATGTTATGGGAATGTATATAGTGATGATGTAAAAACAAATGTTAATTTATGCACTACATATAATAACTTCGTCCTATAGTTCCAAAATACTTGATGGCTCAGTGGCTTATGCATTTAATTAAACAGCAGACTAACTTCCCATACAATTTTTAATATTCCTGAATAGGTAGATTAATTTAAAATGGAATTAAAGTTACACGTTAAAAATAAGATCATTTCTCTCCATCACAAAAATTAAGTCTAATACAGAAGTTATTCATCTTAGATACATCAAGATATTGTACCTTCAGATTATATTATTTCATAACCACTAAAATGTTTAAGTTTACCTTCCGTCTCCCCCAGCCATAAAATGCATCTTGTTCTTTTATTTAACTTTGTCAAAGCAGATGTTTTGAGCTCTATATTTCCTTATACATTTTCCAAAGATAACTAACTTCTCATCTATTTATTTATGAAGATAACAGCTTCTGGCACAAACTGAAATTAACCTGCCAGAACTGCTTATCTATTTATCTAAAATATGGAAAGCATATACAAGGAAATTTGATAGAAGAGAATTATTTAAACTGAAATTCTCTCACACCTTAAGAAAATAAAATCAATAGCCTGTTTTCTGAGAGTTAGGAAATAGTGTTTCTCCATAAGCCAGATCTCAGAATCATAAACATAAAGGAGAAAATATAAAACCATACCACTTGAACTGCTCTCCACTTAAAGCAGAAATCTGAGGACTGAACTCAAAAGCTACTCCAGAGCAGGTGTTATGAGACTTTCTGTAAGAAAAAAGCAGGAGAGTAGACTGGATAGAAGCAGAGACTCAGGATATATTGGGATATATAAAGATGTATATAAGTCTTCCAATAGTTCTAGAACAGAAAAACAAAAGAAAAAGTTAAATCACTAATTTGCAAACTACCCTCAGCCTTCGTGATACTGAAGTAAAATCTCTTAACATTCTAAAGATGAAACCATTGATTTTGAGCAGGAAACCCAACAAATGTGGTTTTCTACAGGCATGCCTTTCTCCTAACACTTCTCTCTCCCAATAATTCTAATTCCTTCACACACTACTCTCCACCAATAAATCTAATTCCTTCAGATCCTACATCCCTATGATACTCTCTCCTCCTCCAACAAAAGGCTTCACAAGTGCTTCACATAAGCTGAAGTTCCACATAGCATGAACAGCCAGCTACAAATAATTTCATATAACAGACAACAGTGAAAAAGAGAATTTGTGGTAATATATAATACTTAATATATGGCATGTGTCAAGGCAAAAGGAAAAAGTGAAATTCAAACAAAATGAAAGACAAAGCAGCTGAAAATACTTAACAAAACTAAGAACATCAGAAAATTCTCCAGATATTGCCATAATATTAATCAAGATGACCGATATGCCAGAAGCCCCACTTGCCAAGTCTCACAAAAGTCCAATATCTATTTCAAAGTCATATAAACTGGATTGTTTTCCTTTGAAAACATGGCACATTTTCCCCTTCGAAATCTAAGGGAAAAAAAGCAGAGAGTAGACAAATCTGGAATAACAGAGTAACAGGAAAAGGAATGACAACTCTTAAAATTCAGACAGATACAAAAGAAGTGTCAGGCCCTTCCACTTAAAAGCATACGAAGCACTAAGTTTCAGAAATGTGAACCAGTATGCATGCAGTTTAGTTAAAACGCATACCATTTAATACCTAATTTAACTCTGATGATTTTTTTTTTTTTTGAATGGAATAAAAACAATTCCTTAGGTTTAACTTCAGGGCAAAAAGTTCAAGGCCTATTCCCGAAGGGTCTTCCCCCAGTGCCAGAAAAGGCAAAGGAACATCCATTTAGCTTTACAAAAGTCTGCACAATTTCTTCCAAGCTTTACGATTCCTCAAATATGACATGACTTTCTAAAACTCACTCTTAGTACTGAACTTTATTGTATTATATAAATTGACTCTGCATCTCAGAGTGCAATTTATTAGAGCAACACTGAGCTGTTCTCACAAACTTTCAACATGCCTCACAAAAAGAGCCTTTAGATTCATCTTTGAACTATAGGCCCCTTTTAACATGCTTGATTAGGATAGCACAAAAATACTAAATAAAAAGTTGCACAATTTGTAGTCATAACATCCAGCCAACTACTGTACTTACAACAAACTATGCTTGTCGGCAGTATACAAATACATAACCTGAGGCTGTAGTAAGTTTTTGAAGAAGCTGAACTATGAAGTATTGGCAGACTTCCTAGAATTCAATTTGAACAGAAGTCAAGGATGCTTTGGCATCTCTGTGGGATTAGTGATACAGCACAAGCCCTACCTATAACAAAGAATGTTTCAGTTGCAACTCAGACTTTGCTTATGATCAGCATTTACAAACCAAAAAGGCAAGTAAATTGGGAAGGCTTGTCTGAAAAGCCACTTGATTGTTGGACTGGTGCAGGCTGGCTAATTTTGGGTATGTCAGGCTGACCATTCCTTCCTCTGTAGGAGGGGCCATCTTACAAATCTTCCTCCTCCCTGAAAGCAGTTTTATTTTCCTCAAAAAACCCCACACCACAATGCTATCAAAAGTAAGCATATAATTAAGATTTGTTTCATTCTATTTAAATAAACTAAAGCTACAGGCTTGTAAGAGTTAATCTACAAATACGCACAGTGACAGAAGGAAAGACAACAGAACAAGACACCCTTTTCATTCTTTTGCAGTATTTTCGTGGTCTTCAAATCCGGAAAATTTCATCGTTTCTCTCAGTGTTCAGAGCATAAAGTTAAGAGCTTTAACCTATGGTTTCGACTTATTTTAAGGCTCAATCTGCCAGAGCTATTTCCTATTTGCACAATAAATGTCAACACATGAAGATAAATTAGTGTCCATCTGCAAACTGAACAGTGGAGCAGTTCAATCAAACCACTCTGGACTTCATAGCCCAACAGGAAGAAGAGACAGAGTTTGAATACAGCATGGGGTGTAGTCATTGATAAAAAAAGGGATAACATGGGAACTATAAAGTTCACTAGCAAGCAAGATCCACAGTCAAAACTCACTATTTTACTGTTTCACTATTAAACATGAAGTATTTTCAAACGTGTTTGCATTCTCTGGAAGAGCCAAACCTCCCTTGCAAAAACCTTGATCGTTAATGAATACACAGTAACAGCCTTGAACATGAGGGGTAATATCAGCAGAGGAGTAAGGAGCTGAAGCAATCTTTAGGGTTGAAAATTCAAGACAAATCTGAGTCTTCATACTTCAAAATCAAGTCAGTATCAAAGTCAAGTCAGTATTCAAACAATAAAATATAACTAAGAATCAACTGTATTAACAAAAGAAAACCTTATCAATGGAGACAGGTATGTCAGTAAAAGAAAGAAGTTAATTTATTTACACCTGAACGTTCTCGTGCCTGGAAATACCCTCATTCAAAACACTGGGAAAGCTACGTTACCATGCTACTCATCATTTAAAAAGTAAAAAGTAAAAAATGCTTATCACATGATGAAGAAACCTCATTCTCAGAGCAGGATAACTGATTTAGACATCAATAAGCTCTCTCAAAGGGAGAACTACAATTTCCGCTCACAACATTTGAACCACATCTTGAAGTATTTTATGCTTGTGCCTCCAGTCATAGTAAGTTGAGTTGATGGTCAAAAATAATCTCTCTCATTTTTCAACTGCTACAGTATGAAGTCCCTGCAACAAAACCAGTTTTTTCTGTTCAGATGTTTCTCTAGAACCCAGCACTTGCCAGATGACAGGTGTTCAAAACACCATGTAGAGTTTAGTATGGCATTCCCAGTAAGGAACACCTGATGAATTGCTCAAGACAAATACTTATTCCTTTCCTAGTGTTCTTGCTAGAATATTATCTCAGCAACCATTGATTGTCTTCATTTTCCATTCCTCTACAGTAACATCATTTTCTGCAGAATATTTGTCCAAGTGTGATATACCTCGTCTTATCCATTACTTGCAACAACAAAACATCGCAAAGCAACAAAGGCACCCAACTACTCCCCAGAAACTGCTCTATTTTCTGAAGTAAGAGACATGAAACATTACATTCAGCTTTTCATTAAAGAAAACGCACATTGGAGATTACACACTTCATATATGCCTGAACTGGAAAGTCCTTTCAGCGTGCTTGCTAAAGCTTCATCTACAGAAGCAGCCAGGAGGGGAAGTTGGCAAGAACAAAGGCAACAGAACTTGGTCGAGCATGAGATCAGCGAGGAAATCAAGTCAGCTGCTACAGCTACAGTGCTTCAGTTTCTGAAGCCAGCCCAGACATCCCAGCAGAAATACTTCACCTAACGGGGCACTCCCTGGGCACTTCTAAAGAATGCTGCTTGGACAGCAAGACTTGTTTTGAAACTAAGCAACTGCAACAAAATAAACTACAAAGCAAATCAGTATACTAATGAGCCAATAGTAGTTCACAATAGTAGCCAAATAGTTCACATGCTAAGAACACTAACACTATGTAAAAAACCACACATACTACGTGATGTCCTGACAAAGTTGAAAGTTCCTAGTAGCAAACTCCAGACTGTCAAAGTAAATCATACCGCATTCAGTTATTCTGAATGCTTCCCTATATTCTTCCTCCTCTTATTGATAAAATTTTACAGGTTATACAGGTAAATAATTTCCCTAAAATCATAAGACTGTAAAATAACAACAGCCATTGAAGAAACATACATTTTATTAACAGAATTTTCTTCTGTCTTTTTTACATTGAATATTTTCTTTAAGGAATAAAAGGTGTAAACTGCAGTTTTAAGACAGCAGTGCCATAATTTTGGTTATTGATCAGCTGCCTAGGAGCTAAGTGGTATAAAATAAATCCTGCCGCCAGCCACTTGTTTTGCAAGGCTTCTTAAAGCACACACACCACAACACTAAGTAAGCAGTATCTATCTTTGAGGTATGCAGTACTTCAAATTACAGTAAAATATTCCCCCATGCCATTGTACTTACTGGTTACTTCCTGCCAATCTGGGATCTTAGAATACTGGAACAGGTTAACATGACAGTTCAGCAGCAAGGAAGACCAAGATGTTTACTCACAGCAGTGTACTGCTTTGGGGGGGGGGGGGTGGGGTGTCGGCAAAGGGAGAGAGACAAGGTATAGGGAAAAAGGCATTTTAAATATTTTACTTGAGCAAAGAGCTTAGTGAAAACAACAGCACGTCACAACACCACTCTTAAGAACAACAGACACATCAAGCCAAATAACAAAAAAACCCAAACCTCTACAACTTGAAATATGGCAGCTAAGTGACATGTACCTCAGTCCCGAGTGAAGTTAGTAACAAACTAGGGCAGCTCATATTGCAAAATTTAGTTGGAGTGACCTGATACCAGCAACTGCTATCCAAATATGCACGAGCTATGGCAAATCTACAGTGTTTGATCAATGGTCCCACGAATGTGTATACTGGAGACATGCAGAGAAAAAGGAAATTCCTGATAGATAATTTTAAGATTTGCAGTGTCATTACTTCTATCACCCAACACTTCTTTGTAGACAAACTAGCATTATCTTCAGATAATTGTGGTAAAATACTATGGTAAATCAGTTGTTTGTGATCCAGTTTCTCTTTAAATGCCAAAGTAATTTGTCATCACTGACATCTATGAATCTGAAGGTCATAGTCTGAGACTGTCAAAACCTAAAATATTTTGGCCAAATCATGACAGAGTACCTTCAAGGAATGCCATATTTTACATACCTTTTAAAAAACCCGTATTTTAATTTCATGCAACTCACTCATTCAACATTGACATCTACGGGCTAAAACTTCATATAGCAAGCTAAGCAAAAAAAAAAGTTACACTGGAGTCACTAAAGAAGTAAATATTGCAATTTTTTGCAATATTGCAATGCAAAAGGTGTTAATTTGAAAAGAAATGCACTGTCTATAACGGAGGTGCTTCTTCCTGGACCTCATCTCCCTTTCAAATAGATCTAAGTAAACTGAGTTTCAACTAACAAATAACTTATTTTAATACTTGCCTTTGGAATTTGCAACATGCTTACAAAGTTTTTAAGAATTAGTCACAATGTTTAAATAGAACTTAGAAGGTGCTGATGGTGATATCCAGTGATGCAAATATACATCAAACCATTTATATGCATGCAGATACACAAGATACGAAGTGTACCTTTTACTCCTGACTGGTTTTATTACTCCCAACTAGAGTAATGAACATGGCACTACAATGCACTGTTTGAGGTTCCAAGGATTATTTTAGAAATGGTTAGGTTTTCACAAAAACAAAATCTAGGAAATGAAGTAACTTACTTGCCTTGAAACTATAGCAGCCAGCATTACCATTCATTTTAACATTGTTGCTCATTATGCAGTACAGCTGGACATCTCAAAAGACATCAGTTATTCAAAGCACAAGCCGCCTGCCTGCTTGCACTCCAATACAGAAGGTACCAAAGACTAGTATTCTACAACTAGCCAGGGTAATCTACAAAACTTTTGAAAGTAACATAAAATATTAGCTTTTTCCCTTTGATTAAAAAAATCTGAAGTGTAGCTTTTCTTCAGTTTTAAGGCTCAGCAGAAGGAGGTCCTCCATTGACAAAGAGAGATGAATTTAAAGGCAATTCATCTCAAGACTTTAGATAAAAGTTTTATCCAAGAAAACTGAAGGCATGCCAGAAGTAACTAGGGATTCAAAACAAACCTGCAATCTTTACTTAGGTACATACCTTACCTCTAGTCCTTACTGGAGCCATCATGCCTGCTGACAGCAGACAACAGTCTGACTTGATTTCTTCTTCTAAAGAAGAAGAAAATGTCTAAATTCTAAATGTCTCTAAAATTCTAAAAATGTCTCTGTTGCATGGTTTAGAAACACAAATATGAGGTGGCAGAAAGAAAGCCTAACTTCATCCTAAAATAGTTACTCTCATATACCAAGTAGATACCTGCAATTGTAACTGAAAATTGCATGTGACTTGTCTAGTAAATAACACTAACTAGAGATCAACTTAGAGCTCACTCATTTGACATTTAGTATTATTTCTTCATGCATCAATAAAGACATTTTGCATCTTTTGAGGATTTAATTAAGACAGACCAGATCATCCCTCACCTCTGTACTCAACTCATCCAAATACTGAGCCAGTGTTTTAACTGTTCTCTGCAACTGGGTTGATTATGTAGATCAGCAGAAGCAGCTCCCTCCTAAAAACACTGTCATTTATTTAGTTTTTGTGCTGAAGTTTATGAACTATGATATGTTCTGATGGTATTTTTGGCACTACAGATCTGTACAACCCTAGTGCCCCAAAGGCAAATTGTCAGTGCATCCATTCTGTTAATATGACTAGGAAGGAGAGGAGCTCGACAGGAAGCTTGTCATTTAAAGGATGTTAAAAGTTAAGCCAACCTAATCATCATTTCCCCCATATCTGCAATTACCTCCCTATTTCACTAAAATGAAATTGTTTTCTTTGAGTAGCTCAACTACTAGCAAACTCCCCCTGAAAAGCAAAAAGTACTGTAAGGAATATTTTCTACTCTCACCATGCTTTCATTCACAGCACTTCACCTGAGCAGACAAAGGTCACCAAGGAATTCCATGGCAGCAGTTAGTGTTGCTTCTCCTTTGCTCAGCCACACAGAGTAAAAGCTAATCACTCCAACTGAGTTGCACCATAGCTTCTCCCTGCTTACACCCAGCAGTCCACACATTCATTCACGTATATAATTGGTTTGCACTAAAAGACATTTCTCACCCACTTGATCTTGAAGTTGTCTTTCCAACTGGTCTGCTAATAAAGAGTCAGGTGAGATTTTCATTGCAACTTAAGGGACTTTAGGAGGGTATACTACTCTGAGATAACTCTTTAAGCAATGCAAAATAAACTTTATGTCTCCATGTCACAAAGAACAAAATTATTCCAGGCACAGGAAACACATTCCTGTCATCTTCCGGGTCTAGAATTCATAGCTTCACATTTACTTAAAAAGAAAATTCTAGGTGATGATCTAATTAGGTTCCCCCCCCCAATGTAATTGACAGCTAATAGCACAAATTACCAGCTTTCCTACTCCAGCAAAATCTTCAAGACTGCCAAGAGGCAATCTTGAACACTTGCCTTGCAGATTATTTGCTCAGACTAACAGCAGTAGGCACACCCACTTGAAAAAACCTGTAAGTGTTCAATGCTCCAAAGACTTTCCAGTCCAACCCTTGAGTAAGTCTATCTTCCCCCCCAAGAAAATGCTCACAGAAGGAGCAGCTGTCATTTCTATCATCATCAAAAGAGACTCATAATAACACCTCTGAGAAACTTTACTGTAAATTCAGCTTGCAAATTTGGCCAGTTTGAATTCAAAATATTAACAGAATTCCAAACCATGCTCTTTGAGTCTGTCACCATCTTTATCTACAGCCCAGTTAAATACTACTGACCTGTCAGAGACCCTAGTGAAATAGAACCTCAGAGCATCAACTGCCATGTTGAATTCTGAGGTCTCATCACTGCAACCATAGGGCTCCAGCAATCTACTGGATGAGAACTTTGGAGAATGCAACACTGCCAGCACTGTTGCACCATTGGATGAACTTGCTGCACTCTTGTGTAATTCTTAGAAGACTGGTTGTTCCCAGAACAGGAAACTTACGTATTCTTAACATACAAAATGTAGTACTATGCTACAAAATTCCACAATAAACATTCAGAGATGCCGCCTCCTGCGTAGTGCCCACCACAGATCAGGGAACAGTAAAACTTGTAGACTTTCTGCACTTAGATATCAGCAGCAGCATAGCAGGTAAACATTCAGTTCAGAATATTCAGATTCTTCACTATGATAGCTGGGTTGAATTTAAAGATACTCTAATTTATGCATGTGAAAGTCCTTGCAGTGTTGAGTAAAAACTGCTGCTCACCCCAACTTCGAAATGGTTACATAGTCAGAGCAAGAAAACATTGCCAAGATACTGAATAGAATATTGGTAAGCTAGTCACCCAAAAATAATTAGATTCATCTCAGTGAAGTACAGATGGATACACAAAACCTATCCCATTTACATGCAGTTTAGCTGCATGTTATATTTCACGTCTTCCCAGACTGATATTTATACAAATATTCTGATCTGTTGCTGTTTTCCTCAGGAACAAAAAAATAGCTCATGGTTGTTACTAATTCTAAATCTGATGACCCTAGATTACTCCAAAATTAGCCCTTGTCTCAAGAGATAGTTGATGCTCTTGTCAAGGTAATTATACCTTACTAGTGGGCCTAGCACTCTACAATCTTCTGCAATTTCATATAGGATGCATTAATCCTTGAAATACACAATTTATGCACAGTACATGTAAGCAACGGCCTTGGCTGCAACAGAATACCCATGCTAAAGAGATAATGTTGATTAGCTTCTTTCATGTATTTTAGAGCCTATTGCCAAGCACTGACAAAAAAACCAACTGTAGCTGTTTCTTAATCTCAACAGCCAAAAGTAGAAATATTCCTCTCTCCCCTTCATGTCAGACAACAACCTTCTACCAGTGTAATGGATTTGACTTTCAAGCTCACCTGAAGGCATTAAAACAAACTTAGCATCCATAATTGCACTCCAGAAAAAAATCTTTTCACCCAACCCAAACTAGAAGCTTATAATGCTGGAGGATATTAATAATCTCACTCCCAGCAAGCAGACCACTTCTACTAAGATCACTAGATTCCCTGGGACTGCAATCCCCTCTTCCCCTTTGTCCCACTAACTAGTTTTTCCCATTCCCACATTATACTGGCATGCAGCCCTACTCATAGCAAGAACATGCAGGGAGCTTTGCCTCTCTCCCCTCCTTGCTTCTCCACAATGTTAGTTTTCAACTAGACCAGAATTTCCAGACTAGTTCTCTGCACGTTCAGGTCTATGCTAAGGTTGACACAATGGAAGGGAGGAAAAGCAACACAGCACTAACCTTGGTTCAAGCTAAATCAACCTATCTTGGAATTGCACCCTTATAGAAGTGTTTCTACATCAGTAAATATTTATTGTATACCCTGTAGTCTTCCTTCTGCACACAGTGCTTATCAGGATACAAGTTAGACCTGAGGGACTCATGGTAACAGGAAAGGCAAAGGTCTTATCTTCACAGCAGTCACAGTACCTGTTTCAGCACCAGGATAACATGGCCTAGATATAGGATGTCAACCAAAACCTCAAACTTCTCTTGCTCTAGATGAGGGAAGAAGAGCATACCAGAATAGATAATACAGTCTAAGGCCCACACTGCTGATCTAGCCTTTTAAATCCTTTATGAAGAGAAAATAGACAAGCACAGATGCTCGAGAAGTAGCAGGAAAAACCTCGAAGAGGTTGTCCACCAAATACAGTTATTGGGAGGGTATACCAACAATGAAGAAGTTCAAAGTTAGGCTATATCTTTTGCTGTTTTCATTGTACTGGAAAAGGTAAACTCCCACATGCATGTAATTTTGCACAAGAATAAGCTTTTTCAGACCAGATTTATGCAAATCTGCCTAATTAACAGGTTTCATGATCATAACTTTTACAACACCACAGTGTTCACCTTATATTCCAAGTTAAGAACAGCATTTATGGCAACTTCTGTCAAAGGCAGATAGCATGAAGTTACCTTTTTTTAACACATCACCTATCTTATTTACCCTCAAAATTCACTCATTTCAGCACAAACTACATAAACTATACAGCGCTAATAGGATGAGAAGGATAACAATTAATTTATATAAAGATTTCAGATACTTCATTGCAATGCTTGTAGACTACAAGACACTTGGAATGGAATAGTGTTTTATGAAAATCAGGTTGGATACAACAATTATCTCTACTTTCTACATTTGTGCCCAAGAATAACATTCCATATCTACAGAGACTACATTTTATTTCTCAGCTGTAGGCTGTAACCAGAGAAGAGATTACCATTCTACCTTGATAGCTAAAGCAGCTATCTAAAATGTAGTGTAGCAAAAGTTTCCCCATCCTGTCCTTAAAACATTTAATACGAAACACGTTCCCAACATTGAAACAACTCAAATTTCCCAGCTAGCTCCAGTTCGACTAAATATTGGATTTATCATGTCTTATCAAGACGCTTACTCACAGCTGCGGGAACATTTAATACGCAAGTTCCCTGCAAACATATGAACATATCTTCTAGTTTCACAGATCCGACAGATGCCACAGCTCCTTGTGAATGTATATTTGTAGTGCATGGTACACTTGAACAGCACAGGCCTTCACAAACACAAGGAAACAAACAGCCTTGCTTACAGGAAGACCAGTAATTTTTGCAAGCTACATTGCTCTGGAATGATTGCTAGCTTTGTCCTCCTCCCAATTCTTATTTAAGCCTTTACTCTTAGTAAAGGCCATAAATAATGCAGCCTACTTTATTTAGCTGCCATTCATTTGGAATAAATAGAGGCTTTGTTTACAACTTTGAGATACAGAAAGGCAGCCTACCCCACACATTTGATAAGCAAGCAATCTGGAATGAAACAGCATAAAGGTCTTCAACTACTAGTGACTTCACATTTACAAGGATACGAGTTTGTCAAGGAGTTGTCAATGTTGAAGAGTTAATACATTAGTGGATCCCCACTTTAAGAAAGTACTGCATATACCACAGTTGTATGCACTAACAGCTTATAACAGACACATTTAGTCTACTTGTCTGTCAGATTAGACTGTCTTGCAGCCCAGAAAGGCAACTGTCTTCTGGGCAGCATAAGAAGCATGGCCAGCAGGTCAAGTGGGGTAATTCTCACCCTCTACTCTGCTCTCATGATACTCCAACCTGGAGCACTGTGTCCAACTCTGGGGTTCTGAGTACAAGACAGACATAAACCGAGGGCCACAAAAACGCTAAGAATGCTGAAACAGCTCCTCTGTGAAGAAAGGCTGAGAAGGTTGTTCAGCCTGGAGAAGAAAAGGCTCTAGGAAGAAGTTAGCGCAGCCTTTCAATACTTTTAAGGGTGCTTATAATAAACACAGAGGGAGACTTTTTACCAAGGCTTGTAGTGACAGGACAGGGCAACTGTTTTAAACTAAAAAAGGATAAGTTTAGACTGCACATAAGGAAGAAATTTTTCAGTTTTTTTAATTTTATTTTACAATGAACATGGTGAGACAGGGGAACAGCTTGCCCAGAGAAGTCATGGGTGCCTCATCCTTGAAAGCTGGATGAGGCTTTGAGCTACCTGATCTAGTGAAACATGTCTCTGCCCACAGCATGGGGTTGGACTAGATGATTTTTAAAGGCCCCTTCCAACCCAAATCATTCTATGATTCTATAATTGTTATTAATAAGCATGTTAAAAACAGCAACTTCCACTGGACTGCAAAGTATCAGCAAAGCATGAGTACCTAAAATGTTGCTTTTTTCATGTTATTCCAATTACACTGCAAGATTTAAGGTTTTAGTCTTGTTTCCTCTGATCATTTCAAATTCTGCACTAATACTTCCTTAAGGAATTTATTGTTCTGCAAAAATTATGATTGAAAAACAGGTTATTCTTCAAACCTGAATCAAGCACGTTTTCACGAAGTATGAAAGGTATCTTGATATAGTATTCCAAATGACAAAAAGGTCATCTGTTCCATTAACACCAGCTCTATGTACTGGACAGTTGCAAGTGAAATTACTAAATACACAGTTCGGAGAATCAAGAGTCTCAATTTTTATGGAAGCGTCACATTCAAACATATTTCATCAAAGAGGAGATAATGACTTTTGACCTTTTCTTATTTTCCTCACACAAGATATATGGGTTCAGAGTTTATTTATCATGACATTTTACACTCACATTTGTTATTCTCCTTTCTTTAAAGCAAAATGTCAGTAGAAATAAGCTTAAAGTAGGGCAGAGATCACCAACAGAGACTGGAGAAGAGCAACAAGGTGACCAACACAGCACTTCATTTCATCAATTAATATTTGCACTCAGTACTGCAAAAAGCCATCCCGTCATGCTGAGCTAATACCACCTGCAGCATGACCACTTCTCCAATTCCACTGTTTTGAATTACAGCTTATCTTAAGCTTAGCTCTACGATTTCAAAACCCACTTAGAAGGTAGCCAATTGAATTGTAGCTGTATGGCAAAAGCTGCTCTGCTGTCCAAGTTGCAGAAGCCACCCTATGCTATAAGTTTACGGCTCAAAACATAGACAGCTGTAAAATATCCAGACTCCCCACCCACTATCTTTTACTTTTAAGACATTTGCTCTTCTTCAACCAAGAAACACACCTGTATTCTCGTGCATAGCCACCACAGGGTAAACACTCCTCTCCATCTACATATTACCTTTAAAATCCATAACCCTTTCTTAGAAGAATGAAGGGCTAGGATCTCCCGGGGGAGAACAAAGAAATGGCTTAGGAGAAGGGTGAAAAGAGAAGACAGATTAGTTTCACTCAGCAAGTAACAGAGTTGGGAAATGACAAGTTAAAATTACAGTTCTGGCTTAATGGGAAACATCTATATAAACATAGGCTGCACACTTTAACAGAAAAAAAAAAAAAGAGGAGAATTTGACCTCAAAAGAGAATTTTGAGTGTTTGATCATCTTTCTGTAATGCGGGCGATTCAAACTTCTGTAATACTTTTCGAAAACAAAGACTGCTATTCTACCAAAAGCCCCTACATTCAGTATTTCACACACCTAAATTTAAGTCCCAAAGCCTTTTTTGTGAATGCAAAAAAAGTTCATAACTACAAGAAAAACATATATCAAAGTCATCCCATTTGCCTGCATTTTGCACACATTCCAAGCATTTTAACTTGAGGTGACAACTCAGGTGAAACAGACATTGGACCTCATCTTCCACCAGTGACCTCTACATCAAAACCTTGGACTAATTACTGAGACTGCTACTTAGCACTGCTAGATGCTGGCACCTGACCAAAAAGATCAGACATTTCCAAAGAGATCACTCTGCTGATTCTGTAGCTTTACCGGGGGATATACACGTTGGTCTGACATCTGCCACCATAATCCTTGCTCGTCTTTAGACAAAGTCATCTCCCCCAGGAAGTTGCTTCCTTGTCATTGCTTTAGACTTCTCACTTAACAGCCCCATTCACTGCACACTGGAGGTCACCTTCTCACATTGCTCTCCTCTCCTCTCTCAGACACGGAAGTCAGAGCAACCTCTTTTCTCATTACACTGCTACCTCAGATGTCTTCCACAATCTGGTTCACGCCTCAACCATGGTAGGTAGGAATCCAATTGCATACAAAGAGGCATACGTAAACCTCTACTTTTGAGGTAACTTTTGCCAGGAGCAGCTTCTTCCTTCTCATTACACAACACTACTGACTTTTGAGTCCATGCACTTCTGTCTTCAGGATGCAAAAAACCCCAAACTGCTGTTACATAACTCTGAAGTATACAGTGTTTCCACCTTCATCCACACACTCAAGAAACACTTCTGTGAAAAAGATAACTCCAAAACTACCAACTAAGTGCCAAATTTGAGTTAAGAGTATTACACTGACCATCCTGACATCAACCAGGGAGCCTGGTAATGACTGGAAAAGAAACAGAAAGAGCAAGTAGTTACGGTTTGTCAACTAACCTAGCTCCTTCACAGGGATTTCTACAGTTACTGTTATATTCAGTATAACAGCAGTCAGAACATCCAGCAATTGATTATTAGAGACCAGCTGTGCACATACACACACACCCCCCTAAGGGAAAACTGTAAATATATCTCCTCTGACACTTAAGTATCAGGAAAATAGGGACATGGACTTTTCAAGCCACTTGTACTACTTAAGGGTTTTTTCATTATACTTTCGATTATGCAGTGAGGGTTTCCCACCCAGGGCAAATTATTCAGTCATCAAACCAATGGCTGCTGCACAAAGAGGCTTAAGTTCTTCAAACTGCAATAACCATATTGCAGATGCATTACACTTAAACATGGACATAGGCACCAGAACTGGCACAAGTTATTCCAGAAGAGCCAACAACTAAACCATTCTTTTGGGTTTCAGTCACTTGAATTTGAGCTGGTATCAAGTTAACTAAACCATTAGGGGGATTTTAGCAGCATGTTGCCTAACATGTTATAAAATAATGCCCACAGAGATATTCAAAGCTAAAGTTATTAAGTTTTCTATGGTTTTGGGGCAGGTCTGTTCAGGTCCTAACCAGAAAGATTCTACAATTTGTCTTAGATCTACACTCCGCAAATGTTTGGAAGTTTTCTAATTAAGCAGCACACATTCTCCAGGATGAGAAAAATCTACTAGTTGTAAACTCTTCAATTTTTTTTGTTTTCTAAGGAGTGATACTGACCAAGCAGCTGCCTCCATGAGTCACTAGTGATTCATGAAGACTACATATAGCTGGAGTAAAATCCAAGAAACCGTGACATGAAAGATTCAAAGCTCCTGCTAGTAATCGTTTCTCCACTGAAAACACTATTACCACAACTTATGTTATGTACAAACTATACAACTGCCTGCCTCACTTTTGTAAAAATAACTTTGCTTAGGAAAGTCACCAGGACATCATACATTATGCTAGATAGGCACTTCCAGTATATACCCCCATTTTTCCCACTCAAGCTGAGGCCAAAAGTTAGAGTTAATGAGAACTCATCTGCTCAAAACTGAAGATATGCTCATTAGCAAGACCTGAAAAATGAAATTCTAACTCTTGCCACACTAATGCCTTGTTACATGCTGAAGTTCTTTCAAAGGTGACTGCACCAGCTTAGGGCTCCACTGAATAGTGGCATTGCCTCAGTGTTACTCTCAAAATAGAAAAAAAATTAGTTACACCATTGAACATAGGAAGTTCAGAAGGAGAGACAAAAAGGCAAGTTTTAAGCCAAATAAACAGATGGGAGTCATCTCACTACTAGGAGGCAGTTTTCTCACCTGAACAGAAATAAAAAGGTAGTGAGTTTTGAACAAGAGTTTTCCCCAGAAGCAGGAGTTACTGCCAGCATGATTTTGCGGAAAAAAAGATTCTTGCTAGTTATCACTAGCAATATGAAAACCTAGAAACTATTTTGAAAGTAGAATCAAGGAATGAAAATAGAATATTTCAGTTGGAAAGGACCTACAGTGATCATTTAGTCCAACTGTGAGACCACTTCAGGGCTCATCAAAAGTTAAAAGTATGTTATTAAGGGCCTTGTCCAAATGTCTCAAACACTGACAGGCTTAGGGCATTGACCACCTCTCTAGAAAGCTCTGTTCCAGGTTTGATCATCCTCTCAGTAATTAAATGATTCCTAATGCCTAGTCTACACCTTCCTTTGGTGCTGCTTTGAACCATTCCCACATGTCTTATCACTGGATATCAGGGAGAAGAGATCAGCACCTCCCTCTCCGCTTCCCTCCTCAGGAAGCTCTAGAGACTAAAGAGGTCACCCTTCAGCTTCCTTCTCTCCAAACTAGACAATCTCAAAGTCCTTAGCCATTCCTTATGGGACATTCCTTCCAGCCATTTCACCAGCTTTGTTTCCTTCCTCTGGAGGCATTCGGGCACCTTCACATCCTTCTTAAATTGTGGGGCCCAGAACTGCATGTGGCACTCCAGGTGAGGCTGCAACAACACTGAATAACATGGGATAATCACTTCTTCTGACTGGCCAGTTACACTGTTTGATGCACTCCAGGATGCAGTTTTCCCTCTTGGCTGCCAGGTCACATTGCTGGCTCAGATTGAGCCTGCTGTCAACCAGCATCTGCAGATCCCTTTCTGCAGGGTTGCTCTCCAGCCACTCCTCTACCAATTTATACTTGCTGCTGGGGACAAGTATGATCTGGGAGAGGAATGGGTGTTTTTGAATGAGTCCTGAAGACAGTGGAAAGGAAGATATTAAGTAAGGAAGACATCTAAAAGACTAGTTTATCAACTGTTTCAGTCTTAGCTGCAGCATTCTGAATTAAGTGACAAACGTCACAAAAATCCAAAGTTGTTAAATTATAAAAAACCCAATCTCTAAAACAGAACTACAATACAATGAACAAATGGGCAGGGGGGAACACAAGTGAGAGACATGCTGTGAAGAAACAACCACCACTCATAACCTACTTGTGTCAAGCACGGAGAGGTTGAACCAGACAAATCTGATTTTACTTTGCCTGACAGGAGCAAAAGGACAGAAGAGGATTGACATGAGCCTATCTGCAGTTCATATGTTTTTCATACTAATTCTACCTTTTCCCACAGGTTTGCTGTCTTGATTTGGGAAATGACATAAATCTAATACTAACATCAAATCAATTTAACTAGCTCTTCAATTAAATCAGAAGCCAAGCTTAACTTTATTTTCCCTTAAAACTAAATCATAGTGATGTACAACGCTAATTCTGCTCTATCATGCACCTAACAGATGCACAGCATTTTACGCTGTGTTACAGGAGTCAGGTGCTTTTAATTCAGTCCACTAGAGATCCTTGAATTAGGAATCACATTGTACTTTCAAGATCAAGTATCATTTGTATCATAATATTTTAAGTAATCAGTTGCTCTTTCCCAACACACCAACACTTACCGCATTGCAAAGACTGAGATATAAACTATATGTCTTGAAGATAAAGTATAAACTGAACATCAGTACCAACTTACTTTTGGCAAAAGATTTTAGACATTTATATTTTAGACAATTGATCAGCTAATAATTAAATGGTTGAGAACAGTTAGCACTATTAATACTGAATTACCTGATTAAATAAGTGCATATTTTTACTAATGCTTCATAAAACAGATTTTTTTAATAGAACTTTAAACGTTGTCTTAAAGAACACACACCAAAATATTACTTAGTTATTTTACCATTTATTTCAAGTGCAAGAAAAAAGAAAAAAAAGAAAGCACTTGCATCATAGCATCTTTACCTGCTCATGACCCCAGTACCTAATTTTCAGAATACAACCAGATTTGCTGCAACATGTTGAGGGCTTGAAGTCAAAGAGCACTGTAGGACATGGTTTGCATCAAAATAGAAAGCCATGAATGGAGGTTGGCAGCAGGGAAATACCCTTCCTTCTTGCTGCTATTTATAATTGAAGTCAAGTAAGGTCATTTCCAATTTAATACACGGTTCTCAAAGCAACTTTTTCTGCAGGGGAGGGAAAAAGAAATGAAAGGTACTAGTATTTCAAAAACAACATTCTAAGGAAGTAATGGGAAAGTTTCGTAAGCTAGCAAGACACACTTTCACTACTTCTACAACATGAATGAGTCAAAGTCAACATTTAATACGCTGTGTATAACTCTTATTTTAATACCAAACGCAGTGAACTTGGAAGTATTTGGTGCCGAAAAGAGAAGTAAATAAGGAAAACTATTACCAGCTTTTCTACAGCTTTTCAGCTATAAGAAAGAATAGATTTTGCATTGGTTGGGCTTATTTGAAAATTTCATTTGGCTGCAAGTCTGCTTTATAAAGAGACTTCAATCTTCGGAAACAGCTTCTTTCAAAGACAATCTCAAGCTTCTAACTCAACCCCGAAACAGTATGTAAGATGAAATATGTTGTTATTTGTTTCCTCACAACAAAAATTTCAAAGCTTGATAATATCACAGCTGATCAAGATTTCTGTCCTACTGTCAGGCAGAATCTGTCCTAACACTGCCTAACCAAACTTGCAACATATAAAATCCTAAACAAGGCACAAGTTAGAGAGAGCAAGCCAGAAGCAAAAAATGTCCTTACAAGTTCTTCAGCCAAAGCATCATTAATGCTCAGGAAGCTGGAATAAACACTAAGTTACATATCACTGCAAGAGGGAGTCAGTTACATCACTTTGAATACAAAACCAGAAATATATCCCCAGGCAAGATGGATCAAACACTTTTAAGCTTTCCTGAAATGTTAACTATGTCAAGCCAAAACATCATTAGGTACATAATGTAGCTCTAAACACATTAGGTTTGATTTTTAATATTGACTGTAAGAGATGGCAATTCACTCATCAAGGACAAAAGGTGTACTTTAATTATTAATAATAACTGAATTTGTTACTGTACAGCATTCCAAAAAGCTACTGAAAAAAGTGTTTTCAAAAGTGGTTTTCAGATTATTATACCAGTACCTTGGATATCCAAGCCCATAATAGAAAGACATGCTTCACATGTTCTTATACTAAAAACAAACAGCGTTAAATACAATATTCTTGTTCACCTATACTGTTTATTTTTTATCCTGCTAACTATTAATTTTAGAAAATACAACTTGCTACAATTTAATTATAATTTTGGGTAATTCCTGTTCTGCAATACTATAAGCACCACTGGATTCTGATTATCAGCTGTGTGGAAAACAAAACCACTACAATAAGCACGTCATTTGTTGACTGCACTTAAAGTAACATCTATCAGTCAGCCAGACCTCCAATGGGCCGCCTCTGGAAGGTACCAATTTTTATTTATTTTGTTTTTAAATAATCCAGCATTTTGAATATATTAGATTTCCTGAAAAAAATGCATACTTTTGCAAATGAAGAAAAGACTTTTAACACTATTAACACTAATTTGCAAAATCTACTCTCTGAGTTTCTCAAGTATCATTAAAATACATCAAATTAGATTTGTTAATCCCATCATGCCCAGTGAATACATGAAAGATTACTGAAGAATTGGGTGTGAAAGGAGCGATAGAGAGATGCAAGTGGAATAAAGCTTCGAATTCAAGGCATAAGTCAAAATATGTCTACAGAGTTGGTATTTAAAATTAAATTTTTAAATCCAAACCTGACATTTGGGCTCAGGAACTCATTTTGTTGTGATGTACATAGTTACCTCCCCCTTGCCCATCAAGATCTCTGCCTTCACCTTCAACAGAGCAATTACATGCCTGTAATGCTTCTGAGAAGAGTAAAATCCTGATCACTCAGCAAACCTTACATATGTAATGCAAGGAAAAAATCGTTCCCCCTAGGCTCTCAACTTAAATTGCACTGTTTGCAGCTGAAGTTTAGGACTTCTATTGTAGCATGCATAACTACATCGACCCAGCTCTGATCCCCAGAAGTGCCAGAGTCCACAGATTGGCTACATGCTGTGTGAAGAAAATGAAGTATCAGATGTCAGGAGAACTTGGCCTTAAACTATCAAACTCACTTTTCTCTAAGAGAGAAGCCAGAAACCAAAAATGGATGCCAGTAATTCATTGATACAGACTATTAGACATCATCATTGCTGCAAAAATAGTTCCAGATTTCAATTCACGTCTAGACACTTCTGCAACTTAAGCACAAAGACTGATCCTTGTCTCTGACTTAGAATAACCAAGTTAAAGCATTCAAAAATCAATACCATATACTCCTGAGTTCTTCTATTTATCCTTAAGAAGTCAAATAAATAATCCTGAAGTTCAATTGTTTCTAGTCTTCAAAATAAATTAATACATAGTTCTTTCTGATCAACTCTAATTAGGTGAATTTATTTTGATGTGTGGGTAAAAATATCTTAAGTAGCCAACTGCAAGGCCTCAGGCTGTATTAGTGCCCATTTAGACAGATTCAACACATTATATATATAAATATATATATATATATAAACACTTGTCTGACACACATTCCCTCAGAGCCATTACTCTAATGCACACAGATTTCCATAGTGCTTCAAAGGCTTTGACTCATGCCTCTGTGTATAACTGAAAATCTGTATTCAGTAGATGAGAAGATACCAAGCATACACAACAGAAAGCACAACTTCACTTCACCATCTCATTAATAACATACATTGTCTTCAAGTGTAGTAACTGTCATACAGCAAGGTTATTCTTTTGACAGGCAGCCCATATTACTATTTATGAAATGCTTTTGGAGTAATTCATAAAGTGTAATTCATCTCTATAAACCTCTTCAAAAAAAAAAAACAAAAAAAAAAACCAGAAAACCTTTCTTTACTTAAACACGACCATAGTCCCTCTCTCTTATAATTACAAAACTGTATTTTATTTTTTATATTGTACGTACAGTTTTTTACATTGCCTGAAAAAACATTTTTCTAAGTTGTAAGCCTAAACCCATGGAGTCTAGATGTAACCTAGTGCCCTAGAAGTCAAATACATTTTGGTACGTTTTCAGGATCCTGTGGTCACCATGGAGACGTAAACAATATCTTCATTTTGCATTTCCAGCTTATATGATTGTTAACAATACCTTAAAAACAAACAGTAAGTGCAGTCAAAGAAGTTGCATAGGTACCTTGTGGGACAAAAACTTGCAATAGCAGCTAAGAAGATGCAACCACCCAGTTCAACATGAGAAAGTATCAACATAAACACACACTTCATATAGATATAGATGAGTGCAAAGCTCTTCCTGTCTACACTTTGTTTTATGGAGGACTAAACATAAGTTTCTAAGTATTTGCAGTCATTAAACAGCAGACACTAAAGCAGGACAACTGAGCATGCATGGGAAAAGGAGAGGAAAACATTTTTTCTGATTCAAGAATTTCAAAGCTGATCATTTACTAGGAAGTTCCTTTTGTCCACTACTTGGTAAATGTTGCCTTTTGCCTATTATTTTCTTGCAAATACTCAAGAAACACTGCGTCTTTGTTCAGATGCAGAAGACAACTATTGCAAGATTTGCCCCCAAACAATCCAAGAACAGACATTTAGAAACCACTAGCTACCAGTATAAACAAGCTGAAATTAAGGTTTATTACACTAATAACTTGCCGCACCCTGCAGACTTTTCCAGAAAATCTCAGAACAGTTTAACACAACAGATTATTTCTCACAGCACAAAAATCAGTCTTCAAAAATAAATATTTGTTTCAAGTGCTTTAGTTGTTTATCCATTCCACTAGGAAGATACAGTACTGTATCATTCACTTGCAGTATAACTTCTAGTTAGTTTAAAGAACCTTAAGCACACTTGGTCTTTATCCCTCTTAAGTGGGGATAGCAGCCACTGTCCACTGTGTATCGGACAGATAATTTAAAGCTTTGCATAACAAGGCAGTCTTCCTTTACAGAGCAGCTATTATTCTCAAAACCCGCCTAAGGGTATTGGTAGCTTCAGAGGGCCATACTGATTCCACATTCCACCACAGAAGAGATGGGAAGCTTTTCCCTTTTGTGTGCCAAAAAAAGCCTTTCAAAGTAGATATATCCAAATACATAGCAACAAAAGCTGTAACCTCTACATATACAGCCACACAAGCTGCAGTCTGGAGCCATCCACGTTCCCTGACACCAGATGTAACTCTAAGGTCAATGCTTGTTGATGGTATCTTTGATCCCTACTTTGTTTCTTGCATAAGCAAACAAGCCTTCAACAGAAACAAAGGGATGACAGAAATACACATTTTCAGTCTTCAAAGTTCTGCTCTAAATCCATTCTTTAGTTAACTATTAGTCAGGAACTTCTGTATTCCATGGGACACTAAAGCTTTTTTGCTGAATGCAGACTCCTTGTTACAACCCCTTGAATTTCTGGAGTACGCGATTGCACCATAGATACTGCATACCACTTGAGTTTCATTTAATTGTTCCCAAACAATCCATTACCAAACCAGAGTATGGCTAACAATAACCTAGATCCATCTGTTTACATTCTTCACTAAGCCTTATAAAATTTTGAATTTTTTTTCTGCAAATACTTCAGTTTGGCCCTATTTTGCATTAGCTGCATTCTGGAGAACAAGGTGATTTCATGCAAGCATCCTGTAACTCTTAACAAGAAGAAATGTTAAAGAGAAGCAAAGACTAGCTCTGTCCTACTTGCTGCAGCACCTCTACCATCCATACATCCAGTTGTTCCACTAGCTAATGGTTACTGATACTGATCAAAATGTAAGATTGTCAACCAATGCTATCACAAGACTGCATTCCACCAGCTACTGACAAGACAGTCATACTCCTTAGGCAAGCTTCATTATACAAATAGTAAGTTTCCATTAACTTATTATAGAAACATTTTCCTATTGCTTAGTTGAATATCCTCTGAATGTTGTCAGAAGAAAGCTTTTCTAGTTCTAAGCTACTTAAGTATAAATTCCTTAAATTTCAAATGGCAAATTCTTGACAAGCACAAAAAATTCAAACATCTGTAGACTGACATGGAAGAAAGAAAACAACTAACTTCCCTTAAACACTACAGGCCCAAAAGGAATATAAATTTCACTTGCACAAGGCTCCAGTATCCTGATTCACTTTTCCTGTGTCATGGGACAGTTAGGTCCTAAAGAATAAACGTCAAGAAAAACATCCACATAAGAAACAGCTAAATTGGAGACTTTTCTTACAGAACAACTGAACTGGAGAAGAAAAACAAAATTCTATTAAGCACATCAGGAATAAGTGTTGGTAAAAAATAAGACTGTTCTAGAAAGTCTGTTTCTATGAAGAGATGACTGTTTTCCTTATGTGGTTGTGGTAGCACAAAGACTATTTCACAGGTAGCAATGCAATTTTGGTTTAAATAATGAAAGATACAGCTTAAGCAACAAATTTAAAATGAGTATATAGTCAAAAAAAAGGAAAAAAATTAGTCCATACCACACTAGTGCAAATCTTCACTCTCTACTGCAGTTGCAACTACAGTTTAAAAAGAAAAATGAGAAAAGCATCTCTTAATTTTTTTTATTTTCTGTCTCCATTCTACATTTTTCCCTTTGGTTATAAAAAGTGCCTTGTAAACAACTTTCAAAAAGCAACTCCCTGCTTTATCTTCCCTTTTTGCCCATAGGACTGTTATCTGCAATCCCACCTTGCTTTTACATCTTCTTCTGGGGGTGAAGTTGTACTTTATTCCTTACAAGTCACATGGCAGCTACAGAAACTGAGCTGTACATAAAGAGATACACTTATTGGTTATGTACCAAAACAGTACTGGTGCCTGATAGCAGATGTTTAGCAGGTACTTGGAATTTATCTTTAGGGGAAGCTGTTGCCTCAGGCAGGACGAGAACTACATTGTGTTGGCTGTTAAACAAGCCAAATAACAATTGCTGTCCTTTCTTAGAAGTCCCAGACAGAAAAAAAACAATCCAAACAAACAAAACTTCAATCATTTAGGAGTGCTTATTTCTAAACGTTTAACTGGCATGGCCTAAGGCCACAACTTGAAAAGGCATGCTCATAAAAATTTGCATGCTGTCACAACACACATGGGTCACATTACTACATACCATATTTTTAAGTACAAGAATGTGAGGCAAGTGAAGACAAGGAATTCTAATCAGGGAAATGCACAAATGGTTTAGGGACCTCTACAGTTATAGCCTTGCTCAAATCACCTCTGACCCTGAAGACTCTGAAGTGTTGCCAGATACACAAATGCCACAACAGATTTTGCTTTTGCTTCAAAACCTATACGCATCAGCTGATCTTCTACCCCCAGTACAAGCTCCTTGTCAGACACTTTAGGAGGTAAAATCAACAACCTAATCATATCTGACAAAAATTTGAAATTATGAAAATGGCTATTTGAAATATGGATTTACATCTGCTGTCATTAATGATGAACCTCACCCTAAGTGTACATTGTGCCTTGAGATATTAGCTAATGATAGCATGAAGCCATCATGATTAGCAAGACATTTAATAACTAAGCACCCATAACATGAGGACAAATCCCCACAGTTTCTGCAGTACTGGTTTCTAGTCATGCAATAACTCAATAACCCCAAATCACTAAACTTAACGATAAAAATCTTCAGAAGCCTCTTCTGAAGTATCTTACTTAACAGCAAAAGAAATAGAGCCATATACCATTGAGGAAGAATTTTTCCTGCTGCAGTAAAAAATGACTGAAATAATACATAGAAAACAATATGGCATTCTTTTGTCAGCAAATACTGCTGGAAGAGGCATAGAAAAGAGACAATGATTTGAAGAAACAAGTGTTAGAACAAATTATGCATTGTGGGAGGTTTGCTATACTGTTGGCTGAAAGTACAGATGTTTCAAACATGCCTCAGCTTACAGTACACACTAGATTGTTTCAATGATGAAATACACTGGGAACTACTTTTTTGCAAGTCACTACAGCAAAGATGTACTGGAGGAGACTCAACACATTCTCAACAGTAAACTATTTCTTTAATAGAAACAACACTTTATGGAAAAACTCTACAAGTGTAATCACCGATGGAGTGGCTGCCCTAAGTGCGGGAGGGGGGAAGATTCTAGCGTAAAGGTTACAGATAGAACCACATGTGAAATTCTTTCACTGCATCATTCATTGGCAAGTACGGCAGCAAATTTGGGGCCAGAAGTGCACAAATTCCCACAGGATGTCATGGATATAGTTAATTTTATAAAAACAAGATCTTTAAGTAGTAGAATCTTTACAATACCTTGTAATGACATGAGGAGCGACCATGAAAGTCATATTCCCACACTGACATTTGCTGGTTATCTCGTGGAAAAGTGCTTAAAAGACTTGTCAAATAAAGATGCATTGTGCATTTTCTTCCCACAAAGACAACTGTTCAAAATTTGCTGACCTTTTCTTGATGACAAGTGGCTGTCAGTAGTACACTAGCTAGCAAATATTTAAAAAAAAAACAACCACTTTAAGCGTCTCTTCAAAGAGAGCAATGTTTTAACAATGTTTTAAAGAGAGCTCACTGTTTTAACAGTGAGCAATACAGTAACCATGTTTCTAAAAAAATTCACTCTAAAGAGATTGTTTCGAAAATGGATGTTTGGAAATGTTTCCATTGTAAGGTGATTTTCTTCTCACCTCCAAAACCCTCTCAAATCTGTACTCTTAAAAGACTTCGGAATATAACTTCCTAACCTGTTTAAAAATCTACCAAAAGTAGTACTTCAGGTGTTTTGAATGCATTTGTTAAAAGTAGAAGAATAACCATATCAAAGTGTTAAACCAAGATTTTTTTAAAAACAGTGAAATGTATTCAATCACATAGCTCTCACAAAAAGATTTTTTTAAAACTGATTTTTAAAAAAGTATTTCTCATGCTTTCTTGATTTTTTTGTATATGCTTTATAACATACATAATATTAGTACAGTAGTATATGTATATAATTTATAAATAAATACACGTATTTTGGGGGTGTGTGCTCACAAATCTTTTACGGATAAGGTATTAAATAAAAAATCTTTGGAAACTACTGCCTTAAATGACCTGGTAGGCTGGTAACACTATTCCAAAGAAACTATGCCATTGCTGATTGTAATAAGACCCCCATAGAACTTAATGGTTTGGGTTTTTATTTTTAGTTTTTAATTTTAGTTATAGAGGTTTTTTGCTCTCCTACACAGATGGCATTTTTAACATAAATTTATCTTTGAAAAGGAACGATAATAGCATTAGGTAGGAAGGCATTTTTCCTGCACAGATATTCATAGTCATTACTGAGTCACTTTCATAGCCTGGTGCTACATTTTTTTCAGTAGGGGTATGCTTAGGTCCTCAGGCACATTCACCCTTCAAACTGGTTGCAGGCTTTGTTTATCTGTGTTAAATCATCTCCAACAACTGCTGCATAAGAAGTTCACCTTAACCACACACTTGTACCACACAAGTCATTTTTCTGCCCCATTTCTTTGCCAGTAAAGCCCTGCCATTGCGTTGGAGTGCTCTAACCAAATCAGCCATGTTTCTGACATGAAATCTTTAAGAATAACTTCTCTGCCCAGGCCCTCTCAAGATTTTAATGCTTTGTCTTGGGGATTCCTTACAGGAAAGAGAATTGTGAAACTTAAATCCCATGGTTACTTATTTCATGTATCTTGGGTTTTTGTTACGTAGAATGGATTAAAATTTGGCTAGTACCTTGGTTGTCACAGCAATTAATACAAAAAGGCTGCTGAAAGCCTTTGCTTTCAAGAGGAATGCAAGAAGTAAAGAACTAGATTTTTAAGAGTACTGTTCAAAGAGTCACTTGAGAATAAATAGCACTTAGCTAAATCTTCTCAGGGAGGAACTTAACTCATGAAATATTTGCCTAAGTAGTCAACCAACCATCAGCCGTTAGTATAGATAGGCCCATGCTGCAAACGAAGCAGCAGCAAAAAAGTTCTTAGGGTAGCAAAAGTGACACTTCCTCCTCCCCCCTCAAAAATATTACCAAGAAATATGGATAGTTGGCCTTTCTAATGGTACTGTGACACAAGGTAGTCACCTACTGAACAAAACTGTTCCTTTCCTCAAGATCATCAAGCTTCAAACAATTATTATTTTCCATGGTACTAGAAGACTTGATGTTGGATGGTTTGCTGTGACTGCTACAATGAGATTTTTCAAGACTGGGCCACTTGCTTTCAGGAGCAGTCACATAGCAGTGGCTAAACATCCCCCTGTAAGAGGTAAGTATCTGCATGTTCTGAAATGCAGTGGCCATTTTGAACAAAACAGCAGCCAGTGTATAAAAGGAGAGGAGAAAGACTGGGTCCTCCAACTACTCACAGCTACGGATGCCGGTACCACCACTAACAGCCTATCTTCCTGCTTCTTGGAAAAGTTCATTTTGATAAGCCTGGCCTTTGCTTTCTTGGTTCTCTAAGGACAAAGAGAGGACAAAACATCACTCACCTATACAGCACCTGTGAACTCATTTGAACCACCCCTTACATATCCACATCCTCTACATACAAAGCCTCAGACAAGGCCCGTTAGATCCATGCAGCCCCCCTTCTCTCTGTGTCTGGGTTTGTTCTGTACTTAATTCATAGTCTGCTCTATCCAATCTCAACAGGCAAAGTTTAGTTAACCATCCCTTCTTCACAGGTTTCAGTCTTCTGTACATATAGTTACACTTCTCCTCAGCTGCTTTTAAGTCTGGTTGCAATCACAGTACAGCTGAATCCAGCTACAATCAGGCTGATCTGGACCTTACTCGCAACAGTGAAGGCAGCTACTGATTTTTTTTTTCTAAATTAAATAAAAATATTTTTCGGGGTTGGTACATATTACAAGATCTTGGGTTCTTGCTTGGGTTCTGTCCGTCCTCAGCTGTTTCACATAACATTTCCAAAGAGTACTTTAAACATCAAAACAGCGTGATCTCATTTCCCACAAAACTTTGCTTTTTTATACTGAAATAGGACATTTATTTCTTCCTCCCTGTAATAGTGCCTTTAGTGATACCCTGACCCAGGAGGCATGCCACTGGTTCCTTCTGCTTGACCTTGCATTCCTGCAGCACAGCAGTGGCTCCCACTTGATCCTTTCCCCATATAGTTCAGATACCTCCTCGCCAACAGGAGATGTCTCCTTATACTGCAACAAAAATTTATCTATGAAAATCTTTTAGACAAAAATAGGAAAATTACAAGACAGAATTACAAAACTTGCAGGCTACGGGGAACTGTAGCATTCAAGTTCAGCTTCCTCATCTCATTTTTTCATATATTCATTTGTAGACCCATCACTAAACTTTGACTTTGTCTTGGCATTTAAACATTTTATTGTGTCTAAGCATTATGTGCTTCAGCACTACATCACCATCACGTTCCTGCCACAATCTCTCCCATTGGATTACCAGAGGTCTTTTCTTTAACAGAGATTATAATTTCTAGCAGACATTCATAACCTGGCTTTGCTGCTTCCATTCTCTCTGCCAAGTGTCACCGTGCTACTTCCTGCTATGCAGCATTTGGCACATTTCAATTGAAGAAAGGTAAAAAGTACTTGCCATAAATGCCTTTAAGGCCAATTAATGTTTCCACATTTAGAAATCTGAGCCTGATTTTTATGAGCAGTAAGTTTTTGAAACCGTTTTATGCTCACATATTTATGTCATCTATACCTGAACTTTTAATCTCACATTCCAGAAAAATCACACCTTTCACACTAGTACATACCACCACTGTAAACTAGCCACGGTATAAACTAGACTTGAGGTAGCTGAAACAAGGGGTTATTTAACATATTACAGATATCAACTCCCAAGAAAGGTAAGAGAGATCATTATATAAAAATAAAAATATTTAAGAAAATCATTACACAACTCTGAAGGCCTTTCTAAGCTGAAGACAGTACTCTCATTTAAGAAGTTCTCATAACACTACACCAAACACTTCAGCAAAACATTAAATACTTTGCTATACTATAATAAGAAATCTCACTACCGCAGATGACAAATGTAAATTGTTATTTAACTTGAAAAACTAAACAGCCCATGTACTACCATCGATCTTTTATCGCCTCAATTGTTATTTGCTGCAGTGATTTAGAAGACTGAGAGCCTCCTGCTTACTCCTGGCTTACATGTCACTTTTTCATGGAAATAAGAAATCCCAACCTTACAAAACTTGCCAGACAGAAAGACACAAGGAACATTTACAATTCACTTCAGTTCACACTTCTTCCTGATGCCCAAACACAGAAAAGATGAGCTACCTACTGAGAATGCAAGGCAGGCAGTTTCAAGTGCCAGCCTGACCCATCTTGGCAGAAATTCAACTAGTTGCTGCCAAGTTAAGGGACGACAAGTAACAAGTCAGCACTGTAGTACTGTAAAGATATTTTAAGACAAGATTTATTGTTGTACAGTCACTCTCACCTTGTGAAGTCTAGCTTTATGAAGATGCTTGGGTAAAAGACACCGGAGCTTCAAGAACTGATGGGATTGATCTCTGGGATGGAAACCCAGCTTGCAACTGGAAGTGGAAAACATCAAAATGTTATCACAATCGCTTCAAGTACATAGGCTAATTCAAACTCATTTTCAAGATAAGCATGTGTGCACACAACACACACAAGGAAACAGTTCTCTGACACTACTGCGAGATGGGTTTCTGGCAGCTTTAGCAGGGACAGAAACCTAGAAAAATCAGTGTTTACCATTACAAGTTTGGTCTCAAAACCTCACAACCTTCTCATCCCCAGGTGTATCAGCCTCTTGCAAAAGGCATGTCTTTGCTGCACCCAGAGATAGAAGGCCACAAGTCTCTAAATATTGATCAGACTCAAGATTTTAACATCCTATGGACCAGCCTAGCACTTATGCATCCAAGTAGCTTAGGTTACATTCAAGGCAAATCAGAGATTCTCTTGAAAAGGAATGGATTGTTTAATCACAACAATAAAAAAGCATAAAAGAGCTTAAGACACAACACAGTGTCCGTAATCATAATAATCTCGTACACAGAGTTGCAAAAGCCTAGATTATTCTACTTAACATAGTCTCTGGAACTTGAGAACCAGGCTACTCTGGAAAAAAAAAAAAACAAAAAAAAACACAAAAAAAACAACCACCTCTACTTTTATCATTTGCATCTCCCCTGAGTCCAGAAGTTTTTCAGTTCAATTTAATTAATAGTCTTATAACCACACGTGGTAAAAAACAGAACACCAGAAGCGAAAACCGTCATTCTCCTTCAGGACTACCTGAAACTACAACTTCCAACTATATACCAATAACATTTCTCCCAAGAGATACACTGAAACCCAGAAGTAAACAAATGAAATCCAATACACAAAACACTGCCTATTAGCACAGCCTCCCCCCATTTGCAACAACACCCAACCATTTTGTTTGCTGTTCTCAATTTGCATCAGCATTCTATTGTCTGCAGAAACATGCAGAAGCAGGCTTGCCAGACCTTTTAAAGACTCAAGAGCAGGAAAAAAAAAAAAAAAAAAAAAAAGGAAATTTTGGAAAGCTGGATACAGTGGTCTGTAAACAAATTCACACTTCTCTCAGTACTTTAATATTAAAATTATGGATTGGAATGATGCATCAGCAAATGGTATTGCTCACATTTCATGAATACACAACACAGATATCCCAACAGCTATCTGACACTACAAAGGCACAAGGAGGAATGGAGGTGGATGTCTGTACTATTGTCTAGCTGTGGTGACTAATTAAGTACTAGCATTTTTGGAAGCTGCCCAGACCATGCATTTGCAGAGAATTAATAGATATATATTATATAGGTAAGCATATAAAGTGACACAATCCAAATATTAATGATTCAGAACTTCCTTGCTGTGCAGAGTCAAATCTTTGTAGAAACAATACCAAATAAGAAGTTTTCACAGAAAAAAAAAAATAAATTAAGTCATCATGAAGATTATGCAGCTCAAGCTATGCCACAACCAGATACTTCTTTCAAGTCCACTCCTCGCTCTCCAAAATAAAGCACTTGAATTTACTGGTGTTTTGTACTAATCAGTTATATTTATAACTATAGATGCATTTCCTAATGCAAGCAGAATTAACTGATTAGATTAGCTGGCAAATGATGAAAGAAGTTTAAGTAAAACTGCACCACAAACCAAGTTCACAATAAAATTACTTAATCCTTTGCAGTTCAAATGCAAGTTCATTTTTCTCAACATCATCTACTCTTAATCAACCTATCCATCAAACATACACCAGAAAACCTCTCACTCTCTTAGGCACTACTACAGTGCAATGGCAACATTTCAAATCAACTTAAATTAGGCTGTACTACATTCCATTACATGATATCATGCAACAGATGTTACTCGAAGAACACACAGGACAATTATTCAGGGTAAACTGCTGTAATTTGAATGATAAAATGAATGGGTACCCTATCGCAAAACTTTATGAAGTTTTATACCGAAATTCAGAAGTTAAAATATTGCCCAACTTTGCCAATTAACCCAGAGACTTTGACTGGCAACCAGAAACAAGAAGTATTCTTATCTTAGTTAAATAATTTTGCCACCAACAGATAATCTAGATGAAAATTCCACTTAACCCTTCAGTTCTGCAGCGATCAGTGAGTTAAGTGAGGCATTAAGAAAGTCACACAAAATGCACTTCCCAGAAGCAAGAGATTCTCCCCCCACAGGCTGTGTGGTAACCTTCAATCTCAAGGAACTACCTTGAAAATCTCATGTTTTGAAGATTAAAGCAGAAAATGTAGCTCAGCCAACTTAATTCACAGTTAACTTAGCTAACAGCAGTACTGTTGGAAGAATGACTGACCATTACCTCAAACAGGTATGAAACTTTTTCATATACAATTTGTAAGGTATTTATAACTAACACGGGCAGCTTGCACTTATATTTGCAACACACTGACATACACATATGGGCAAATGTTATTTTACATAAGCAAGAGGAATCTCAGAAACATGTTGCTTGCTTGCTTTTTAATCATATGGACACTTTCCCTTAGCTATTGGGCTCTCCTGATCCCTTTAAATAACAAACTTTCAAACTCAGAACTGACTTTCTAGTTTGAAACTTAATATGGATCAAATTTGGTTCGAAAATACAGGTCTGCAAAGCAAACTTGGAAAAGAATTGGAGGGAAGTAGGCAACTCTTTAATCTGACAGAGTTTCTCAATCAATGAACAAACCCACTATCTTTCTAACTAGACACTGCAGCAACGTTTTGACACCCAAAAAAGTAGAGACTAAATAAATTGAAGTGGGTAGTCAGAAGAACAGAAGTGCCACAGAAGGCAGGCACAAAGACAGCAAAGGCCCCAGTTTCCATACAGGTGTTCCCCACACACAATGCTGAGGCAGCAGCACTGCATCAGGATCCTCTATTGACCCGAAGGTAAGACTGTGCCCTACACTTCACAGCCATCTGCTAGGGTGGAAGAAAGAGAGGTGTCAGGACACACGGGGGGGGGGACCCCAGCCCACAGCTCTGCAAGCACACACCACCACCTCGCACGAAGAGAGGTTTTGCACTTTGGCATGAAGCCCTGCTGCACCGAGGCATGTATTCCACAGCCGCTAGAACGCTCTCAGGCCGGGACGGAGAATGGGGAGGCCGCGGAACGGCGCGGCTCACCCGCCCACCCATCCTCGTCTGCGCTGCGCAGGGGCGGACCGTCCAGGCTGGCCCTACGGGACCGGCCTACGACCCGCTTCCAACCCAAGCCATCCCACGTGCCGGCTATGAAGACGCGGACCTATACCCAGATAGATAAATATAGGTACACACGGCACGATCGTCCTTGGGAGGTCGTCGCTTCGCAACGTGTTGCGAAAAGGTTTTCTTCTCCATCGCGGTCGCCCGTAGCGCCCAACGGCGAACAGCTACGTCTCTGAGGCAAACCCACCCCCCCCACCTGGCCACACGAATGTCCCCCAGACAGGCTACAAGGGGCCGGGAGGAGCCGGCCGCCCCTGCACCGCCCTCCATACGGCACAGGGAGGAATTCCAAAGGAGCCGCGGTTTCCCTCCCACCCCAGCCGGGCTCCTGATGAAGAGAACGTGAGCCGGGGCCGCTCTCCCCTTCCCGGAGCTCAGCCCGCCTGGCGGCAGAGCCCCTACCGGGCCACGGCAACCCGGCTCCCCGCACGGTATTGGGCCGAGCTATTGCTGTCCTCCCTGGAACCGGCAACTTGTTGGGCGGGCAGAGCTCCGCGCCGGCGAGGCTGGTGCCGGACGGAGCGCAGCTCCCGCCTCCCGCCGCGGGACCGGCAGCTGCCGCCTGCCTGCGGGCAACGCGATGCCTACATGCGAAACCCAGCGGCAGCCGAATCGCTGCAGGCACGAAGCGGCTCCGCGCTCCCGCCGCTCAGCCCTGCGCGGAGTCTTCCCCCTCTCGGCAGCTCAGCGCAGACCAGACACTCCATGCAACGTGCAACGGCAGAGCAAGACAAGGAGGTCCTCGCAGGCTCCTACCGGGAAAGGCGTTACTGTAGCATTGTAAAGCGCCTAAGCCCCGCCGCTCGTTCGCTCGTTTCCTTCTTTCCTTCCCCCCCCGCTCGCCTCCTGCCCGCTCCCGCCTGCTCCGCCGCCGCCCGCAGCTGCCGCCGCTGCGGACTCCAGGCGCAGACCCCCACCGGGGGGGGGCAGGAAGCGCGTCATCACTCCGGGACCGCTCCACCGCCCTTCACCCAGACCGGCCCGGCTCAGTCCGGCCCGCTCCGCCACTGCCGGCCGGCCCACGGCGCGGGGAAGCCCAGGGCATCCACCCAGCCCTAGCGACCCGCGGTTCCCGCTCACCCAGTCCGAACAACTCGTGGCTCCCAGAGACCGGCGGGAGAGTAACGCCGCCTCAGCGAGCTCCCTGGGCCGAGGGCTTAGTGCCCCCCCTTACCTGGCCCTGAGGGAGCGGCACCTCAGCGAGCCATAACCCTTCAGGAGACGATGCGGTCGCGTCGCTCGCGCTCCGCCCGTGACAGCAGTTCCCGGGGGGACGGTAACTCTTCAGGGAGAAGGAGAAGGAAGGCCGGGCGAGCCTATCGCTTTTTTCCGGGAGAAGGAAAATAAAGCTGTGGGAGAGTGGGTCGGGGGGCGGCTACCGCCCGAGCCGCAACCGCCCGCCCAGGGGCTGCTGTGGAGGCACGAGGCGCGCGGCCCCTGAGGTAGCGCGAGGCGCGCGGCCCCTGAGGTAGCGCGAGGCGCGTGGCCCCTGAGGCGACGCGCGCGCGGCCTCGCGCCTCCTGGCGCAGGGCGGGAGGGAGGCGCGTGATGGCTGGGCGGATGGCGGGCTCCCTGTCGCGATAGGCCAAAAAAAACCCCCCACCCTAACCAACCCATCCCGACGGCAAAATGGAGCAAATCCCAGTAGGGTCTCCCGCCCAGACACCCTGAGGGGCGCCGGTGTCAGCCCGGCCCTGTCGGCGTTACCCAGGGCCTCGTGTCTCCAGCAGAGGCTTCCACAAAACTGAGGAAAAAAAATGTCCTGAAGGTAACAGAAATACATAGATGCAGCTGGCACGCTGTGAAAGCCATCCAGACTGCCTTTAATTTTGTTGTATTAAGCATTTACAAGTAACACCAGTGAGGAGTTGACCTCTGTTGCAACAAAGGTAACCCGGGACTTTCCTTACACAGATGGTATCGCACTAACTGTTCTGCTGCTGGTACAGTTGTGTAAATGGTATCCATACCGATATGTTGATATCAATATGAGGAAATAAATGGTTATGCAAACGTAAGTCCCTTATATGAATTAATTTCTTAGATCTTGAGGCCCTCATCAGTAAAACTGAAAATTAAAAATCATACAATTAAAATAATTGAATCTGATTTAGCTGACGTACAGCTATTAGTAAATATTCTTACTTGTAACCAGATTAAAGAGCTGGTTGTGCTCTCGAGAGTAATTTAGCTCTAACAAATTAACCTTAGGACACTGAGCTCAGGTACAAGGCTCTCTGGCACAGCCCAACGCAGTTATACCTGTATCAGGACACTTCTTGGTGGGTGTGTTTAAGACAGTCTAGTAACGAAAACTAACCAGGTTATTTTATACACCCCCACTACAGAATTAAAAGCATCACAATGTTAACATCCAAAAGAGTGACTCTGAGCTGTGTCAGCTGCAGCAAAGGAACAAGAAGTATCTGCCCTGTTAACTGAAATAGAGACTACGTGGGGTTTGCTTTATGACTTGCAAATACTTGATAATATTCCTGCTTTAAAAATGAGTTATTGTTTTCGTATTTGTCACTAAAGAGATACCATCATGTGTGTTATTAAAAGAAGCAGTAACTAAAATATTTATTGTGTTTTAGAGGGCATTTTGCAGATGTAAGTTACCTGTGAACAGCCACAATATTTTGCATAAAGAACAGCTTTTTTTTCCCCTGGCCATTTTTATTCTCCATAAGCTTCCAACAATGCAGTTTTTGCTATTCAACTTATAACTAAAACTGCTCTTTTACAAAATGTATCATGATCACCCCATTCTTCTATTTATGCAGTATTATCCTATTTTCTGGCTGCAGCACTGCTTCAAAAGAAACTTCCTCTACCCCATTGTTATAATTAATTGCATTAGCTTTTCCTACCTTAAGCTTCACTTTTAAAGCTTTCCATAGCTTATGTGTTCTTTCACATAACATGCCAGACCACAATTCCAGTCACTGTTCTCTTGTCATTTGTGTGTTCTTCTGTTCCCTCTCAGTTCACAGGAATGCTATGTAAACTTCTGTACTGCATTGCCCTCCAAACAGCTTCTCTGAAATCTCTTCGTGATGTCAGTAAAAATACCCTCCAATCCCAAAGAACAAAATTTTACCACAATATGGAGTGCAATGGTGAGACCATGCTTCCCTTTTTCATTTCTGTGCCTTGCTATGCCCAATATGTCTGGACACATTTACCATTTCCCTTTGTCCCCAGCTAGTGACTTGCTTTGGGGCACAAAACAGATATTTTTTTTCTTTCTTTCTTTTTTTTTTTTTCTGTCTTTGAATCATACCAAATACAAGGTCGTCTGAGCAAACACCTGGGTTCTACAATAACAATCCATGATAACACTGTTCCAATAATAAATGCAGTATCCCATCAATCTGTCATTTGAGGATCCAACTTTTGTTATTTCAATAACAAAATGAGAAATAACCATATTAATAAGAAATATACATATTTTTGCTACAGTACACTGGATATAGAGAATAGAGGTATAACTTCCTGGTTCCTTTATATGATTTTAACTTACCAAAATTTACAGATAGGTGCATTTTCCTTGGGAAAAAAAAATAGTATAAATGAACCTGAAAGCTCTTATATCAATGTACTTGCACAATCCAAAAGTTCTTTAGTATTTCTACAGAATTTTTGGCCTTTCATTTCTGTTTTGCTTACTCTGCCACAGGTTTCCTAGGGTATTGTTAAACTGCTTTTACCAGTCATAGTGGAGTGTGAGATAACAGTATCTGTGTGGCCTAATAATGTCCCGAGAATAAATCAGACTCCACTTGCAGCTACCAGCTGTGACAATGAGGGTAAGTGTGAGGCAAGGGTATTGTTTATGATTGTTTGTGATTGGGTGGAAAAATAACATTTTTAAAATAGCATTTAACATTTCGAGGCTGCATTTCTATTCAGAGAACATTTTAAAATTAAGATGTTCTATTGGGCATCAGACTTCATCTCTGACGTTACGTAGCAAGAGCTACGACTACCTTATGTGTTTCTATGAAGCCAAATGGGTTCGTGTGGGAGCATCAGGGACATTCTCTAGCGGTTTGGCAGGTGGGACAGTAAGGTTGGCGACATTTGGGGGATTTTTCAGCTCGGGAGGCAGATGTTAAGCAATCCGCCAATACAGAGACGTCAAACATCTACACAAACTATTCACAAATGCTGTCTTACTTGATCATGGCCCTCTGTTAATCCTTGTAGTGAAATTATTTTAGGAACTTTGGTCCTTAAAATAGCCTGTGGATAAGAGCAATGTGGCATATTTACCGATGCTTTGGGTGAACTAAAATTTAGTAAACTGTGTGAGCAAGGGCCTTCAATGAGGTACTCTATAAACAGCTTTCTCATCTGTCATTTCAAATATATTTTAAATCACTGTCTCAGAACAGGCCCATTAAAATGCAGCATAAATCATACCCAAGCATGTAAACTAGATTCTGAGCTTGTGACCAGACTACTTTAATAACTACATTAGAAAGTTTTGAAAGATAAATTGCAGACACATAGTTATAAAAATGGCATTTATGAGCCAAAGTTATCCTTGATAAGTAAATGTTAGGCAGAAGTCAGCACTGTCATTACTTTAGCGTTAGCAGGCAGTACTGTTACAATGGTTCTGAGTGCACTAATAGCCCTTAATTGACCTGACCAACCTCACCTGGGGCCTCCACCCACACCCTCTGCCCATAGGCCCAGAAGCTCCATATAAGCTCAGTCCTGAGGCTTTAGCTTCTCTTTCTTTGCTTGTGGTTGTAGGATTGTTTGGCTTTAGTTATAGGCTTTTCTGGTTTAGCTTTTGATCTGCAGACTGGAGTTCCTGGTCTAAATTTGAACCTGTGTTGTGTATGAATTCACTCTGGAGATAGTTAGGCTGTGTCTGAGCCTGATTACCTTTGCTAAGTATCATCCTGACCTGTGGGCTGACTGCACTTTGGATCTGCTTTATTGATGTAAGCCTCTATAAGGATCTGGAGTTTTGTTGAAGTCTTTCTGCTATCTAAATATCTGTCTAAATATCTTTGTTTGGGTATTGTAGGATGGCTTCTGCTCTGCTGTCTGTGGCTGCTGATTTCCTATCCTGTAGGAAGAAGCTAGTCCTTGCTGTTCTTTGGCAGATACAGGCTAAGGTAAGAACTAATTTCTCAAACTGTTACAGTATTTATGTGGTCCTTATTGTTCTAATAATCTTGCTATTGTTTGTGTTACTGCTATAGAAGCAGATCAAATAATTTTGCTAGGTATTAAGAGAAGATAGAATAAAAACTCTCTCTTTACCCTGAAGAACTCGAAACCTAACTATGCTGTAAGGAGCAGCAGACGGAATGGGGCAGATAGGAAGTACAAACGAGATGTTAGTGGCTAGTATTACATACTGTTTCAGCAGTATCACAGGTTGTTTCTATGTATCAGCAGCTGAAGCTAATGTCTGTTACTTTATAGTGCTACAGTTAAAGGAAAGATTGAAGGAGGTATGAAAGAGACTAAGTAAAGGCCTTCAGAGGTATCTGTGGTCTTCCTCATAACATGCAGGTTGATAACGAATTGTACAGTCATAAAAATATAGGGCTGAGAGAAATCCAGAAAACCAGCTTTCTGTACAGTGGCGAAGTGTGTAGGTTTCCCAGGACTGCGGTTTGCTTAACCTCATTGCTAAAATCATCAAGGCAGAAGATGCTGTAGGATGTTTATGTAGCTGATTCTGGTGTTCCACTGGCCTCACTAGGAAGGTTTTTCAAGAACCCAGTCTAGTTTTGTGGTGTTAACTCAGGTGATTTCTTATTGTACTGCTCTCTTTGATCATGGTAAACAAATGGTTCATGATTCTGACTTTATATATTTTTTTAAAATTCTAACTTTATAATTGTAAGAATCAACTTTCTTCCTCTGCTTGACTAACACCTATTTAGATGTTAATGAAAAGATTACTAACTTGTTTGGGATTTCTGCACTATCCTCTGGATCATTACAACTTCATGTATGCTTTTCTCTGGTGCAGCCCTCTGTATTGGCTCTTTGGTTTTCCATTGTGAATCAAACTAGCCTTTTAGATTGAAGAATGTATAAAGGGTGTCTTCTTAATACCACAGTGGTATTGTGGGCAGTTCATGGGCTTTACAAAGACTACGTAAGTATCTCTGCTACCTTAGGTCACATCACTGCCATTTGACTTTATCAGAGTCACCACCTTCTCACCTTTCTTGAGCAACATTTCAAGACCTCCCTGAGCTGAGAGGCAGTGGTTCTGATTTTCTTTGCCATTATTCAACCTCACTTGTGGATGTTAGGTATCTACCAGCATGTGTAAGATAGCATATGCCCCATCTTCTGTTAAATGCATTCAGTGAAGATCCTAGCTATGTGAGGGAAAAGTGGAATTTTGGGTAACAATTTTTACTGCTTGCCTTATATAAACACTGCTCCTGTGTCTCCATTTTGACTATATCTACCTTCCTTATCTATTCCATACCCCTGCACTATACAAAAAGAACAGCATTTCTCTGTTACAGGAGCTGTGTTCTTATTTTGCATTGCCTTTTTCATTCTCAGAATAATTGGACCTTCCAGTAAACTCCTCAGTGGTCCCACTTACCATGTAAAGATTCAATTCCATAAGGAAATAAGTTCTTTAGAGGCATAGCATTGCTGAACCTTGCTCTTCAGATTTGCACAGTAACTTCCAGAAATTAATTTATTAGAAAAAATTTCTTTGGACTACCTTTGAACTACCCTTAACAAACAAATTGCATAACTGAAAGGATCATCTCCCTCTTGTTTTGCAGTATTCAAGGTCATGTACAGAGTTGTGGCAATCTTGTGATGACCTTACCAATTTTCCCCAGCTCTGCTAATTTTAGTCATGATGAAAAGACAAGTCACTGACTGATGTCTGTCAATGCAGGATCAGCTGATCTTATTAAATTATTTTTTAGCTCTGCAGTTACATCACTGTCTAAAACAAAATTTTTCTTTTAAATGGTATTTCTGTTGTGTGGTAGTTGTTTTATCTGCAGAAAATAAATTAGCAATTTGTAAAGGAGAGAATGAGTTCAGAGTTAACATTCTTTTGTTAAGGAATACTCAAGACCAAGACTACAGAAAAAAAAGGAGATGTTTTGGTACCTAATCTTAAAAGGAACAGCAGTTTCAAGAGCTCAAAGAGAATAAAGGATAGGATTATAATTCAGATCTGTTTCCCACAGAAAATGTTGGTCCCAACGAAGTTAATGGGAGACAGATTTGGCAAAGTGGGAGGTCAGGAGACTAAGAACAAGAGTAACATCCTTCATTTGTATCCTGTGTTGTACACAGAGTGGAAGGTTCATAAATTGGTCCTAGTCAATCAGGATGCCCCCCACCCCCCCCCCCGGCATGGGATTTGTACCATCAGAAAAGTTCTAACTTCCAAACTCCTATGTTTTCTGTAATGCTGTCCCTTGGAAGGCAATCCAAGCTGCCTTTTGATTACAAGTCCCCTGTAGCTTCTGACAAAAATTTTAACATTAATGTTTGCAGTTGAATTACATTCTGGTGTGATGAACACTTTCAGGTTTTAAAAACTGCTATGGGAAGAATCAGAAAGCAAAAACATGGACTGCTATTCCTGAACCCACAAAGTGATAATTTGTAATATGAGCAATAAGTAATACAGAGGTTTTGGCTTCCAGATACTCCTGAGTATAAATATCCATGTTTTCTGATTGTGTTTAAAAGCACCTACTGAATTACCACTTAATTTTAAAAGTTTGGGTCTTTACTTAATTTTTTTCTTCTCCATATTCAATGATAGAACATAAAGTTTACTGCATGGAGTACACGTGGAAATACTGTACAATTTTGAAGATAGGATTTAGTCTTCTAAACTGCTTGGGTATTATACAGAATGATCCAAATCAGATGTGACTTGTATGGAATTATGCTGAACTTTTTGCTTTGTCTGAAATTCATATCATGCAGCAATAATGGTGTTTTTTTCAATTGCCTGTATCTTAAGGATGCTGATATAGCACTGGAGCAATGCCAGGTATTTTAGGAAATATGTTGCCGTTTCCCTGGCTCCCCAGATGTTACAGTACATTAAGTTTTGTTGCTGGAATAAAGAACAATCTTTACTATATTTCTTTAACTATGGTAATTCAGTATTATAGCAAAATCTTCACCTTTAAAATCAGAGATGTTGTTAGTACCTTGTCTTCAAACAAATTTAAATTAAATGCAGTATAATGTACATAACTCTGTTTCCTTTCTCTTTTACAGTCTCCTTCAATGACTGGCAACAGCTGCACCTCATTTTTCTCATGTGGTTTTATTGTTCAGAATTACTGATTATTTGTTATGATTTATAACAGTAAAAGTCTTTGATGCTTTAAAACAATGAAACACAGACTTGGACATATTCAAATGAATCCAATGGATGCATTGTCTGAGTCTGTGCGGTACTGAAGGAGAGAGCTGTAGTTGACACAGGATTATTTCCTGCTGGAGGTTTGCCAAAGAAAAATTGGCAGCAGTCACACTATTCTTTATTGCAAGTCTCCTCTAATGTGTGTGTTTAATAAAGCACTAGCCTCTGGCCCCACAGGGTAAGCTTCATGTGTACAAACGCTATAACTCTTCAAAATCAGTATTTATTTGCAAACTTTTCTCTCAAGAGGGAAACATCTCAGGGTATCAGCTTTGGAGCCATGTGCTACTTGAACACTACTTTGGGTTTGTGGAGCTGAAGTATTAGATAAGCTTTGGTCCTTCCTGTGCCTTCCGTTCAACTGCTGTGTTCTCTTTATGGCCACACAGGGATTTCCATGGCATGGCCCCAGGCTTCTGCAGGCAGCCAGAACTGCTGCAATTATTGATCTTCACTGGAGAGCCAAGGAATGAAATCACAGGAAAATGGAGCTGTGTCTTGGGATGGTTACCTCTAAGGTAAAGCACATGGTAGGACAAAGAGTAGGAAGACGTCAGTCATGTTGGCTGATAGGAAGCTACCTACATTCATTCCTTGGTTTATTTCTTCCTTCCCTGTTTCTTTCCCTCATCCTCATACCTTACTTGATGCATATCAATTTGTGTGGGTGCTGTGAGTGGGTGTAACAAGTGTGGAGCTGTGGGCCTGAGAAGATGGGCTTGTATGTTCTGCAAAGGGTTGCAATTCTGGCGTTTTCCATAGCAAGAGGGAAGCCCTGCTGAGTGCTTACTTCTGTACCAGGTTGCTGGCCTTTTAAAAGAGCTCTTCCCATACCCTGGGAGAATCTGGTGGGATTTCTTCCTAGATCTTTGAATTCCTGTTGTCTCTTTTTTCCTTTTTTTTTTTTTTGGTATGTGAACCAAATCCTTAGGCCTTGTCAAACAGGAGAAGTGTGAAAGTTATCTTTCTTCTTGTCTTTTTTAAGCAGTATACCTACATACAAACATAAGTTATTGTATGGTAGAAATATGCTAGTGTTTCCTCAGTGGGATCTTACTGTATTGCTGACAAATACTCACTTATATTGGCTGAGAAAAAAGGCGTGTAGAAGATGGGAAGCTATTCCTCATTGCTGGTACCAATGCCTTGAATAAGCTGAAGAGCTCTGAAAGAGTTTCCAATACATGGATGAAATTTTGCTCTATAAATAAAGTGGCTGCATAGAATTAGACAATTGGTAACTTGGGGAGACGAAGGAGTTACAATAAAGAAGGCAGTAGGTTCTTTGTAGTCTATCTTCAACAATAATGTCTTCAGTGGGTTTATCTAACTCTAGCCAAGTGGGTGAAGAATGCAATATTATTAAAATCTGATTAAGTTCATAAACTTGTACAAGGACTGTGTGGGAAGAAAAGCAACACTCCTGACATTAAGTGAAAGATACATAACATAACTTTGGCATAATGTATTTTAAGGAAAAATGTGCAAGTGGATTCCTTGTCTAGTGCTGAGCATGCAAACTCTACCTGTGTGCATGTTCCTTGTGTATATCGGGATGGCCTGTATTTAGTGTTTTAAATAATGCCTAGATCTTTATGATATTCTTTTTTGCAGAGGCATTTTATAGTTATCTGTGCTACTGCAGTTATTTCTGCTTCCTCCTCTAATCTGAGTGCATCTTGTTGTTTGTGCACACCCAATCGGGTTTGTAAGACTAACATTCTCAACCATTCTCAATAATTCATCATTTCTGACTATGAAATTCATACATAATCATTTTTTTTACCCATGGGAAGAGCAAATTAGATCTTGCCTCAGTAAAATGAAGTCATGTTCTTGATATGAAATCACTGACAGCACATAATTACTAAAAAAATATACATTACATGGAATAATTTTATAAAACATAGATCAGCGCATCCTGTTTGTTTCCTTTGTATCCTTATTTTAGGCTCTTTCAAAAGTAAGCTGCCTCTTCTGTGACTTCATCGACAAGTCTTTTGACTGCTATGCCTTCCTGTGTATGTATAAAGTCAATAACCTTTTAACAACTTTTTTTTTTTAGTCATAGAAGCAGTTATTAATGAGAATTGTACTACTTCTGCCATGCCTGAGGTCTGGAGGGAGCACAAATGTAAAAGCCCTGACTTAATTTATGTTCAGCTATGTGACACCTTTGTGCTTCCTGGGTTTCGTGACACTTTAGTGTTCATGCTTGGCCTCACTTAGGTTCAGTTGCCATACCTCCTGCTTAGTGGTGGGAAACCAAGGATGGCTGGTATTGCTCCTCCCATCCTCTCTGTTTCAAGCATCTGTCCTCCTATGTGCTAGCTCTGTGCTGCGCATGGAACCCCTTCTCTGGACATTAGTCCCTGAAAGGGACCATTTCCATCCCTTTTCTGCTGCCTCTGTAATGCAAATTGCCCTGGGGTAGCTAATGTACAAGGGATGTAGCTACATGCATTAGAACAGGGCTAAACATTCTCTAATCTCTTCTTTTCCATTTTAAAGATCTTATAACAGAAGAGTCTGTTAAATCAGCTAATTGTAAGCAGGACTTGTGGATTTGGCAGTCTTCCCTTACTCCCTAACCAGCTTTACTATTTCTGCTGAGCCACCCTTTCCTTTCCGGAGCTGACCCAGCACTTTGCGAGGCTGGACTTGAAACAGCTTGTCCCAACTCTAGAAAACAGACCTGTGGATTTCTTTTCACAGATGTAATGAATTCTGCGAAATGTTTTTTTCTTCTTTATGTCTGTCGCCTCAAGGGCAAAATTCACTGTTTCAGCACAGACTTGCATTCCTTCCAGAATGAGTTGGTCTTCATTGTATTAGGTGCTCTCCCTCCTCATCTTGCAAGGAATGGGAATGAGAGCACTGCAAAAGCAGTAGCTCTAAAACTTTTGTATGGATAAATCCATGATGCTTTCCTTGCTGGAATATATTGCATATGAATGTGAACTATTATGCATTTCATGGTCAGTTCCTAAGAAAAAGAGGTATCCCACAGCAGGGGAGCACTATATCACTGTAGCCTTGTGTTCAGGGAGTGTCTTGTGGGATTTTTAAATCATGAAGCATGAACTTAGACTTCACTGGGGCATGTATCTTAATGGGAGCTTGGCATGTTTTTTTGGCCCTCGTGTACCATTCTATACCCTGCATTGTGCATATCTGGATTTATTTCAAGTGCCCTTGCAACAACTAGATCATTCAAACAAAGCACAAAACAAGTACATTTCCTTTTGAATGGAGTAGGTGTCTGTGTGAACATGTTTGTATAAGTACATACCTACCTAATTTATTTGCCTGCAAGAAGCAATTAGTACTAATGACCTTGACAACTTGGGCAGGGATGGATTTTTTTTATTTAATGCTGTAAATTTCATTAAGAGCTAAAATCTAGACAAGGTGGAAACTGGCACATACTGGCTATAAAGATGCACCTGATTGTCTATTTCAACCTTGTAAGCAAGATTGATATATAAATATTTTCTAGTGAGATAATACATAGGTAGAAGGGCAGAGTTGAGGTTGGGATTTTTCTTTACTTTTCAACGGGGCTAATCTCTTGGTGCTTAACAGGGCTAGATCTAGGCACAGGCAAAGGAGGCAGGCAGCAATAGGATGGTGGAATGGGCCCCAGAAGAGCCCTTAAAACCAGACTGGCATCTGGTGCTGCCAAGAGAGGGGCTGAGAATGTATGAAACAGCAGCTACTTTGGGGGAAATGGGGCATGTGAGGCTTTTTCTGGATCTTGTTCACTTTTCTGTGGCAAACAACGCCAGCTCTGGGTTTAGGCTATGCGTTTCATCTTCAGGGCAGCACAACTTAGTATGTGCCAATAAGAAGCCTTGAGCCAACTCTAGTGGATGGCTTGCATCTGCTGTGCCTTCCAAGTGAAATGTGTACAATAACTCATTAGGTGCTTTACGTAAGCCAGACAAACAGTGGGTTTTTTTGAAAAAAACAACAAACAAACATACAAAAGAAAAAAATGCCTTCAGTAAAAACTATCTTATGAATGGTGGCAGATATTCACTAATATTTACAGGCAGAAAAAATAGTTAGACCTACATGAAATGAAATACGAAAGATTAGCAGAACAATTAAGGAAAAACTTAGCTGTTCCAGTAGAGCAGTAAGCTGTGGACACTTATGAAGTCTGAAGACAGAAGAAGCAGCAAGATGGAGAAATAAAAGAGTTTTTTCCAGATGTCAAAGTTGCAGAGAAAACTTTTGTGTTATTGTGTGGAGGGACCTAGAAGCATCCAGTTCTGAATTGAAGGAACTGAGGGATGAAGACAGTATGAATAATCATCTCATTAGAATCATAGAATGTGTTGGGTTGGAAGGGACCTTTAAAGGTCATCTAGTTCATCCCCCCTGCAGTAAGCATGGACATTTTTAATTACATCAGACTGCTCAGAGCCTCATCAAGCCTGACTTTGAATGTTTCTTGGGATGGTGCCTCCACTGCCTCCCTGGGCAACCTGTTTGAATGTCTCACCACCCTTGTTGTAAAGAACTTCTTCCTAATGTTTAATATAAACTTACCCTACTCTAGTTTAAAACCATTGCTCTGTGTCCATGCAAACAGTCCCTCCCAGCTTTCTTGTAGGTCTCCTTCAGGTACTGGAAGGATGCTATAAGGTTTCCACAGAGCCTTCTCTTCTCCAGGCTGAAAAACTTGAACTCTCTCATCCTCATTAATAAGTGTTGCTTTTACTTATCTACAATTCTATCTAGAAAGAACTGTAATACTGTCTCCAATTGTTGCTGACTCCAATGAATGAGTCTGCCTAGTGGCACAGATCTAACCATTTGTGTCTGCTGTGCTTTATAAGATGGAATACTCTTCCCTTGCCCAGAAGCATGGTCACTTCTGTGGCCAGTGAACTGACTAGATATTTGAATTTCTGTGTTGGAGTCTAGACTGCAGATTCTTCCAAATATCTAAAATATATGAGAGGTTTATTTGCAAAATTTAATGTATAATCACCGCAATGTGAGACACATTGATGGGTTTGGCAGTAATGTTGCCATGCCAGGGTCAAAAATGGAGTCCTTCAATATTGCACTTTGAGGAATGACACTGTGGTGCCACAATGTGCAGGACTCAGTATCTCAGGATGACCCATCCATACAATTAAATGTGTAGTCAATTGACCTACATATGATAATGCTGAAACAAAAATCTACTTTGTTAAATGTATTTCTGCCAGAGTTTAAGTAACTATTGATACCTTTAGATGACTTTCCTGCTTGTCATGATTTCTTTGCGTTACTTCTTTCTACCACTCTGACAAAGTGCTGTTTGTCATTGACTTTTTTTTTATGCCCAGATGCAAGAGCTAGCATCAGGATTGAATGTATCAGCAATAGCAGCATAGTTGCAAGTTGTGAATGTAGCAGTAATGAAAAGGTAAAATCACTTAGGTCTGTAGTGGCATCCATTTTCTTGAGGAAAGGGCAAGGACCATCTTTCTAAAGGTACCTGTCACCTAAAAAGTCTGTTAGACCCTTGTTGCAATTTTTAAAATCAGCACAAGTCCTGCTAATCTGTACCCTTATCTGTGAGAAATCTCTCCGTTACTGATCAATCTTGCAGCTATTGAAGTTGATGGCACAAGTCCTGCTGAAGCCTGAGGGACAGGATTAAGCCTTACCACACCTTGCTTATGAACACCAGCATCATTGCTTTCCTGACAAGGTGAAAGTACGCAGTCAAGTGATGAGGCAGAGCCCTTTTTTGCATCTAAGCAGGTACTTAAATGTGTTGCTGAGTTAAAGCTGTAAGATATGGTAGTATCTGAGCCCTGGCTTACCAGACATCATGTCTGTCTCTGTGTGAACGTTTAAGGCATCTTAAAAATGGCTGGCATGGTGCTGGAGCAATAGTTACATCACAGGATTAATTGTTCTGTTTTATCAGGTATTTTTTTTAGAGCACTGGGAACTGCAATACATGTGACACAATGTGCTGCTGAGGCTGCTGGAATCATTTTATAGAGTCAGGCAGCTAAAAAATTATAGCAAGTGGTAGTGGTAGTAGACAGTACTAGTAAATGTAACCATTCTGCCTTAGGGATGATTTCAACATTCCTTCAATAATAGGTAACAGACTATTAGGTAACTCAAGATATCATACAAATGAGAAACACAGCTTGTCCAGAAATGTTTTATATCCCTTAAGTATTTAATTCAATTTTATCCTAGTGCGACTTTGCCCTAGCAGTTCTACTTGAATTATATTTAGCGTTGCTTTATACTCAAAATTGAAATGGTTAAATATTTCTTAATCACCTAGGGAGGAAGAAGTTTCTCTCCTGCAGCAACAGAACAGGCTCTGTAGTGTGCTTTCCACTGTCAGTGCCGGTCTTTGCCCTCAGAGGCTTGCATGCAGGCTTTGCAGGTGTCTCAATCTTTCCTAGGAATATGACTTCAGTTTCTTTTGTATTGTGCATATTTGGGGGTAGGGAGCAAGTAGAAAGGAAAAAACAGATATCTTCCTTAAGTGCCTTGATAAAGGTAATGAGTCACTAAATAAAAATTCACTATATAAAAATAAGAGAGATATATCTACTTGTTACCTGTCCAAACAGAACTTTTTAATCATCTACTGCAGCCCAAGAATAACAGATGACAGGAAAACATTTGTAATTGTTCTTCATTTACAGGTTTAGGAACCTGGAATCCATTTTGTAAATGTCCACTGTCTTGCTAACATAATGTTGTGTGCACTTCTGTTGCACAGACTGATTTGACAGAGGAAGTTGAACAGTGGAGGGGGGAGGAGGGGAAATCTGTGCAGTGAAGGATTTGCAGCTACAATGTGGAGTCATTTGTGCTGTAGTGATAACCACAGATCTTTGTGCCCTAACCACACAGCGAAAGGGACACCTGCCCCTTTGCCTAGAAGACAGTAAAAGAGACATCACTGACACCCTGTGAATTGGACATGATTGAACAGCATCTGTTGCATATGTTTGCAATGGTTATATCTCTTTTTTTGCGAGGCAGATATTAGCCTTGGAGGATTTGCCAAAAAAGAAAAATAGAAGCTTGTATTTGCTCTACCAGTTTGTCTGAGTAACTGCAGGATTAAGCTGATATGGGCATGTCTCCTTAAAGTCCAGTGTCTATGAGTAATATCAGTGTTAGCTGTAAGTGGGAGCAGCCTTTTTATATTAAGATTTACATTATGAAATCATTTTACACTTGATATTCACCCCTGTTTTCCCCTCTTTCTATGCATTGCACTTCATTTGCTCAGGTGAAAGCTCTCCAAAGTTGAGGCTGCAATCTGTTGTGAGCTAATGATAGCAACCAGGGTTTTGCATAATAGTGCTCTCGTGTTGGGGCACTGCTGGGTATAGGGAGAATGATTCCAAAGTGTTGAAATAATGCTGCCCTTAGGCAGGAGGTGCCTATGCACAGGTCTTAAGTGAATGTTTTAATGAGTGTCAGAAAGCTGAAAATGGGTTCAAACTCAAACCCTGCCAAAAAGGCAGCAAGGGGTCAAATCAGGATGTAGCCTGCCTTATGAAACAAGCAGGGATCGTTATCACTTTCCTGTTTGTAAGGTAGGTAGCGTGCCCTCAATCCAGCCGTCTTAAATGCTACACTGCTTCATTCCCCATCCCGCAGAGCCAGGATGCACATAAGGCCTCCAATGTAACTCGCTCTTCAGTTATCTGAGAAAGCAAAAGTATAGTGTCGATAAGTTGTAAGTCAGATTTCAAGTTCAACTCAGATGGAAGAGAAAAAGCTGCTTCTAGTGAAAAAAGAGGATCTGAAGACTAAATGAATATGCAGCAGTGACTTAGTAAGTGCTTGAATATAATCAAGATATCTCTAAATATGTGAAGGCCTAGCAATTGTGGGGAAATTGGATTGCAAGATGCTATCTTGTTGCACTGTATTAGAATTAATGGAAACTGAAATGACTAACATAAATCACTTAGTCTTGATCAACAGAATAATTTGCAATTTCACCCCAAAGTTTAATTTTAGCTCAGCTCTTTGATGTTCTGTGTCAGCAACTGGTTTTCTCAGTAGAATCTTTTGAAAAAGCCTAAACCTGTAACACTTACCATCTCAGTGGTAAAGCAAAAGTCAGAGTCCATACATGGGAACAAATGGCTGGATCATGAGGGCTCATATACCTAGGGGGGCAAGGTCTAAGTGCTGAGGATATTGTGGCTTTCCATGCTTCCTAGTCAATGGCTGGAATTGGCATTAATTTATGTGGGATGGTTTGGTGTCTTTTCAGCAAGTACTGGCGTTCACGTTACAATACTCAGAGACGGAGGAGGTTGGGTGGGGAAATGTCACAGAGAAGGGTTTGAGATAGCTGGCTATTTGACTAGATGTAGCTGGGGACATGGTGTGTGACTGAAATCAGTGTATCTTTTGCTATAGATTTTAGTGAGACCTGAACTGTTAAGGGGCTGAATTCAGGAATGCAAGTAACAGCCTATGTAGATAGACCTAGTGCAGATTGTAAAAGTATCTGAGCTGTAAGTGCAATCCAGATAAATGAGATTTTAAACAACATAAATTCAAGATCCTCTATGAACTGTCTGTTCACATCACTGAGTGCCTAAATACGTCTGTAACTCTTGTCACTACACACTTAGTTCCTTTGTACTTTGTCTCCTTGAACACAACTTTTCATTGAGCTCTATGGCTTCAATCTTGTTGAAACAAAGCAGAAATCCCAACCAGCTTAGAGCCCTCTCAGGTGTCAAAACCTTCCCCTTGGTGCCATCTGGGTTATCAGGTCCAGCACTGCAACACAGGTACAGCCCATCCCATCACAAGGTACTTGCCAGTTGTATGTGACTGAAGATGTGCAACAGTGCTGAGTGCTGGGAAAACAACTATAAACTGGTTACAGTTTGAAAAAGCAAAGATCAGACAAGGGGAAAAAAGGAGAGGCAGAGATTGGCATTAGATTCTCTATGCATTAGTGACTGTGGAGGGGGACTTTAAAGTTTTGCAAGGAAATTCATACTGCTTCAGAAAACTTGGCCACAGTGCAACAGTGCCTACCAGTCTCACAGCTCGGAATCCCTATCTGGCTCTTGGACAGATTTTGCAGATGTTTCTTGTGTGCTTAGACACCGCTTTTGCCCAACAATCCAATGAGGGAATATTAAGTATTTTCCTACCCCATGCTAAAGTACAGCCCTTCTAACAGGGGAGCTATGCTTATCACCAGATATGATTTTCTTAACGTAGAATGCTTGAGGGAAAAATAATCAAAAAAACCCCCAAACAGATCCTATGAAGTAAGATGCTTTTTTTGTTTATGCTTATCAGTTGGAACCATGTCAACATTAAACAGCTCTCAAGTTTTTGTGGAGGTTTTAATACTGTGGTGCAGACTAGATTCTGCTATCAGGGCCCAGGTCATACACCTCAAGTAAGCCTGTATATTTAAGTCTCCCCAAGGGGAAAGAGCCATTATTTGAGTGAGCATGGCCAGCTTTTGCAATAGTATGATTCATTTCCCACCAGGGAACTCAGAACTGTGTTTGTCACAACATCAGGTATTTGGAAGTTATGGTTTTTATCTGCATCTTTATGCCTGACTTGACAAAAGATGTTACAATTAGGTTGACACATATCAATGCTTTTGAGAAAATTATGCTTTACTGTTGATAAATTCAAGGACTGAAAAACATCGAAAAGATGTACTGTATATCTGTCTCCCTCGCTTTTAAGTGAGGTATTATTCCAGATGGAGCAATGAGATTTTTCTGTCTCACCTTGTGGTAAGTTTTTGATGCATTGGTTGCTTTATCACTTCATATCCTGTCTACTGGTTTGTAAAGCTTCCAGTTGTTTGACTGACTTTGGGCATATTGTTAAAATCAGAAGAAGGTTAAAAAAACCAAACCTAGGGACAAAACAGATGTGGTTGTGGGCTTGTGTAATTTTGGGGACTCCTTAAGTAAATTCATGAAGTATCTACTGTTTTACTGACAAAACTTATGTAAAACATTATGATAAACTATGAACTTAAATTTTCTTCTGAGTCTGTTACATGTCCCTGATATCCTGCAGAATTAAAGCATTTGCAAAACAAGCAAACAAAAGAATTTCCTTTTTTCCTTCACTCTGAACTGGCAAAATTTGAAACCAACAGCTGTTACAGGGCCAAAAAAATTAAAAACATGTAGCAGGTGGTACCATGTATGTATGTCTAATTGCAATATAACAATCTGCTAGCGAGTTAGCAAATAGTGAGGAATTTGATCACGATTCAGGCTAAGAAGGGTAGCAAAGAGAATGGGACAGTAACAGAAAAGGTTTTGGCCCAGGAAGTTAGTCTTTACAGAAGCTACTAATGAGAGTAAGTAGGAGCAGTGTTGTTGGTTTGGTTTTTTGTTTCTTTGTTGTTGTTGGTTTTTTTTTTTAAAATATTCTCCTCTTGACTAGTCACTACATAGAGAAACTGGCTATTCATGCCAAGGATACTGGTAAAATGATGGCATGTCCAGTACAGGGCTCAGTATAAGTAAACCTGATGGACTTCCTGTCAGATAACACGAAGCTCATGGTTCAGAGACTCATGCAAAGCAGTGGGATGTATGCTTCTGGGGCTCTTTTCATATCTCTATATCTCTTCTCACATCTACCCTTTGAAGCATCAGTGATGGGATTGTACCTTTTAATTTGCCATGTCCTGATCGCAATTCATTTCAACTGTGTGAATGGACTGTCTCCACACAGCTTTCTCCAGCCTCTGTCTAGAAAATGCAATTTATTTGGGCTTCTGCTGATGACCGAAAGCCAAATATTATGTCTCTCCCCTTTAATGTAAAGAAAACCTTTGCTTGAAACACCCTCCCTGTGTTGGGAGGATTTTGATTAGGGCAGAGAAACTTTGCTCCTTTAAGACAAGGAAGAAAGAACTGTCCTCCTAGGGGTATGAAGTAAAGGAAACCAGAAGAAATTCAGAGCTGCAAAATGCATGAAGAAATGCAAGAACAAAACCCTTTGCACCAAAATGTGAGCCATTTGGGGGGGAGTGACTTAGGTGTAACAGTCAATCGTGACATCACTATGAGCCGTCCTGAAAAAAACAGGCATTGAGGGATCTGTTTCCCTCAGATACCAGGAATATTCCCAGTAGTGAGATCTCCTATCATGGGCAAGAAAAGGAGTTTTGTCCTTGAGAAGAGGAGACTTAAAGTGCGTGTTAATAAACTGTTCTCTGTGGAGCATTGGAGGGTGAACACTGTTGGGAAGGAAGAAGGGAAATAATTGTGTGAGATTCAGCAAGACACAAGTACAGATGAGCCTGGACGTTAGCCTGGCCAATTTAGCCTGGAAGGATCACAGCAGTGATTGGGATCTAGAACAGCTTTCTTCTGGGAGAAGCAGAGCTGAAACCTGACTTCCTTTCATGATGCAGCAGGATAAGATGATGGGGAATTGGATAGTGCAGTGCTTGCAATAGAGAGGGATCATGCTCAGAGATAGGGAGGCCTCTTCCAGCCCTGCATTCCTTGTCCAAAAATGGCATAATCTGCAGACTTGCTTTGCATAAATAGTCTGGGCTGCAGAGAGAAACTCCAATACCAACAGTAGTTGCTGGTAACAGGAGAGAGATCTCTAGACCAGTCATACACAGCCAAAGCCTTATCTTGACTTGGCTTCTGCTTCAAATATCTGCAGGAATGGGTTTAGAAAATGATACATTAAGAGCAGCTGGGTTTGGAGATGGCAGATACCTGATGGGAGCTTGACTTCTAGGAGAGGAGGAAAATGGAATCCTGGAGTGATGTGTAATCTGCAAAAGGACAAAAGATAAGACAAAAGATGAAAATTTGAATGAGGCAATGCTATCTACTAAATGTTTTAATAATGTTTTATGAGGTGCAGTGTTCTAAGACTGCTAGATATGCTTCCTTTGGCCAATATTTTATGGTTCAGTTACATAGAAATGCAGTGAGAAGAGCTATGATAAATGGATTTATATTCTGATTTAGCACCAGTATAGATGGAGAAATAAAAGGGTGGCATGGGAATTGTGTTCTATAAAAGGATCAGTATTAAAAAGAAACCTAGTAAAAATAAAAAATACTTGAAATCTGCTTTATGAGCTCTGAAGAAGGAAATTGCTGCTGTTCTTGACACTACAGTTTTTAAGTGATTGATTTAAGTGATTGATTCAAAAGAAACAGAAATGAAATGAAAAAGAATATACCAGCAATTGCTTCATAAACGAGCTTTTTTAAAGCCCTGTATTTTTTTCGTGCAGAGCTCGAGTGCTCACTGAAAAAGATGTTCAGGCTGTATAGAAATGCTAATGTTGGAAACTCTGGAGTCTCAATTGCTAAGATTGTTCAAAGCTAGCATGGCATATATTTGGCATGTGATTCTCTTCTCACTTGTGCAGTGAAAGCCTGAAGTCAGCAGGATTAACACAGAGGTAAAGCCAGCATGACCAGCCTGTTTCCAGCTGCTCTGTCGCCAGGGTCTGATGGTGATTTGTTTTAATGCTGAGCTTTTCACTGACACACACCCGCATCCCCCAAAGGAATAATTTGTTTGCATTTCCTGTGATCAAACCTATCTTCCATCTTATTGTCAGTCGTACACTGACAGCAATCCTCAGTTAATTCTTCCTTTTAATGCTATCTCACCGTATAAATTATACCGTGAAGTATTTCTTTGCCTGGAGTACATGAAGTGCTGCTAACTTAAACTGATTTATGAAATGCTTTTCCAGAGTTTCACTGGGCAGCACACTGATGACACTTTTCAAAAATATTTAAAATCAAAGCATTCAGTATAATAGTGTAAGCCCAAGAGCACTTTTTTCCCTTGGTTGCCACTCTTTTCAGTGAAATATGCTCCCGGGTAGTCCCAGTAAGTTCAGGTACCACTGAAACCATCCTTGAAATACTTGTATCACTGTAACTGTTGTAACAGCTCCCTGATACCTGTGCAATACTTTCAAAAGCAAAAACAAACCCAAAACGTATAAGCCTAGAATTCAGTTTGCAAGAAGTGTCCTTTAGAAGACTGACTCAAGCCCAGGGTTGCTACAGTTCTCCACAATTTCCAAAGGCCTTTGACTCAGATCTAACAGAAGGCAGAGGAGATTGGAATTATATTCTTAGAGAAGGGAAAATTTTTGGCAGGGGGCAGTTGTTTCAGGGAAGCTGAAGATCATTAACAGCTGATCTTTGAATGAACAGTGTGGGTTAAGTATTTGGGGGCTGGAGCTCCTCTGGCCTGACTGCGGGTCTAGCTGCTGTTGAATGCTAACACTTGATTGCTTTAGCAAAGTTGCTGAGCAGTAAATTGCAGAGTATAATATTTTAATTATGTAAGATTGGTTGTTCTTCCCAACTTCAGCTGACCCCAGTAAATAGCAAATGAGAGCAAACAGCACAGCGTGAGGGTGCTGCTGCTATGTAGCTCAATATTAGGAATAGTGGAAGTCAGACTACTATGTTTATTAGTGCCTGTGCCATTTGCTGGCCTTCAATTTGCTGATGAGTTCTGCTTCATTAAAAGCAGCAGGAATGAGTTGATGGCTTTCTGATCCTGGCCCTACTCCATCTGAGGAGTGCCAATGGGACAGGCACTGCTCTGGCACAGAAACAAAAAGCAATCTCTGTCCTGGAGGCCAGACATGGGATTTTCTCTGTGAAAGTGAAACAGCATCTTTCAGATGTTTTTAGTCCCAGAGAACCTGGGAAGGGCTGGCCCATGCACTCCCTGTATTTATACGACTGATCATCTGCATATAAATGATGAGGGATAGAACAAGACTGCTGCCCAGGAAGTTTCTTTTATCATTTATTCAGGTGGGAGGAAAATACAGAAGCGGCTGGATCACCCGTCTGGTTTCACACTCAGCTAGGAGGATGGCGTTGTTGATGGTGATGGAAGAGCTGTGTTTCCCGCAACTATGGCCTGGAAAAAGTATTCCCTGATATCTTCTGTCCATGCAGCTGCTTACAAGACTGGTGCGAGAAGCAGCATTTTCCAGTGCTTTCATTGTATTTGTTATTTTACTTGAGACAAAATAAGTAGCAGAAGATATGTGAGTGCTAGAAAACAGAGGAAAGCATCTTTAACTTTACATGCATGGGTAGTAAAAAGCCCACAAGTGTCCCAACAGCTGTAGTATTAGGTTTTGCCATGGTTTTGTGTAGTGTGAAGCCTCAAGTGAAACATGTGCTGCAAAGTAAATCACAGCCTGTGTTCTCTTAAGAGTTTGGGATGGAGGAGTTTCCCAGCACATAAGTGCCATGTGTTCCGCATTGCTTGCTCCAGCAGGAGGCTGCTGGCCCTGGGGGAAGAGGGAGGGAGGCTGAGACTGGATTCAAACTTAAGGCTCGCCTAAGGGAATGAAAGAGGGTGAGATAGCTAAACAATAAAGTGTATAATTTCGTCCTCCCCACTTAAACGAAGTTCCTCACTATGTAACAATTTTTACAAAGTGCCAGAGAATCTGCTATGGTCACGTGAGCCTATTTCTACTTTACCCAGTGGGAATATGTGTGTGACAGCCATAACTTCAGATTGTTTTTCTTTATATAGTAATATCTGGCCATATGTTTAAACTCTTTGTGTTTGGGACCAGTAGTTAAAGTGTTTGTTTTCTCATGCCTTTGGATTCCCTGACTTGGAAGGAATTTTGTCAAAGAAAATCCTTGCCTTTCTCACACTCTTTCTACTCACTGCTGTGAGCTGGTGTTGTTTTCCAAGCACTTTTATCCTACTTTGCTACACTTCTCTGCCTGTAAACCATTAATGGTGGATATTTAATGCTCTGTGTGTGTGTGAGTCACAAAATCCATCAAAGCTTCTTCTTTGTCCCAGGGTATAATTAGAGTATCCTGTGACGTTGCTGATTTCCTTTTAAATTAAACTTCAGACAATCAATTCCAAGGTGACTAAACTATCACTGTCGGTTTTCATCCTCTCTGCTCCCCAAGATCAAAACCAGCACCTCCACAAAATTCTGAGCCTTTTTCCCAAAGTTGCCTGGATACTACAGGAGTCTTGGCATTGGCTCCTGGAATCAGATTCTTCTTACTGGTATCAGTTTCATTAATGGATTCCCCCCCTCCCTGACATTCCATGACTTTTGTTCTCCAAATATTCTTTGGGTAACTGTGATAAGGGGGGTAACAACAGATCATCTTTATGAAGCTTTGCAGGATCAAACAGGGCCATAGTAGGCCCTGTTTTTTTTAAATGGAAAGGAAAAATGTGGAACATTCTCATTTCAGAAAATGCTTCTGCAGGGGTCTACAGATTAACTGTATATGATCTGGAGAGGAGGAAGTCAGCTGGAGGCTGCTGTTCTTACACACTTCACACACCCAGCATAGGATCCCTGTATCTGACAATTCCTGCAGCAGAATTCCCCACCTAGAACTGGAGAGTGACTCCCTCCTGCTCCTGTTGCCTCAGGAACGGGTCTGGGCTGCGCCCAAGGGAGGAACACGTGGAGAAGAGCCTCCAGACATGACTCCTCAGAGCTGCACTGTGCTTTTGGGTTCTCACAGCCTGTCGCAGGGTGAGAGCGTGGCCTGCGGCAACTGCAGTTGTTGTTAAACTCTCCTCCTTCAGTGACACCTCGGTCTTTGTAGCTCATGGCATAGGGTATACAGGGAAGTGATGTCTGCCAACACATCTGTTTTTAAAGTGTTAAACACTCTGAATCAAGATCTAGCATGTTTTGACAAGGTGAGTTATCCTTTTTGAAATGTCCTTGGCTTGCTGCCTTGTTCATTCTCATGAGCCTTGTTTGTACTAGTAGGTTGCTGCTTCAACACAGCAGTGTCGTCTGGTGCATTTAAGCTTCAAACGTACTGTACCTGCGGGACAGAATGCAACCAGCTGGGAAGCCCTGAGAACATCTATTTCAGGTGGTTTGGAGCACTAATCCTTCCTCTTTTCAGTTTAAGGTTGTTTCTGATCTGTGCTCTTTGGGGAAGGACTCTCGTGTGTGTCTGGGCAGGGGGAAAAGGTTCTTAAGAACTACTTGTTTAATAAAACCTGCCAGTAAGTGTTTTGCAGTGCATAGATTAACCTCAACATACTTTTGTAAGTCAAAATCCCCTTGTTGCTGGTTTCTGTGTGACTATTGGAGCTAGTTATAGCACAGTTGCAGAGAAAACTCTAAATATTGCTTTTTGTGCAAGATGTGGGCCATGGCATATGGTGTCTAAATCCTAGAAATTACTCAAATGATACCTAGTGATGTAATGGCTGGTTAAGGTAGTAGTAGTAGTTCAATGTTTATTTGCTGACTCAAAGGATTTTTTTTTTTTTTTTAGGAATAAAACAATATATAAAATAACAAAAAAATGGTATATATCATAGCTTTTCTGAAATTTGACCTTTTGAGAATGGACATAAATGTATTTATGTGGAAACAGTGGAAATACATTCCTTCTGTGGCCAAGCATAGTGCCAGGACTGCATACTAGGGAACTAAAGCCGTTTTATTCTCTCTCGCTCTTTAACCTTGGTAGAAGTGATCCTTACTGAATTTAAGTTTTGTGGAAACATGTCTCTTTACAAAGCCTCATTTTTAGTTGAAAATAAAGATTATATTTATTTTTAAGCTTTCATATTTAAATTTACTTAGAACACAAAAAGACTGAGAGAAGCTAGTCTTTGTATTATGCGTGTTATTCACCTTACAGCTGTCAATATAACCTTTTATATGCATATAACCATATAACATTTATATGCAACAAATTAATTTAGGATTCATGATAATTACCATGAAACTAGACTACATTAAGTGTGGGACCAAAGTGCAGAAGATGTTCTTCTATTGAGGCTACCAGAACAGACATAGTTGTGTGAAGTGCTTTGATATTTATGCTTTCTAAACAAGGAATCTGAAATGAACAATTCTTCACAGATGAGGAATGGCGAAGGACTTTGGGCTTGTCTAGTTTGGAGAGAAGGAGGCTGAGGGGGTGACCTCAGTGCTCTCTACAGCTTCCTGAGGAGGGTAAGTGGAGAGGGAGGTGCTGATCTCCCTGGTATCCAGTGATAAGACACATGGGAATGGTCAAAGCTGTGCCAGGGGAGGTTTAGGCTAGGCATTAGGAAGCATTTCTTTACTGAGTGGATGATCAAACACCGGAACAGAGCTTCCTAAAGAGGTGGTCAATGCCCCAAGCCTATCAGTGTTTAAAAGGCATTTGATTAAGGCCCTTAATAACATGCTTTAACTTTTGATCAGCCCTGAAGTGGTCAGGCAGTTGGACTGGATGATCACTGTAGGTACCTTCCAACTGAAATATTCTATTCTATAAATTAGAAAGTTTCACGGCCTGATTTTATTTTTACCTTGAGGAAAATATAAGCTATAATTCTAAAATTTCATTAACTGGGGTATATCCTGCTACAAGCCATAGCACGGTAACTCTACAAAGCCATGAGATGAATGGTGGACATTACTGCTGTAACACAGCATATCCCTGTGGAAATAGCTAATCTGCTTGGTGGACTCTTTTTCAGAAAATCCTTAGGAGAATTTCCCTGGCTTAGTGGAGAGAAGTCTGCCCTGAAATTAGGATAGATGTATGTATTGGAGGAACAAGCAATCCAAGTTGAACTCAGTGGAAGACAAAGGATCCAGGTTTCAGGAAGGAAAGCTCTTTTATCACTTTTAGAGGTGTTGATCACGTTGCAGTCACTTGAATCTACAATGTGCCAATGGAGTGGCCTGCAGCATGACCCTCCCACCCATGTCAGATGTCCTTTTCCAGAAACCATAAAACATTCACATCTTAGAGACTTAGCCTGAAAGCCCAGGCTGTTTTCCCAATAAGAAGTAAGTCTTCCACAACAGAAGAGTGACCTGACCACATAGGGCTGGGGGCAGTTCTGGGTCTGGTTTCACCATATTCTAGAGTTCTTGAAAGAAACACAGAGTATGCAATACAGAGCTGCAACTCCTGGGGAACATCATAGGAATTTTTAGGCTTTTATGTGTTCAGCCCTATGAAACTTATGTCAAACATCTACTAACAAGGCACTTTATACACTTGTCCCTTGGATAAGTGTTTCTTCTGTCTTGCTACAAGGTTTACTCCCACCCATGTTTGCTTGTCCTCTAATGCTGTTCAAGAGACATTTGGGGAAAAATCACTAGTTTATCCTCTAAATTCAAGATGAAATATATCTACCCTTTAGGGAGAGTATTTTTATGTTCTTTTCACAACTACATTTGCTTGATGTCAAAACATCAACTTTTCCCTTTTCTTCTCCAGTTCTGCATTGACAGAATACACCAGAGGGTTGTTTAAAAAGCTGGAGAAGCTCTGAAGCCTCTGTTTGTAAAAACAGTTGTACCCTAAATCCCACCAGACAGACCAGAAAAAAGCATTTTACGCTTTCTTTCAGGGCTGCTGCTTTTAAAGGTAAGCCACTACATCCTGATCTACTGCAACAGTGTGACTAAATTGTGCTCACTAGTTCTACCTACTGATGTTAAACCATCACTGCTCAGGTGTTCAAGAAGAACCATAACATACCCCAGAATGCTCTATCTCTTCTGTCTCTGTCTGTGTGGCTCTCTTGGTGTGTGTCTTAACAACACACCGTTGTCTTCTCACTGTTCATCTGTGGCTTTGGTGTTCTGGGGTCTGACAGGCTGAATGCATGGCCAATCTACACACCTCTGCTACTGCTATGGCTTCAAGAATGTAGATCAAGGGCACTTTCAGAGCAATCTATGGAATGTAAATCTCTGTTTAGAGGAAGCTCAGTTTCCTCTCTTTGTCTGTGCCTGCATAACCTGGCTATGATCTTATAACAGGCCTGTCAGACTGAGTGTATGTCTATAGTTACAGAACTCTGAAATTATCTTCCTCATCAGACATCCTTTAACCATACTGATGATATTAATTCACTGGTGAAAGACCACTTTACTGTCACCCTTCATAACAGTGGCCTCACAGATAGAGGGGCACCAGCAGTCTTCTTCTGAGTCCCCGAGTCCTTTTCCCTTTTGAAGTTTAAGATTTAGTTACAGCAAGTGACTGAAGGGGCAGCGATTTGCCAAGACTTGACTGAGAGTCACATCTTCCTCTTACTTCCAAGCTGGAGCAGTGCAACAGACTTCAAAGTCCCAAAGTCCCCCTGGAACTCCCCCCCCCCCCCCTTTTTTTTTTTCTCCCCCCAGAATAAGCAGAGTCATTCTGCCCATCATATTTCTTTCAATTAAATAATCTCCCTCTCTTCTCTTCTCAGGCCAGTTCCAGCCTTCTTTAGGATCCTTTCATCAGCTTACCTAAACTGCCAATCAAGTGTCTGCTAAACCCAAAATCCACCTTGCTGCTGAATTTTATCCTGGTTGTCTGTGTGTAGAAGCTTGCTTTTCCAGGTAATTGGTGAACTGAGTGGTGGAGCTCATCTCACTCCAAGCACGGGAAATATAGATCATGAATTACCTGTTGTGTGATATATTTCATGATCCTGATAGCCTTTAAAATATTTTTCCGCTTCCATTCTTTCCTACAGTGTTACAAGTCTGCTTGAAGAAGTTATGGGCAGTCTTGAGTTCTTTATATGCTACTGGCAGGAAAGATGCATCTTTTATTTCCATTAATGTCTGACATGATCTTTGTATGTAGCAGGTCTCTAGTCCATTGTACTGCTTATCAGTAGTGCCATGTTGGCTGTGGTGTTATAGCTGGAACAGCGAGCAGAAAAAAACCCTATCAATCCAATTAGAAACACTGTGAATGTTTCTAAAACTCATATTCATGTTTGCAAGAATGGAACAAAATGTTTCGCGTATGATGCCATTTAAACTTTAGAGAAGAGCAGTTCCAGAAAGGATGATTGTCATTACCAGTAGGTTGCTCGAACACAGAAAATGCAAGAAAGACTTAATTCCCCTTTTCATTAGAGTGATTACGTGTTTTCTCCCAGCTTTATACATATTCATGCCTGGTGAGAGGGTTTCATTACACAGCTAGAGCATGGGAATTGCTCTTTGTGAAAGTTACACTCTACCTTCATGTTAAAATGTGTCAGAGGGAAAAGAGCAGCTCCTCTACGCCTGGGCATTAAAATGTTGTAGGGAAAATCTTTCTTTAACAGGTTAAAATACTAGACTGGCTTTTCCATAAATGGCATCCAAATCTTATTGTCCTTGGACACCATGCTTTATCTGAAGTACATTTCATGCTGGAAGCTGGATTTAGCACTATGGGGTCTTAAAACCTGGAATGCGTGCAGGAAAAAGCCCTTAAAAAGCATGCAGGAAAAAGACAAAACAACGACAATATGTTTGCAGATTTGAAATAGACATAAAGTAGATAGAGCCTGGAATTGTGTGTATTACCATTGTAAACATGGAAAGGCATTTAAGGCCGGATACAGTTAGTATTTGTATTATAGTATAGTCCTATACTTAAGACTGAGCAATTTTATTTTTTTTTTGGTGACTTCAGTGGCAGTGGGATTCAGGGCAGCATGACCTTCTTGGATTTTGCATGACAAATATCAGCTTCTCATCACAGGACCATGTAATGTGCCAGAAAGAATGAATTCTTCAGTTCATACCTTTCGATTTTTCCAGTTCATACCACTGCCCACAAGGTATTCAGACACTTTGCATAAAGTCCCAAAGTGTCTAAAGAGCCCAGCCACTCCTGTGCCCTTGGTGCCAAGCAGCACTTGAGCATCTGTTCTTTTTTTTTGTTCATTTAAAGGAGCATTGACACTTCTTGTGAAGCTATACAGAAATTTGCCTTTGATCAGGTAAAATATAAGCTGCTATAGGATACAAAATAAGAAAGATAAAGGTTTCAGATTAGATTTGCTGACCTTCTCTGCCTACTTTGTACTAACCTACGATCAATGCAGAATGACTTGGTTTAGGCAAGAAGTGGTGAGCACTGCTAACAGGTACCTTTGGCCTTTGTCAAAATGACAGAAACGCATCAACGTGCTATAAACTTCTTCATGATATCAATCTCTAATTAAAAAAAACCCAGCAAACTCTAAGTGCCTCTCAGTTGGTTGAAGGTTTTTCATGAAACTACAGCTGAATTGCTGCTGGTTTTTTTAGCTTTTTGAATAAAAGCTTTTTTATTCTTACAGAAGCCTGTGGAAATTTTGCATATTTTAGGTTGTATAATGCACTGAGGCTTTTCTGTTTCTTTAAGGATGGCAAGCTGTTATGTCTCATCTATGCCTGTCTCCACACCTCCCCTTTTCCCAGCAGGGCCAGAAGTTTTTTATCTTCCCACTCATCTTGGCTGGATGAGAAGGGCTCACCTCCCCTGGTGTACGTCATCCAAAGGTTGTCAGCTCCTAAGAACCTCCAGCTTTTACCCGCTGTAAACCACTGACTCGAGAGAAAGGTTTCCCCTTGCACTTCCAGGCACTTGAACCAGTCAGTGTCAGTGATGGAGATGGAAAAAACAGTTCTGAATGTGTGTAATTATTCCAGGTAGAGATGTCTTCTACCATAAATAGTTGCACTGGACAGGCTTTGCAGTTTTACAGGGTAATGATGAAATATGCTACAGCAGGGTGTGTGTCTGTATACACAACATCCCTATGCTCAGGAGCTTATAGAACTATACTTTTTTTCGATCAATAACCAGGACAGGACATAGCTATTATTTGCAGAAGAATAAAATAACTTGTAAACTAAACACTGAATTACGTCAGCTCAGTTAAACAAGAATGGAAAGCTTTCCAGGGATCTGGCAGGCTTGGTTTCCAGCACGTTTTGGCTGATTCCGACTCGATAACCTGCCCAAACCCCTTCCGTACCGCAGCCTTGGCCTCCCCGCAGAGGCGCGGCCGGCAGGTGGTGCCCGGGGCTCGCGGTGGGGGGGGGGGGGGGGGGGGGGGGGGGGGGGGGGGGGCGGGGGGGGGGGGGGGGGCCGCTGGGACCCCCCTGCTCAGGGAGTTTTTATTTAAAATGTATTTAAAATCCATCAGCAAGGGGAGCCCGAGGCCCCGCCAACACGACAGGGCAGGGAAGGGCACGGAGACATCCGCGTGGAGCCCTGTCCCAGCCACGTTGGCACCGAGGACCCTTCCCTCCAGGATGGTCCAGATGCCCCCACGCCGCATCCCTGCTTCCAAGAAGGGGGGGTGTGTGTGTGTTTAATTCGTGGTCCCCCCCCACCCCACCTCTCACCAGCCCTGTCCCTTGGGATCCCCGACTCCGCCAGCTCCCGTGCCCCCTCCCAGCTGCCCCCAAAAATCACCTCTCGCTGACGCTGGGGCTCCACCAGCTGCTCGGGGGGGGGGGCGTTTTCCGAGGCAAAGCAATCACAGCATCCCCCCACCCCCACCCCCCCCCACCCCATTACAGCTGGGGGGGGGGAAACTAAGGCACACAAAGAGGCGCCCGAGAATCCATTGGAATTAGAGGCAGGACAAAGCCCAGGCTCCCGGAGCGTACGTGTCCTTACACATCCCCAACACCCCCCCCTTCTCAACCCCCCCCCCCCCCCCCAAACGCCTCCCCACCCCCAGGCGCAGCTGATGCCGCGTGCCGCTTGATAGCAAGCCAGCTAATCATCTTTCCCACCTTCGTTAGAGTGTGAATCGTTATCCCGGCGACACCTGGAAAGCTCCTTGTCAGACGGGGCTAATAATGGCCACCAGATGGGAGAGGGAAGGCTCGGGAGAGGAGCAGGGGCCCCACGGTCTCCCTGGCAAACAAAGAGCGGTGCCCGACGGCACAGCGTCACCAAAACCAGCCTTGGGGGTCTTCGAGAGACCAGCAACGTTGTGCCGTGGCAAGGGCAAAGCCCGGCGGCGGAGGAGGAGGAGAAGCCACCTCTCGTGGTACCAAACATCTCCTTAACTCCACCAGCCCCGTCGGGAAACGAAACCCAAAAAAGCAACCCGCAGGAGGGGTGAAAGGTAGGAGGGCCACGGAGCCCTGTGGCCACCTGTCAGCCTGTGGGGTGGCCACAACGTGGCACCGGGTCTCCCAAAACCCTGGAGGAACATCCCCTGGAGCATCTTCTCCTGGGCCAGGCCACCCATGGGCACGGATCTCCTGCCTCCCGGGGGTTATAGGGTGATGGAGAGGACACGGCGTGAATTAGAGACAGGTCCCTGCCTTGGGGCTGATCCAGAGTCCCCCCACGCTCCCTCCCTGACCCCAAATTTGGGGGGGGGCAGAGCTCAGCCCCTCTGCCAAGCCACCCCCAGGATGACAACCCCCCCCCCTCACCTTCCACCCACTGCAATTAAAGCCCCGTTTTCATGGCCCCCATTGATTGCCAGCGGCGTAATGAGCCGCCGGGCACCGAGGGTGGGGGCAAAGCAATTAAAATGGCTGGTGGCCACCTGGGTGGCTTTGGCCTTGGATGCCACCGGTGCCCGTTTCGGGGCGAGCGGGCAAAGCCTCAAAGCGCCGCGTCTCCGCCGCCGGCGAACAATCGCCTCCTTCTTCCCCGGGGTTCAAAGAATAATAAAATAATAAAATAAACTAAAATTAAAAAAAAAAAAAGAGGGAATAAAGGCCCCCGGTAAAACCGGGAGTCAAGTTTATTTACAAACTGAATATGAAGTGAAGGGCTGGGAACAAAGGTGTTATGTAAGGGACAGTCACTAAGGGGCTCTTTACCCACGCTAATTGCCACTTGCTCCACGATATCCATTTATCTTCCAGCTGAAACGGGCTCCTCAGGCTCCCGGGTTCAAGCACTGCTCGTTTGCGAGGCTGCCCGGCACAATTAGCGCCGCAGGAGCCCCGGCCGGTGTGATCCCACCAGCCCCAACCCACTGGTTCACACACCCCCCCCAAAAAATGGGAGCGTGTCCGGAGAGGTTGGATGTCTTGGCGGTTTGGTGGGGAGAGATGGGGTTTGGGGTGGTGGTTGGGTAATGGAGGGGACAAGGGGGCTCTGTTCTGCTGGAGAAGACCCTCCAGGTCCCTGTATCAACCCTGCTCGAGAGGTGACGAGCAGTGAACCCTCCTGGGATGCCCATGGGAGCGGCGGCAAAATAATCCCGGAATGGGTTAGGATGGAAGGGACCTTGAAGACCATGGCCATGGAAGAAGGAGATCTGGAGATCCCGGAATGGGTTAGGATGGAAGGGACCTTGAAGATCACGGAATGGGTTAGGATGGAAGGGACCTTGAAGATCACGGCCATGGAAGAAGGAAATCTGGAGATCACGGAATGGGTTAGGATGGAAGGGACCTTGAAGACCATGGCCATAGAAGAAGGAGATCTGGAGATCACGGAATGGGTTAGGATGGAAGGGACCTTGAAGATCCCGGAATGGGTTAGGATGGAAGGGACCTTGAAGACCATGGCCATGGAAGAAGGAGATCTGGAGATCACGGAATGGGTTAGGATGGAAGGGACCTTGAAGATCACGGAATGGGTTAGGATGGAAGGGACCTTGAAGACTATGGCCATGGAAGAAGGAAATCTGGAGATCACGGAATGGGTTAGGATGGAAGGGACCTTGAAGACCATGGCCATAGAAGAAGGAGATCTGGAGATCACGGAATGGGTTAGGATGGAAGGGACCTTGAAGACCATGGCCATGGAAGAAGGAGATCTGGAGAGGATGAATGAACCTGGTGCTTGCGATGGTGTTTCCCACTGGTCCGGCTGGACACCGCCCTCGGGTGCAAAAACCCAAAAGGGCAGAGAGTGGGAATAAATGAAATACCACGAGGAGAAGATCGTGTGCCCCGCAGCACGTGGCCTTTCTGCTCCCCTCCTCCTCTCTCCCTCGGAGCATCCGGGGGCGCGAAGACCACGGAGGGACCCTTGGCTCCCCTCCGGCCGAACCGGGGAGGGATGAGGGAAGAGGGAGGAAGAGGAGGAGGCAGCATCCCCCCCCCTCCCCCCCGGAGCCGGGAGGTCAATTTTATTGACAAACCGCCTCTTGAATGGAGTGCGGGGAACAAAGCCGGCCCTCGGCCCCGGGTCAATCGGGACGGTGTAAAGCGAGGGGCCGGCAGCAGCGGCCCCCGGGAAAGCCCTCCAGGCGAGTGGCCTTTACCACCGTGTTTGTATAACCCCCTGACCCCTCTTTTGGGGGTTTAATTGAATTCCCAGCTTGGTGACAAATTGGCATGACCGGCGAGCCGGAGGGTGGGAGGGCGAGGGTGGAGGCGACGCCGGGAAACCTTCTCCCTTGTCCCGGTAGAGACCGACCTGCTGCCCCTTCCCTTCCTGGCACGGGGCCACCTGCAAAGGGATTTGCACCCAAATTGAGTGTTTTCATCACAGCCCGCTCCTTTCTTCTCCCTTTCTTCTCTTGGGACAGGAGACCGCCCAACTCCACCAGCAGCCCCGGAGCTGCCTGGAGATGAGCGAAGCTCCTTCAGAAAAAAACCCCGTTGGGCTGAAGACCCCCTGGACTGAGATGTTCTGATGGTTCCTCAACCACAGAGCTCCTTAGACATCGTTAGAGGCATTTGCAGTTTGCTCTCTGGTAAAGCCCAGCCGTGGAGATCCTTCTCCTCTCCCCATCCAAACGGAAAGGTCCCAGCTCTTCGCCCATCTTTTTGTCTTGGAGGAAAAACCCACTTTTTGGAGTCAATAGTAGACACGAGCTCCTGAAAACCGAATATAACTGAAGGTCCCAAGCGGCTCCCGCAGGCTGGGGAGCAAAATTCTGACGTGGAGCCAAAGGGGGCTGAAATTTCCTCTTCCCGTTTCACGGGCTCCAGGGAGAGAGGTGAGAAACGACAGCCTCACCCTCGCGATGGCAGAAATCTCATTTTCTGCAGAAACCAGACTGGGGAAAAAAAAAAAAAAAAAAAAAGCACACCCAAAAAAAAAAAAAAAAAAAAAGAGGAAAAAGAGGAAAAAGCCCCAAATCAGCCACTTCCAAATCTCCATCCCTTCTCGGCAGTGCAGAGAAGGGACCGCCGCACCCCAGAGGGAATCCCCCAAAAACACTAATATTTTCCCCTTCGCTTTTCCTCCATCCCAGAATACTCCCATCATCAGCTGCTGAGCTCAAACCGCCGCGTTTCCCTGCCCACAGGTAGGACGTTTAATATTTTAGCTCTTCCGAGAGCTGTCCCAGCTCCATCTTCTAAGGGGATGGAGTAACGGCTGGTCCCCCCCCCCCGCGCCGCCCCCGAAGCGCAAACGGGGATGGATCGTTTCCAGTTAAAACCAGCACGGTTTCCACCCGCAGCTGGGAACCCCAGCATCGCCCAGGCCTCCTGCCCAGAGATTTGCGGTGGCTCCTGCGGGATTTTGCCGGCTCTGGTGAAGCATCCCCCGCTTTGGAGCATCCATCCCGTTTTTACAATTCCAAGTGGAGACTTTCAGTGGGAAGCGGGGGCGGGGGTGTCTGGACAACCAATTTGCCCTAAATCCCCTTAAAAAGAGAGTGGCCCCACTTTGAGGCGAAATCCCCAAATATCCCCGTTGGTGCCTGCTTTGCTACCTGTAATACCTCATTTGTAAAGCTTTTATAGGGATTTTTATACGTCCTAAAATGTTTTTAACCGTTTCATGCCTGTCACCCGTCACTGGTTAATACATCCCAGTGCTATTATTGTAATTATTACTATTAAAGGTGCTTCCATCCCGTTCATAAATTGGACACCCAGGGATGAGGACGGAGCCGGGGTTCTCTCCCAGGAGGTGCAGCCACCGGAGGGGACGAGGCTTCCAAGAGCCCTCCCCGTTTGCAAACTTCAAACCAGTTTATCAAACAGAACCCGCTCCCCCAGTGTGCAGAAGGAAAGGCCACTCGTCTCCAGTGACTCCAGTGAACTGGGGGCACCGGTGGGGACTGGAGTGTCCGATCCCTTCGTCCTCCACGCGCAACCTTGGGGTTTGCCGTCGAAGGAGAGAAACGCGCTGTGATTTTTCTGTCGCTCCACCTCCTTAACCCCCAGCCCCAGATGTCCTTGGGACTAAATCTGGGATGATTTCACATTTCCCACCCCCCCAAGTTTCTCTCCCCACCCCCTGGGACAACCCCGTGCTGGCCGTCCCTTAGCCACCTTCCCCCGGGGTCACCCTTCTTCCAAACAACCTTCTCTTTCCACCGCTCGAGGTTGTTCTCGGGGGGGGGGGGGGTTGCTTCTGGCACAAACCCCTTTGAGGAATTTCACGCGGGGCTTGAAAAGGCTCCTGCTTCTTCTGGGGTGGGGGCATTATCATGACAACCGGCTCCAATTCAGCATGGATCCAAGCTCCCAGCTGGACCCTCAGCCACGCCAAGTGTCGTGTCCCCCCCCCCCGACACCCTTGGGTTGGAAAAGAGAGGCCAAAGGAGCGCGGGGGGGCCCAGGATCACGGGGAACCCGCCCGGCCCCGTTTCCCAGTCCCCATCCTCATATATATTCCCTTCCAGTCGCCCCACGCTTTTCTCTGCCCCTTCTTCTTTTGCGAGAGCTGCTGCCCTCCTCTTCCCCACTCCCACCGGCCGCTTCCCCCCCCCTTTCCCTTCCCCGCGGGTCCTCCTCTGTCCCCGGCATCCCCCCCC